>JAILYB010000005.1:13035000-14235000 GCA_021437785.1 Rhodomyrtus psidioides | reverse complement strand
GGTGTATGAGGATCAATTGAAACTACAACGTGAGGCTGAAAAAGAGAGAAAAAGTGAGAAAATTGAGAGCTTGCGTAGAGAGTCTGAGACGCAAGGAAAATGAGAGACAGAGAAAAACAGAGTGGTAAAAGCCGAGGGAAAAGCAGAGAGAAAAGAAAAGAGAGAAAAGAATTTCTATGCAAGATCGAGCGAAGTGAGGAGAGCTTTGGTTCTGGACCGACCGATGCTTGTACTTTTGTACAAGGAGGCATTGTTTATTACTAACGATCTTGACCCGAGTTTGCCTAGTTCTGTCGTATCTTTATTGCAGGAATTTGATGATGTCTTTCCTGATGAGGTTCCTGGAGGTCTACCACCGATTCGAGGCATAGAGCATCAAATCGACTTGATACCTGGTGCGCCATTACCTAATCGACCCGCATATCGAAGTAATCCTGAAGAGACAAAGGAACTTCAGCGGCAAGTTAGTGAATTACTGGAACGAGGATATGTGCGAGAAAGTCTTAGCCCGTGTGTTGTTCCTGTTTTGTTAGTGCCAAAGAAGGATGGGACTTGGCGAATGTGTGTCGATTGCCGAGCAATCAACAATATTACGGTAAAGTATCGACATCCTATTTCTAGATTAGATGACATGTTAGATGAGTTACATGGAGCTTGCATATTTACTAAAATTGATCTGAAAAGTGGTTATCATCAGATTAGAATGAAAGAAGGGGATGAATGGAAGACTGCATTTAAGACCACGTATGGGTTGTATGAGTGGTTAGTCATGCCATTTGGTTTAACTAATGCACCTAGTACTTTCATGCGACTTATGAATCATGTTCTGCGTGCTTTTATTGGTCGATTTGTGGTTGTCTATTTTGATGATATTTTGATATATAGTCGAAGCCTTGATGACCATATTGAACATGTGCGAGCTGTTTTACAGGTTTTAAGGGCCGAGCAACTATATGCTAATATGAAGAAGTGCTCTTTTGTGACTAATAAATTAGTATTTCTAGGGTTTGTTGTTGGAGCTGATGGAATACAGGTTGATGAAGAGAAGGTGAAAGCGATCCAAGAATGGCCAACACCTAAGACTGTAGGACAGGTGCGCAGCTTTCATGGCTTAGCCATTTTCTATCGCAGATTTGTGAAGGATTTCAGCACCATCGCTGCACCTTTAACCGAGGTCATCAAGAAGCACGTGGGTTTCACGTGGGGAGAAGAGCAAGAGAGAGCATTCAATCTATTGAAGGATAAGCTAACTAATGCTCCTTTGTTATCTTTACCAAATTTCAGTGCTACTTTTGAAATAGAATGCGATACTTCTGGTACAGGAATTGGAGCTGTGTTGATGCAAGGAGGACGTCCCATAGCTTATTTCAGCGAGAAGTTAAGCGGAGCAACATTGAATTATCCAACTTACGATAAGGAGATGTATGCTTTGGTGCGAGCTTTGGAGATTTGGCAACATTACTTGTGGCCAAAAGAATTCGTGATCCACACCGACCACGAGACATTAAAGTACTTGAGGGGACAGCAAAAGTTGAACAAAAGACATGCTAAATGGATGGAGTTCGTCGAGACTTTTCCATATGTAATCAAGTACAAGAAAGGTAAGGAAAATGTGGTAGCCGATGCACTTTCTCGAAGGTACGCAATTCTAACTACTTTAGGAGCAAAGTGCCTAGGTTTTGAGCATATCAAAGAGATATATACTGATGATGATGACTTTGGAAGAGTGTTTGAAGCTTGTGAGCATGCTGCGTTTGAAAAATTCTATAGGCATGATGGCTATCTCTTTCGTGAAAACAAGTTATGTTTGCCTAGATGCTCTTTGCGAGAGTTGTTGGTGCGAGAGGCGCATAGTGGTGGTTTAATGGGGCATTTTGGAATCAATAAAACTTATGAAGTGCTGCATGAACATTTTTATTGGCCACATATGAAACGAGATGTCACACGTGTTTGTGAAAGGTGCATTGCATGTAAACAGGCTAAGTCTACAACTAAACCACATGGCTTGTATACGCCTTTGCCTATCCCGACGCATCCTTGGGTTGATATTTCTATGGATTTTGTGTTAGGATTGCCTAGGTCTAAGCATGGTAAGGATTCTATTTATGTGGTTGTAGATCGGTTTTCAAAAATGGCTCATTTTATACCATGTCATAAATCCGATGATGCATCACATGTTGCTGACTTGTTCTTTTGTGAGGTTGTGCGTTTGCATGGCATGCCTAGGTCCATTGTTTCTGATCGGGATACTAAATTTCTTAGCTACTTTTGGAAGACATTGTGGAAGAAATTAGGTACACAACTTTTATTCTCTACTACTTGTCATCCACAAACTGATGGTCAAACTGAAGTAGTTAATAGGACTTTAGGGACATTGTTACGTGCTATCATTAAGAAGAACATTAAGTCTTGGGAAGATTGTTTACCGCATGTTGAGTTTGCATATAATCGGAGCGTGCATTCTGCTACTAAATTCACACCGTTTGAGGTTGTCTATGGTTTTAATCCATTAACTCCGTTAGATTTAACTCCTTTGCAGCGTGTGGATTTAGATGGTGCTAAGAATGCCGAGTTTGTGAAGACATTGCATGAAAAGACACGGCTGAATATTGAACACAAGACAGAACAATATGCAAAGCAAGCCAACAAAGGGCGTAAGAAAGTAGTGTTTGAACCCGGCGATTGGGTTTGGGTTCATATGCGCACGGAACGTTTTCCCGAGCAACGACGTTCTAAGTTATTACCGCGCGAGGATGGACCATTCATGGTGTTGGAGAGGGTCAACGACAATGCCTACAAGCTTGATCTTCCAGGTGAGTATGGCATTAGTGCTACTTTTAATGTTACTGACTTGACTCTTTTTTATGCAGGTGATGATTTGAGGGCAAATCCTTTGCACGGCGGAGGGAATGATGTGGACATCGAACCATATCGAGGAGGAGGTGCTAGGGACTCGTTGCTCTATCCGCTTGGTCCAATTACTCGAGCGAGAGCGAGGGAATTCAAGCAAGCTATCGGCATCATGGTTCAAGATCTTTGGAATGGAGGTGATCTTGATTCGAGAATTGAAGATTCTGAAGCTCCTTGGTGCAACATGATTACATTTAACCTCGCGAATTCTGAACGGATTTAGGGCTAACGAGCTCCGAATGAGCTCAAATTTGGTCAGCTGAAGAGAAACGGCATCCTGATCAATACTCATGGTCTTTGGCCATGAACTGCGATGAATTTCAACCATTCGGCATCATTTAGATGGACTTTTAGGCCCTTTTCTATTTTTAGGCGAATTTTTATTAATTAAGGGTATTTTTGTAATTTTTGCCTTTTAGGGTTAGCACCATATATAAGGGTGCTTATGAGTTTCTGAAAACATAACATTAATTCAGAATTTTATACAGAGAGGTTTTCTCTTCTTCAAGTTCTCTTGAAGACTAGATCTTATCGAGGCTTCCTTGTGGCGATCGATCGACTTATCGAGCAAGATCGCGAATTTTCTTGTTCGTGGCGTCTATAGCGTGGATTGGTTGACACAGGTTCGTCAACAGGTCACGCTCATACCGAGGTTACCAATCACAGGTTCGATTGGGGGTTAAGGTTAGCAATTCGCAACCCTTGGATCTTCGTAGAACGATCAGTTTCCGCAGCGATTCACATCAAAGTGACTCCAACCAGCCCCTCGATCGAACATTTCAAAGTGCACAACACAAAAACTACAGCATAAAGCAGATACTAAGATTTCATCCACCACCATCTCACTATCCACCCAATGGAGGTTCATCTTTAAACACAAGATTTTCTCCAAATATCAGGATAGGGAGATCTTCAACATAACATGAGAATTAAAGTAGGAGATCAAAATTCTGTACACAGGGTCATACAAAACCATCTAATGGTCAGGGTATACAGTATGCCGACACTACCAGTTCGACTCTACAGAATTCGGACCTAATCACTGCCTATCTAAAAAAGGGTCAAATAAAAACAAGCACTAAAGACAATCAGAATGGAAGATGAAGATAGCTACTCTTTCCTTCTTATGGGATTTACTAAATTAAAGATCCTTTGGCACAAATAAGAGGAGACACGCTCTAATAATATGAGTCATTCTATTTTCTATAAATTTTGTGATTTTCATGTGACTCACTGCACCTGCAGTGAGCAAGTCTCGTCAATCATCTGTACAATCTAAGCAATGAATTAGATCACACGAACTAATCAACTATTAATGGTGGTTCCCACATACCAATGATCGCGAGCTGGCCAGCCAAAGGATCAACGGTAATTTGTTTCAAAGAACCTCTTAAAGGATTGCTCTCCTTCTAAGTGCTTTAGAGTCAAATCATATGTTGTCGGTAAGAGAGGCGAAAATTTCGTGGTGAAGTATAACTCCAAACGTTCGGAAGGTGGATTGAGCAACGCCTGCCAGATCCATCAAAGAAATACTAACTTGTGAGTAACTTAATACGAATACAAAGATCACACAAGTCAATAGCTCCACAATTCATTAGAGTTCAGAGATAGTACCTGCATGGCCGTTGAAAACTTATCCTTGTTAGCCCACTGGTTCCTCACGATTTGCAATAAGTCCACGACATTTTCATAGTCATAATGCTTATCTCGAGGGAATAGTAAAGGTAGAATATGAGTATCTATGCACGCATCCCAATTCTGAGAATAGATCAATGTCTTATTGTATTTCAATTCGGAAAGAAAGCTGGTCTTTTGACAACTTCGTTTTGCAGTGCGTACATAAACGTAGAGTTCAGACAAAAAGTCCATCCTCATATCTGCATCCCAAAAAAATGGATGGATAATCACCATTGATGCCGTTAACCTGCCAGGAATCAAGAGCAATTAACTATTAATTTGATTTATGGAAGAGTATATCCGACACATAGTGATGTTTAGAAAACCTCATATGAGGTATGTTAATGTAATATCTAGTCCAGTTCTAGGTCCATCTTTCGACTACTGTGGGAATAATCATATACATATTGGCAATCCATTAACCAAGTAATCAACACTAAAACACCCTACAAATTTAACAAAACACACTGTTCCTCATCACCTACCAATAGTCCTTATAACTAAATTTTTTTTTTTGGTAAGGTACTTATAACTAAATTTAATGTCGGCAAAATTCAAAGGTTATGCATCTGAATGGATTGGGCCACAGTATCAACCTTGACTTTGAAGTAAAGGCCTGTTTACAAAATCTAGCTGGAATAATCATAATAATACAGCTCAAAGAGAATGAATGACAAACAAAATAATCCAGACAGACTTTAACTTGGAAGAAAAAGCATGGAAGAATAAGCATGTCTATCACATCTGACCATGACAAATGTTCTACAATGATAAAAAGACAAACTGTTCGCTACAGACATTCTCTAGGCTTGGCTATGTCTATCCTTTCCCATTATTCGTTCTTAAGTCCTACTAGAAGAGTGAATCCTTTTTTCTCAAAAATTACATTTCTTCATTGGAGTGTTACTGTAATATTAGACCTCACCAAGTAATGTCCAACTAAAGAATCTTATCCAGACTCCGCATCACAAAGTAAATGAAAAATGCTTCTTAATTCTCAACTACCTTTTCTTCCGTTCTGTTGATACTACCTTTTCTTCCGTTCTGTTGATCCTGCAGTCCGCCTTGTCATTTGCAACAATGGTTTTCTCAGACGATCTTTCCTTCCAGTGCCAAGTCTTGCGATCCATGTGTTTTCCTTGTTCACAGATAGAAGGTGAAAATCCAATGTCAACTGAACTTGGATCACACTCGTATAAGGAAATGACCTCGAACTAAAAGTGAAATCCAATCCCATAAAGCAACGCCTCGTACTAAAAGGTGCTTGTAAGATAAACAGACAGTATCTAAACACAATTCAAAATTCAAGCAACACGAGGACAATTTACCACGAAAAAACCGACATCCCCACAAACTTTCGACCCCAGAATCCAATTATTTATGACTCTGATTCATCTGGGAAGTTTCTCATCCCAAATAGTCACTCAATCTAAGAAAAATCTATCATTTTCCATGTTTTCAACTGACTGAAGCAAATCCCAGACAACTATGAAATGACTTGATATCAAAATTTACAACCCAAAACAAGAACCACGCTAAGTTGATCACAACGCGAGAAAATCAGACATGGATTTGACTCCATTGTAACCGAACATGCGCAAAACGAAACCAGATTATGTTTTTGAAAGAACCCATCAGCAGAAAATCCAAGCTTCAATCATGCAGAAAACGAAAGAGCCGCACCCAAAACGACTCCAAGAAAGCAATCGGTCTGTGTTTAACTAGCATTGAGAGGAAATGTCGCACCATTAGTCAAACACGCTATCACAGAGAGACAAAAGAGAGCCAAACAACACCAACGCCTCCATTCCTCTTCATATTTCTCTCGGTCAAAGCCATCCTCTCGCACTCAATCGAATATCTAGCAAAAACCATCGGACAAAACGACCCGACATTAGTTTCGAAGCCAGCTCGCTACTGGGTACGTCTCCAAGATCGACGATGACCGAACCAGTGAATTCAAGACAGACGAGAAAGACCTGAGTGGGTTGTAAGTAAAGGAGCTCGCGCGGGGAGGGAGAAACAGCGAGCGGTTGCCGATGACGCCGAACGGAGGTCTCGGAGAGAGAAGTGGCGAAGGTCTCGGGACAGAAGTGGCGGCTTCTTGTTGATGCAGTGAAAGAGAGAGAGAACGTTGGGTTTTTTCCAATTTAATATTTAATATATATATATATATATATATATATATATATTTACAAAATTAGTTACTGTATGAAAATATTTACAAATTAGGGCGCTAGCCCCGCGACGGTCACGTGTTGGTATTACCGGCGCGCAAAGGGGCACCAGCGCGCATGCACTTGCCCTCATTTTTTTTTGTTTTTTAGTTATTTTACAGACTAAACTTTTTTTTTGGAGTCCGCAAAGCTAATACGTATTTGACAACCCGAAAAAAATTATATTTTTTATTTCATTTTTTTTTTAGTTTTTCAATTATTTTATATTTTAAAAGTTCGCGGATTCGACAACCCAATATGAAAAACGGTAGGACGAATATATTTTCGACAACATTTATTTCGTATCGTTGGTTATTTTATATTTTTCAAGACCAAAATGATGTGCACAACGATTATTTCGTATGGCAGTCGAATTGCCGCATAACGCACTTGCTTTTATTTACAAATGATGCACTGCCCAATGCGCGACCGTCGCGCGCTGGCCGCACCATCGCGCGGGTCTCGCGCTCTGCTACTACTGTCGCGCGAGACCTAAATTTGTTTAAAAATATTTACAAAATTAGTTACTATTTAAAAATATTTACAAATTTGGGTCTCGCGCGACAGTAGTAGCAGCGCGCGACGGTCGCGCGCTGAGCGTTTGTAAATAAAAGCAAGTACGTTGTGCGGCAATTCGACTGCCATACGAAATAACCGTTGTGCACAGCATTTTGGTCTTGAAAAATATAAAATAACCAACTATACGAAATAAATGTTGTCGAAAATATATTCGTCCTATCATTTTTCATATTGGGTTGTCGAATCTGCGAAATTTTAAAATATAAAATAATTAAAAAACTAAAAAAATATATGAAATAAAAAAATATAAATTTTTTCGGGTTGTCAAATACGTATTAGCCTTGCAGACTCCAAAAAAAAATTTAGTCCTCAAAATATAAAATAATAAAATTATGTACAAGAAATTTAAAATATAAAAAACAAAAAATAAAAAACAAAAAAAATGGGGGCAAGTGCATGCGCGCTGGATATACCAGCGCGCGTGCACTGCCCCCTTTGCGCGCGGGCATTACCAGCGCGCAAAGGGTCGCGCGCCGGAAATACCAGCTCGCAAATGGTCACATGTTGGTTTTTCAGCGCGCGATCGTCGCGGGTCTCGCGTGCTGGTATGTCCAGCGCGCAAGATCTAAATTCGTAAATATTTTCGTACAGTAACTAATTTTGTAAATAATTTTTTTAATATTAAATTGGAAAAAAAAAACCGAGAACGTTAGGAGAGGAGAAAGGGTCGCTAGGGTTTTTGGCTGGCCGAAAGCTACAAGGTGAGGGAGACGCCATGGACTTTTTAAAATTTCGGGCCTGAGTTAGGGGCTAAATGGTACCGGCCCGTATTGAAACAATATAAGTGTCTGGCCCGAAAATTTCTTAAATTTTCATGCCGGGCTGGGTTGATGCAGGCGTTTTTGACAACCCGACAGGCGAGGACTTCCTTCGGAAGCTCGGTACCGATAATAGGACCATGTAGAAAGTCCCGATTGTGACTGCCATCGTGACGGCAAGGACGAGATCAGCAACGCCCCAGCTTATATTGTCTTGGACATAGAAGGCTATGGGCCTGTTTGATTCAGCATTTGACCTAGAAACTTTGAGTAAATGCAAATATTTTTAGGCTGAAGGCCTTTTCCAAAATGTAAGTAGTGTTTGGAAAAGTGTTTCTTAAAAACACATTGGAACTATCTTTTTACTGTTGTCAACTAATCTCTAACATGTTCGATTCGAGCACCTTCATTCCCATATAATCAAAAGGGTGGATGTGAGAAGGTTCAATTGTCCGAAATGAATTTCTAGATTCGCGAATTTCCAATATCAAGTTCGTAAAAAGAAAACAAAGGATTATTCGCTTTCTTCTTAGTCTTTTCTTTGACACAAGAAAGGAATGAACTTTCACGTAAATGCCTTTTGGTGAAAAATATATTTTATAAAGTATTTTTACTTTTTTAAACAAAAGTGGTGGTCGACGACTGGCGGCGGCGTCGCTCGTCTGGCGGCGACGGCGGCGTTCCGTGAATGATGGCGACGTTCGGCGGCTGCGGCGGTGTCCGGCGACCGGCGGCAGTGTCCGGTGTAGGCGGCATCTGGCGACCAGCGCGAACGATGGCGGCGATTATGTCCGGCGATCGGTGGTGGCGTCCGGCAACCGGTGGCGACCAGCGACCGGAGGCGAGCGGCGGGCGACATTGATCGTGGTTGACAGTCGGTGATCGGCAGCGAGCAAGTTGCGATAGGTGGAGATGACAAAATTAAAAGAAAAAATTAGTTGCATTTGAGATGCAACTTTCCAAAGTACCTTCAAAGGTACTTTAGCCTAAAGGCCTTTGGAGGGCATTTGAGATGCAATTGCATCTTCCCAAAGTGAGCCAAAAAATGAACAAAACACCATTTGCATTTAGTCAAGGGACTTTAGAGCCCCAATGCTTATCTCCAATGCTGAAGATGATTGTCACCCTAGCAAGAGCCTACAGTAGAGCGCAACGTTCCACCAGTTGAAGTAGGGCATCTTCTTCTTCCGCTCTTCGTCGTGGTTGTCGTCGAACTGGTCAGCCCCGAAGCTCTCCAAGAGCGACCTGTGGCCTCCGAGTGCCGACGGATATGCAGTACAGGGCCAAGAGGAGCACGACCTCGTGGACTTTGGATTTGGATCCCCTGCCTAGCCGCAATATAGGCAAGGGTGTACATGTCAAATCTGGGCCGTCCGATCAATCACGGACGGCCCAGATTTGATAAAATTGCGGCTGAATATATAAAAAAAAAATATATATTTTATTCTATCAAATCCGGGCCGTCCGTGATTGATCGGACGGCCCGAATTTGACATGTACACCCCTGCCTAGATTGCGGCTAGGCAGGGGATCCGCTCACGTGGACTTTCTCGGTTCGGCTACAAGGGCTGGTACTGCCACACGGCCTCAAGCTTGGGCAGACCTTGCGCAATTTTGCCCGGAAAATTAGCATCAGAAGCTCCGTCAACAAGGGACCCGCGAATCGTCTTTCGCGTCTGCCGTCCTCGAAAAAAATTCTCGATTGCAATCTTCATTGCCAGAAGAATTCCAGCCGAGAAAAAATTGTTCCTGCTTCTGCGTTTCTCTCTCTCTTTTTTAAAGCTTATTTTTTAAATTATTTTAAGTTAAAATTAAATTAAAAATTAGATTTTGAGAAGTTTTAGTACACCTTGTGCAAATTTTAAGACTTAATTTGTACGTTTTAAAATTTCTAGTCGACATATCCCAAAAATCAACTTTTACTTTGAGTCCCCGAATGTGTCCCGTTAACCGACAGAGCCAGATCCCCAGCTCCCGAGTTTTCACTGACTTTTTTTCACATTGACCATACCGCGTGGCGCAATCATTAGTCACTGAATAGGGTAAGGAATGAAGATGTACCTTTGACCGAACCGTCCTAACCTAATCTTGTCCACTCCCACGCATCTCCTGAAAAAACCAATCCCAAGAACATCTCGCGAGCAAGACCCGTTTCGCCATCCTACGCGACGATGGCGACCCAGAACGACACGCCCGAATCCGATTCCGGAACCAAAGGCGAAGCCCCGCCGCCGCCGCCGCCGCCGCACCGCAAAGTGGCCCTGATCATCGGCATTGCCGGCCAGGTCGGGTCGCACCTCAGCGAGTTCTTGCTCGACAAAGGGTACAAGGTCTACGGCATGAGCGTTCGGTCCTCCAACTTCAACACCCAACGGGTCGACCACATCTACATCGACCCCGGCAACAATCCAGATGAAGCTTCGCTGCTCTATTCTCACCGACTCCTCTCTCTGTCTCCGCCGCTGGATCGATGCGATCTCCCCCGACGAGGTCTACAATCTTTCCGACCAGTACGAGGTGGCGGTCTCTCGAGACCCCTGAATACCCCGATATTCTCGCCACGGTCGCCTTCCGGCTCCTTGAGGCCGTGCGTTCTCACGTCTCCGTTACCGGCCGAAGCCACATGCGCTACCGGCCGAAGCCACATCCGCTACTTCCAGTCTGGGTCTTCGGAGGTGTTCGGACCGCAGCATAACATATCTATGTATTTGAGGATGTATGAAAAATCCCGGTTCCACCCTTGGTCCCTCTACGGCGTGTCTAAGTGCGCAGCGCACTGGTACACTGTGTACTACCGCGAGGCCTACGGGCTGTTCGCGTGCAACGGGATCCTGTTCAATCCCGAGTCCCCGAGGCAGGACTGGAACTTCGTGACCAGATCACGAGGGCTGTGAGGCCGATCAAGATGGGGCTGCAGTGCAAGTTGTTCCTGGGGAATCTGTTGGCCTCCCGGGATTGGGATTTCGCTGGGGACAACGTGGAGGCGATGTGGATGATGCTGCAGCAAGGAAAACCTGACGACTATGTGGTCGGGACGGGGGAGTCCCACACGGTGGACGAGATTATGAAGACGGCGTTTGAGTATGTGGGGCTGGAATGGCAGGACTATGTGGTTTATGATGATAAGATGCCTCTCAGGCTGGCGGGGGTCGACCACTTGAGAGGGGATGCAACTAAGGCCAAGGAAGTGTTGGGTTGGAAGGCCAAGGTTGAGTTCCAGAAGAAGTTGGTGGAGATGCAGATGATGGTGGACGAGGACATTAAACTGGCTAAAAGAGAGAAGGTTCTTGTTGACACTGGGTACTTAGATGTGTGCAACAGCCGAGTATTAGGTACTACGTATCTCTTGCTGCTCTGTTTCTTAACCCAGTGCTCTTTCTTTGGTTATTTGTTGGAAGTGTTTGAGATGTTATTGGGATAGATGTGAGTTCTTTACCAGTTAAATATCTGTCTTGTTGGGTAGACCAATGAGCTCAAATGTCTGTTGGATTCAGTCGCTTTCATTCAGTACATTTAGATTCTTTCATCTTCCTTGGTTTGATGTCGGGATAAAACCTCGACAAGGTATTCCCACAGTAATGGGACGGTGGACCTTGAACGGGACTAGTATTATATTGATCGACCTCATAGTTTTATTAGTCTAAACATCACTATGTGTCGGGATATACTCCTGCATAAATCAAATTATAAGGGAAACTACGAGAATAAAGTAGAATCCAGGTTACGAACCATTTAAGACAAGCTTGGTGAACTTAAAGGGAAAAATATCACAAACCTCATAAGCCATTGTCTTCCCCTTCTCTCTACAAGCCTTTTTGCAAATCTAGAGGGAACAAATCATAGCATGAATATATAGGTGGAATGCCAAAATATACCAGTAGCAACATATGCAAAGGATACTATAAAGCCAAGGCACATATCGTGAACATACATCAAGGGATTGTATCAAGCAGTATTAGATATGAGGGAGGCTGATAGGCTAAGGTGGAATTGCCATACTTCTGGAACTTTTTCTGTCAAATCCTACCATTTTGGCCTTATCTTTTCTTAGATGCAATTCCAACGGAGCACACTTTTTCCATGGAAATCTGGCCGGAAGGTCAATGTTCCCTTGAAGGTTTCCTTTTTCGCTTGGGAAGCAGATTGTGGACTTATTCTTACTTTTATGTCTTTTGTGCAAGAGCGAAGAGTCAAGTGCGAATCACTTACTCGTGTTGCGAATCACTTTCTTTCGCATTGTAGCTAGATGAGAGATTTGGACCATGGTCTTTGCAGCATGAAATTTGTACATGGAGCGGGACTATCAGTTTGTGTGATAGAAAGGAGCTGATTACTATGATGATTTTTCGCCTTGTTTTTTTATTTTTTATTTTATTTTTTTTGTTCATTCGGGGAGAAGGAATAAGAGGGCATTTCAAGGAGTTCAATCCCCTTGGAATTTTGATGGTGCGATAAAACCCGGACAAGGTATTCCCACAGTAGTCGGAAGATGGGCCTAGAACTAGACTAGATATAACATTAACACACCTCATATCAAGTTCTCTAAACATCACTATATGTCGGGTATACTCTTCCATAAATCAAATTAATAGTTAATTGCTCTTGATTCTTGGCATCAAAGGTAATTATCCATCCATTTTTTTGGGATCTAGATATGAGGATAGACTTTTTGTCTGTACTCTACAATTATGTATGCACTGCAGATCGAAATCATCAAAAGACCAGATTTCTTTCCGAATTGAATTGCAAGAAGACATTGATCTTTAATTCTCAGAGTTGGGATGTGTGGATAGATACTCATATTTTGCCTTTACTATTCCCTCAAGATGTGCATTATAACTACGAAAATGTCATGGACCTATTGCAAATTGTGAGGAACCAGTGAGATGACAACGATAAGGTTTCAACGGCCATGCAGGTACTGTCTCTAAACTCTGATGAATTGTGGAGCTATTGACTTGTGTGAACTTTGTAAAGTTACTCGCAAGTCAGTATTTCTTTTATGGCTCTAGCAGGCGCTGCCCAATCCATCTTCCAAACGTTTGGAGTTATACTTCACCACAAAATTTCCGTCTCTCTTGCTGACAACATATAATATGACTCTAAAGTACTTAGAAGGAGAACAATCCTTTAAGAGGTTCTTTGAAACAAATTAACGTTGATCCTTTGACTGGCCAGCTGACGATCATTGGTACGTGGGAACCATTAACAGCTGATTAGTTCGTGTGATCTAATTCATTGCTTAGATTGTATAGATGACTAACGAGACTCGCACACCGCAAGCGCAGTGAGTCACATGGAAAACACAAAATTTATAGAAAATAGAAGGACTCATATTAGTAGATCGTGTCTCCTCTTATTTGTGCCAAAGGGATCTTTAATTTAGTAAATCCTATACGAAGGAAAGAGTAGCTATCTTCATCTTCCATTCTGATTGTATTCGGTGTGTGTTTTTATTTGACCCTTTTTTTTAGATAGGCAGTGATTAGGTCCGAATTCTGTAGAGTCGGTCTGGTAGTGTCAGCATTCTGTATATCCTGACCATTAGATGGTTTTGTATGACTCTGTGTACAGAATTTTGATCTCCTTCTTTGATTCTCATGTTATTTTAAAGATCTCCCTATCCTAATATTTGGAGAAAATCTTGTTTTGAAAGATGAACCTCCAGTGGATGGATAGTGAGATGGCGGTGGATGAAATTTGAGTATCTGCTTTATGTTGTAGTTTTTGCGTCCTGCACTTTGAAATGTTCGATCTAGGGGCTGGTTGGAGTCACTTGGTGTATAAGCTTTTGTTAATTTATTTCTGGAACATCGATATCGAACACACCAGCTTTTTGGCTCTATTTGACGGAAGTGCTGTTCTGATATGGTTTTGGTTTGTTGGCAACATTGTGCAGGCTTAAATGGCGCGAAGAAAAATTAGAAGGCGGCAGAGCAAAAGATCATTTGGCATTTTCCAATGGCAACTCAACTTTGAAGATTAGATCCTTGGGATTGTATGTTATCCACAAAGATGGTTATTTGTTCCGGTCATATGTTGATCAGGTCCTTGGGATTGTATGTTATCCACGTTCCAGTCATATTTGAGTTCTTAGTTGGATGCTTGGAGAGAACTCATTAGCCTGTTTACTTAATGCTCTCGTAGTTTTTGTTCGGCCCTTTTGTCCAACTTTTTCAGAAGGTAAAATTATCTGCATTGAATTCCTATTTTCGATTCAGTCATCAAGATTATTGGAACATTCAACTTCCCGCATGAAGGACTTGTATCAGAGTTGGCATGCTCTCTTGGGCTTCTGGAAAGAATTGGTTTAGCGTTTAGCTCATGTTCTCTTGGGCTTCTTGAAAGAATTTACCGTTTTCTGGGAATTGAACAATTCTTTCCTCTTGCATGAGCTCTTGGGCTTCTGGAAAGAATTTACTGCATGAGCTAAATGCTAAACCAATTCTTTCCAGAAGCCCAAGAGAGCATGCCAACTCTGATACAAGTCCTTCATGCAGGAAGTTGAATGTTCCAATAATCTTGATGACTGAATCGAAAACAGAAATTCAATGCAGATAATTTTACCTTTTGAAAAAGTTGAACAAAAGGGCCGAACAAAGGGCCTGTTTGGTTCAGCATTTGAGATGAGCATTGGGGCTCTAAAGTCCCTTGGCCAAATGCAAATGCTGTTTGGTTCATTTTTTGGCTCACTTTGGACAGATGCAATTGCATCTCAAATGCCCTTTAAAGGCCTTTAGGCCAAAGTACCTCTGGAGGTACTTTGGGAAGTTGCATCTCAAATGCAACTAATTTTTTTTAAAATTTTATCACATTCACTTGCCGCCTCCAACCGCCACCGTTCATCGCCGATCACCGTCACCGCCTCCCATCGTCGGTGGCCGACCTCGCCACCGGTCGCCGGACGCCGCCGCCGGACTCCGGTGCCGGACGACGATCGCCGGACGCCGGTCGTCGCCTCCACCGGTCGCCGGACGCCAATCGTCGGACGCCGCCCGCCGCCGGACGGTGAACAACGATCGTCGGCCGCCGGACGCAACCGCCGCCGCCGGTCGCCGATTGCCGGACGTCGCCGCCAGTCGCCGGACGCCGCCGCCGGTCGCCAGACGCCGCCGTCGGTCGCCAGACGCCGCCGCCGGTCGGCGGACCCCGGACGCGGGTCGCGGGACGCCGGACGCCGCCGGACGCCGCCGCCGGTCGCCGGACGCCGGTCGCCGGACGTCGCCGGTCGCCGGACGCCGCCGGACACCGAACGCCGCTGCCGATCGCTGGACGCCGGTTGCCGGATGCCGCCGCCGGTCGCCGGACGCCGCCGGTCGCCGGACGCCGCCGCCGGTCGCCGGACGCCGCCGCCGGACGCCGCCGCCGGTCGCCGGACGCCGCCGTCGATCGCCGGACGACGGTCGCCGGACGCCGCCGCGGTCGGTCGCCGGACGCCGTCGATCGCCGAACGCCACCGCCGCCGAACGCCGCCGCCACCGAACGACGGACGCAACCGCCACCGCCGATCGCCAGACGCCCCCGCCACCGCAAGTCGCCGAATGCCGCCGCAGCCGGACGCCGTCGCCGGTCGCCGAACGTCGGTGCCGGACGTCGATCGTTGGACGCCGGCCGTCGCAGCCGCCGATCGCCGCACGCCAATCGTCGGACACCGGTCGTGAGACGCCGGTCGCGAGACGCCGGTCGCCGAACGCCGGTCGCCGGCCGCCATTCGCCAGCCGCCGTCGATCGCCGGACGACGGTCACCGAACGTCGGCCGCCGCCGCCTTCGCCACCGTCGTCGAAGGTCACTGGTCGCCGCCGCCGCCGCCACTTTTTTTTTATTATAAAAAAGTAAAAATATTTTACAAAGTATATTTTTCACCAAACGGCATTTACGCCAAAGTTGCTTTCAAATGCATTTCTAAAAAATATTTTGCCAAACACTACTTGCATTTTGGAAAAGATCTTTAGCCTAAAGGTATTTGCATTTCCTCAAAGTCCCTTGGCCAAATGCTGAACCAAACAGGCCCAAAGACTACGAGAGCATTAAGTAAACAGGCTATGTTCACGATATGTCCTGTTCACGATATGTGCCTTGAAAAAACCTGCCAAGAAGACACCTTTCTTTGGTGCTGATCAGAATCGAACATGCTATATCTCGAGTCACCCATCGGGCTCGGATTCTTATGCTCCAATGCGAGCTCAGACTACATAAATTGGGACGACACCCAGACCGGTACTCCTCTTTGCACTTTTCTCCCAAAGATTTCAAATTTGCTTATGTTCATCCTTTCCGTTTTGGCCATGGGGCAATAATTTACTGATCCATCGGCCCGTTCGCAGTGGAGGACAACTTGAGGTTTCTCATAAACTGGCTTGAGGAATTCCCAATGTACAAGGACTCTGAGTTCTTTCTAGCTGGTGAAAGCTATGCAGGTAAGGACAGCTCAAATTTGTTTCTTGTTCTACCGATTGACCTCATTTTCAAAGATGATAAGCCAAACTAGATTACTTAAACGACACTTCGTTTTTGGACAAGAAGTAAGAGTATTCTCCTTAATAATATAATACCATTTTTTTGTAGCTCACTACATACCTCAACTTGCAAAACTGGTGATCGAGTGCAACAAAAGGCCCAATGTTAAACCTATCAAGCTCAAGTCAATAGCTGTAAGTTTTGCACAATTCATGAGTTTTGCCCCTATGAAACAATTCTTCTCACCTTAAAAATTTGCAGGGTCTCTTTAGCTAGGAAACTGCTGCTAGACCTAGACATTGGTGTTCAGGCTGGCGATTACTTGTGGGCGCACAGGGCGATATCGGACGAGATGCTCTGCTTGGAGAGGACGGTCTGCAATAATTCCAAGTACACATGACAGTATTAGTATTATGACAGATGCAACAACGTGTTCAATGTCAGAGTCAATGACGAAGTCGGTGAAGATGTACTGCTCAACGATCTCCTTCTCCCTAAATGCACATCGTCCTCGAGCTCAAAGTCAGAGCAATTCCTGCCGATGGCCATGCAGTGAGTTTAAAAATATACCTAGATGAGGTATGATTGATGAGATTTGGTGGGTCAAATAACTCGGTAAATTTGATGGGAATTTTTTTTCTTTGTTTTTGAGAGGTTGCTAGGAGAGGGCTAGGAGAGGACTAGGAGTGACTGGCGATCCATAGGGAAGAATATTCTCTTATCTGAACAAAGGTAGAGCATTTTGGCAAATACCCCATAAAGGAAAACCTAGCTAGAAGAGGAATCTGTGAAGAAGATACTTGTGACCTGTGTAAGAAGAACCCAGAGACCTTGGAACACCTCATTTTACTATGTCCCTGGAAGTGTAGTGTTTGGTCGGATCCTGCATTGCAAATCACTATTTCACCTTTCCTTCTAACTTGAATTGAAAAATGGATTCTAAAATTTCAACATACATCGATGAGTTTCGACCTCATTGCTGTTGTTCTCTGGCGTTTATGGAAAGAGAGGAACAACTTCATTTTCCGCAAGAAAGCTCCCGACCCACAGCTGCTTGTTAGTTCTGCCATGGCTGATTACCAGTGCTTTACTCAAACCAAGCGCAAGTCAGGAGCAGATGCAGATAGCTTACCTCAAATCTAGAAAAATCCTAGCAATGGAGCCCTCAAATTCAATGTTGATGCCTCCTTCGTTGTGGGATGGACAGCTGGGGCCATGAGATGTGTCGGCCGGAATTGCCATGGAGAATTAATTGATGGTCTCGCAATGAAGGTGAGGCCAAGTTCAGCTGCGCAAACAGAGGCTCTAGAATCGGTGGAAACCCTAAGATTTTTTAGTAAGACACGTACGAGCGAGAGTCTTATGGCTGAGTCAGATAACTTAACTCTTGGGAACACCCTTCAAGGATTAGATCACTTCACGTGAGAAGCGGACGTACTTATCATTGCGGCCAAGACTTTCATTATGGGCTTCCAAATCTGACATTGGCTCATTGTAGCAAAGAGTCCAATTAGGTAGTGTATTAGATTGCTAAAGTGCGACGGAATATATCCCTATCTCAAAATTGGCTCGCTCGCTAGCCCTCCTGAAGCCCTATGAGCCTTACTTGTTTGTGAATCAAGTCTTTTGTACTCGAACACTGTGAGTTAGTTTAATGAATTATGTCTTTTCTGATTGAAAAAAAGAAAAAGAAAAAACAAGCGTGAGGTTCAAAGGGCTCTTCATGCTAACCCCACTCACCTCCCTTTTCATTGGGACTTTTGTCAAGGGTCTCCCTCTCTCCGTCTCTAGATCTGTCTAAATTATGAGAACATAATGGAATTAGGTCAAAAACTGTTCAGGTCTAAGCAAAGAGAAACTCGAATATCGGGAAAAATAGTCTGTGCAGTCTAAATGTTCACATCGAAAGATTGAGTCCTTGATCAAGTCTAGCTTGCGAATCTGCTAATTGCGCGAAAAATGAGGCGCCGAAACACATAATCTGAGTATTTCGCAGGCCGGTTGTGTATCGAGAAGATAACATGGAGATGAACCTGATCACCCTCGTTGCAGAGAATCATTCAGGAAGGCATTCTTATCTGGCCATAGAGGTTTGATCTTCATTAGACTTCCATTTCATCCGAGTCTGGATTCAGGTAGAATCCTCCAAGATTGGTGGGTCTGATTCCGTTCATCTCTTTGGCGATCGAAACAGCGGGGATCAATCTCACAGTTCCACAAAAAAACAGGTACATGATTCAATTCCCCTTTATAGTTGGAGCCCACTTTCCATGGGAAATTTAAGCTTAAGTCCGTTAATAGTCTGATTCCGTTCATTTCTTTCCGTGTCTAGCTATCTGGTTTAGGGAGGATTTGTTTGCTGTGGCCCAAAAAATCTCATGGAGATACGATGTGGTCAAGTTGGATAAATTTCATGCTGGCAAAATCAGATATGACGTGGTCATGTTGTTCGCAGTTCTTAAAAGTCAGTTCTAATTCATCAAAAGAAATTGGAGAAAAGTACCAAAAAAAAGTGAGAATTAGTTCCATTGGCACCAATTCAGCTTTAAATCTTTTAATTCCATCAATTTCATTTTAAACATTTTCATATTGATATCAATTCAAGTCATTCTACATGGCACGCCGGCCATCCTCGCTAGTCGCTGGCACAGATCGCGGATCTTGCCCAGGCTCTCGCTAGATTTGGGTGAGCCCTGGGCGAGGTACTTCGCCCGCCATGAACGACAAAGTCATTCATCAGACAACATAACAATTTTGACGTTCGTGATTTAAGCGGAAAAATACATGATCATCTCTTCTTGTCCAAAGTGGACGGCCACTGGTGTGCCTTGGGATCGAAATTTCTGTTTTACTCTACTAGACAGAGAATTTCTCCCTTCACAATCCCCCAACCTAGACGTGGCCGGTTCCGGTTCCTAAAAAAGCTGGAATCGGAACCAGAACATGAAGAGGCCGGTTCCGGTTTCGGTTCGGAGCCAGCAATTTGGCCGGTTCAACTTGCTCGTATCTTCTTTTTATAATTTGTTTGCAATATGAATAGTGCAAATGAAGGTAATTGAGTAGTTTGGGAATTGAGTAGTTTGGGGCGCTTGCTTCAAGCTAGAGAACATGGGTTCGAATCACACTTCAAGCAATTGTCATTTTCTCTATTTATTTATTTTATTTAAAAAAAAATAGCGGTTCGGAACCAGCGGCGGGCGGGTTCCGTGCTGGTCAACAGGCCAGTTCCGGGCCCACGGTTGGGAATGGCCATGTCTACCCCAGCCCACAGAGAAAACAAAAAATAAAGAACTAGAAATAAAGACGAAAAAAGAAGAACAAATCAAGTTTAAAAAAAAAAAAGTACTCTTTTTTTCCCCTCTCTGGGGTTAAACTTCATCCTGGAGAAGAACTTTCTCTGCGGGATCATCGAGAAGGGGCCACCTTCCATGGTCAAACGATTTCGATTCTCCAGCAAATTAGCGGGAATCATTAGGCACTAATCAGAAATTCTTTCTTTTTAATTTTTTTTGTTAATGGCATATAAAGTGGATCAAGAATACGATTATATGTTCAAGATCGTGTTGATTGGAGATTCGGGCGTGGGGAAATCCAACATTCTGTCGCGATTCACACGAAATGAGTTCTGCTTGGAGTCTAAATCCGCCATCGGCGTCGAATTCGCCACCAGGGCTCTCCAGGTTCATCAATTTTTCTCTCGAGTATATTGCTTTTTAAAAAAATTTGATGATGTTATTCTTGCTTGCCTGTTTTGTGCGTGATTGGATTCTCCCAGTGATTTTTGGTTCCCGTGTCGTTTTTCCTCAAAATTTTTCGATTTTGACATGTAGTTATCGACACAAAAGTCCCGTCAACCAAAATCAACAGAGGAAGCTTTCTTAAAGTTTTCCGATGATCTTTCGTTATTGTGTTATTTTGAAATGGTCATAATCAAATCGTTTTTCGGCTTCTTTTTTTATATATTTTTTTCTTGTTTAATTTGACAAGAAATTATGTGTTTCCAAAGCATCTAATTTCATGAAGACAAAAAAATTATGAGTTTTTTGCTATATTACTTTGAATGACGAAACATATTCGATCTACAACTGCTAATAAAATTTAGCTTTTTGGAAAAAAGAAACTATGTAATCTGTTTGAAATTGCATTTGTAAAGCAAGAAGACCATGCATTAGCTATTCCCATTTATCATTTAGGTCGATGGCAAGACGGTGAAGGCTCTCAAATATGGGACACGGCCAGGCAGAGCGGTACCGCGCCGACATGAGCGCCTACTACCGAGGCAAGATCGGGGCGTTGCTAGTCTACGACACAACCAAGAGGCAAACATTCGACAATGTCCAACGGTAGCTCTGCGACCACGTTGATTCCAACATCGTCATCATGTTGGCCGGGAACAAGTCCAACCACAACCACCTGAGGGCGGTCTCGCCGGAGGCGGCGGAGGTCCTTCCTCGAGACGTCTTGGTAATACTTGAAAACATGAAAGTTGTGATGGAAATATTTCTCCTTACGTATAAAAAAAACTCAGAATTTTTTCATGCAACTTCCTATTTTTCATGCATTTTTAAGATAAACGTTTTTTGTTTGATCATATTTCTGAGCAGCTTAGTCTATCTTGTTATTTACGGAAAAATGCATTAAAATCACAACAAAAAGTATTCATGAAGTTTAATCTATACATCATTAGCTTTCTGTGGGCGCTTGATTCATCACATTTGGGCTATATTTTCATGGGTTACCGTGCTTAAACATAATCTGATTCCATGAGTAATCCGCTTGGGGCTCACTAACCTTGTTTTCATTGATTTATCCCCAACGTCCAAAATGGCTAAGTGCATGATCTAATTAGAGCTAGATGCATGTGAGTTTTTATATAAATGTTAGGGCTGGTGCATGACACGCGAAAAACTCCATGGGTAAGTGGGTCGATGCATGATCAAAATTTGGTTTATTAATTTTGATCATAATGTATGCTAAGTGGTTCGGCTTCTGAGTAAGCTTACGTCCACTCTCAGGCTATCTTGGCATATAGAACTCCATTTTCATCAACAATCAATATGTTTTCAACAATGAAATTTTCATCTATCCTATCATGTGTATGCAAATAATGTATCAATACATTTTCAACAGTGAAATTTTCACCTATCCTATCATGTATATGCAAATAATGTAGTCCTAGTGTGATGTTCTTGTTTTATAATACAAAGTATCACATAATTGTAAATATTGAAAATCGAGGAACTTTCATCTCATCTCTCTATTCAAAACGTTACCTAATTAGTTTTAGCACCGTGTCCCACTGAGCCATTTTCTTTAGGAGCCCACAACCTAATGCGCCTTGTCAGCATGTATCTCTAAGAGCTTTATGCTTCATTTTGTAATTAACCACAGGTTGCGCATCATCAAGGAAGACGTCGAAATTACATGAAAGCGTCAATCAGATCAACCAAAGTATAATAACATGACTTTGGTACTAGGACGCATCACATTTGGATGTGACTTTATGGATAAGAAGTCGATAATCTGACTATCTACCTCATGTGTCCCTTAACAAAACTTTTGGTGGTAATGATAGTAGAATGTGCCTCAAATAAATCGCATCGCCCTTTTGCTATCTCCGTTAAGAGTTTATTCTCAAGATTTCAACAATAAAGACGTCATCAACACCAACATTATCTAAATCCATATTACGTATGTTGACCCCTAATTTTCATTCCCTTTAATTTTAGAAAATTAATTAAAATACCATAAAAATTCATAAAATTGAATAATCAACTTTGAAAACCTTGTCCAAGCTTAAAGAACTATTTTTGAACTAAACATAATTTTCAAAAAATTTTCGCATTTTAGTATTATTTTTAATTAAAAATACCCTCAAAATAGAAAAATAGCATTAAGGACCAGAAAATATGAAAAATAGATATTAGTCTTCTTTCAATTTGAATTGCGTTTTGGTCATTTTGAAATATTAAAAATTTGGTTTATTAAGTTTGATCCTAAGGTATGCTTGTTCAAGTGGAAATTACTTATTTATAGTTGAGCCCCTACAAAAAAAAATGATTTTTCACAGATAAATGGGGCCTTTTTGGTAAAACTTCAAAACATGAAAATTGTGATGGAAATATTTCTCCATCTGTGTAAAAAATATCAGAATTTTTTCTTGCAATTTCTTATTTTTCCATGCATTTTTAAGATAAACGTTTTTTGTTTGATCATATTTCTGAGCAGTGTAGTCTATCTTGTTATTTACGGGAAAATGCATTAAAAATCACAACAAAAGTCTTCATGAAATTTAATCTATACATCATGAGCTTTCTGTGGGTACTTGATTTATCACATTTGAGCTATACCTTCATGGTTAACGTGTTTAAACATAAATAGCTTGATTCCACTAACCTTGTTTTCATTGATTGTTCTACAAGGCCCAAAAGGGCTAAATGCATGATCTAATTAGAGCTAATTGTATGTTAGTTTTTATATAAATGTTAGGACCAGTGCATGACACAAAAAACTTCACGGGTAAGTGGGCCAGTGCATGATCAAATTTGGTTTATTAATTTTGATCCTAAGGTATGCTTGTCCAAGTGGAAATTACTTATTTATAGTTGAGCCCCTACCAAAAAAAAAAATGATTTTTCACAGATAAATGGGGCCTTTTTGGTAAAACTTCAAAACATGAAAATTGTGATGGAAATATTTCTCCATCTGTGTAAAAAATATCAGAATTTTTTTCTTGCAATTTCTTATTTTTTCATGCATTTTTAAGATAAAAGTTTTTTGTTTGATCATATTTCTGAGCAGTGTAGTCTATCTTGTTATTTACGGGAAAATGCATTAAAGATCACAACAAAAGTCTTCATGAAATTTAATCTATACATCATGAGCTTTCTGTGGGTACTTGGTTTATCACATTTGAGCTATACCTTCATGGTTAACGTGTTTAAACATAAATAGCTTGATTCCACTAACCTTGTTTTCATTGATTGTTCTACAAGGCCCAAAAGGGCTAAATGCATGATCTAATTAGAGCTAATTGTATGTTAGTTTTTATATAAATGTTAGGGCCGGTGCATGGCACAAAAAACTTCACGGGTAAGTGGGCCAGTGCATGATCATATTTGGTTTATTAATTTTGATCCTAAGGTATGCTTGTCCAAGTGGAAATTACTTATTTATAGTTGAGCCCCTACAAAAAAATGATTTTTCACAGATAAATGGGGCCTTTTTGGTAAAACTTCAAAACATGAAAATTGTGATGGAAATATTTCTCCATCTGTGTAAAAAATATCAGAATTTTTTCTTGCAATTTCCTATTTTTTCATGCATTTTTAAGATAAACGTTTTTTGTTTGATCATATTTCTGAGCAGTGTAGTCTATCTTGTTATTTACGGGAAAATGCATTAAAAATCACAACAAAAGTCTTCATGAAATTTAATCTATACATCATGAGCTTTCTGTGGGTACTTGATTTATCACATTTGAGCTATACCTTCATGGTTAACGTGTTTAAACGTAAATAGCTTGATTCCACTAACCTTGTTTTCATTGATTGTTCTACAAGGCCCAAAAGGGCTAAATGCATGATCTAATTAGAGCTAATTGTATGTTAGTTTTTATATAAATGTTAGGGCCGGTGCATGACACAAAAAACTTCACGGGTAAGTGGGCCAGTGCATGATCAAATTTGGTTTATTAATTTTGATTCTAAGGTATGCCAAGTGGTTCGTCTTATTAGTAAGCTTATGTCCACTCTCAGACTATCTTGGCAGATAGAACACCATTTTCATCAACAATCAATACATTTTCAACAATCAAATTTTCCTCCATCCTATCATGTGCATGCAAATAATGCAGTCCTAGTGTGATGTTCCTATTTTATAGTACAAACTAACACGTAATTGTAAATATTGAAAATTGAGGAACTTTCATCTCATCTCTCTATTCAAACTGTTACCTTATTAGTTTCAGCACCGTATCTACCTGAGCCATTTTCTTTTGGAGCCCACAACCCAATGCGCTTTGCCTTTTCGCCCTTTCGTTATCTCCTTTAAGATTTTATTCTCAAGATTTCAACAACAAATGCATCATCAATTCCAGCATTATCTAAATCCGTATTACGTATGTTGACCTCTAATTTTCAATCCATTTAATTTTAAAAAATTAATTAAAATACCATAAAAATTCATAAAGTTGAATAATCAACTTTGAAAACTTTAGCCAAACTTAAGGAACTATTTTTGAACAAAACATAATTTTTTGATTTTATTCGCATTTTAATATTATTTTTAATTAAAAATATCCTCAAAATAGAAAAATAGCATTTAGGACAAGAAAATATGAAAAACAGTCATTAGTTTTCTTTCAATTTGAATTGCATTTTGTTCTTCCTCATTCTCTTGTCGCGTACAATAGAATCGCCGTACGGATGATTCCCAGTGAGACAAAAGAACAGTATAGAAGCAAAACAGAACATATCAGATTTTTTAGTTGGCTATTGTCCCGTGTTATAAAGCTCCGGAGCTAATGCACGACTTGCAATCAAACATCAAGATTACCATTCATATTATGTACTTTTAGGGGGAAAAAATCTAACCTATAGGAAACTTTTAAGGAATGTACCTACCAGAAACATTACTACCACAATCGACTGGGGCAATCCCTGCATCACATATCTTCGCAGATAGAACTTTGTTTTTATCAACAATCAATATATTTTCTGCATTTAGATTTCCATGCACCATATCATTCATATGCAAATAACGCAGTCTTGATGCGATGTCCCAGTTTCATAAAACGAAATACCACAAAATTATAAATATTGAAAATTGAGGAACTTTCGTTTGACCTTTATATTTAAATCGTTAGCTCATCAGTTTCAGCACTTTGACTGACGGATAGCTATCAGCATTGGGGAACCCACAACTCAATGCACCTCATCCGTGTACTATCTCTAAGAGCTCTCTACTTCTCTTTGTAATCAAACATAAGTTTTGCATTATCAGGATTGACATTGAAATTACACGAAGGGTTCAACGCGTCAATCAGATTGAGCAAACTAAAATGACACAACTCTTGGACAATATAGCCAAAATGCCCATTGTATTTTACTTGGCTAACAGGACGCACCACATTTGGTTAACAAATCTATTGATGGCAATGACAGTAGAATTGCCAATTTGCCCCGAATAAATCGCACTGCCTTTGCCCCATTTCCCTATCTCTTTTAAGATTTTATTTTCAAGATTTCAACAACAAAGCCATCATCAATACCAGCATTATCTAAAACCGTATTACATATTTTGACCCATAATTTTCAATCCATTTCATTTTCAAAAATTCATTAAACAACCATAAAAATTCATAAAATTGGATAATCAACTTTAAAAACCTTAACCAAACTTAAGGAACTATTTTTTAACAAAGCACAATTTTTTTTATTTTTTCACATTTTAATATTATTTTTTAATTAAAAATACCCCCAAAATAGAAAAAATAGCATTTAGGACAAGAAAATATGAAAAACAGTCATTAGTTTTCTTTCAATTTAAATTGCATTTTGTTCTTCCTCATTCTCTTGTAGCGTACATTAGAATCGCAGTATGGATGAAACCCAGTGAGGCAAAAGAACAGTATAGAAGCAAAGCAGAACATATCAGATTTTGTAGTTGGCTGTTGTCCAGTGTTATAAAGCTTTGAAGCAAATGCACGACCTGCAATCAAATATCGGAAGATAGATTACCATTCATATTACGTACTTTTAGGAGGAAAAAATCTAACCTACAGGAAACTTTTAAGGACTGTAACTACCAGAAACATTACTACCACAATCTACTAGAGCAATCCCTGCAACACATATCTTCGCAGATAGAACTCCGTTTTTATCAACAATCAATAATTTTCTGCACTCAGATTTCCATGCACCATATCATGCATATGCAAATAATATAGTCCTGTTGCAATGTCCCCGTTTCATAATACAAAATACCAAATAATTATAAATATTGGAAATTGAGGAACTTTCGTTTGATCTCTCTATTTAAATCGTTGCCTTATCAGTTTCATCACTTTGTCTGACGGAAGAACCCACGACTCAATGCCCCTCGTCCGCGTACTATCTCTAAGAGCTATCTACTTCTCTTTGTAATCAACCATAGGTTGAGCATTATCAAGATTGACATTGAAATTACACGAAGGATTCAATGAGTCAATCAAATTGAGCAAAAAAAATGACACAACTCTTGGACAATATAGCCAAATTGCCTATTGTATTTTACTTGGCTAACAGAACGCACCACATTTGGTTAACAAATCTTTTGATGGCAATGACAGTAGAATCGTCAATCTGCCCCGAATAAATCACACTGCCTTTACGCCCTTTCCCTATCTCCTTTAAGATTTTAATCTCAAGATTTCAACAACAAAGGCGTCATCAACACCAGCATTATCTAAATCCGTATTACGTATTTTGACCCATAATTTTCAATCCATTTAATTTTCAAAAATTCATTAAAAAACCATAAAAATTCATAAAATTGAATAATCAACTTTAAAAACCTTAGCCAAACTTAAGGAACTATTTTGGAACAACGCATAAGTTTTTGATTTTTTTTTCACATTTTAATATTATTTTTAATTAAAAATACCCTCAAAATAGAAAAATAGCACTTAGGACAAGAAAATATGAAAAATAGTCATTAGTTTTCTTTCAATTTGAATTTCATTTTGTTCTCCCTCATTCTCTTGTCACGTACAATAGAATCGCCGTATGGATGATTCCTAGTGAGATAAAAGAACAGTATAGAAGCAAAGCAGAACATATCAGATTTTGTAGTTGGCTGTTGTCCAGCGCTATAAAACTCTGGAGCTAATGCACGACCAGCAATCAAATATTGGGAGATAGATTACCATTCATATTATGTACTTTTAGGGGGGGAAAATCTAACCTACAAGAAACTTTTAAAGATTGTAACTACCAGAAACATTACTACCACAATCTACTAGAGCAATCCCTGCATCACATATCTTCGTAGATAGAACTCCGTTTTTATCAACAATCAATATGTTTTCTGCACTCGGATTTCCATGCACTATATCATGCATATGCAAAAAAACGCAGTACTCACGCGTTGTCCATGTTTCATAATACAAAATACCACATAATTATAAATATGGAAAATTGAGGAACTTTCGTTTGATCTCTCTATTTAAATAATTACCTCATCAGTTTCAGCACTTTGTTTGACGGAGGAACCCACAACTCAATGCCCCTCGTCCGCATACTATCTCTAAGAGCACTCTACTTCTCTTTGTAATCAACCATAGGTTGTGCATTAGTAGGATTGACATTGAAATTACACGAAGGGTTCAATGCGCCAATCAGATTGAGCAAACTAAAATGACGCAACTCTTGGACAATATAGCCAACATGCCAATTGTATTTTACTTGGCTAACAGGACGCACCACATTTGAATCCTTTGATGGCAATGGCAGTAGAATCGCCAATCTGCCCCGAATAAATCGCTCAGCCTTTACGCCATTTCCCTATCTCCTTTAAGATTTTATTCTCAAGATTTCAACAACAAAGGCATCATCAATACCAGCATTATCGAAATCCGTATTATGTATTTTGACCCGTAATTTTCAATCCAATTAATTTTCAAAAATTCATTAAAAAACCATAAAAATTCATAAAATTGAATAATCAACTTTAAAGAACTTAGCCAAACTTAAGGAACGATTTTGGAACTACACATAAGTTTTTGATTTTTTTTCACATTTTAATATTATTTTTAATTAAAAATACCCTCAAAATAGAAAAATAGCTTTTAGGACAAGAAAATATGAAAAACAGTCATTAGTTTTCTTTCAATTTGAATGGCATTTTGTTCTTCCTCATTCTCTTGTCGCGTACAATATAATCGCCGTATGGTTGATTCGCAGTGAGACAAAAGAACATTATAGAAGCACATATCAGATTTTGTAGTTGGCTGTTGTCCAGCGTTATAAAGCTAATGCAAGACCTGTAATCAAACATAGGGAGATAGATTACCATTCATATTATGTATTTTTAGGGGGGGAAAATATAACATATAGGAAACTTTTAAGGATTGTACCTACCAGAAACATTACTACCACAATCTACTCGAGCAATCCTTGCATCACATATCTTCGCAGATAGAACTCCGTTTTTATCAACAATCAATATGTTTTCTGCACATAGATTTCCATGCACTATATCATGCATATGCAAATAACGCGGTCCTGATGCGTTGTCCCTGTTTCATAATACAAAATACCACATAATTATAAATATTGGAAATTGACGAAGTTTCGTTTGATCTCTCTATTTAAATCGTTACCTCATCAGTTTCAGCACTTTGTCTGACGGATAGCCATCAGCATCGGGGAACCCACAACTCAATGTCCCTCGTCCGCGTACTATCTACTCTACTTCTCTTTGTAATCAACCGTAGGTTGTGCATTATCGGGATTGACATTGAAATTACACGAAGGCTTCAATGCGTCAATTAGATTGAGCAAACTAAAATGACACAACGCATGGACAATATAGGCAAAATGCCCATTGTATTTTACTTAGCTAACAGGACGCACACATTTGATTAACAAATCTTTTGATGGCAATGACAGTAGAATCGTCAATTTGCCCCGAACAAATTGCACTACCTTTACGCACTTTCTCTATCTCTTTCAATATTTTATTCTCAAGATTTCAACAACAAAAACATCATCAATACCAGGATTATCTAAATCCGCATTACGTATTTTGACCCATAATTTTCAATCCATTTAATTTTCAAAAATTCATTAAAAATTCATAAAAATTCATAAAATTGAATAATCAACTTTAACAACCTTAGCCGAACTTAAGGAACTATTTTTGAACAAATCATAATTTTTTAATTTTTTCACATTTTAATATTATTTTTTTTTATTAAAAATACCCTCAAAATAGAAAAATAACATTTATGACAAGAAAATATGAAAAACAGTCCGTAGTTTTCTTGCAATTTGAATTGCAATTTGTTCTTCCTCATTCTCTTGTCGCGTACAATAGAATCTCTGTATGGATGATTCCACAAAAGAAAAGTATAAAAGCAAAGCAGAACATATCAGATTTTGTAGTTGGCTATTGACCAGCGTTATAAAGCTCCGGAGCTAATACACGACCTGCAATCAAACATCGGAAGATAGATTACCATTCATATTACGTACTTATAGGGGGGGAAATCTAACCTATAGGAAACTTTTAAGGAATGTAACTGCCATAAACAATACTACAACAATCTACCAGAGCAATCCCTGCAACACATATCTTAGCAGATAAAACTCCGTTTTATCAACAATCAATATATTTTCTGCACTCAGATTTCCATGCACTATATCATGCATATGCAAATTATATAGTCTTGATGCGATGTCCCCGTTTCATAATACAAACTACCACATAATTATAAATATTGAAAATTGGGGAACTTTCGTTTGATCTCTCTATTTAAATCGTTACCTCCTCAGTTTCATCACTTTGTCTGACGGAAGAACCCAAAACTCAATGCCCCTTGTCCGTATACTATCTCTAAGAGCTCATTACTTCTCCTTTTAATCAACCATAGGTTGTGCATTATTAGGATTGTCATTGAAATTACACGAGGGATTCAATGCGTCAATCAGATTGAGCAAACTAAAATGACACAACTCTTGGACAATATAGCCAAAATTCCTATTGTATTTTACTTGGCTAACAGAACGCTCGATATTTGGTTAACAAATCTTTTGATGGCAATAACAGTAGAATCGTCAATCTGCCCCGAATAAATCGCACTTCCTTTACGCCCTTCCCCTATCTCCTCTAAATTTTAATCTCAAGATTTCAACAACAAAGGCATCATCAATACTAACATTATCTAAATCCGTATTACGTATTTTCACCTATAATTTTCAATCCATTTAATTTTCAAAAATTCATTAAAAAACCATAAAAATTCATAAAATTGAATAATCAACTATAAAAACCTTAGCCAAGCTTAAGGAACTATTTTTTAACAAAACATAATTTTTTTGAATTTTTTTCAAAAATTCATGAAAAAACATCAGCATCGGGGAACCCACAACTCAATGTCCCTCGTCCGCGTACCATTTACTCTACTTCTCTTTGTAATCAACCATATGTTGTGCATTATCGGGATTGACATTGAAATTACACGAAGGGTTCAATGCGTCAATTGGATTGAGCAAACTAAAATGATACAACTCTTGGACAATTTAGGCAAAATGACCATTGTATTTTACTTGGCTAACAGGACGCACACATTTGGTTAACAAATCTTTTGATGGCAATGACAGTAGAATTGCCAATTTGCCCCGAATAAATCTCAATACCTTTGTGCACTTTCCCTATCTCCTTTAAGATTTTATTCTCAAGATTTCAACAACAAAGGCATCATCAATACCATCATTATCTAAATCCGTATTACGTATTTTGACCCATAATTTTCAATCCATTTAATTTTCAAAAATTCATTAAAAAACCATAAAAATTCATAAAATTGAATAATCAACTTTAACAACCTTAGCAAAACTTAAGGAACTATTTTTGAACAAATCATAATTTTTTGATTTTTTCACATTTTAATATTATTTTTAATTAAAAATACCCTCAAAATAGAAAAATAGCATTTAGGACAAGAAAATTTGAAAAACAGCCACTAGTTTTCTTTCAATTTGAATTGCATTTTGTACTTCCTCATTCTCTTGTCACATACAATAGAATCTCCGTATGGAAGATTACAAAAAGAACAGTATAGAAGCAAAGCAGAACCTATCAAATTTTGTAGTTGGCTGTTGTCCAGCGCTATAAAGCTCCGGAGCTAATGCACGACCTGCAATCAAATATCGGGAGATAGATTACCATTCATATTATGTACTTTTAGGGGGGGAACTCTAACCTATAGGAAACTTTTAAAGATTGTAACTACTAGAAACATTACTGCCACAATCGACTAGAGCAATCCCTGCATCACATATCTTCGTAGATATAACTCCGTTTTTATCAACAATTAATGTGTTTTCTGCACTCAGATTTCCATGCACTATATCATGCATATGCAAGAAAACGCGGTCCTCACGCGTTGTCCATGTTTCATAATACAAAATACCACATAATTATAAATATTGAAAATTGAGGAACTTTCATTTGATCTCTCTATTTAAATCGTTACCTCATCAGTTTCAGCACTTTGTCTTACGGAGAAACCCACAACTCAATGCCCCTAGTCCGCGTACTATCTCTAAGAGCACTCTACTTCTCTTTGTAATCAACCATAGGTTGTGCATTATCAGGATTGACATTGAAATTACACGAAGGGTTCAATGCGTCAATCAGATTGAGTAAACTAAAATGACCCAACTCTTGGACAACATAGCCAAAATGCCAATTGAATTTTACTTGGCTAACAGGACAGCACCACATTTGGTTAACAAATCTTTTGATGGCAATGACAGTAGAATCGCCAATCTGCCGCGAATAAATCGCGCTACCTTTACGCCCTTTCCCTATCTCCTTTAAGATTTTATTCTCAAGATTTCAACAACAAAGGCATCATCAATACCAGCATTATCTAAATCCGTATTACGTATTTTGACTCGTAATTTTCAATCCATTTAATTTTCAAAAATTCATTAAAAAACCATAAAAACTCATAAAATTGAATAATCAACTCTAAAGACCTTAGCCAAACTTAAGGAACTATTTTGGAACAAAGCATAATTTTTTGATTTTTTTCACATTTTAATATTATTTTTAATTAAAAATACCCTCAAAATAGAAAAATAGCATTTAGGACAAGAAAATATGAAAAACAGTGATTAGTTTTCTTTCAATTTGAATTGCATTTTGTTCTTCCTCATTCTCTTGTCGCGTACAATATAATTGCCGTATGGATGATTCCCAAGGAGACAAAAGAATAGTATAGAAGCAAAGCAGAACATATCAGATTTTGTAGTTGGCTGTTGTCCAGCGTTATAAAGCTCCGGAGCTAATGCACGACATGTAATCAAACATAAGGAGATAGATTACCATTCATATTACGTACTTTTTGGGGGGGAAATCTAACCTATAGGAAACTTTTAAGGAATGTAACTACCAGAAACATTACAACAACAATCTACGAGAGCAATCCCTGCAACACATATCTTCGCAGATAAAACTCCTTTTTGTCAACAATCAATATATTTTCTGCACTCAGATTTCCATGCACTATATCATGCATATGCAAAAAATATAGTCCTGATGCGAAGTCCCTGTTTCATAATACAAAATACTACATAATTATAAATATTGAAAATTGAGGAAATTTCGTTTGATCTTTCTATTTAAATTGTTACCTCATCAGTTTCATCACTTTGTCTAACAGAAGAACCCACAACTCAATGCCCCTCGTCCGCGTACTCTCCCTAAGAGCTCTCTACTTCTCTTTGTAATCAACCATAGGTTGTGCATTATCAGGATTGACATTGAAATTACACGAAGGATTCAATGCGTCAATCAGATTGAGCAAACTAAAATGACAACTCTTGGACAATATAGCCAAAATGCCTAATGTATATCACTTCGCTAACAAAGCGCAACACATTTGGTTAACAAATCTTTTGAAGGCAATGACAGTAGAATCTTCAATCTTTCCCGAATAAATCGCACTGCCTTTACGCCCTTTCCCTATCTCCTTTAAGATTTTAATCTCAAGATTTCAACAACAAGGGTGTCATCAATACCAGCATTATCCAAATCGGTATTACGTATTTTGACCCCTAATTTTTAATCCATTTAATTTTCAAAAATTCATTAAAAAACCATAAAAATTCATAAAATTGAATAATCAACTTTAAAAACCTTAGCCAAACTTAACGAACTATTTTTTAACAAAACATAATTTTTATGATTTTTTTTCACATTTTAATATTATTTTTAATTAAAAATACCCTCAAAATAAAAAATAGCATTTAGGACAATAAAATATGAAAAACAGTCATTAGTTTTCTTTCAATTTGAATTGCATTTTGTTCTTCCTCATTCTCTTGTCGCGTACAATATAATAGCCGTATGGTTGATTCCTAGTGAGACAAAAGAATATTATAGAAGCACATATCAGATTTTGTAGTAGGCTGTTGTCCAGGGTTATAAAGTACCGGAGCTAATGCAAGACCTGTAATCAAACATAGGGAGATAGATTACCATTCATATTATGTACTTTTAGGGGGGGAATCTAACCTATAGGAAACTTTTAAGGATTGTACCTACCAGAAACATTACCACCACAATCTACTCTAGCAATCCTTGCATCACATATCTTCGCAGATAGAACTCCGTTTTTATCAACAATCAAATTGTTTTCTACACTTAGATTTCCATGCACTATATCATGCATATGCAAATAACGCAGTCCTGATGCGTTGTCCCTGTTTCATAATACAAAATACCACTTAATTATAAATATTGGAAATAGAGAAAGTTTCGTTTGATCCCTATTTAAATCGTTACCTCATCAGTTTCAGCACTTTGTCTGACGGATAGCCATAAGCATCGGGGAGCCCACAACTCAATGTCCCTCGTCCGCATACTATCTACTTTACTTCTCTTTGCAATCAACCGTAGGTTGTGCATTATCGGGATTGACATTGAAATTACATGAAGGGTCCAATGCGTCAATTAGATTGAGTAAACTAAAATGACACAACACTTGGACAATATAGGCAAAATGCCCATTGTATTTTACTTGGCTAACAGGACGCACACATTTGGTTTACAAATTTTTTGACGGCAATGACAGTAGAATCATCAATTTGCCCCGAATAAATCGCACTACCTTTACGCACTTTCCCTATCTCCTTTAAGATTTTATTCTCAAGATTTCAACAACAAAGACATCATCAATACAAGCCATATCTAAATCCGTATTACGTATTTTGACCCATAATTTTCAATCCATTTAATTTTCAAAAATTCATTAAAAACCCATAAAAATTCATAAAATTAAATAATCAACTTTAACAACCTTAGCCAAACTTAAGGAACTTTTTTTGAACAAATCAAATTTTTTTGATTTTTTCACATTTTAATATTATTTTTAACTCAAAATACCCTCAAAATAGAAAAATAGCATTTATGACAAGAAAATATGAAAAACAATCATTAGTTTTCTTTCAATTTGATTTGCATTTTGTTCTTCCTCATTCTCTTGTTGCGTACAATAGAATCTCCGTATGGATGAATCCCAGTGAGGCAAAAGAACAGTATAGAAGCAAAGCAGAACATATCAGATTTTGTAGTTGGCTGTTGACCAGCGTTATAAAGCTCCGGAGCTAATGCACGACCTGCAATCAAACATCGGAAGATAGATTACCATTCATATTACGTACTTTTAGGGGGGGGGGGAATCTAACCTATAGGAAACTTTTAAGGAATGTAACTACCAAAAACATTACAACAATAATCTACGAGAGCAATCCCTACAACACATATCATCGCAGATAAAACTCCGTTTTATCAACAATCAATATATTTTCTGCACTCAGATTTCCATGCACTATATCCTGAATATGCAAATAATATAGTCTTGTTGCGATGTCCCCGTTTCATAATACAAAATACCACATAATTATAAATATTGGAAATTGAGGAACTTTCGTTTGATCTCTCAATTTAAATGGTTACCTCATCAGTTTCATCACTTTGTCTGACGGAAGAACCCACAACTCAAAGCCCCTCGTTCGCATACTATCTCTAAGAGCTCTTTACTTCTCTTTGTAATCAACCATAGGTTGTGCATTATCAGGATTGACATTGAAATTACACGAAGGATTAAATGCGCCAATTAGATTGTGCAAACTAAAATGACACAACTCTTGGACAATATAGCCAAAATGCCTATTGTATTTTACTTGGCTAATAGAACGCACCACATTTGGTTAACAAATATTTTGATTTCAATGACAGTAGAATCGTCAATCTGCCCCGAATAAATCGCACTTCCTTTACGCCCTTTCCCTATCTCCTCTAAGATTTTATTCTCAAGATTTCAACAACAAAGGCGTCATCAATACCAGCATTATCTAAATCCGTATTACGTATTTTGATCCCTACTTTTCAATCCATTTAATTTTCAAAAATTCATTAAAAAACCATAAAATTGAATAAAATTGAATAATCAACTTTAAAACCTTAGCCAAACTTAAGAAACTATTTTTTAACAAAACATGATTTTTTTGAATTTTTTTACATTTTAATATTATTTTTAATTAAAAATACCCTCAAAATAGGAAAATAGCTTTTAGGACAAGAAAATATGAAAAACAGTCATTAGTTTTCTCTCAATTTGAATTGCATTTTGTTCTTCCTCATTCTCTTGTCGCGTACAATATAATCGCCGTATGGTTGATTCCCAGTCAGACAAAAGAATATTATAGAAGCACATATCAGATCTTGTAGTTGGCTGTTGTCCTGCCATATCAGATTTTGTAGTTGGCTGTTGTCCAGCGTTATAAAGCACCGGAGCTAATGCAAGACCTGTAATCAAACATAGGGAGATAGATTACCATTCATATTATGTACTTTTAGGGAGAAAAAATCTAACCTATAAGAAACTTTTAAGGAATGTACCTACCAGAAACATTACTACCACAATCTACTCGAGCAATCCTTGCATCACATATCTTCGCAGATAGAACTCCGTTTTTATCAACAATCAATATGTTTTTTGCACTTAGATTTCCATGCAATATATCATGCATATGCAAATAACGCAGTCCTGATGCGTTGTCCCTGTTTCATAATACAAAATACCACTTAATTATAAATATTGGAAATTAAGGAAGTTTCGTTTGATCTCTCTATTTAAATCGTTACCTCATCAGTTTCGGCACTTTGTCTGACGGATAGCCATCAGCATCGGGGAACCCACAACTCAATGTCCCTCGTCCGCGTACTATCTACTTTACTTCTCTTTGCAATCAACCGTAGGTTGTGCATTATCGGGATTGACATTGAAATTACACGAAGGCTTCAATGCGTCAATTAGATTGAGCAAACTAAAATGACACAACGCTTGGACAATATAGGCAAAATTCCCATTGTATTTTACTTGGCTAACAGGACGCACACATTTGGTAAACAAATCTTTTGATGGCAATGATAGTAGAATCGCCAATTTGCCCCAAATAAATTGCACTACCTTTACGCACTTTCCCTATGTCCTTTAAGATTTTATTCTCAAGATTTCAACAACAAAGACATCATCAATACAAGCATTATCTAAATCCCTATTACGTATTTTGACCCATAATTTTCAATCCATTTAATTTTCAAAAATTCATTAAAAAACCATAAAAATTCACAAAATTTAATAATCAACTTTAACAACCTTAGCCAAACTTAAGGAATTATTTTTGAACAAATCATAATTTTTTGATTTTTTTCACATTTTAATATTATTTTTAATTAAAAATACCCTCAAAATAGAAAAATAGCATTTATGACAAGAAAATATGAAAAACAGTCATTAGTTTTCTTTCAATTTGAACTGCATTTTGTTCTTCCTCATTCTCTTGTCGCGTACAATAGAATCTCTGTATGGATGATTCCACAAAAGAAAAGTATAGAAGCAAAGCAAAACATATCAGATTTTGTAGTTGGCTGTTGACCAGCGTTATAAAGCTCCGGAGCTAATGCACGGCCTGCAATCAAACATCGGAAGATAGATTACCATTCATATTACGTACTTTTAGGGGGGGAAATCTAACCTATTGGAAACTTTTAAGGAATGTAACTACCAGAAACATTACAACAACAATCTACGAGAGCAATCCCTGCAACACATATCTTCGCAGATAAAACTCCATTTTATCAACAATCAATATATTTTCTGCACTCAAATTTCCATGCACTATATCATGCATATGCAAATAATATAGTCTTGTTGCGTTGTCTCCGTTTCATAATACAAAATACCACATAATTATAAATATTGAAAATTAAGGAACTTTCGTTTGATCTCTCAATTTAAATCGTTACCTCATCAGTTTCATCACTTTGTCTGACGGAAGAACCCACAACTCAAAGCCCCTCGTTTGTATACTATCTCTAAGAGCTCTTTACTTCTCTTTGCAATCAACCATAGGTTGTGCATTATCAGGATTGACATTGAAATTACACGAAGGATTCCATGCGTCAATTAGATTGAGCAAACTAAAATAACACAACTCTTGGACAATATAGCCAAAATGCCTATTGTATTTTACTTGGCTAACAGAACGCACCATATTTGGTTAACAAATCTTTTGATGGCAATAATAGTAGAATCGTCAATCTGCCCCAATAAATCGCACTCCCTTTACGTCCTTTCCCTATCTCCTCTAAGATTTTAATCTCAAGATTTCAACAACAAAGGCGTCATCAAAACCAGCATTATCTAAATCCGTATTACGTATTTTGACCCATAATTTTCAATCCATTTAATTTTCAAAAATTCATTAAAAAACCATAAAAATTCATAAAATTGAACAATCAACTTTAAAAACCTTAGCCAAACTTAAGGAACTATTTTTAACAAAACATGATTTTTTTTTATTTTTTTCACATTTTAATATTATTTTTAATTAAAAATACCCTCCAAAATAGAAAAATAGCATTTAGGAAAAGAAAATATGAAAAATAGTCATTAGTTTTCTTTCAATTTGAATTTCATTTTTTTCTTCCTCATTCTCTTGTCACGTACAATAGAATCGCCGTATGGATGATTTCCAGTGAGACAAAAGAACAGTATAGAAGCAAAGCAGAACCTATCAGATTTTGTAGTTTGCTGTTGTCCAGCGCTATAAAGCTCCGGAGCTAATGCACGACCAGCAATCAAACATCGGGAGATAGATTACCATTCATATTATGTACTATTAGGGGGGAAAATCTAACCTATATGAAACTTTTAAAGATTGTAACTACTAGAAACATTACTACCACAATCTACTAGAGTAATCCCTGCATCACATATCTTTATAGATAGAACTCTGTTTTTATCAACAATCAATATGTTTTCTGCACTCAGATTTCCATGCACTATATCATGCATATGCAAAAAACGCAGTCCTCACGCGTTGTCCATGTTTCATAAATCAAAATACCACATAAATATAAATTTTGGAAATTGAGGAACTTTCATTTGATCTCTCTATTTAAATCGTTACCTCATCAGTTTCAGCACTTTGTCTGACGGAGGAACCCACAACTCAATGCCCATCGTCCGCGTACTATCTCTAAGAGCACTCTATTTCTCTTTGTAATCAATCATAGGTTGTGCATTATCAGGATTGACATTGAAATTACACTAAGGGTTCAATGCGTCAATCAGATTGAGCAAACTAAAGTGACTCAACTCTTGGACAATATGGCCAAAATGCCAATTGTATTTTACTTGGCTAAGCAAACTAAAATGACTCAACTCTTAGACAATATAGCCAAAATGCCAATTGTATTTTACTTGGCTAATAGGACACACCACATTTGGTTAACAAATCTTTTTATGGCAATGACAGTAGAATCGTCAATCTGTCCCGAATAAATCGCCCAGCCTTTACGCCCTTTCCCAATCGCCTTTAAGATTTTATTCTCAAGATTTCAACAACAAAGGCATCATCAATACCAACATTATCTAAATCCGTTTTACGTATTTTGACCCGTAATTTTCAATCCATTTAATTTTAAAAAATTCATTAAAAAACCATAAAAATTAATAAAATTGAAAAATCAACTTTAAAGACCTTAGCCAAACTTAAGGAACTATTTTGGAATAAAGCATAATTTTTTGATTTTTTTCACATTTTAATATTATTTTTAATTAAAAAATACCCTCAAAATAGAAAAATAGCATTTAGGACAAGAAAATATGAAAAACAGTCATTAGTTTTCTTTCAATTTGAATTGCATTTTGTTCTTCCTCATTGTCTTGCTGCGTACAATCTAACCGCCGTATGGATGATTCCCAGTGAGACAAAAGAACAGTATAGAAGCAAAGCAGAACATATCAGATTTTGTGGTTGGCTGTTGTCCAGCGTTATAAAGCTCCAGAGCTAATGCACGACTTGTAATCAAACATCGGGAGATATACTACCATTCATATTATGTGCTTTTAGGGGGGAAAATCTAACCTATAGAAAACTTTTAAGAAATGTACCTACCAGAAACATTGCTACCACAATCTACTGGAGCAATCCTTGCATCACATATCTTCGCAGATAGAACTCCGTTTTTATCAACAATCAATATGTTTTATGCACTTAGATTTCCATGCACTATATCATGCATATGCAAATAACGCAATCCTGATGCGTTGTCCCTGTTTCATAACACAAAATACCACATAATTATAAATATTGGAAATTGAGGAACTTTTGTTTGATCTCTCTATTTAAATCGTTACCTCATCAGTTTCAACGCTTTATCTAACGGAGGAACCCACAACTCAATGCCCCTAGTCCGGGTACTATCTCTAAGAGCACTCTACTTCTCTTTGTAATCAACCATAGGTTGGGCATTATCAGGATTGACATTAAAATTACACGAAGGGTTCAATGCGTCAATCAGATTGAGCAAACTAAAACGAGCCAACTCTTGGACAATATTGCCAAAATGCCAATTGTATTTTACTTGGCTAACAGGACGCACCACATTTGGTTAACAAATCTTTTGATGGTAATGACAGTAGAATCGCCAATCTGCCGTGAATAAATCGCGCTGCCTTTACGCCCTTTCCCTATCTCCTTTAAGATTTTTTTCTCAAGATTTCAACAACAAGGCATCATCAATACCAGCATTATCTAAATCCGTATTACGTATTTTGACCCGAAATTTTCAATCCATTTAATTTTCAAAAATTCATTAAAAAAACCATAATAATTCATAAAATTGAATAATCAACTTTAAAGACCTTAGCCAAACTTAAGGAACTATTTTGGAGCAAAGCATAATTTTGTGATTTTTTTTCACATTTTAATATTATTTTTAATTAAAAATACCCTCAAAATAGAAAAATAGTATTTAGGACAAGAAAATATGAAAAACAGTCATTAGTTTTCTTTCAATTTGAATTGCATTTTGTTTTTCCTCATTCTCTTGTCGCGTACAATATAATCGCCGTATGGATGATTCCCAGTGAGACAAAAGAACAGTATAGAAGCAAAACAGAACATATCAAATTTTGTAGTTGGCTGTTGTCCAGTGTTATAAAGCTCCGGAGCTAATGCACGACCTGTAATCAAAGATCGGGAGATAGATTACCATTCATATTATGTACTTTTAGGGGGGAAAATCTAACTTATAGGAAACTTTTAAGGATTGTACCTACCAGAAACATTACTTCCACAATCTGCTGGAGCAATCCTTGCATCACATATCTTCGCAGATAGAACTCCGTTTTAATCAACAATCAATATGTTTTCTGCGCTTTGATTTTCATGCAATATATCATGCTTATGCAAATAACGCAGTCCTGATGCGTTGTCCCTGTTTCATAATACAAAATACCACTTAATTATAAATATTGGAAATTGAGGAACTTTTGTTTGATCTCTCTATTTAAATCGTTACCTCATCAGTTTCAGTACTTTGTCTGACGGATAGCCATCAGCATCGGGGAGCCCACAACTCAATGTCCCTCGTCCGCGTACTGTCTACTCTACTTCTCTTTGTAATCAACCATAGGTTGTGCATTATCGGGATTGACATTGAAATTACACGAAGGGTTCAATGCGTCAATTAGATTGAGCAAACTAAAATGACACAACCCTTGGACAATATAGGCAAAATGCCTGTTGTATTTTACTTGGCTAACCGGACGGACACATTTGGTTAACAAATCTTTTGATGGCAATGACAGTAGAATCGCCAATTTGCCCCGAATAAATCGCACTACCTTTACGCACTTTCCCTATCTCTTTTAAGATTTTATTCTCAAGATTTCAACAACAAAGACATCATCAATACCAACATTATCTAAATCCATATTACGTATTTTGACCCATAATTTTCAATCCATTTAATTTTCAAAAATTCATTAAAAAACCATAAAAATTCATAAAATTGAATAATCAACTTTAACAAACTTAGCCAAACTTAAGGAACTATTTTTTAACAAATCATAATTTTTTGATTTTTTTAACATTTTAATATTATTTTTAATTAAAAATACCATCAAAATAGAAAAGTAGCATTTAGGACAAGAAAATATGAAAAACAGTCATTAGTTTTCTTTCAATTTGAATTGCATTTTGTTCTTCCTCATTCTCTTGTCGTGTACAATAGAATCTCTGTCTGGATGATTCCACTAAAGAATAGTATAGAAGCAAAGCAAAACATATCAGATTTTATAGTTGGCCGTTGTCCAGCGTTATAAAGCTTCGGAGCTAATGCACGACCGGCAATCAACCATCGGGAGATAGATTACCATTCAGATTATGTACTTTAGGGGGGAAAATCTAACCTATAGGATTGCACATCGTCATTTTTCATTTACCCTGTTGGCTCGCCTAAGATGGGTTGGTTATAATGGGCCCGTGAAGTTTCCGACGTGTCACCAGCCCTAACTTTCGTATAACAAATCACATGCAATTAGCTCTAATTAGATCATGTACTTAGGTTGCGTTTGGAAAGACTTTTGGGGAAAGTCATTGGGAAAAAGCAAATGCCTTTGGGCTAAAGGGATTTGGCGAAATGCAAAGACTGTTTGGTAAGTTGTAACTTAAAAGCCCGTTACAAAGTAACTTTGGATAAAATAGTGTTTGGATCAATTATACTTGCGAGACATTTTCGGATACCCAAATCTTCAAAATTACGTCCAACTCCCTCATCAATAAGAAAATTTGAAAACAAACATAGCAACAACAGCAGGAACTCCCTCAGCAATAAGAAAAATTGAAAACAACTACAGCAACAACAGCAGGAGCAGAGGGCTCTAAAATTTCGATCGAGATCGTCCCCGACGAGCGAAGGTCAAACCCATGTTCAAGCATGGCCTTGATCGCTGCCGCCTTCTTCTCCTCCCCCTCCCGATCGCTGCCGCCTTCTTCTCCGTCATGGTCGATCTGGTCTCGTCGCTGCAATTCAAGAAGCGTCTCAATCAGCCCCTGTTCGAGCATGGCCTCGATCACTTCCTTCCTCCCGTGGTAAGCGATTTCGCCCTAGCTTTCGAAGGCGGCGACTCGAGTGGCCGGGTCCGGCAATCTCAAGAGGCAATCGAAGGCGGCGACTCAAGTGGCCGTCGTTTGAGGTCGAACGACCTCAGGCAGCCCCCGGCAACCACTAATGAGGGTCGAGCGACCCCCGGCGACCACCAACGAGGGTCGAAGATTCGCGAAACCCCATCTACCCAGATCTGACGTCGCAACTTCTTTCGAAGCTCGGCGAAGCTCAGGCGATGAAGGTCGAAGATTTGCGAAACCTAGGTGATGCCCTCCGCCGACATCGCGACCCCAGGGCAGGGCCGTCGAGGTTGCAGATTCGCGGTCAAAGACCCAGATCTGGGTCGCTCGATGCTCGATCTCGACCTCGACTCACAGTAAATCAGACAAAGGCAACAACTCCGGCGAAGGTAGCGGCTTGACGGCCACCGTCACTCTTGATCTCAACCTTGGCGACCAGTAACCTCGTGTTGAACGAGAACCAGGGAGCACAGAAGACGTTGGCCTTGGGACGTTGGCGTTGGGAAGAAGATGAATAGCTGCTTTGGACATTTTCGTCACAAAAAATTAGTTGTGAGGTCAATAATGGCAAAATAAAAAAATGAACAGTATTCGGAGGTTGTATGCCGAGAAAGCTGAAAGCCCAAGGCAGCCTTGAAGCTGCCTTGGGCTTTCAACCTTGGGAAGGCTAACTTTTAGCCAAAGGGGTTTTTTAAAAAATTTACCAAACACACTTTGAGCCATTTGCATTTTCCCAAGGGGCTTTAGGGGTCCAAAGCCCCTTGGGAAAGCTGGTGCCAAACGCGCCCTAAGGCCTTTTGGGCCTTGGAGATCAATCAAAATAAGGTTAGTGAGCCCCATGAATCACTCATGGAATCAAGCTGATTATGTTTAAGCACGGTAATCCATGAAAGTGTAACTCAAATGTGATGAATCAAGCACGAAAGCTCATAATGTGTAGATTAAATTTCATGCAAACCTTTTCTTAAAATACATATACGCGTAGATAATAAAATAGACTACATTGCTCAGAAAAATGGTCAAACAAAAAACGTTTATCCTAAAATGCAGGAAAAATAGGAAAGTGCATGAAAAAATTCTGAGATTTTGCATGCAGATGGAAAAAAAAATGTATTCTTGACAAATTTCATGTTTTCAAGTTTTGCTAAAGAAATCCTCTATTTACGTGTAGAAAATCATTTTTTACAGAGGCTCAATCACAAATAAGCAATTTCCATAGGACAAGCATACTTTAAGATTAAATTAAAATGGATACCCAATTTTCAAAATTAATACACAAAACTTTTCAGTCTACCAAATGAGACCATGTTGAACAACTTTCATTATTTATTTTTCTTCAAAAGAAGACTCTATACATGAGATAATTAGGATCTAAAACAGATATATATAGAATAACATTCTGACTCAAGAACATCCACAGATTAACATGAAAAGTTAAAATACATTAAAAATACGAAACATGCATAAATATTTTTTGAATTTTTAATATGTTATACATCGAGATGTTCTGAATGACTTTCATGAAGATGTTTTTATGAAATCGAGGACCCTGATTGAAGTTTTAGGATTTAAAGTGACCAAAATGCAATTCAAACTAAAAGAAACGAATGACTATTTTTCATATATTTTCGATCACAAATGCTATTTTTCTATCTTGGGGATATTTTTTTAATTAAAATAGTATTAAAAATGCCGAAAAATATGGCAATTATTTTTTATTCAAAAATTATTCATTAAGCTTGGCCAAGGATTCCAAAGTTGATTATTGAAAATGTATTGATTGGCAATTACTTTGTATTACAAAACAGGAACATCGCACTAGGACTGCATTATTTGCATACACATGATATGATGGATGATAATTTGATTATTGAAAATGTATTGATTGTTGATGAAAATGAAGTTCTATCTGTCAAGATAGTCTGAGAGTGGACGTTGACTTACTCAAAAGCCGAGCTACTATATATCTATTTGCGATCTGCCCTTCTATTGTCTGCTTTACTTTACAACATCACTCACACTCGTTCACTACATTTAAAGATTATCACTAGTGATTATTTGTTATTCCATAGAAGTTTTTAAAACATCAACACTCAACTTCTTCAATATTGTTAGCCCCAACAATTCCAACTCTTGCGGCCACTCTCTCGGCATCGGCTTACCAGTCACAGCTTCGTTAACCAGACGACCCATGTCGTCGGAAAACTCCTCTCTTATCATCGTCCCTAAGTTCCTTCTATCGGGCTCCCCGACATCATGAGCCATCGAGGCATGCGAAGAGGCGAGAGAAAAACCGGTATAGAGAGTCGCCATGATAGTTGAAATTGTTGGGGATAACGATCAACCTATAAAGGGGTTAAATAATATGAGTGTTGATGTTGTGAAAATTTTTGCGGAATAACAAACAATCACCAGTTATAATGTTTACGTGTAGTGAACCAGTGTGAGTGATATTGTTAAGTAAATGAGATAATAGAAGTGCAGATCACATACACACACATATATATATAATGGTTCGGCCCCACTCTCAAACTGATAGCTTTAATAGCAACTGGATTCCACTAATAATCAGTACTGGAGATTACAACCGATATGTGTCGTCCCTATACCATGAATATAGTAGTGGTAAGACATCCGAAGATAGATTATCATGCATAGAGCAGAATATAATAGTGGTAAGGCATCCGAAGATAGATTACCATTCGTATTTTGCACTTTTAAGAAAAAAATCTAATCTGACGGAAACTTAAAGGACTGTACCTACCAATGAAGAGAACTTTTGAGGAAGCGCTTCCGCTCAAGCTTGGCGAGATTAGCCTAACTGTCGAAATGGGAATTGGAGTTACAGACCATAATGAGGACCGGCTGAAACATGGTTGTAGTGTTAGAGATTATAAAGTATCTGGTAAAATGCTTTACTTGGGATTTTGACTTATACGGATTATGTTGCCATGATTTGGGGAAACATTCATCTGTCAACAACTTCTGCGTTCTTCTTAATTCTTATGTCTTATCGTTGGCTAATGTAGAGGAAAAAAGCGACCTTAACGAACATTGGGTGCGCGTCGTTTGCTTGCTTTGTTTATGATTAGCCCCGGGCATCTGCAATAGACAACTCGACTAAGAAAAGCTTGAGGCTGCGTTTGTTAGTTTCGCGGACGATGGATGATTTGGATAAAAGAGTATGCTCGACAAAAAAGAGTGCTCGAACGAGTCACGAAAACGAAGACAAAGATGAAGCAGAGAGTCCTTACCAAAAACGAAGACGAATGAGGGAGAAAGAAGCCCTCATTGTTTTCAATTTCAAACGAAGGCTAACTGAAGTAACAAAGAAGAAGTAGACGAATTCGAGCATTAAGGTCGCAGTGTTCTACGTGAAAAATAATAAAATGATAAAAAAGAAAAAGAAAAAGAGAAGTATAAATTTCCATCTAGAGTCAACGTGGACTGATTTTTAGAAAAGAAAAATTGCAAGATTGACTGTGCACTAAAACGTATTAAATAAAAATGACACGTATATATTGTGGCTGGAATTTTTCATCGTTGGCACCAAAGTAATCGTTCTTTTCTCTGATTTGATACTTAAATGATAAAAAAAAAATTGACACTAAAGTGAGTACAATACATAAATATTGGTATTTCAGATGTTCTTTTGGCTATTTTTGCGTGAACTGATCACGTCATTCAAGTTCCTTCATATTTCATAAATTTTGATTGAATCTTAACGAAGTGTATATAAATGTGGCTAGAATTTACATTTTCACAAAAAAAAAAAATCAATACTTACAATTTATGGTTGATTCGATTATCTTGATAATCTTATCGAATATATGCTAATGTCATTAAGATTTTTCTTTAGAAAGTTCATCAATAAGAAATCTTAATATAAAAAACTCATTTATAAATAAATTGAAAAGAATAATCAACATTAAAGAATGTACATATGTGCACCACTATATCATAATTATTTATGGAAATTCTAGGCCTTTTCCTCATCTCATTTTCATATCTCTATTCCATCCGTGTACTGAAAATTATCTTTTTTTAAATCAATTTAAGTCTGATCAAAGGCATGTGATTCACGATAAGATATAGCAAGTCAGAAAAGTTATGATGGACGCCAACGCCTTAAGAACTAGCAGGTGCAATATCGCTAAGTCAAGATGGTGATTGGTGATTAATCTTGGAATCATCTAGCAATATGGCTAAAAGCCGTACATTCTTCCATTACCAAACTTTCAATTTGGATTATGGCAATCACCGAGCCCTTGCCTCATGATCCTCACCATTTTCTCTGCAATCGTTCGCAACTGCCTCCCTCCTCTGCACATTCTTGTAGGTGTACCTCCTCGCAATGGCCACATAAACGCAGAGGTTCGCCAGATTTATCGCCGCGAGCAGCCAGTAGAACCGGTCGAGGCGGCTCGAGTTCAGGTCCTTCCCGACCCAGCCGTCGCCGTCGCCCCGCCTCGTGATGTGGTCTACCACCGTTATGAGGAGGCTGCTCAGGAAGCTCCCGCCCCCGATCACGCTCAGGTATATTGCGATCCCGAGGCTCCTCATCGAGTCGGGGACTTGGTCGTAGAAGTACTCTTGCAGGCCCACGAGCGTGAACCCGTCCCCGAGGCCGAGGATGAGGAACTGCGGCGCTAGCCAGAACACGCTCATGGACGGTTTGGTAATCCCCCTCCCTTGCACGAGGATGTTGTGTTTCCATGTCCTTAGCCGCTTTGCCTCGACCAGCGCCGCGACGGACATGGCCATGACGGAGAAGATCATCCCGTATCCGATCCGCTGGAGTATGTTTATGCCCCTCTCGTTGCCCGTGGATTTCCTCAGGATCGGGACAAGCAGTTTCTCGTACATGGTCACCGAGATTATCATCCCGACGGCACCGAGGGCATAGGTGCTGGCAGCGGGGATCTCGAAGCTGCGGCCCCCACCGCCGATCCTCCGGTCCATTGCCGCGCCTTGCTTGACGAAGAAAGTCGAGGCCTGCGCAACGCATACCCCGAAGGGCAACGAGGTCAGCCAAATGGGGATCATGTTCAGCACCAGCTTCATCTCTTCCACTTGGGTCACCGTTGCAAGTCTCCATGGATCATATTTCTCTCCATTGGAGACCTCCTCGCTTCGGTCGAGAATTGCGGCTTTATCGAAGAATCTGTTCATATACGAATCGAATTTAAAGCCGGTCAAGCGTGATCAAGTGTGGCAGGACTAGGAATAACCAAGAGAAGCCTGGAATTTTATACTTTGAAAAGGCCTACACCAATACGAGATCGACTTGGGTTTTTTTGTTGCGTATACCTCAGTCGATTCGTGTGGTGAAGGAGTCGCTTGTGAGAACTCTCCGATGCCGGGGCTTCGAAGAGCGAGTCGGGACTCGAAGCGTGAGGCAGGTTTCGCTTCCGGATTGCTGCGACCAAAACCTGCAGTAACGGAGTGAGAGGGCTTCCTTCGGGAGCTCGGTACCGGTAATAGGACCTCCCCGCATAGAAAGTCACTATCGTGACCGCCATGGTGACGGCAAGGACGAGATCGGCGACGCCCCAGCTCACATTGTCCTGGACATAGACTATGATTGTCGCTCCCAGGAAGAGGCCACAGCAGAGCGCAAAGTTCCACCAGTTGAAGTAGGACATCTTCTTCCTCCGCTCTTCGTCGTGGTTGTCGTCAAACTGGTCGGCCCCGAAGCTCTCGAGGCATGGCTTGTGGCCCCCGGTGCCGATGGATATGCAGTACAGGGCCAAAAAGAGCACAACCTCGTGGACTTTTCGGGTTCGGCTACAAGGGCTGGTACTGTCACACGGCCTCAAGCTTGGGATGAATTGAGACATTGTGAGAAGGCTCAGACCCTGAAAAATTTTGCCCCATAAATTAGCATCAGGAGCTCAGTCGACAAGTGACCCGCGAATCGTCTTTCACGTCCGCCGTCCTCGAAAAAATTTCGGAATGAAGTTCCGTTAAACGAGTGCCGGGGGGACGTGTTTTCCTGGAAGTGCTATTGCCAAAGCTTAGTCGACTAATCAGCTAGAGCCAGAGGTAGTCGATTGAGTACCATAAGATAGATAAGGGACGAGACTAGGATGATGGCGAACCGGCCGGTGTAGGCGTCGGCTAGGAAGCCGCCGATCAGGGGCATCAACGTGGTGACGCCAGCCCAGTAGTTGACGCTCTTCGCCGCTGTCTTGAGGTCCTGATGAATCACCCTGGTGAGGTACGAGATCAAATTCGTTGCTATTCCGAAGTAGCTCAGCCTCTCACTGAACTCAATTGCTGCAAATCCAAACCGAAAATCGACAGCTTTGTGACTGTCTACTTCTTCCCTTGATGAAACAGATAAGAGGAAATCCACATGAAGCAGGAAACGACTCTCTTTTTTTAACTCATATTAGCTACAAAAGAGAAAAAAGAAGAAGAAGAAGAAGATAAAGTTTCAATTTTTTGAAAATTGCGAAAAAGAATTATATATGATTCTTCGCGTCGATGTCTGTGCATTTTGAATGGTCCCGGGTTGCGTTCCGCATTAAATAAAAATCAAATTGCGCATAGCTTTGCAAGCTGAAACTTGATAATTTACAGATCGAAACCAGAAGAAGAAGAAGAAGAAGATGCTGGTAGTGAAAGCATACTGATGATGAAGAGAGAGGCTTTCCAGACGCCAGTCGAAGCTCGGAGAGGGACCCGTCCTCTGTGATCCACAGACGAGTCCTGCACCCACTTCTCCCCGTCTCCTTCCCTCGCTTCCTTATTCTTCTTCTTCTTCTCCTTCTCCATCATCATCTCCACCGCCTCTCGCTCTTTCTCTTCCAGAGAGAGAATGGAAAGCTTCCCACGCTCGGCTCTCTCGCTCAAAACCGAGTTATAACAACAGAGGAAAACAGAGTGGAGAATGGGGATGATTTTCGCATGCTTTCTCTTCGATCATGCAAAGAGGAGGAGGAGTTGTGGGAGTCGGTTCAGAGGCAGGTGATGATGCTACTTGTCGTGAAGAACGTGTGGGAGGCTTTATTATACCTGGCAAATCTGAATCCGAGGTCTTGCTGCCTGATCAACGGTTCAGATGAGCTCGGTTGGACGTGGGCTATGGACCAAGCGATTTTTTTTTTTTTTTGGTGGGGTTGGCAAAGCCTTTTGACAATATTAATCAGCATGGGTACTTGTTATGAGGTGAAAGAAAGTGGTCAAAATGGTGGGACCACATATGGCCGACGATTCGGCTCAATCGCTTTTGAAAGTGACTTTTAAATCTTAGCATTTCAACACTATGATATATTTGCTAAAAAAGCCCCCCCTTTTTTTTTTAAAGAGCCTCCTTTTTTTGGGTCAATTCTTAGCATTTCAACACTAATAGATATTTGCTAAAAAAAACAGTGTTAGATAAGGTTATAAAAATAAAAATAAAAACTATGACATCTATACTGGTTAAATCTTTTTATTTTGCATGGCGATTGTGCTGGAAATGTCCAACTTAGGCATGCAACTCCAAAAGACAAACACGTAGCAACAGATGAAAATCTCGAATTGTGCTCGTTACTGAAGACAGATTTAGTAATCGATCGCCGATTTTGGTTCGAAGAAATCATAAATTTGCTCTTTGAGCGTGTGATCATTATTCTTATTGTGATGATTACCTTCTTATATGGAGCTTGTTTGCTTTGAAATTGTACCAGTTGGATTACGATGTTTCTCTCTTGATTTTTTGGCGGAAATGAACGAAATGTTTGTTTGATCAAAGAAAAAAGAGAAAACCCTATGAGGGAATTTTTCCGAAAAAAAAAAAAAGAACCCTTTGAGGGATTCGACCAAACGAACAAAACCTTTGATGGAAAACAACAGAAGAAAAAAGAATCGTAATCAAGATTTCTTTCGTTTAAAACTAAAGATCCACGATTTAAGGTACGTTTATTTCGTGAAAAATGAATTATTAAAAAAATATTTTTTAAAAAAATAATCGCTTGCATTGTTTAAAAAAATGAATTCGCGAAAAATAATTTTTAATCATTCAAGAAGTTTTCTATCATTTAATTGTTTTAATCGATCTAAATGATTATTTTTAAGGAAAATATTTTTTAAATTATTTATTTTTTACGGAATAAAAGGAGCCTTAACATGCGTCACTGAATGCCCAATTCCATTGATGGCTTCTATCGATTTTCAAATTTCAGCTAGATTAGTTCGATCATTTCGTGGGTTTAAAGATTGACCGATCACGTTGCTTTTCGGTGCTAATTATTGGATTTTGCGTTGCTTTTGGGTGCTGTTGACGTCCGAGTGCGAACCGAATATTTTTTTTTTTCCCTCCTCTTTTCCTTGGTTGAAAGCGCGTTGATGTCTATCTTTCTGAGATTGAAATTGACATCTCAAATGAAATCAAAAAAGTTGTGAGAACCATTTTTTGGCGGACAGAACATCGGTACGTATTGCTACTGATATTCCTTAATAGGGTACATACGCTACCTCGCATATAGACGACACGTAATACAAGGTACTGGATGAGGAAAATGGATCCCCTAACCTTTCCTCAAAAGGTTAGGCCTCTGCCATTAAGATCCGGACCGTCTGTGTTATAAATGAATAGCCCAGATTATTACTAATAAAAGTATATAAAAAAATTTAAAAATTTACCCCTTAAAAATAAGAGATCTGGGCCGCTAGTCCAAAAATGGACGGCCCGAATTCTAAGGGCACGAGCCTAACTTTTTGAGGAAATGTGAGTACTGGAGATTAATTATGCATTTATCAATTTTGGAAACCCGTGTTTTTTTTTTTTTTTTTGGTTGGAATCCGACACGTACTTGCAATCTTTAACATTCACTCGAAATCTATCTGATCTCGGAAAGGGAAGGCACTCCTGGCTCAAAAAGTGCGTGGGGACACTGACATATTGTGCCCAGTGAAGCTCTAGCTTCGAGCTAGTGAACAATAATACATAAGAAACAGAATGTAAATCCACGGGAAAAAAAATGGTAAAACGACCAATATATATGTAATATATGTGTGTATTTGTTTGACTAGGTTCGACGCGACCCTGCATTCACCATAGACAACATATATTGATCATTAATATTAGGATGCATGTGTGAGTTGTGTTAGAGAAGTCCAACATCGAAAAATCATTGTGGTGTGGAACAGTTAATATATTTTAGTTGGCCCATAACTCATTTGGCTTAAGCTTTTGAGCAAGTACGAATCTAACTCGATACGCTGACGGACTCGGATCTGGGGCCTCTCTTGACTATCTCTCCAAACGAAGGCATTTAACAACCCTCGACAAGGAAAGTCCTTACGCAAAATATTCAAACTTGTTTCTTAGGTAATTCTTCCACATTATTTACCTAATAAGCAACAAATTTCTCTTTTTTTTTTCCCCCAATTTCCGTGTGCTTCCCCAACATAGTGTCGGAGAAAAAGGCAAGTTGGAGTTTCCTCACCCGTAGCCGTAGGTATCACTTAGCAATAGGAATCAAATCCCCCAAATCAAATGGACGGTCCAGATTCGAGACTATCACGTTTTATTATGCCATTGTCAAATCAACTTTGCTTTTTTTTTTCTTTTTTCTTGTTTTTTTACCATATCGCAAATGAGATTCGAGAAGAGAGCCTTTTTCTCATGGTCGCATATATTCAAAGTAGGAAAGTTTATTATTGGAAAGTGAAATCAAAGACCTGAAAAAAAAATACATAATTTCATATGTAAATAAAAATTTCATTATTTGGGCTTTTATATTCAAAGTAGTGACCCCCTTTCCTTAGGGTCGCATATATTCAAAGCAGTCTCTAGCAAAGGCAGGACATGGCGCGCTCGGCAACACTTCTACCATAGAAATCAATTTCTAGCAAAAAACAAAAAAGTAAATTTTCTACTTCTGCTTCTGAGCAAAAGTTGATTTTTCCACTTTTGTAGAGAAGTAAATTTTTTTGACTTCATCAAATAGCTCCAAAACTATTTCTGAAGCGAAAACAAAAATGCTTCAGTGAGCAGAAAATTTTTGTTCCGAAAGCACATATGGAGCGGAAATTTCACTCCAAAAGTGTTGTCGTACGTGCCCATTAGAGATAAAAGAAAATATTGAAAAGTGAAATGAAAGATCCGAAAATATAACTAAATAAAAAATAGATAAAGGGTTCATTGTTTATGTATGAGTAATTGGAGGGTCGTACTTATTCCCTAACTGTCATGTCTATTTTATTCGCAGAAGAGGGCAATAGAATTCAAAAAGGCAAACATGGTTTAGGGTTGGGTTGGTCAATTCTTTATAGCCCGGTGGAGATCACAGTTGTATCCCATCTTATTATACTGCTAAATATTCTGACACCGGCCCACCGGAAGCAAAAGATCTTGTCCGATCTTCCTAACCGTAATTAACTTTGTCTTAATTGGAGATTAGTATAATAATTTTTTACTATAATCACGTGAGTTAGGTACTCTTGCTTATTGGTTGTTTTGACTTTGTCGATGAAGTGCCTTTGCTACTTTTCTCATATTTCATATTTACTGTTGAAGGACCACCACAACTGAGGATACTTTCAAGGGGAATTCACGGAGGACGTCAGGGACGCCGGCCAAGGGTCGGGCGACGTCGACTCCAAATGTTGCTTGGCTCGCCTTGCCGAGGTCTCTCCTTTTCTTTTCTTTTTTTTTACGGATCTATCTCGCTAATGGTCATGTGGCACTGGCCGAGGGTTACATGACGTCGGTGCTCAATTTCGAGCCCTAATAGACGGATTGCGCAAGCCTTAGTCAGTCGAGCATAGTCGGGTTCGGGGTGGAGAAAATCTCGAGATGTAGAGCCAGTGGAAGAGAGAGCGACGGCATGTTGGACTGATGGAGGAGGCAATGGGGCTGTCTTCGCCGAGTCGGTCGCCGACCTCGACCGCCTCACAGTCCGATTTCTGCATTATTTTCTTTGCATTTTCTTTTTTAAAAAAAATAAAGATAATTGCTTTACAAAGCGCTAGTCTAAATATCAAAATCCCTTATGCTAAAAGCCTTTGCATTTCCGTAAAAGCTTCCACCAAATGCCGAGTCAAACACAGATAACCAAATCAGACAAATAATCAAAAATCTTACCGCATCATTTGGTAAGATAATTTTTGTAAGATGTTCTCTTGTACGTGTAGCATTTCTCTTTCCCAATTAGCTTCTAATTTTACCCTTAATTTGAACAGCAAGCTCTCTTTCCGAAATTACCCGAGAAATTCCCGACGTTGATCGTGGTGCCGTGGGGGAGCACCCCGGGGTTCGAGGCCGCCTCCTCCGCGGCCAACGCCTTCCTGCTGATGATGTGGTAGATGTCGAGCAGGACCTTCTGGAACGCGTTCTCGATGTTGAAGGCCTCCAGCGCCGAGGTCTCGAGGAACGACAGGTTCTCCCTCTCGGCCATGGCCTCCGCCGTCTCCGCCGAGACCGCCCTCAGGTGGTTGAGGTCGGACTTGTTCCCGGCCAACATGATGACGATGTTGGAGTCGGCGTGGTCGCGGAGCTCGCGGAGCCACCGCTGGACGTTGTCGAACGTCTGCCTCTTGGTTATGTCGTAGACTAGCAACGCCCCGACCGCGCCCCGGTAGTAGGCGCTCGTGATGGCACGGTACCGCTCCTGCCCGGCCGTGTCCCATATTTGAGCCTTCACCGTCTTGCCGTCGACCTAAATGATAAATCAGAACAATTGATCCATGGTCATCTTGGTTTACGAATGCAATTTCAGAAAGATCGCTTTTACACTTTTCCTTTTTTCCAAAAAGCTAATTTTTTTTTATTAGCAGTTGTAGATTGGAAACGCTTCATCATTCAAAATAATATAGAAAAAAACTGTGCATATCTTTTTTTTTCCCCTTCTTCATGAAATCAGACGCTTTGGAAACAAAAAAGATGAAGCCAAAAGACGATTTGATTACGACCATTTCAAAACGACACAATAACAAAGATCATCGGAAAGAAAGCTTTCTTCCTTTGTCGATTTCGGTCGACGGGACTATAGTGTCGACCAGTCGTCGTCGAAATCGAACAATTTCAAGGAAAAACAACATGGGTATCAAGAATCATCGAGGAGAATCCTCCAATCACGTGCCACGCTAACCCGTAATCGCGGAAAATTAATTAGAACACGAAGACGATTAACGCAGACGAACAGGCACGCAAGAACACCATCATTCTAATTAAGACACAAGAAGAAAAAGGAAGAGAGGAAAAATTGAATGAACCTGGAGAGTCCTGGTGGCGAATTCGACGCCGATGGTGGATTTGGACTCCAAGCAGAACTCATTTCGTGTGAATCGCGACAGAATGTTGGATTTCCCCACGCCCGAATCTCCGATCAGCACGATCTTGAATAGATAATCGTACTCTTGATCCACTTTGTACGCCATTAAAATATGAAATTAAAAAAAATTATTATTATTAATCCAGATTAGTGCCTGATGATTCCCGCCAATTTGCTGCAGAATCGAAGATCGTTTGACCATGGAAGGTGGGCCCCCCTTCTTGATGTTCCCGCAGAGATGCTCCTTCTCCTCCCGGATGAAGTTTAACCCCCCAGAGAGAGAGAGAGAGAGAGAGAAGAAGAAGAAGAAAAAAGATTATTTCTTGAACTCGATTCGTTCTTCTTCTTTTTCGTCTTTCTTCCTAATTCTTTTTTTTTTTTTAACTCCAATAGAGGAAAGCAGAAATTTCGATCGCAAAGGCACACCAATGACCGTCCACGTTGGACAAGAAGAGAGGATTTCGGGGGGAATTCATGATTACTTTTCCCCCCTCAAATCGCAAACGTGAAGGAAATTTTTTTTTTTTTGTCATGTTGTCTCATGCACGACTTTATGCAGGGCTTTCGAGGCCTCGCCAGTCACGGGCGTGTCCGGCCTGCCTCGCCTACATCTGGCAAGAGCGTGGGCGAGGGCCACGACCCTTGTCAACGGCCAGCGAGGGTGTACCAGCACTCACTAGCCAAGATGAGCAGATGGATTAAATCGGCACTAATGTGAAATTGTTTAGGGCGAAATTTTGATCCAGGATTTAGTGAAAATGTTTAGGACGAAAATGGTCCAATTAAAGGCTTAAAGACCGAATTAGAATCAATCAAATGGACTCAAAGACTATTTTTCGGTACTTTTCTCCAATTTCTTTTGGTGAGTTAGAACCGAGGGTTAAGAACTATATAGTATATACAGCTAAGCAATATTAAGAAATCTGATTTTGCCAGCATGAAATTTGTCCAACAGGACTACATCAAATCTCCATGAGATTTTTTTTCGGCCAAAGCAAACAAACCATCTCTAAACCAAGAGCGCTAGACACGAGAAAATGCTTGAATGATTAACGAAATCTCGACGCATTCGATCAGCCTAGAGGCCTCGGAAGAAGAGATCCGCTCAAGAACGACCGGAACAATGTGAGCCCCCGAGAAGGAGACGTTAACGGTACCTCGTGAGCCGCCCCGCGCACAGTGGCAAACATCAGGCGTGTCACATTCTCGCCTCCCGTCGACCCGCCGAAGGACTGCGACCAACCACCCACCTGCAAAAGCCATGGGAAAGAGAGAGAGTGAGAGCAAAATCCTACGCGGATCACTACCAAATTTCCCGCCCAAAATACAAGTGCTGGTTGGTGCATCTAAAGGGATATTGAATCACATACCTGATTCTGGTTGTACCATGGACCATACTTTGTGAAGGCGACAAGCTTCAGATCCCTTGCTAGATTGCTGGCAATTATCCTAGTTTGAGTCAGAGGGATTATCGAATCTTGATCGCCGCTGTTTCGATCGCCAAACGGATGAAATAGGATCAAACCCACCAATCTTTGGAGATTCTACCTGAATCCAGGCTGGGATGAAATGAAAGTCTAGAGAGATTCAAACCTGTATAGCCAGATAAGAATGCCCTCCTGAATGATCTTAGCAACGAGGGGGATCAGGTTCATGTCCAAATTATCTTCTCGGTACACAAGCGGCCTGCGAAAATGCTCGGGTTATGTGTTTTAGCGCTTCGTTTTTCGCGTAATTAGCACTCGCTCGGGCTAGACTTGATCTTTCGACGTGAACTTTTAGACCGGACGGACTATTTTTCTCGATTTTTCGAGATTCTCTTTGCTTAGACTTGAACAGTTTTTGACCAAACTCCATTATGTTCTCATAATTTAGCAAAGATCTAGAGAGGGAGAGGGAAAGAGAGAGAGAGACCCTTGACAGAAGTCCCAGTGAAAAGGGAGGTGGGTGGTGTTAGCATGAAGAGCCCTTTGAACCTCCGGCTCGTTCAGATAATTGAATATTCTTCCTTTAAGGCATGGATCTCCGGTCACTCCTAGTCCTCTCCTAGCAACGTGTAAAAAATTTTTGGACTTTGAGTTACTTGACCCACCAAATCTCATCAATAATGCCATATCTAGGTATGGCTTGTAAACTCACCGCGAGATCCGCGGCCCCCCGCTGCTTTGCCTTCGGCAGGAACTGCTCCGAGTTCGAGCTCGAGGGTGGCAGGCATTTAGGGAGAAGGAGATCGTCGAGCTGAACATCTTCCCCGACTTCCTCCTTGACTCTGATATTGAACACGTAGTTGCATCCGTCGAATATTGATCGTGCGCATACTCTCGCGTGTGCTTGGAGTTATTGCAGACCATCCTCTCCAAGTAGAGCGTCTCGTCCGATATCGCCCCGTGCGCCCACAAGTAGTCCCTGGCCTGAACACTAATGTCCAGGTCTAGAAGCGGGTTTCCTAGCTAGAGAGACAATGTGCAAATTTGTAAGGTTGAAAGAATTGCTTCATAGGGCAAAACTACAAAACTTATGCAAAACTTACAGCTATTGACTTGAGCTTGATGGATCTAACATTGGGCCTTTTGTTGTACTCGATCAACAGTTGTGCAAGTTGAGGTATTTAGTGACCTACAAAAAAAAAATGGTATTATTGTTAAGGAGAATACTCTTACTTCTTGTCCAAAAACGAAATGTCGTTTAGGTAGTTTAGTTTTAGCTTTAGCTTTTGATGTTTGAAAATGAGGTCAATCGTTGTTGACAACGTGAGAGAACAAGAAACAAATTTGAGCTGTCCTCACCTGCATAGCTTTCACCAGCTAGAAAGAACTGAGAGTCCTTTTACATTGGAAATTCCTCAAGCTAGTTGATGAGAAACCGCAAGTCGTCCTCCACCGCGAACGGAGCGATCGATCCGTAAATTGTCACCCCACGGCCGATAAGGAAAGGATGAACATGGCTATATTTCAAAACATTGGAAAGAAGTTACATGAAAGCGTACCGGTTTGGGTATCGTTCCAATTTATGTAGTTTGAGCTCGCGTTGGAGTATGAGAATCCGACCCCGATGGGTGACTCGAGATATAGCATGTTCGATTCTGATCATCACTTGCTTAACATCAAAACAAGATACTAGGAAGCCAGCCAAGCTAATTGCAACTGGTCATAGACGGATTAGTGCAGTGAGGAAGTAAAAATTTACCCAAGTTCCATGAGTAGACGTTCTTGATGAGCGAAACATTATCGCTAGGCTTGAAGGGACCGTGCTCCATGAAAGCACCGAAACCAAGCGACGAACAACCCGGGCCTGACATTGAAAAGATCGTTCCGTGAAACCCAAGTCACAACATGGGGAATGTGACAAAAGGAAGGTAAATTTTAATGCCTCAAGTGAAAAAATTTTGGACCTCCATTGAGCCGAAGGGTCAAGGGAAGAGAGGACGCGTTAGGCGATTCAGCTTCGACGAAGTAATAGAACAGAGCTCGGCCGTCCGGAGCATCTGTGACGACGTAACCCGAGTATTGCTTGAAGGAGACATTGAACGGTTGACCCGAAGAAACATTATGAGCTCGGCGAAAGATGAAGAACAGTAAAACAGCACGAACAGAGCGAGGATCCGAAGTGCCATGCGAGAGAATCTTTGGTACCGTGATTCAATCAAAGTTGCAGACTACCTTCCTCGTGCGCACGCGCATATATATATATATATATAGTGACAGTTATGGTCAGTATTGTTGGAGTTGGCGAATACTTCGGGGACCCTTGTTTCTCACACCGGGTATGCCCACGTGAGCTTAGGGAAACCAAAGTGTTATCCGACGACATGTGACCCATGCGCGCGGGATGCGGGGGTTCGGGGGCAGCGCCCCCGACACGGGTGTCCCGCTGCCCGGTCAGCGGGCGGGGCTTCCGCTGCCCGGTCAGCGGACGGCTGCCCCGCTCGCCGGTGAGCGGGCAGGGGTTCGGGGGCAGCGCCCCCGAAACCTCAACGGGTTTGGACTTTTATTTAAGTTAACCCGTATGTTATGGGCTTAATAGAGATTTCGCTAGGTTTAGGTTTTTGGGCCCGTTTAGGGCATATATATATTTTGCTCGTTTTATGCTAATCATTGTAACGAGTTGAAAGGCTGTAAACCGAATATCATAGTGAAAAGCTCTTGCAGGACGTAGCCCTATTTTGGGGTGAACCTGGGTAATCTCGTGCGTCATTCAATTTTCTTGATTTCTGTGTTATCATTCTGATTCGGTGTGCGATAAATCCCATCAACTGGTATCAGAGCCCAGGTTACCAACAAGTCTGTGTGACACCCCAAAAGTCACACGGGAGAGCGGGTTGTCGCGGCTTCCGACCCATGGCCCGATGTGTGAGGGGGAGATTGTTGGGTAGTCCCACATCGATTGTGGAAGGGGCTGGTGGTCGGTTTATAAGTGTGAGGGAAAGCCTCAACCTTTGAGCTAGCTTTTGGGTTGAGAGAGGCCCAAGACCACCCAACACTGGTATCAGAGCCCAGGTTACCAACAAGTCTGTGTGACACCCCAAAAGTCACACGGGAGAGCGGGTTGTCGCGGCTTCCGACCCATGGCCCGATGTGTGAGGGGGAGATGGAAGGGGCTGGTGGTCGGTTTATAAGTGTGAGGGAAAGCCTCAACCTTTGAGCTAGCTTTTGGGTTGAGAGAGGCCCAAGACCACCCAACAAGTATCCGGTGAATCCAAGGTTTTTGGAAGCTCGGTGATGCATTTGCGTTAAGACCCAGGTAAGAGCCGGCACTGAACAATGAAAATCTTGCACAAAACGAAGCACGGAACTTGGAAACTCTTACCAAAGACTTAAACAACCATCGAAATCGCATGCATATTGGAAACTTTTACAAGATCATCTTGTTTTGTCAAATCATGATGTCTCCCAACACTGGACTAGTGTCACAGACCGAATTCTCCCGTGCTCATGTACCTTTATGAGTGAAGCTTTGTGGCGTGACACAGAGACAAGGAAGTCGACTTTGGGGTAACCGACCGACAAGCCTCGGCCATCTGCATTGCAGTTCGATGAAGGGGAGCCGGCAATATTTTCCGCCCCCGTGTACACTTGTTTAAGGTCTGTTCCCCAGTTCATAGACCAAAAACACAAGTGCAAAAGATTATCGATCCCATCAATCACAAGGAAAGGAATTGGCCTTTCTAGTACGATCCTTAATCTTCTTTTTAACTCCCACGAAATTCTCCATCCCAGATTCTTGTTTGTCCCCCAAGAAGCCACGCGACTTTTTGGATCAATTTCTCAACATGCCCAGCCTGCCACTACCAAAGTCGAATCACCAAAACCCTCAAGCCAAAGTAAGAACAGCAGACACCTTTGCCTTCCACCTTTGCCTTTGTTGGTTCAGAAAAAGAAAAGGACATCAAGGATAAGTTCAATAGTTGACCTGCTTCAGTTCCTGGTGCAACAATAACTTACCAACGAAACTTTGGTCAAGGCACTAATGAGTTTGACAACTCAAAAACCAACAATGAAATGGCAATAAAAAGCGAGAACACATTAAAGAGACCAGTCACGAGGAAAAAGACTGAACCTTTTATAGCATTTCTTTGCATTCTACATCCAAAATTACTCCTCCAGAATTTCAGTAAGACTTCCTTTTGGCTCTAATTTTACCTTTGAAGTATGTACATTAACTTCGAAAACCCAACAAGGCACACTACTGACTCGTGTCCCACAAAAAGAAAAGAGGAAAAGAACCATTTGAAAAAGAACAGAAGCTGAATGGCTGCCAAGAATTAACAGCAGGGATGTCTAACGTGATAGAAGATCTGCCGAAGCCAAGGTTTGGTGTAGGATTTAATTTTGTGTTGTTATTTTTGGGCCTCTGTAACGAACTCCAAGCACAGTAAAATCTTCTGGTATCTCCCTCTCTTGAAGCCATGCACAATCTTCTCTCTCCTCTTCAGGCACTGATGATGATGCTCCATCAACTGCATTTTCACGAGGCAACTTGTTATTCTTTCAAAGCAGCTTTCCTATTAACTGTGAAAAGAATCAGGGGGATTTAAATATTAGAAAAAAGAAGAGAGATAGAGGGTGGGGGAGGAGGATATGGTTTCGGTGTGGAAACCCGAGAAGCTGGCGAACGGGAGATCGCGGTAGTAGGTACAATGTCGGCCTTCAGGGTCGGAGTATGGTGGGCCTAATACATCGAGAACTGCACAAGCTGTCACCGCGGTAAGGCAGTGCATGTTGCCTCCGTTGGTTGGATAAAGTATGGACGTTTCGCACGGAGCGGTAAACTCAGAATTGACCTTGACTTTAGCCATGCGCACCGGCTGGACTGCATAAAGAGAAATTCAAATATTTGCTTCACATAGGCACAAACAGCCCATGACCCGTGTTTCACAACTAACGACCTGCTAATCAAAGCAAGCTGTGTGCCTAAACAAGGCAAAAGAAAAGATTAAAAAAAAAAACGATTGTTCAAGAGAGCCTTTTCTCGTTTTTGCAACAAGTGTGAGTGTAACATCCTCAGTTACCAGACTCTTGCTAAATTACACTTTATGGACAGTTTCCAGAAGATGGCTAATGATTTGTCATTTGACATGTATTATATATTTATCCAGCCTCTCTAATGGATGATCTTCTCGATCAACAATAATTACTCGCTCCAATAGAGAAGTCTTAATGGATTTACACTGAGACTAGTTCACAAAGCAATGTGCCTCACAAGGTAATGTAGCAGATTGTAAGTGAGCAAGGCTATTTCGAACCCTCAATAGGAGTCCGCCACATCAAATATTCAATAGCTATTCGAATGCATAGTATTCCACATGACCCTTTGACTGTGTCATCGAAAACCAAAGTAACTTTCTGGCTAATTTCTCCTAAACAGCAAGCCAAAAGTGATGCACGTTCTGCACTAATGGTCAAAATGACAAGTTTTTTAGCACTCTTTATAACGACAAACTAAGCCTTATCCAACGAAGTGATGTTTTCAGCACTCTTAGCTTCTCATCTTACTGAGGAGAGGAAAGAAAAATGAACATTCCTTTCACTAGATCAGCAGCACTAATTTTCATCTCATGATTTGAGTTCAAGAGATACAACTGCATAAAATGACCACACCGGCAAATTGTGGTCTTTCTTTACTTTGTTTAAAACTCTTGTGCTCCTCATCTATTTCCTTTTTCGAACGTGTTAAATTTCTCAGACTCATCTCTGCATTCATGATACTTATTCTCCTACTTCTAACTCCCCCAATTTAGGTTGTCTTTATTGAAATGAAGGAGCAGCTTTTATAGAAGCTACTTACTTTGAGGATTACCCAGAACAGCTGATGCTTCGATCGATCCATCAACCATCCAATCGTATGATTTGATGTGCACCGTTCCAAATAAAAGCTTGCTGAAAACCGTCATTCCAGGGTGGTTATGTAGAGGAATCGCACTGGATGCTGGCAAGCAGAAGATCACAATCTGCATGAAATAAATAATAATTGTTCCGTTAGTATGAATAAATCCATATAGTTTGGTTTGGCATCATCATTAAGGCAGGCCTGAGAAGAAGCCACCGCACCGAAAATTTATCGCATTTGTGGAGACACAGATGTGCTATTATTGGCGACTTTTCCGCTGCCGTTATGTGAAAGTATGGCATGTCAGGGTTAAGGCCCACATCCTCCGGTCTCATGTCATCTGCCAAAGTTAATTACAGAAATTCATGAGGATCTAGCTGAGACAAGTTGCTAGCACAAACCGCATGCTAATGAATCGTGACTTAGAAGCATTTACCGAAACAAAAACCAGTGACAACCACAAATATAATGGATGAAAGTAGGATCACGCATCTAACTTTTTCAGCCAAGACCATAATTCACTTTGGACAACACTACGTTCACAAATCTTTCTCAGTTGCATTGTTCTAGCAGTTTTTGTAAAAAAAAGGTAAAAGCACAGAAGAATATACATTCTTCTATCATTACAACTGAGAACAATACACTGAAGTTATCAACGGTTGAGTCTCGCGTGGATATTTGACGCTTGTTCATTGGTAGGGCGCTGCTGGACCACAGAGCTCAGCCAAATGCAAAGCACTTTTCAAAACCTTTAACCTGTATTGCCATCAAAAGTTGGCAACTTGATGCAGAGTCAAACATAGAATAACAACCACTATTTCATCTCCACACAGAGAAGAATAGAATAGAAACAAGAACATCAACTTGCTCCAAGCTGTATTGCTGAAAAACATAACTATGGCCCCGCAACAAGCATTTAATAAAGGGTTAATACCGCGAAAAACCTCAAACTAGTACACCTGTGACAAATTTACCCAAAAAAAAATTTTTTACAACCAAAAATCTCAAACTAATACACTTATGACAAATATACCCCAAACTATTTTTTTAACCACCAAAAATCTTAAATTGATATAACTGCGACAAATTTACTCCAAACTACTTTTTTTTACCCTAAAAAATCTCAAACTGGCACATATATGACAAATTTACCATTTGTTAATTTTCGTTAAATTAAGTTAATACCACGAAAAATTTCAAATTAACACACATGTAGCAAACATAAGGTAACGTGTACACCCGACAATAGCCACGTGTCATCCAACTTTGCAATTTTACGATAAAATTTAACGAAAACTAACTATGGGTAAATTTGTCACGACTGTACGAGTTTGGGATAAATTTGCCACAGATCTACCAATTTGGGGTTCTTCATGATATTAACCCTTTAATAAACTATCTGTGCTGATCTGAAAGCAGCCGAAGAAAAAATTATAATCCAAACTCCTTATACCAAACACCATCCACAAATCAGTCATCAAGTAACAGTCTAAACCCCATTTATGGAATCCTATAAAACGACACGATCATTCCGTACATTTCCGACACTCATTGGTTATGTCCACGACATCATCGTACCATGAAACGTGTTTGTAAGAAGACAATTCCCCTCACAACCCCCCAAAAGGAACTTTGCAGTAGTTAGGACATTAAAAGAACATCAAATTCTAGCTGCGTTGCTTGAAGTCTTGTGCAATAATGGGATGGATATTGATTTCACGTGACTTGAGACAACCATCATAAACAAAAGTATTCATCAGATTTAGGATAAATCCATCGTGATAAATCCAATTACAGTAATAAAACATCACTAATCAAAGCTAAAGCATGCCCATTTTGGTTATCCCCCATAAAGAATCATGATGAAGATAAAAATAAACAACATCCAAATTCCCTGCTCGCATCACTCTATGCATTCACACCCCAAATCTACAAAAGCAACGTGGCCATAATCCACTACTCTACGTACCTAAAGCAGCCTTGACACGCTCGACATCCTCTGGCGGAGGCACGATACCAGGCCCGCCCGCGGCGAACACCTCCTCGCACGTGTTGAATAGCCGCTGAACCGGCGACGTCGTTGGCATCGCCATCGCCTTCCTCTGACGCCGCCGGTTCTTCTTGGACCTGCTATTCGTAGTCGTGGTGTCGGTCAAATTTTGCAACGCTCTTTAAAACTTTCTCAATCACCAAGTGTCATCGTAATCCCCATTCACCAAACCCAAAAATGCTATTGGATCCTCTACACGGGCATCGGCCAAATACCCTCCCCAAATCCAAACCGAAAGAAAAGCGAAGCCAAACAGATTGTGGGTATCCGCAGGATCGCCATAGTTAGCCGACGAATTGCTTATACTACAGTTACTCGGTCAAGTGGAGCGACATGAACAGGCTTTTAGAAGAGGGATACAGTGCAAGAAGCTTCAAAAATAACAGAAAATTTCGACGCGGGCATTGAAGGGAGAATTTGAATTCGCACGAGCAAGAAACAGGGGAGGGTGAGAGACAGAGAGTACAATGGACGTGACTTCGTCAGGGCATGTTAGTTGGTCCAACTTGGAGTGAAACAAGAAGGGCGGAGAGAGAGATGCGAAATTGCGCACCTCTGTGTAGCGCAAAACGGAAAAAAATTGATGGTGACTGGACGATCCGAGGGAAGATATAAAGCGAGGGTTGAAACAGAGAAGCAGAGATTAGAGAGAGGGAGCCAAAACCAGGGGCCGTTGCTCTGGCTTTCCTGTGGGCTGTTTTATTAGCGGATTTTTGTCTGGTCAAATCTCTGCTTTTCTTTTTCTTTTTCTTTTTTCCCTCTTAATGCTTTTTTATCCCCTCCCACGGAGCCGGGTATCACAACATTACTTGTCAATGTTATCAACTTTTTCGACCAAATCTTTTTCTTTTTTGTCGAAATAAAGTTCCATCCATTTTCTCAAAATACATAAAATACAACAATCCACGACAAAATAATATCCACAAACAGAAGCTTACTCACTCGTTCAGAAAGCTGAACTATAATTTCTTCAAGCTGAAATCGACGGCCGATCACCGAATCCGTCTTCGATAATAAGCACACACCGATATCATCAAGTTTCGCAACGATTTTACCTTTCGGCGGTGCGCGCCTAGGTTCGGCGTCCCCATCACCATCACCGTGCAGAGAAACAAGGCTAAACGAGTATCGATCGTTGACGAATCTCTTTCGATCTTCATCGAATCTGGATTTATTCAGCAACAAAACCTGATAAAAGCGAAACGCAGCAAACATACTAGCAAAAACTCCCAAATCTAAGTCAGATTGAGAAAGACATCTCCCTGAAACGAGAGAAGAGAGACTTCCAGATCTAGAAAAGATCGGAAGATGAAGGAAAAAGAAAGCAAACAAAAAAGACAGTAAAGAAAAACATAAAGAATGTGAAGAACGAAGGGGAGAGAGAGAGAGCTGCTCCGTCTCCCCCTCAACGAAGCCTACACAGTGCAACCCGCGGGAGAAAACCTATCGAAGGAGGAAACCTCAAGCGGTGAAAAAGTGGACTCGAGGGCTGGTGTCCAAATCAAAAATGGACGGTCCGAATCAATTCACATCCACTTTTTTAAAATTTTTTATATTTTTCGTCGAAAACTTTTCCTTCCTTAAAAAAAAAATGAAGTGGATTGATTCGTACCGCCCATTTTGATTTGGACTGCCCAGATTAACCGGATCCCTCTCCAATGATTAATTTTTACAATTCCAAAAAAAATGTCAAATCCTAACGCATTTTTTTTATCGAATTTATTACCCAAAATAATATCGTGCCGCAAAAATGCGAAATGCCCACCAACATTGGCAATCTAGCGGGCAGATTCACATTAACTTCGTGGATCGGATCGGATGAAAATGAGATCCACGTCAAATTCATCTGATCAGACAAATAACTGCTTACTCGGTTCATCGAATTCGGACGTGGAAATAAGCGTACCTTTTTTTGGTAACGTGAGTGAATTTAATGACGATAATTTTTTATTTTTTTTTTTGGGTTTTGTGGGGGAGTTGTGGCCGGGTTGTCTTGTGGTCCACCCTCATTTGCATGTTTAACGGTGAAATGTTTGCGTTTAGAATCGTGCAATCGCGTTCGTTCTTTCTTTCTTCATTTACAACCGGCAATTCGGAGAGTTTCGCCGAATGCAACGGTTTGCCGGTTAAGGCAACCGCAGAAAAAAAATTGCCACGTGGATCTGACGGCATGCGACATCAGATGCAAGAAAAAAAGGAAAATATGGAGAGGGACAAAAAGAGGCCGACCATTCAATGATCGTGCCCTCGCCTAAAGCACAGGCAAGCGGAACCGACCATTGCTCGACCTCTAGGCTTTTTGTCTCTCTCTCTCTCTCTCTCTTCCCCTAACGACACGTGCTATTGATCAGCACCATATCTGCATCTGTACGATACATATTTTACCCGTGTAAACTGAATTAGCAAGTAACATGAGTACCCACTTGTTGATATCAATTTTTCTTAAGGACTCAATCCCACGTTTAGCAAAAATTATGATGTCAAGAGTGTAATTTCGATGTTATTATTTATTTAATCAGCCTTTTGTATCTTTCTTTTACTCTCTCTCTCTCTTTTCTTTTCTTTTTTCCGTTTTGGCATGGGATTATCTTGAGAATTGCGATTCGGCCCTCCCAATCCGGAGATAATATAATTTTAGCCACGCATCGTCAGTAATTTAATCAAGAACTTGCTGATTGATTACGTACTCAGTGGATATTGGGAAAAAAAAAATGTTAATTCGAGGGTCATTATAATTCAAGCACGCGGGCTTCTGCATTTCGACATTCTTTCACCTACTCCCATGAAAGACAATTTGGAAAACAACATGATAAGATTAAATATATGCTTTCCCAATTTTGTTGTCGTCATTTTTTTTTTGTCCTGCCAAATATAACGGATATCCCCCCCTCTCTTTTTTATTTGAAAAAAAAAACAATCGTTTCATTATTGATTAAATTCATGCATGGAAAAGGAAAAAATAAAGATCTTATCTCTATTATTGAGAAAATTGTCCCAAAAATTCTAAACCTACTGTACGGCGGTTAATTCAATGTTAGACATTTTAGTTGTGTCAATTTAATGCTAAAACATTTTAACAATTTGCCAACGTAATCATTCTGGCCAAATTTTGGCCAAAAATCGTTGACGTGGCGATCCAATTAGCGCCTAGTGTCCTACGTGACGTGGATGTCGTTGATGTGGACAATTCTCATTGATTTTAATATTTTCTATATTTTCTTTTTTTGTTTTCCTTTCCCTTTTTCCCCTGTGGCTGATCGTCAACCCACTCGCCCTAGGCGCAAGGAAAATAAAAGAAAAGAAATTCAAAAATCATCCATGTCAGTGCTGGTCATGTCACGTAGAACGGTCGGCGTCTATGTCAATAATTTTCTGTCAAAATTGACCGAAATGATTAAATTAGCAAATTTTTACGATATATAAGGCCAAATTAACACTATTGAAAAGTTTACGGCTGAATTAACTGCCTTATAATGTGTTTGTGACTTTTTAGATAATTATCCCTTCTATTCCCTACATTATCAATATCAAGTATCAAATAGTTTCACTTCTTTAACTTTAGCAGAGCGAGTCGGAGACTGCGTATCCTTTTTCATATCTCAATATGTGTACGAGATTTCAAATTGGATGATATACAACTTGGTATAATCACTTAGTTTCATGCGAGGAGCAAAATACATATCTTCTCGAGTCCCTTGGTTCTTGTGTACATGACCTAATTTCGTGAAAAATTTAGGTAAGTTGAAATTTGAATAGTCGGGATTTATATGGTTATTATTATTGTTTTTTTCAAAGATGTATTATTTCAAGATGGGTTGGATGTCCTTCCTCAAATGAAAAACGTCCATCAATATACTCAACGGAAGATCCTTCGTGCTCAATGGCCATTATCATATAATTAACTCAGAAATCACATTCACTGATTATCCGATATCTATAATACCCTCTTCTCGGTACAAATCGGAATAAGATGAACATACATACCAAATGATTTTCAATGTCATTCAAATGAAGTGACAGAGAAATATGTTTGGCGGGGATTCCAGTTAAGAAAAGGATTGGCGAACAAAAACAACTATTGCGGAAGAACATTTGTCCGAATACCAAGGGAATTGGACATGATGGTGCATGTGTCTTGTTTTTTTTTTTTTTTTGGGTAAGCGGAGGAATTGCAAAGGTTTGAAATGTAAATTGTTTTGCGGCAAAACCAAAACAATTTACATTTCAAAAGGAAGTTGACGTTCTGTAATCCTCAACAGCAAAGTCGATCCGTTAATGCGGAAATAGCTTGATCTTGACCAACATGTAAAACCAGCTTACAGCAAGCGAGAAGGATCAAATGTCTCCCGACCAAAGATGACAAAAAAAAAAAAAAAAAAAAGCCAAAGAAGAAGATGTAGAACTAAACCTCTAATCGAGCAAAGGCGGCAACCAGATAGTTCATTAAACGGTCTCGGCTCTCCACCGGATCACGCATATGCATGGAAGCAATGGCGAAGGGGACGGACCAATCATCTAAACCACGGTTGTATGCATGGTTGAAAGTTGAAACAAAGACACCAGGTAGTTTGCTCAAAAAATACTCTATCGACCATGAAAAGTGGTTCGAAGCGATTGTATATTGATCTAAGAACATCGGTAAGTCTCGTTTTTTCTGTCTACTTACAATCAATTCGCAACTCATTCGTCATCTTCCATTCCCTCCAAACTCTTGAAGGTTTCAAAGATCTCCTGCATATATGGGCCAGACTCGTCCTCAACTCCAAAGGTGTGATCGGCTTCCTTGCTCTAGCAACCGTTGGCCCCCATGGTTACGATTAGAAGCGTGCCGTTACAAGGGAAGAGGACGAGACCCCGTTTACAAGCGACGTACATTCTTGACTCTCAATTAGTATTTATCGTTCTCTTAGTACTAGCTTTTTTTTCTGGCTATATATTTTACATTTGGAAGTCGCACGATTGTAATCCTTTAGGGTTGACATGATCTGCTGGGTGCGTCGGTAGATTTTTTCAACTCTCTCAATTCATATGTAAATTATTTTGGATCGAAACTATTTATTAGGGGTGTCAAAAAAGCCTGCGCTGGCCTGACCCGAAAGTTCATTCTAATTTTCAAGCTTTTCGGGCCGGCTTGGTATTGTTTGGCATCCAGGTGAGGTCAGTCGGGCCAGGCCGGGCCGGGCCAATTCTGGCTCTTCTTTTTTCACCCACGTTTTCTTTTTAATTTAATTTTTTATATTCTTTCATTTAATGACATGTTAAGTAATTTTGATTAAAAAATTGAAAAAGAAAAAGAAATAAGAAGCGGAACCTACCCAACCCGAAGAAGGTTTGGGCCGGGTCGGGTCATGCACTGTTCAGTTGGGCCGGCTCGGCCCACCCAGCCCGTTGACACCTCTACTATTTCTATACATGTTACATGATCGTAAAATAAACAGATGTTCCTTTTCTTTGCAAGTATAAAAGCTTCAAGATTATATTTGTGATAAGATAAGGAAATAAATAAAAAATAAAGTTAATTTTACAAATTAAGGGTACACTCGAGCTAAATATTAATTCATCTATGTTTCCCCTATTTTTTGGGTCGAGGGGGGGACGAAACCCTATCGGACCAATCGAGCCATATGCGAGCACACCTAAAAAACTGAGGCTACATTTGGTAGACTGTATATAACCCTTGACGCAACACAAAGTCTGGATTTGTTTGGATATAACTAGGGATATGATATACCCGGATAGGATAAGAAGTTAAAGAAATGTATAAAAAGAAAAAAAAAAAGAAAAATTGTGAGAAAAACATTGAGGGCAAAGGATTCAAAGGAATGACTGCTCGACCGTCCAAGACCAACGCACAGGCTCCACCATCATTCGACGTCGAAGCATTGATAGCCATCATTCTGCTCTATCACACACACACACACTCTCTCTCTCTAGACCAGTCGACCCCATCGAATTGATGCGGTCTAATACTCTAAAACTCGGATCTGAGGCTCGCAACCTTGGATTTGAGCTTGTCGGTCTTAGGGGTCCCTAGATCTGGGATCAACTGAGGCTGGGCCTCGACTAAGGCGGCAACCGCGTGTTGATACTTGATTTTTAGTCCTTTTATTATTAGAAAATTAATAAAAAAATTCATAAAAATTGCAAATTCAACTTTGAAAACCTTGATGAAGTCTAGGAAAACAATTTTGAACAAAAGTATTTTTTAGAATTTTTCGAAATTTTCAGAATTTCATTTCATTTAAAAATAGCTGAAAATTAGAAAAAAAAATACCATATGTGGCCAAAAAATACGAAAAAATACTCAATAGTTTTATTTTAATTCCAATTTCATTTTGGCCTCGTAATTTTTATAAATCATGGGATTTCATACCTTAATCGAGAAAGAAAAAAAAATCAAATTAAGCCCCTTTTCAATCATTTTCTAATTTCGAGTATTCGGTATAGTGACACCCCCAACCCCCCCCCAAAAAAAAAAAACAGTAGGATCGATCCGGTCGTTTTTCCATCCAGCAGTCCAGTCGGATCCGGCCCATTTACTGCCAGCCCATGATCATCACCCAATATATGATGAAGAGGACATAGCTCTGAAAAAATGTGTCTGGTCCTTTGGCGGGAAAAACGCCTAAAATTTCCCGCATGATCCTTCTCTTCCCCTTTGACTGGTCCACGCTCAGCAAAAAAGGACAAAAATGGTGGGCCTGGGTCTTTTTTAAGGGAGCAGGTCTGTTGTACTTGTAGCGCCAGAAGAGGGAAGGAGCTCAGTTTTTTAAGAGTGAAGAAGTTCGAACGGGAGAGGGAGAGGGAGAGAACAAAGAGAGACATCTGGGTTTGAAGATGGGGGTTTCTTTGATTCTTCGTCCAAAAAATTTACAGAGAGCTAAAAAAAGACGAAAAAGTGAGAAAAATCTGTTCTTTTGGGGGCTGTTTGGGCGAAAAAGAAAGAAGAAGAAGAAGTGAGAGTTGAGGGAGATCTGGGTTTTTGTTTTTTGGGTGGAGCTCTTCGGAGCTTCACTCAAGCAAAGAGGAAAAAGAGACACGAGAGCTAGAAAGTGAGAATTCGGGGAGAGAAGAAGAGGAAAACCCGGTGGAGAGAGCTTCTGTGGAACCTAAAGGAAGTTGGAGGTTGTCCCGGCAAGATTAACGTTACCCTTCGACTCCGCCGCTTGCTGCCCTCGTTGGAAGCTGCATCGGCCACACCCTCCTCGGGCCCCGTGACACGCCTCCTTCAGTCCTGCTTCTTTGTCCGAGGAGCCCGGCCGATCCTGCTCCTTGTTGAGGTGAGAGCTCTGTTCGCCCGTCAAGATCTCTAGTGAGCGCCTGTGAGCCAAGACCCATGACCAGCGGCCGCTTGTCACCAGGGAAGGCAAAAATCAATACCCAACGATTTCTTCTAGGGGAAAGGTTAGCCGGAGTTCGTTTTCTTTTGGGGTATAAGAACAAATCTGAGAGTCTCAACAGAAGAGGAGGCGAAGTCCAGTTGAAGGCAGGATCGTCATTTTGGTAAAGTCTTTCTACCGAGAGAAACGAGTGAGGAAAAGCTCGTAAGAACAGAAAAAAAAAAAAACGAGAAACCACGGAAAAAAAGGGGAAGAAGGGGCATTCGGTTCGTTCGATTCTAACAAAAAACCACACACAGAGATAGAGAGAAAGAGAGAGGGAGATTCGCAAGCCGAGGCTGTTGCCGCTCGGACCTCGGTTTGGAACTCCACCGTACACGCTCGGCGGCTGTTGAAGAACGACGGCGGACGGCTCAAAGCCAGGAAGGTAAGTTGCTCGACCTTCTTCGGTTGTGCTTGCTGCAATTGTATTTGTTGAGTCTTCCTGTTACATAGCACCTGAGATCCTGCACTCTCCATTAAAGGTCTTTCCACAATCCAATAACTATTCAAGAGAGAGGGAGGTTCGCAAGCCGAGGCTGTTGCCGCTTGCACCTCGGTTTGGACCTCGACCGTACACGCTCGGCGACTGTCGAAGAACAACGGCGGACGGCTCAAAGCCGTGCGGGTAAGTTCCTTGACCTTCTTCGGTTGTGCTTCCTGCAATTGTATTCGTTGAGTCTTCCTGTTATATAGCACCTGAAGTCCTGCACTCTCCATGAAAGGTCTTTCCACAATCCAATAACTTTTCATTGGTGTCTATCTATCATGACAGGATCAACTAACATCCGATAGCATTATCTAGTCTACTGATTTGAGTTTGGTATTATCCTGCTTATGTCTTGCATTTGATGGATACCTTGGAGACTGCATGGGCCTTGAGGTTTTCCTAATAGCAGCAATTAGTGTTCTGCTTAATTTTTTTTTCCGGGTTTTTATTATTTCCCTATGCAAAAGCGAATGTGCACTTTTTATGCAAAGTTTGGAAGAACACATTACAAAAGGTCATAGGGAAAGGAAGTTACTCTATGAGATCAAGAACCAAATCTGGCTATTTCCACACATACATGTCAAGGATGTTGTAAATCCTGCGTAAACTACGTGAGTCTCTTTGTAGCCAGTTCAGCCTACATAGCCTCTTTTTCCTTGCACATGTCAAAATATTTATGTGGAATTGTCATGCAGTAGTACCATTGTTCATTGTTCTATATTGATTTTTCTGATTTTTCAGGGACTCCCATCTCTTTGTCTGTAAGATTTTGTTGCCTAATCTCATCAAAGCTTCTACCTGGCGTCTAGACTCCTTTTGCAAGAGTCCTTCCACTTTCTTAGTCATTTTTGGTTGATGATGCATGAAAATGTTTTAAAGCTAAGAAATAGCACTTTAGCAGATACTTTTCTCCCCATCATGTTATTCATTGCCATTCTTTTAATTGAAATTGTTGATAGTTCACTTCCACTGTACCCACGATATGCTAGTATTCTGTTTGGGCTTTTCTGGAAAGAGTATTATATCAATAACCTTTTTATCTTACACTGTATCAAGTGAAAGCTCGCTCGCCCAGCCTTTCAAAATTTCTCTTTATGCTTTCTGTTGACATTTTTTGCATCTTTCTTCAGGGGTTTACAGTCAGTTGGGAATGGGTGTAGAAGTATGAAGAGTCTTAACTCTGACTGCAATTTCCTCGCGGACGATGGTTTGGGAATAGTTGCAACTGGCTGCAAACAATTGGCTCATCTTGAAGTGAATGGTTTGGGAGATTCATTAAAAAAAAAACAAATCTATAGTTTGATTGTCTATCTCCAAGTGTCCTCTTAGAAATCTTTTCACGGCAACGCGAGGACCACGTTTCCCCGAATAAACAGTGCTCCCATTTTGTCCTTTTCCGATTTCTTTTAAGTCTGAGATTCTCAAGACATTTCAGACAAAGGCCTCGTCATCGTTTCCATCACCCAAATCACTATGACGTGGATCACTACGATGTGGATAGGTTACGTCGTAGTGATTTGGGTGATGAGGAGGTTTTTGTCTGGGATGTCTTGAGAATCTCAGGCTTAAAAGAGATCGGAAAAGGATAGAGTTGGAGCACGGTTATTCGGGTAATCGTGGTCCTCGATTTCTGAACGGACATTAGGAGATAGATAATCTGACTATAGATTTGTTATTCAACAAACACCCAAATGTGGTATATCCTCACAGCAATGGAATACAGTACGACAACCAATTTGGCTACATTGTGGAAGACTTATGTCATTTCAGTTTGGCAGATCTGCATCTAAGTTAGATCACTAGAATTAACAGGTTGCTCTCGTTAATTTTCTTGTCAACCAAACAATAAATTTCAACATTTTACAGCCCTAATGCATCATCAACAGGTGCAGAAGTACCGTGCAACAGTACAATATGCGGGGCAACAGTTGTGACTATCAGGTTGATCATCTTTCTAATGAGACGTCATCTACTGGGACTTTGGCGGAAGATGTGTCGCATTTGACAACAGATGGCAATCGTTCAAACTGGTTCTTTCTTAGATGGCGCCGCGCCAAATGGTCTCCTTGGGCTGTGCATGAATGACATATCTGTTCCTAGCATTTCAGCTGAAGAAGGGCTTATTTCAAATTCATTTTCAATGTGCTTTGGACTTTGATTGAATTGGGAGAATTAGTTTGGAACAAAGGCAGCTTAGACCGAGGAGAGACGCCATTCAACATTAGGCAACCAAGCTTCCTTGCGAGAAGAAAAGTTATCTTGTTGTATCGTCTAGATTTAATTTTCCAACTCATGGCATGGGGTTGCAGCGTTTCTCTTCTAACCTTTCTGAGCCAATTCTAATGATTCTTCTCACTGTAACTTCTACCAGTCCAACTTACAAAACATTACTGTTACTCAAATACATGTGGGAGGAACTGCTCATGATGTCGAACTTAGTGCAATTTCTGACTCTGGTACCTCATTCACATATTTGAACGAGCCAGCTTGTATGTTGATCGGGGCAACTGTAAGCTCTTTACTGCTCCATTTCAGACTACCGTATGGACAGACCTACGTCTCCTCAACATGTTTATGGAGTACCCATTTTGTGCAGTTTTTTTTTTGCTAGAAACCCATTTTGTGCAGTTATTTCCTTGTGATGTTGAACTCAAATCCCTGTGCTTTTTGTGCTTTTGCGCGGTCAGTTTTTCACCCTTCGCCCTCCTGCAGATTTGCCCTTTTCTATGCTAGAAGATCAAAGAAGTCACTGCAGGTTTCTCTTTCATATCAAGTTCAACTACAAGCATTGGCAACGGTTACGTTACGAGGATAGGCCGGATATTAGAGACAGATAAACGGCGTGCTGTGTTAAGTTCTTCCCCGTAGCGAAGAAAACCGATGCTGCATTAAGCTCTTTCCTGTGGAATAGCCGACATGCTCGCTGCGAGAACAAGGGACCGCCGCAACCCCGGTCTGTTTTCCTAGGAACGTTCAGTCCGAAGGTGAAATCTAGATGAAAACAAGGTTTGGCTTAGCGATCACGTTTAGTCCAAAATTTTCAAGCATCTTAAGTAATAATTTTTCCGGACTTAGGGTGCGGTTTCTGCGCAAAAACTCAATAATTTCACACGACAGATATTTCTTTTATATTGCTTGAAAAATGAGTCAATAAAAACATGTCAACATTAAGAGCAGCAACCTAAGCCCAAACAGTTTCGTCAATAAGGAAAGCATTTTTGCTAATTCATTTATATTCTCTGTCATAGCACATTTAATATTTATTTAACTCTGGCTTACACCAAGAAGAGTGCAGGAAAGACAAAATATGAGATACAAATCAATCGTAAATAGTAAGTGACTTTTTTTTTTAAAGAACCAATCTAGTATTATGTACCACATTTATATATATCCTTCGTTAGATTTCATCAAATTTTATGGTTAGACCACCACCGCCGGAGATTTTGTTAATAATGTTTAAAAATTAAAAATTTCAGAAGTAGAAATTTTATCAAACAGCTTTCTTTGATCATAAATCAACTTCTGCTTCTGATTGAGAAGTTGAAAAATCAACTTCTGCTTCAGAAATGATTTCTTTTGCAGAAGTGTTGCCATGCGCACCCTTAGCAATTTTATCAATAGGAACATCCCAACAGAGCATCCAAAAGTTGTCGACAGATGAATGTTTCCTCAAATCATGGCAACATACTCCGAATAACTCAAAATCCCAAGCCAAAATGCATTTATCACATCGTTTATCATCTCTAAACTACAACTATGTTTCAGCCAGACCTCTTTATAATATGAACTCCCATGCCCGGATCGGCGGTTACGATAATCTCGGCGCCGAGCTTGAGCGCGTAAGCGCCACCTTGAAAGTTTCTTGCATCTGGCCTGGCCGAAAAGGACCTGCAGCATTATCAAGAAAGAGCTCATTGGTCTACCCAACAACAGATAAGACATTTATCTGGTAAAGAAGAACTCATAATCCATCCCAAGAACATCTCAAAACACTTCCAATCTCGTAATAAAACAACCAAAGAAAGAGCACTGGGTTAAGAAACAGAGCAGCAAGAGATAAAGAAGTACCTAATACTCGGCTGTTGCAAACATCTATGTACCCATTGTCAACAAGAACCTTCTCTCTCTTAGCCAATTCAATATCCTCGTCCACCATCATCTTCAACGACTTCTTGAACCCAACCCTGCGTCCCAACCCAACACCTCCTTGGCCTTACTTGCATCTCCCCTCAACTTGTCGACCCCCACCGGCCTGAGAGGTATGCTATAAACACTTCTAAATTTTCTTAAACTTTGTCACATTCACCTGCTGCCTCCCGCCCGCGACCGGCGACTACCGCCCGTCGCCGATCGCCGCCGCAGCCCGTTGCCAATCGCTGCTGCCCTCAGCGATCACCCGCCGCCATTTTTTTATTATAAAAAAATAAAAATACTTTACAAAATATATTTTTCATCAAACGGCATTTGCGTCAAAGCTGCTTTAAAATGCCTTTTTAAAAAATACTTTGGGCCTGTTTGGTTCAGCATTTGGCCAAGGGACTTTGAGGAAATGCAAATACCTTTAGGCTAAAGATCTTTTCCAAAATGCAAGTAGTGTTTGGCAAAATATTTTTTAGAAATGCATTTGAAAGCAACTTTGGCGTAAATGCCGTTTGGTGAAAAATATACTTTGTAAAATATTTTTACTTTTTTATAATAAAAAAAAAAGTGGCGGCGGCGGCGGCGACCAGTGACATTCGATGACGGTGGCGAAGGCGGCGGCGGCCGACGTTCGGTGACCGTCGTCCGGCGATCGACGACGGCTGGCGAATGGCGGCCGGCGACCGGCGTTCGGCGACCGGCGTCTCGCGACCGGCGTCTCACGACCGGTGTCCGACGATTGGCGTGCGGCGATCGGCGGCGGCGATCGGCGGCTGCGACGGCCGGCGTCCAACGATCGACGTCCGGCACCGACGTTCGGCGACGGCGTCCGGCTGCGGCGGCATCCGGCGACTTGCGGTGGCGGCGGCGTCTGGCGATCGGCGGTGGCGGTTGCGTCCGTCGTTCGGTGGCGGCGGCGTCCGGCGACTTGCGGTGGCGGCGGCGTCTGGCGATCGGCGGTGGCGGTTGCGTCCGTCGTTCGGTGGCGGCGGCGTCCGGCGACCGGCGGCGCGTCCGGCGACTGGCGGCGGCATCCGGCGACCGGCGGCGGCGTCCGGCGACCGGCGGCGGCGGCGTCCGGCGACCGGCAGCGGCGGCGTCCGGTGACCGGCGGCGGCGGCGTCCGGCGACCGGCGGCGTTCGGCGGCGTTCGGCGACCGGCGGCGGCGTCCGGTGTCCGGCGGCGTCCGGCAACCGGCGGCGTCCGGCGACCGGCGGCGGCGTCCGGCGACCGGCGGCGGCGTCCGGCGACCGGCGGCGGCGTCCGGCGACCGGCGGTGGCGTCCGGCGTCCGGCGTCCCGCGACCCGCGTCCGGCGTCCGCCGATCGGCGGCGGCGTCTGGCGACCGGCGGCGGCGTCCGGCGACGTCCGACAATCGGCGACCGGCGGCGGCGGTTGCGTCCGGCGGCCGACGTCCGACGATCGGTGTTCACCGTCTGGCGGCGGGCGGCGTCCGAGGATTGGCGTCAGGTGGAGGCGACGGCCGGCGTCCGGCGATCGTCGTCCGGCACCGGAGTCCGGCGGCGGCGTCCGGCGACCTGTGGCGAGGTCGCCCACCGACGATGGGAGGCGGGTGACGGTGATTGGCGATGAACGGTGGCGGTTGGAGGCGGCAAGTGAATGTGATAAAATTTAAAAAAAAATTAGTTGCATTTGAGATGCAACTTCCCAAAGTACCTCCAGAGGTACTTTGGCCTAAAGGCCTTTAGAGGGCATTTGAGATGCAATTGCATCTGTCCAAAGTGAGCCAAAAAATGAACCAAACAGCATTTGCATTTGGCCAAGGGACTTTAGAGCCCCAATGCTCATCTCAAATGCTGAACCAAACAGGCCCTTTGCCAAACACTGTTTGCATTTTGGAAAAGGCGTTTAGCCCAAAGGTATTTGCATTTACTCAAAGTCCTTTGGCCAAAAATACTGAACCAAACAGACTCTAAATCCCATTAATCCACAATCTCTAGTATATATATATATGAGACTAGAGATTCTCTTGATGGTGCTCTTTCCTCACTCTTTCCTCCATTGAGGATACATAAGCAGTCTAAGGCTGCGTATGGTAGCGTTTCTGTTCCAGGGAGCATTTTTTGAACAGAAACATTTTTTTGTGTTTCTGTTCAAAATTACGATTTTTAGGAAAAAAACGCGTTTGGTAATTAAAAAAAAAACACTTTTTTCAGTCGCCGACCGGCTGCGGCGGCTGGCGACCGGCGGCGGTGACCGGCGGCCGCGACCGGCGGCGGCGACAGGCGGCGGCGACCGGCGGCGGCGACCGGCGGCCTACGGCCGCGACCGACGGCGGCGATCGGTGGCGGCGGCCGGCGGCGTCGACCGGCGGCCGGCGGCGGCCGGCGACGGCTGCCGGAGACCGGCGACCGGACGCCGGCGACCGGAGACCGGAGACCGGCGACCGGAGGCCGGCGACCGGCGGCCGGCGACCGGCGGCCGGAGACCGTTGACCGTCGACGGTCGGCTTTTAGCGAGGCGGCGAGTGGTAATCGCGTCGGCGACGATGGATTGTGGTTTCAAAAGTGTTCCAAAAAGTGTTCCCAAATCCCAGAAGCAAGTTTTTTTTGTTCCTTCAAAAGTGTTCTTTGGCACAAAAGTGTTCCGCGGAGCACTTTCGGAACATTTTTGAACCATACGCGTTTCTGCTCCAAAAGTATTCCCGGAACACTTTTGGAACAGAAACAGTTTCCCCAGCCACCATCCATACGCAGCCTAAATTACTCTAGTAAATTACAGCCACTATTTCTCATATTGGACATATCACTTATGTTACAAATAAAATCGAGAGCGAAACGCGAAATTCCCTATCCGAGGAGCGGAGAACAGAGAGCCTGTCTCGAAATCATCCGCCCTGCACCCGCTCACTCGATATTTGCTTGGATGTGAATCGCGGAAAAGATAGATGGAGACGATATAATAATCCTCGGGCAAGCTTAGGATAAACTAGATTTCGTAGATGAAGTCGTTTTGACTTGAATTGGACCCTTTGGCTGGGCTTTAACTTTAAGCACTTTTAAGATGTCTTGACCCCTCCATTTTCTCCTCGTCCCTTTTCGGCTAATTCAGCTCCATCGACGGACCAAACGAGGGACTGGGTCGGCCAACGTTCTCTCGTTTCACTCCGTTCGCCGCCGCCGCCGCCGCCGCTCTCCCGCACTGACAGCACTCTGCTCGTTCCCAGCCACTCCTCCTCCGCCGCAGCCCGATGGCCCCCGGAGCGACGGCGGCCCTAGGGCTCTTCCTACTCCTCGCGATCTTCTCCGCCGCGGCCTCCGCCGCCCCGATCCTCGGCCTCGACACCTTCCTGACCACCCAGTACCGCCACGACCCGCAGGCCACCAACGACTCCTACCTCTCCCTCCCTTCTTCTCTCAAGTCCTCCCTCTCTCTCCACCCCCTCCCCGGCCAGGGCCAGCAACCCCAGCACCTGACCCGCCTCATCGACTCCCTCGCCTCCCTCTCCCTCTCCGTCCCCGTCCACGTCCGCCTCGTCGGCTCCTCCTTCCCTTCCGACTCCTCCTCCCTCCTCTCCTCCTTCCTCTCCGCCTCCCTCCCCTCCGGCCACTTCCACGTCATCGCCCCCTTCTCCTCCTCCGGCCACCGCCTCTCCCTCCGCCACTCCCTCCACCTCGACGTCTCCCATGCCCCTCCTTCCCTCTCCTCCTCCCTCTCCGACGCCCTCCGCGCCGAGATCGCCAGGTCCCCCTCCTCCCTCCGTTCCCCGCTCCTCTCAATCCCGTACGCTGCCGTTGATGGCTTGATCCGGCAAGATTTCGAGAGGGAGAAGCCTGTCGAGGGGGTCTACGTCTATTTCCTCGATCTCGGGCCGCAGGAGAAGCAGTATGCATATGGCTACACGCCGGGAGATTCTTCCCCGGGGTTCACGAAATGCCTGGGGAACATTTGGACAGGGAGGGAAAGGTACGTCTGGATCGATTTGGCAGCGGGGCCGGTCGATTATGGGCCCGCATTGTCCGGCGACGGGGTTTTGCCACGGGGCGAGTTCCATCCTCTGGCGGCGCTGCACGGTCGGCCCAAGTCGCACAAGGCGCTCCTCGCGGACTTGGCATCTCTGGTCTGGAGCGCATACCAGGTACTCGTTGTGCCCTCTCTGCGAATTCCAGTCCCGTTCGAGAACTCCTTGATTGTTCAGTTTATACATGTTTATAGCTCGGAGAGTAGGGATTCCAGTGGTTTGGACTGGAAGAGTATCGAGAAGGTGTTCAGGGATGAGGTGAACGATGGCGGGTTGTTGCTGGGTGATCAGTCTTTGAGCTTTAAGGAGTATTCGGTGAACTATAAGGACTGCCCGATTTGTTCTTTCGCGATCTCAAGAGCTACGAATTCGTACACTTCCAGGTTCTTGTTTGATAATTATACCCTGATCGTGAATGAGTATCTGGACTCAAAGCGTTTGCATCAGATATTGACTGATTCGGCTGACGAGTTTAGGAGGTTGGCAGGGTTCCCTGAGAAGGATTATGGGAGGGTGCTTCCTGTCTATGTGTTTGATTTAGAACTAAGCACTCTCTTGTTGCTTGACCGGTATCATCAATCTGTTTCTTTTAAGGATATGGTGATCGCAGTGAGGACAAAAAATACACAGACGGTGAGTGATTACAGTTGCAATGGCCGTCATGTTTTTACTCAGACAAGGGATCTCGAGCGGCCTCTAGTCGGTTCTATCTTGCAGAGCATGTGGGGAGTTTCACCAACTCATTTGTTATGGAGCTCGAGGCATAATAACACTCTGGTGGACTATACTTGGAGTATTGGGCAGACGCCATTCGGGCCATTCTCGGAGATCTCGTCTTTGTCATTCGTCCAAAAGGATGCAGCGCGGAGAAATGTCCTCCTAACATCTTTGAATTACAGCATTACTAGTGCTATCGATGTTCTCGAATCCATAATTTCGCATGGCGGGGACAGAAAGCTTCTTAAATTCAATCGACATGCCGAATTCATACAAAGATGGAACTTGTTCAAGTACAAGCTGGACAAAGCTGTTTCTGCATTGTCGCATTTTGATTTCGAGATGGCTTTGTACTACTTGAGGTCCTCTGATCACGATCTGTATGGCATCCACTCACTTGTTTATCATGCTTCACAAGAACTTGAGGCATCTCTTGTTTGCTTTAAGGATCCACCTCTTCCGTGGGGGTCGATCTCAATTTCTGCGGTGGGTGTGCTTGCTTTCCTTTATGTCTGGACTAAACGCGATAGGATCTTTAGGAATAAAAGAAAGCAGTTTTGATGATACTGGGAGAAGCAGGACAGAGATGTAAAAATGAATGGAAGCGATACAAACACCTGTATTTCAGCGTGACAGCAAATTTGAGAGGCCAGCAGCGAATGGTTTAGTTTTCTTAGAATATTTAGTTGGAGCTTCCATCTGAAGTTGAGATCAACTGTTTTCTTTCTTTTTTTCTTCTTCTTTTTGATAGCATGCTTCAGTTGCTCTTGATATGTTGTAATTTACCGGATGAGAATTGCAGTAAACATAACTGCTGCTTGAATTATTTTTGACGTGTAAACTGCCTTTGGGTTTTTGCTTTATTATGTGAATCTTTCTCCACGAGTCGTTTGATCTGCAATTCTTGGAGGCATCAATCAGGCTAATGCCTTTGCAATAAGAAACTCGTATACAGTGTCCCTGAATTACTACTGCTGGAAACAACTCCTTTAGTGTCAGCTTTTCATCCTGTCCATGGCAGCTGTATGAATGAAATGACTAGCTTGTAGAAATGCTAAGTGAGACCATGTTGAATCAAGTTTCATAGGAGAATTGTTTTCTTTTCAGCACCATAAAAGGAAGGCAAGGCAAATATAATATAGGGAAATTTATTCTTCGTGCATGATCTATCTCATGTTTCCACTGTCCGTATTTCAAAATGAACATGATGCAACTGCGCTTGTCTTGAACTTGTTTGATCTGCCAGGATTTTGCGCCTTGTGATAATTTTGTGATGTTCCTGATGAAGACGTTTTGTTTCTCCTTTTGCTTGTAAAAGTTTATGGGTTTTCTTCCTCCTTTAAAGCTTCCTAAACATTGTTGGAATAGTGCTGAGTGGTACTTCATCACCTCCCATTCTCTCTAGGAAAATCTATTCTTTCTGCATGATCTATCTCATGTTTCCACTGCCGGTATTTCAAAATGAAACACCATACCACTGCGCTTGTCTTGAACTTGTTTGATCTCTCCAGAATTTTGCGCCTTGTGATGATTTTGTGACGTTCCTGATAAAAACGTTATGTTTCTCCTTTTCCGTGTAAAAGATTGTGGTTTTCCTTCCTCCTTTAAAGCTTCCTAAACATTGTAGGAAATAGTGTTGAGTGCTACTTCATCCCTCCCATTATCTTTAGATTGATCCTCTTTGAGGTGATGATGGATTTTTGAGTGTAAATTTAGTGGCAACTGATGTTGCTATCTCAGAGAGATGTATCCATGTCAATATAGTAAAAGCAAGAAACTTTTAATGAAGGTTCAGGTTGAATCAACATTGCCCTGTTAAATTGATTTAAAACAGTGATGTTGCAGCTCATCAGGGGCCTCCTGTCTAGTACCAATGTGAAGACCCCTATATAGTGCAGGCAACTTGGAATTTCCCTTGTTCCTGAGTTGAAATCATAACCAGCGAGACCTAGAGGTCCGAGACGAGTGGAAGAACCGACTTTTGCTAGCTCTAAGTGAAGCATGTTGATGCACAAATCGAGAATGCGGCCGGACTAGACTCACGATTCAATTCTATGTTTGGGGTTTAGAGACTTGTAGAAAGAAGACATATTATGTCTACCGCGCAAAGATTTGGTGATAATTCGGAGATAGGTTGTTCTAATATTTCGATAAGGTCTATGAAATTACTCTTAGAAATTGAATCTTACAGTCGAAGGACTGCCGACCAATCTGCTTGGCCACTTCTCAGATTGGACAAACAATCTGCTTGGCCACTTCTCAGATTGGACAAACAGAGGATTAGTTCTGTATACAGAGCCGTGAAAATGGCTGTCCGTGGTAGGCCAAGCCACGAGTTATTGTTTGACATTGAAGAAAACCTTTACATTCCTTTTGCCGAGTAGAAAGTTCTTTACATTATGTTCCGCCACTGTGATGGCAAAAGGAAGCTGCAGTTGTCAGGTTGAATCTGTAGGATGTGTTGTCGTGGCTTTATCCGGTCACAAAATGAACTGCAGCTCTCTCTGTTGCAAACCTGCATCATCTTGGCTTGAAGAACAATCGAACGGGAAATCACCCTCTCCCGCGTAGAAAATCCCCGTGAATTCGTCTTCGTTGCCCAACTGTGGTTGGTTCTTTGTTTCTTCCCCATCGGTGTCCTCCTCGGGAAGCGCCATGTTCTTCTGCACCAACTCTTGGAACACCGACGATCGAAGGAGGAGGCCGAGCGCAGTAGGCGAAGGAGACTTGCTGCATGAGCTAAGAGCGACTTTGGTTCCGAATACGCCTGGCTTTCGAGGATAGTTGAGGTAGTCTTCAGCGAAAGTGTTGACATCGAACAGCAGAGATTTATCGGGCTCTTCTTGCGGAGCGAAATTGGCTGTCGAAGGAACTATCTGAGGCTCTAGTGAACCGAACTGTTCAAGTGCAGCAATAGGCGTGTTTGTTCCCGGCTTTAGCCATCTGATATAAGTGCTCAAGTCGAAGTTGGTGACGGCATTGATCCCTCTGTATTCGATTGCTGCGATGTCGTAGGCGCGAGCTGCTTCCTCCTGAGTGCCTGCCAAAGCAGGACGTTTCATTCAATCCAACCGGAAAGTAAATCGACAGAACCAGGTAAATTGCCCTAATACCGAGGGGTGTTATGCCGCTAACAATGTGAAAAAATCAATCGGTGGCTTACTGTAGGTGCCGAGGTAGAGGTACTTGTTCCCGAAAACTCTCCCGATACGTGCTTCCCATCTACCATTGTGATGGTGCCTGCACAGCATGTATGTGTTCCAGTTGAAGCATTTCTTTTCTTGTTCTAGGATTCATTGTGAACTTTTTTTTTTTTCTTTAGGCAGTTTGTGCAGCTGGTGTGGAAGTGGTAAAAACATGAATTTGATAGAGCAATTACCTGGCAACTCCTCTGTACTTCGATACACCTCTCGAGAAGCCGCTGCTTTTCCTGTCGAAAGGAATTAATCCGGAACAATTTCAGTCAGGGAAGGTTAATTCTCAAGTGCCATTGAGATGGTTATTGCTTTGCTTGGTAGTTGATCTCACCTTCTCAATGAAGCCAGGTATTCCTCCTTTGTCATGCTCTGCATTATATCTATCTCCTTCTCATAATCTGATATCTGCAGATGATCAGCAGGCTTATTGAGAAGTGATTGCTTTAACTCCCATATTTTTATGAACGAATGGGAAAGGTTATCTGTTCTTTTCTTGAGTAGTTGCATACCGGGAAATTGGTAAAAGTTGATGCCCCCCAATACTTGAGGGCGGCTAAGTCGTATGCTCTCGCGGCGGCTTCTTCGTCATCGTAAGCACCTAGGTAAACTGTTCGTCCCCGATTAGGTTCCGGAGATGATATGAATCAACGTTAGCATTCTTGAAGGAGGAAAGGACTAATGAGGAATTCATGTGAGTGAGCTAGTTGTGAGACATACCCTGCTTTCCTTTTTTCCTCTGGGTCACATTCCAGGAGAGCTTGTCCCACAGGTGAGCTTCATATCTACCAGTCCATCTGTGCCTGTTGAGTCCACAGAAACAAAATTTCGATTCAGAGATGGTTCAGTGAGTATTCAACATTTCGGGCGACAGACTCTCTAGAGCCTCTCGACACGGCCCGCACCTGCTCACACCGCGAAACCGCGAGCTCCTCTTCACGGTGGCGGCTGAAGACGTCTGGTCGGCTAGTTGCGGTTGCTCACCCTGGCCATCGCCTTTGCCGCGCCCGAGCAGAACCGAAGAAGCCGGGTCTCTCCGCCGCCGCTTGACGCAGTGGGGCCGAGGCGGCGCCTGGCCGTCGGCGGCCACGTAAGCTCGGCACCGGCCCGCGGTCTCCTCGGTTTTCACCAGCAGCATTTCCATTGCTCTCGCTTGCTTCGGCTCTCTTTCGCTCTCCTTGTCTGTGCTTTTGCTTGACCAGAAGTTCCAAGTCCATGGACAAGATATATACACGGTTGAGGTTCCAAGCGGTTTTCTTCAAACCATGGTTTGTTTTCTAGTTGTCACAACTGTTTTCCGGAAACGAGATGAGGTTGGCGATTACTACGGAGCAACTCAGGACAACGGCTTGTCTTTATTCTGTCTGACTGCCCGAGGCAGAGGATCTTATTTTTCCATGGTTTATTGGATTTGAAATTATAATTTCGATGATTTGTACTTGGTGGGCATGTTGTACTATGTGCGATTGCCCATAGGTAGATTTTTGTACATACATCCGCACGAGCTTTTGACCCAAGATTGGGCTCTGCCGCTCGACAACAGACCGAGTGAGGATGTTAATTTTACGAGGGTCGCGAAGTAGGACCGACCGACCGACCGGCGATGAAATTCTCGTGTGACCATCCGACCCTATAATCGAAAGACGGCGAAGGAACGTGAACAAAACATTCTGTCATTGTGTTGCTAGATCAAAGATTGAATCCTTTCGATCTCAGCTTCTTTCTTTGGGTTCGTCGTCCAAATTACGTGACTAATTAATTAGGCCAAGTTTCTTCCGGTTGTTAGTTGAAGGAGCACATGGATGTGACAACTAATTATCATTATGGTTATTATGATAAGCGGGTGAGGCAGGAGTTTATTGTGTAGACGGAGCTTTGAGGACGGTGTTTTCTAGGGAATAAACCTCCACACTATTCTCTCGAATCCTTCATGAACTCTGGACACGAATGCCGACCATCCGTCACCGTGGATTCCTCCTGCAGATTTGTCGGCACCCGAAACAATTGAAATGTAATTTTATCATACGACGGTTCATATAACTTCTGCCGTCGCTGCCTGAAAAAAGTGAAAGTAAAAATGCCAAGGTAATCATTCGGTATGTGGAAAAAAAAAATATCTCGCACTAAACAACATTCATCGATATTACGCTTCGAAGCGGTCCAACCACGGCACGACTGATTGGCTATTCTGAGCATGACTGATTGGCTATTCTGATCGTTGACGCAAAACATTTGACTAAAGTTTAGGAGCTATGACATTTGATGTCTCATCCAAATAGTGTGGTTTGTTAAAGCGATTCTGCAATCTTCACGTTAGGTATGATGGTGCTGGGTTAGCCTCCTAGCCAACCCTAATGCAGATTTTTGGACAAAGAAGAGCTGTGGTTGACAGGTTGTCATGTTCCAAAATTTGTCTCGGCTTCAGAAGAACAAGTACACCGAAACCTCTCTGCTGGTCTCCATCAGCTTTGACTTGGGTCAAAAAACAGAATAGAGTTACGACACACATGCTCATTATCTTTGTCGCCTTGGTAATTAAGACTCCCTCTATGGCCGAAAAGAATCATTTTACCCTTCATCGGCCGGTGGATTAGCCGGTGAAGCCGCTGGTTTTTGAATCCGGACTTAAGCTTTTCGCCGGCTTCGCATGGCTACTTTCGCCCGCGCTCGGATGCAAACGTAAGTAGAAGCGGCGGAATCGGTTTTGCATTAGGTAATGAAAATTTAATTAGAAGCTAAGAAATTTGCTTCATCAGCATTCAAATTGGAATGGTCCTTCCTCTCTCAACTCCCATTCTGCTCTCGCCCAAACCAAACCAAACCAAAACACTCGATAGTACAATGATGTTTCTCCGAGAGTCTACAACTAGCACTTTCGGTTAGGCTTGCAACTGAGAGAGCCAGACATACGGGTGAGCCGAGTCACGAACGTCCCGGGCTTCGCCTTGATCATGTCGAGCCTCCCGAATGGCTTCTTCTTCAGCGGCTGCCCCGACTGCACGAAGAAGGCCCCGTTCATCAACAGGTCGCCCTGCGATCTCCACGTCCAGTTGCGCCACACGGCCGGCGGTGCGTAGTCCCTCTTCGTCACCTAGTTAAATCGAACATGTGCCATGTGAGAAGATCACGAAGGCGACGCTGGATAGAGTTAGTCTTGTAGTTCTTTTCTATAGTTTACCTCCTTAGCGGCCAAGTTGGGCGGGGCGATGAAGCGGTTGCCCTGGGAGATTATGGTGGGCTGCGAGCTGCCTCCGATGGCGTACATGAGCCAGTGGGTGTAATCGTTGTTGACGACGTGGAAGAAGCCCCATCGGCACCTCGGCATCCGCTGAATCAGCCCCCGACCAAAGTGGTTGAACGCGACCGTTACTTGCATTATCTTGTCTCCCTGGTACACGTCGCTCGCGCCGAAGAGCATCACCTGCACATATGTCCCCGCAAGCATGTATACATCAGTGTCTAGACCGAATGTATAGATTGGCCGATTTTTCCATCGAGATCATGACGTTGAGGTCACCGGAAAACGGAGGAGATAGAGGACGTTACGTCGTTATGGTGAGTGTAGTGGCCGTTCGAGATAGTGATGGCAGTCGATCCCTGGATGGCGTCGATGAGCCCATCCTGGCATCTTGCCATGGACACATGGTCGATCCAGATGTTGGTCGAGCCGAAGATGGAGATGCCGTCCCCGTCGCTCCTCGTCCTGAACCCCAAGTGGTTGAACGCATCCCTGATCAAGCCCCCAGGCTTTGCGATGATGTCGTGGATGTGGAGCCCATGGATGATCACGTTCCTGGAGAACTGGATCATGATGCCGGCGCCATAGGCGATGTGCACATTTGCGCCCCGGGCGTCTATTGTCTTGTGGCTCGTCACCAGCAACTCTTGGCTCAGCCTGATGACCATGCTGCGTGCAAAGATGATCCACAGCGGCTGCTTCTGGATCACGGCATGGCGGAGCGTCCCGGGCTTGGGGTTGACCACGTTGTTGTCCGAGGCATCGTAGACAACGTAGATTTTACCGTGCAGGCCTCCTGTGGTCTTGCGGCCGAATCCAAGCACGCACTTGGCCAGCCTCTTCCGGTCCTTTGCCCAGTCCTTCCTGCACCGCCAGCAGCGATCGATCGGGTTCGTCGCGAGGCAAGGGCCGACGTATTTGTGCATGCTCAATTGCCTCCTTGTAATGTTGGTTTTGTCTAAGACCCTGCAATATTTTGGAAACAAATGAACACAAAAGCTCATATTTCCTCTCACAACAACAGCAGAAAACGAGACGTATCGCCATTGTGCTAATTCAATGTCTAACAATCGAAAAAAGAAAATGTCTAACAATCGAGACTATTGATGCAAAGAGCACTCCACCTGTGAACCCGTGAATTGAATTGCGCCGTGACGTTTTCGGGGTCGGGGTAATATGCCTCGAGAGCATCCTTCTGGGCCTCCTCCGCGCGCATTTTCCAGTACTCGTCGAACTCCCCGATATGAGCCTCGAGGCATGGAACTAGAGCAGCCAAGGACAAGGCCAAGATGAATCCGATGAGCTTAATTCCCTCCATTTCTCTGTTCCGATATAATTCCGTCTCGGTTGTTCGCTTTTTTTCCTTTCGAATTTTCCTTCTTCTTCCTATCGACAAACCAAGGGTTCAGATCCTCCGAATCCTCGGAATGAAGGGTGCTAGTGATGGCTAAGGTCTGTCGCCGTGGGATACCTGCGGTTTTCGCTCGGTTAACGATCAGACCTTGCCAGGACTATTTATTGGACCGACCAGAAGATAGCTATGCCGCCATCGATATCGTTTCTCTCGTCGGCGAGTTGATTTTGGTTCAAAGCTTGAACAAAATCGACGAGCCAACGCCCGCTTATATAACTTCCCAAAAACAACAAAGCATGGCGTCCAAGGAAAGGACCGGTTTAAGAGGACAACCAATCAGTATTTCCATGGCCACAGTCTGTCGTGTTTGACAGCAAAAGAGCAGAGCTGTTTGACAACATCGGACCCCCTTATCGCTACGTTTCCCATCCACATGTTCGTTTAGACATTTGGATCGCTCGAAGATCAGTTTCACTACATTGGTGCCTAAAAACCTGGCCTTTCGCAGCACAAAATTGACCAAGTTTATTGAGGCCATTGACAGAAACAGGCTCCGAGTTTGCGTTGGCTGCTTCTTCGGCCCTCGATCCATCGATCGATCGGTCGAGATCGAGTTTGCACACCGTGGGCCGCTCGATCGAAGGCGAAGAGTACATGTGATCTGGGAACATTCCATTTTTGGTGTCCTTCTCAAGTTAAAAGTCTTTTTGAGTGAGGAGATGGGAGAACTGCCAATGAAGCCTGGTTTGCCTTCCTATAACTGTCAAAAGATCAAGACCCACAACCAGATCCTCACTCTTCATGACGAGAGAAGCATCAACTCTTTGATTTCTTACCGAATTAAACCGATAATTAAATTCGCCGCACGCTAATCCCTTGGCCCGCGCTTAATTTCCGCTAGTTCTCGCGTATGTTTAATTCTCGAAGAGCTATGTAAATTCCGAAGTATGGTAGAATGCTGCATTTCCGAAAAATCATCTAAAAATATAATTTTGAGAACCAACTCAAAATTCGGTTCAATGATGAACTGATCTGATCGAAATTCAATACCCAAAATGTTAAATTTATCTGTGGATGAGGTACCCTAGCTAATGGCATCTGATGATCTTCTGCAAATTGAAGAAAAGTGTTGCGAAATGGTTATGCAAACTCATTTTTTGTTTCTTAATTCACTTATTAATTTATGTCGCGACATAAAACTTCAACCGCACCTCGATGTTTTTAGTTTTGCTTGATATTTTCATGATTTCGGTAATAGATTTATCGGTTGTTCGTATTATATTTTTTTTAATTAAATATGTTAAGACGGTTAAACATTATATTGGTAGTGTGCATCGAAAAGACCTGTTTGTTAAATTTTGGAGAAATTCGTACTAAAAAGAATCGGATTTTTTTTTTTTTAAAAAAAAGTAGAAAATCTCTGAAACGAAAATATATGCAATATTTGAAGGAAAGAAGGGCAAAAAAGAAGAGGTAAAATGAAAAACTCAAATTAGGGTTCTCTGCTTCGCTATTTTGCTGCCACGCAATCTTTTCTTCTTCGTCCCGTGCTCCGTGTCATCTCTCTCTCTCCCTCCTCCTCTGCAACTTTTCGGTGGTGTGCTCTGCGACTGGGAGATCTCCATCTCCGCCGGAGAATCATGGGCAAAGGTCCTGGCCTCTACTCCGACATCGGCAAAAAAGCCAAAGGTCGCTCCTCCATCTCCGTCGTCCTCGATTGTTCTCGAGCTCGTCTCTCCGTTCGCGCGCGTCTCGCGGATTTTCTCGTCCGTTGTTTTGTTCCATCGGTTTGAGTTTATTTTTTCATTTCGCGTGCGAGTTGTCGTGGTTGTTTGCGGTGCAGATCTTCTTTACAAGGACTATCAGAGCGACCACAAGTTTACCATCACTACCTCCTCGGTCACGGGAGTGGTGAGTTTTTCCTCTGTTCTTTTGGAGACCTTTGCATGTTTATTCACTTCATTGAGCTGCGATTTGAAACTTTTCATCGTTGTGTATACCGTGTTGCTTTTGACTCCGGTCTTAAATGTCGATATGTAGCTGTCGAAGGCTTGGTAAATCGTAGTGCTATAGAGTTGGTGAATGACTGTTTCTTCTTAGGCTTTGATCTATTGTTTCTTCTTAGGCTTTGATTTAGTTTGGCTGATCGAGCTTCCTTTAGAGATTGTTTGGGACTTTTAACCGTTCTGTCTATGTTGAAACACTGATGTGTTTTCACGCAGCAACATACATTTCTAACCGGAACGTTGTTGTACAAAACCTGAAAATTAGTTTCTAGATCTAAACCGTTGGACAATTTCGGAGGAATGATGTCTTCAAGTTGGTTGATGATTTTGCTGGTTTCAGTTGGTTTTCATTGTTTTTGCAAATAAGAAGTGTAATAAACTTGAGATTCACTCTGAGTTTGAGCTCTTACACAGCTATTATAGTAGCTGTCGGACGTCGATGTTCCTGCTTTGTCTTGGATATTAATTTTGCTATATGCTTTGAGCTATACGTACTCTTGTCTGGTATTATAGTTTAAATGCTGGGATTGTCTGCAGCATATTATTTATCCATTTTCGGTTGGAGGCAATGCAATTGAGAAACTACTTCACAATGATATCGCAGACTATAACATCTGCAGCAACAAAGAAAGGTGAGCTGTTTTTGGCTGATGTTAATACCCAGCTGAAGAACAAGAATGTTACAACTGACGTCAAAGTGGATACAAACTCCAATGTAAGTGTTGTAAGTTTATAAACACGAAGGAAGTGAAAAGTTCTCTTATAGCATGTTGGTCTTTCTCCAAAAACATATCTGGGGGTGTCGAGGGGCGGGAGGGGGTCGATGGAGAAATGGCTAGTGTCCAATGGTATGCAATGTAAACTTCTGATTATTGCTTGTCATCAGCAATGCTGGCTTTGTGACCAGAATGGAAGTGGGTTAGGTGTCAAGAACATGGTGTGCAAGAATACTCCTATTGGGATCACTGGTTGGTTTCTCGTGATCCTTCAGAACATGGTTTTGTTTTAATCTTTACAGTAATCAGGGAAGATTCTGGTGTGCACTTTAGTAGTTAGCACCTGAACAATATAGGTAACCTGTACTTACGCTGCTATTAACCAATGGGCTAGTAGTATCTATTAACCAATTGGGTCCCATAAGGCTTGCCTCCTACTGGTTCATATCAACCAGTACAGGTTACTACTTGAATAGTTGAATCAAGTGAGTCAATTTTCAGGACTCTATCCTAGCATCTCTGTCTACTATTTGAGTAGTAGAGTCAAGCGAGTTGGTTTTCAGCAATCATGGAGAGATTTTAAAACTGGGGACCAAGTACTGGATTGTGGCTCAAGGAAATTCACAAATGGTGTTATGGTTGTAGAAAAAGGCTTTTCATGTCAATAAGTTATTATGTGGCATATTAAGTCTATATTGTACATTTTTATCTTTTAACTAATCAAGTTCTTTAGAAGAATAAGTTGGATCTTACTTAATGTTGATTGTGGAACCACTCTAATTGTTTCATGGTGTTGCTGAACCTTGCCTCATTGTACGCAGCTTATCACAAAAATTACTGTTGATGAACCTTGCCCTGGCGTGAAGACAATATTCTCTTTTACAGTCCCAGATCAAAGGTCTGGCCAGGTGAGCTTTTATGCTGATTAGAACAGGGTGATGATTTTTTTGTTAATCATCTTAGGCGGGCATGTCATTGCTTTTATTGAGTTCCTTTTCTGGATATATCACTGTTACTGAGAGAAAGGCGCTCCTGACTTTTGCAATTAACAGATTGAGCTACAATATTTGCATGACTATGCTGGGATAAGCACAACCGTCGGATTGACAGCAAATCCTTTTGTCAACTTTGCTGCTGTGCTAGGAAATAATGTTTTGGCACTTGGCACTGATCTGTCATTTGACAGCAAAACAAGCAATTTCACCAAATGCAATGCTGCTGTCAGCTTCTCTAATGCTGATCTGATTGCTTCTTTGGCCCTGTGAGTAGTTTGCATTTCTTGTTCATGTACCTGAAAATTTCTATAAATTTATACCTTGCTTGTACTCCATGTTGGATCTCTCATGTTCTGTTGTGTAACTTTGGGTCATTCCCTGGTCTGGATGATGAAAAGTAGTTCTTTTATGTTGACATTACTAGATAGCAGTTGGGATGTTCTGAAGTTGTCACCTGCCTTTAGTCTTGATTATAGCTTGTATTTGTTCTAAAGAAAGGGGCATTCTAACACCTATATATTCCTTTCATGTACAGTGGAAGCCATTCTTCTAATGTTTAGTTTAGGAGGTCCTCTAGTTTTTTAAGAATCAACCCGGTTCTAATAGCAACTTATCCCTTCTGAATTTGAGAATGAAACTAGACTGCTTTATTATATATGTGTAGAGCTGGTGTGGATTCTCCACTCTTTTTGTCACTATTTCGCTTAACATTCTCATTGTCTGCGCAGGAACAACAAGGGCGACTCACTGACTGCATCCTATTATCACATAGTGTACCCTGTGACAAGCACTGCCATCGGCGCTGAGGTTACCCACAGCTTTTCTTCCAACGTGAACACTATCACTGTCGGAACCCAGCATGCGCTGGACCCATTGACCACACTGAAGGCACGGATCAACAATTCTGGTAAGGCAAGCGCTCTTATCCAGCACGAGTGGCGCCCAAGGTCATTTTTTACCGTCTCTGGGGAGGTTGACACCAACTCCATTGATAAGAGTGCTAAGGTTGGTCTCGCCCTGGCTCTTAAGCCATGATGAGGGTGTTTTCCTCACTTGTGGGACGGAACATTGATGGGACAAAAGAATTTAGGAAGCTGTGTAGTTTGATCGGACCGGTGGTTTATTTGTTTTTTGGGTTTGGTTGTAATCTCTTTCAGAGAGTAATGCTGGTTTCCTCAGTTCCTCTCCACTTTTGGGTGGTTTTCAGAGGTGTAAAAATAAATGTCCTCATCGTGAACGCTAGGGGCTACTTTTAGAATCTTCACTTGTCAATCGATCAAATGGAAGAACGAAGAACTGTGATTCCAAGAGGCGTAACTACGCAAGTATTTTCATTCTTGTTTTAGGCAGCGCATGCATCTTGTCAAAGCATGTGAGTTTTGGAGTATCTAGATTCTCTGATTTGATCTATTTGGAGGCTGGTTCTACAACATTGATATGGTGAGAGTTTGCTTTGTTTTTGGTTGCACTTTTCACTACAACGCAACAATTAACCTATCGAAATTGTTTCTTGTTCTCCAAATTGGACAGAGTGCCTCTTGATATATATTTTTTTTTTTGGGATTCGGAAGTACCTCTTGATTGGACTTACGTATTTTTTCTGGTTTTTGGTCAAAATTGGACATGTATGTGGAATCGTGGATTGATACTTTTTTCACTCCCATTTGTTTATATGACAAAGATGTACGGTTAGTGAGATTATATGGAAGACTGACCAAAAGAGGAGGATATGCTTAACTATATTATCCACGGCCTGACTGAAGACCTTTCGCTATCTGATCGTATTGTATTGATTATTGTGTGATCACTCTCATGCCAATCCGATTTAGTAAATACTATATGCCAATCCAGATATGGCATCTTCTACTCTGTCGTATTAGTAGGAGCGGTATGGGTTACCATGACCTATATAAAATCACAGGGAGCAGATTTTATCCCGGAGAAAACCTCGAAATGGTACCTCGTTGCTAATAATGTCGCATCACATGAACCTATCTCCTTTCAGACGGCATTCCCGCCGATACGCCCTCTTGGTTAAACATAGGGAAGCACGTCGCGAGATCGTCATATAAAAATTATCTTTGATGAACCAAGGACGAGACTTGCAAAAGGATAAAGGAATTCAGCAGTCATCACTAGGAATTCAATGAAATGCATCATATCCACATCAAGACTCTTGGCTAAAGATAGAAAACTGTTACAATGCAATCTTGCGCAAGTCGAAAACATTATACCAGTGTTTCTTCTGATGAACCCAAGAAGGAGAAACACGAGAAGGACGAAGGAATTAGGCGTCAGTTGCAGAGCGAAAATCATCATATCGTAAGGGCAATGACGCGTCAGCATGATCCTATATCTTTATCCAACTTGAAAATTTACATGACGATGACCTCCTTCTCTTTAAGTTACAACCAGCTCACCTACCTCGGAATCTCTTCCAATCACTTCTGCCTACATAGGTCGAATACAGCATATGCATGTCACGGAACCGGAGAAAGACGGGATCATGCCTTCACCCCAAGTGAATGGACAAAAGCAGCCACAATACAGCTAAGTGCATTGCTTTTGTCAAATAGGTCGATGGAAGCTACGTCCGCCTCTCTCGAAATTACGCAGCCTCCAGTCGCAGCGATATCCTTAAGTGGGACTACAGACAATGTATGTGGAAAGTTTGTGTGGGGTCGGACTCATACTTTTCCATTGGGTTTTGGTGAGAGGCGGGGAATGTTATTTGGAGAAGGATGGGTACCGTGCGGTATCGATAAACTCCTAACCGGTTGACCGTTCCTGATCACCACGAACCCTCCCTGAGTCCTGATGCCGTTCTTAGCATTCACATTGGACCTGGAGCGTTCAGCTTGCATGGCCTGAAAGAAGTATGAGGAACTGGCCATATCCTTGAGGATAAGCAGAGGCTCCAGGATTTCAACAACTTCACTCATGAGAGGTCTGGCTTTTTGGTCCCGTCTGAGGCAGTGGGCTGCCAGCTGAGAAGCCTTCTGGGCGCCTTTGATCGAGAAGTGTCCCTCAAGACGGGGATCAATTAGCCGATAAAACCTCCTCCTGTCCTCGAGAAACGGCTTTGCCCATTCCACTAGATTGTGTTCACCATTCGGTCTGTTCTTATCCATGGATCTTCGACCGGTCAACATCTCCAGTAGGACAACTCCAAAGCTGTAAACATCACTCTTTGATGTCAAATGACCTGAGCCAAGAAAAAAGTACTTTTAGATCACATAGCTTCTCCGAAACCATTAAAGGCTCTTCTATAATGTGAGATAGCAGGCAAATCAAAACTAACAGTGTACGAAAGAGAGGAAAAACATGTTCTCAGTGGTCGCACAAATCACTCAAACCAAAGTACTAGTATACCATCAAAAGATCCAAGAAGAATCGCTTGGCAGCACTTCTTAGCCATCTGACATAAGGGGCACACATCCTATCGTAACCCCTCTGTCAGCAGAAGTCGAATCTAAGAAGGTTAAAATACCATGAGAATCCTTTGACTAACCACTTTGAAGCCTATATCATCTGTAACTGATGACATGGTTCAATATTGTGACACTTAGGTTTCGACGCAATCAATTTACGCCGATTATTATCACCTATTGTAGTTTACTCAGATTGACCGAGACCATATAGTAATGCATCTAAAGGGCCAAAATAACAAAGCCAAAATAACAATTAATATCGGCATTTTTAGTCTAGTTGAACTATGTAAACTGTCATATTCACCACTAGCTTCAAGTATGGCTACCAGAATCAATCTTCTATGCTACAATACGACATGTTCCTAGTAAATAATTTTAAGTGTAGGAGGCATTGCAACTCGCCTAAATGAGAGAGGCGTCCAACATAACAAGGAAATGATTAGGTAGTCATATGAAGACGCAAGATATTTGACATGAATAATTTGACTCCCTAACCTGTCATTACATACTCGGGTGCTGCATAACCATAAGTTCCCATAACTCGGGTGGATACATGAGTTTTATCTCCCTCAGGAGCATCCTTGGCAAGCCCAAAGTCCGAGAGTTTGGCATTGTAATCCTACATAAGCAAACACTTTTTTAGAAAAAGCAAGCCAAAAGAAAATCCAAAAATATTTGAGTCAATAGCACATTTTTTGAGTCACATACCGCATCCAAAAGAATGTTGGATGTTTTAAAATCACGGTATATAACGGGTCTTTCAGCTTCTTCATGTAGAAAAGCAAGCCCTTTTGCAGCACCAAGGGCAATTTTAAGTCTGATTGACCATGGAAGAGGCAGGGACCCTTCTGCATGTAAAGTGGTTTTACCAGGCAAAGTTAAATCCATCGTGCAAAAGCAAGCACTGTGCAACTAGCAAAGTTATGACTAAGAACCAAACATTTTCTCCAGGCAATCTACAAAATTTCACGAATGATCCATTTTAAAGGCCAATTCAATTGATTGACACAGGAGATCAAAACTGACCATAGATTCTTACAAAAAGAGTCCGAGCATTGATCCATTGTCCCTGAATTTACTGATATTAGCAAGAATGTTATAACCTAACATCTGACTGCACTTAAAATCTGCAGGAAAGATCGGCATCTGTTCATTTACTATTCAGTTTCCAGATGTATACTGAATCATTGAATCCAGAGAACGCTAAAAAAGAATACATTATTCATATTCAATCAAAGAAAAAAGGACCGATTACATACTTCTGAAGAGGTGATTCTCCAGACTTCCTCGGGGCATAAACTCATAGACTAGAAGTCTTTGATCATCTTCAATGCAGTAACCAATCAACTTGACTAGATTGGGATGGCGAAGATTACCAAGAAAACTAATTTCAGCCTGAATAACAGGTTGCCAGAGGGGAGAAAACAGTATTAGACCATATAAGCATCGCATCCATAAACTTTCACAATCTAGCTTTGCATTAAAACAAAATAGAAAGAAAGAGCGAAAGAGGCCATACAAGCCACTCTTTGTGACCCTGAAGTCCATCGTGATTAAGGGTTTTGACCGCAACAGTAAGGCCTGTGCCGGGTTTCACTGGAGCAGTTCCATTCTCCTCTATCCAACCTTTAAAGACACATCCAAATCCACCCTCGCCAAGAAGACTCTCAGGTCTGAAATTTCTCGTCGCTAACTTAAGATCGTTAAATGTGAACTTCCGGAGATGGGATGCGACCTTGAGTTCTTCACTGAACATAGGTGTCGATGAAGTGCTTTCTGGATTGCTAGTAATAGTAGAAGAGACTACCGGAACAACTGGTTCATCTGCACTTTTCGAGTTGGTCGACTTACTTTCCACTGACAAATAAACAACAAAGCATGAGTAACCAATTCCCCGCATCAGAGAAAAAGAAGAAATATACAGGTGTTGAGCCTACGATGATGCAGCTAACCATTGAGGTCTAAGGGAATGTTGATGGGATTCAACAGACAAGTTGAATCTCATCTTTTCGATACCATTTCCTTTTGAATCTGAATTATGCAAAACATTCAAGTAATAGCAGAGATAAAAATTCAAGCTGCTTGCATAATTTGAGCAGTTCTCGAATCAAGTCCTCGAAATACAAAGTTTACACTCACTGCTACAGAAAAACCAGTTCTTTTTCCTTTTTTTCCCCCCTTTACAAAAACATCAGTCTAAAGGATGAATATCATGATCAACAAACTCTTCTTCACCAACCCCGATGCCTCTCGCCAAAAAGATAACGTCTTTCACCAACTCAACAGCTATGACCTTATCTCTAAGATTAAGCAGAAGTCTTAACTCTTCATTTGTAATTTTTTTTTTGGCTTTTTTTCCCAGCAAGTAAGAGAAACAAGAGGTTGAAGAAACATACCATAAGTAGTACTGACTCCACTGATGGAGCTATTGACCTTTGATCTGAAAGGCATGCAAGAACATCTCCCCATGAACCTCAACTTGATCCAACACCCAACCTCTCCTTTCCTCCCATCCCTCTTCTTCTTCCTCCTCTTCTTTTTCTCTTCTCCTTCCTTTGATTTCCCCAAAGCCCAATTCTCCACCTTTATTGAATCAGGCCCTAACCCCATCTAACACCAACCTCTGCAGCAGCAGCAACAACTCTCACAACACCCACGGAAAGAAAGAAGAAAACCCAATCTTACTTCTCCACATACGACCCAAACCCAGCTAAAACTTTTAGCTGAACGATCTTCAATCAGCACAAAAACAAAACACCCAAAGAAGATCAGTGCATAAGAGAAGGGTTGGGAATTCTTTCACAAGGTCATATCTGATGATAAAGACTGATGAACAGTTGTGTGTGTATGTCTGTCACCCAAAAAATCAATCTTGTTCAGCCAAATTAGTCAAAAGAATAGGTTGAGAGATCAGAGAGAGGGAGAGAGGGAGGGGGGGGGCTGCTTGAGAAAGAGGGAAAGTGCTCAGCCACGGGCAGGACGGGCACTTTGAAACTGGGAATGCGGGCAAGGGGCGGGCAGGAGAGAGGGTTCTTTTGTCGTTCGCCAACAGTAAACTTGGCATATTCCAGACATCACCATCATAGAATACTAGTGCCGATAGTACTTGGAAACTTTTGTTTATTCACTGTGAGAAGGGAGAAAAACCAAAACATCTTATTATTGAACCAGATGAACTTTTCCATGTTTTGAATTTGTAAACTGACAAAAAAAGAAAAAGAAAAAATTGGGGTTACTCCAAGATACAATAGTCCAAACGAAAATGGGGATTCACTAAAAAGAAGAGTCTTTCCGGTGATCCTCAATTCCAATGCATAGAAGCGACAACAAGAGATGCAATCGAATGGGAAAACAGGCATGTCTCTTGGCTGTCTGTTTTCAGGATTGGTCGGGATAATTTGTTCGAAGATCCCGACTAGTTGGATGAGAGCTAAATCATGAAAACTAAAAAGAAAAAAAAAAGAAAAAAAAAAGACCCAAAATACATAGGAAATAGGAAATCATTCACAGGACCTTTTCTAGTCAAGGATCAACGGACGACGAAGTTTTCTAAGTGAGCAAAAACGCAGTTTTAGACTGGAGATTGTGGTGATTCAAGTTTGCATACACAATTATAGTTGTAAAAGGGAATAAAGAATATGCATTTACGGGCACTCGTCATGAGAATAAATAAAGGGTTCATATAAAGAAAAATCATGAACTGATAAATCCGTGATAAACTTATTTCCAATTAATTTTTTAATCACATAGAATTCTAAATTAGTATACATTTGACAAATTTACCCTTCATCAATTTCTATTAAATTTAACCTTTGTATTTTGATGGGTGTACCATTTTAGAATTTTTAGCCTCCGTTTGTCATGGGGGATGTTGGTGGTGTTTACCAAATATAGAATGCGTTTTTTTTTTTGTAAGGTAAATTTGTATATACTTTTCAAATCACTAGGTACAGAAAAACCGGACACAAAAACCATGAACCAACCTAGGCAATGCAATGCCTCGATGGGTTCAATGGTGACCGGTTGCCAAATCATCCTAACTTCGAGCATGTCAACGTAGATGCCAACAAGCGGCCATATAAAAAAAAAAAAAAAAAAAACCCAGCAGGCGGCAGACACAATAAGAAGGGGAGGTAAGAGGGAAAAATACATTAAAAGACAGCCAAAAAGTGGCCTAAAGAGTCGGACTTGGCAGTAAACCGGCACGAAGCCACAAAAGGAGGAAGCCGCTGGAGATCCAAGGAACAGCCAAAGACTCCAAGAAGCAGCCGTATCCAGCAAGAGAGAGGTGCAAGAAGCCTATGCAAATAGACAAGTAAAATTCCAGCAGCAAAATAGAGAAGAGCCGTCTCCACAGAAGCGAGGGTTCGAGGATGAAGGCCACGGCAACAAGAGTCCTCCAAAACAGCAAGAAGAGTTGACGGCAGAATCTTCAGGGAGCGGAGGAGAGCAGTCCTGTGAAGGGAACAAAAAGGCAGCACGACCCCTCTGTGGGTGAACAAGGAAACCGAGAGGTGTCCAGCACAACCTCCCCAAAGTACAGACTTGCCAAAGAATAGAAAAATAAAACAAAGCCTGTCAGGAGGAGTGGCCACAAGCCAAACTACGGTTTCAAGGAAACAAAAGAAGCAAAAGCGAGACAAGAAATAGACTAAGACAAAAAGGAAAAAAAACAAGGAAACAGAGATAGAGTAAACAGAGGAGAAAAAGAAAACAGAAAAGGACAGCAGGTCTACACCATCTGCAGACGCACACCAGAAGCAGCAGAGGAATCTTCGCGGCAGCAAGAGGAGGGGCCAACCAGGGAGAGAATGGTAGACAGAAAGGGGCACCAGGTCTGAACCAGCTCCAGCCGCACCATAAAGGCAGCAAAGGCATCCTCACAACAACAAAAATATAGAATGCGTTTGTTTCACGAAAAACTCAAAATAATAACTAGTTGCTTATATCGCTTAAAAATTTGATCAATGGAAATATTTTCATCATGGAAAAACAATTTATGACTAACTGTTTTCGAGGGTGATGAAAATATTTACCATTCGTTCATTTTTGTAAATGATACAACCGACCATTTTTTGAAAAATATTTTTCAAATTTTGAGTTTTTCGTGAAACGAATGCGGCCTTAATGAAAACAAATAAAAGGTAAATTTATCACAGGTATACCAGTTCATAGTTTTTTATGGTAAAAAAAAACAACTTTGGTTAAATTTGTCATATGTGTATTAGTTTGAGATTTTTTTAAGTTAAGAAAATAATCCAGAGTAAATTAACTACAGGTGTATCGATTTGAAATTTTTGTCATATTAATCTTAAGAATAGATGGCCTTGCTTTTTTATGACGTGAGATGAGCGTCAAAAGGATACGAAGTCTACCGGAGAATATGATAGAACGTCTGAGGAGGCAAAAAAAGAGAAACACAGAAAAGAAAGAACACCTCGGACAACCTTAAAGTTTAGTTGTGTAATGGAACCGAGTAGAGTCCAGGCTCCAGCATAGCTTGGCTCAAGTGGTGGATGCTCAGAACCCAACCGATGTCTTGATCGAGCATTAACTTTAATGTTCAGACTCATTCTGATTAACGATCGGGACATCTGAGCTTGACTCGACTGAAATAGAATTTGCCTTGCAAGTTACAAATGATCTGGGTTTTGAGCTTGAGTTCAAGCTTTATAGACCCCAATATTTTCCATTGAGAAGAAGTAATGACTTGATTTGAGCTTATGTGAAAGTTCTTTGTGTTTTCTTAAAAGAAAAAAACAAAAGATATTTATTGAAGCTCAATAATCAGCCTCAAGAATCGGACAAGAAGAATCATCACCCGCGAGCCGATCGGACGGTATATTTGAGTAGCTTCAGCTTGACTCGAAATCACAAGAGTTGGCCTCGAGAATCATCGAGTTTGATCCGAGTTGTTCGCGATCAGCTTAATTCAACCCTGTTTATGTTATAGATAGAAATGGCCTCGAGGAATCTGCATCTCGAGAATCCGGATTGAGCAAAATCTCCTCGCGAAGGTATGGGGCAGGGCGGAGGGCAAGGCGGTAAGTTCGACCCACTTCGTCAATTCGTTTCGTCTATGTATTTCAAGAAAAAAGAATATTAATTAGGAGCGCTATACTAAAATTTTAGATCACACAATATTTTAATTTACTTCTTAATGTTAAATTAAAGTAAAATTAAGTGAATAAGAGAAACATGTTAGTATGAACAGGTAGAGATAAGCTCGTGAAATTGAATTTTGTAATAATCATAATAGGACATTGGCTCCAAACTCAAGCTGACTTATTTTACGTCACCTTGAATTTGAGGGGATGTTAGAAATATTTAAAATATTTCCTAAAAATGTTTAAGATATTTTCTTTGATTGAGCATTTCTATTTCTCATTGTGCGAATTTTTCGCTATCTAAAATCTATAGATAAATTTTTTGTACTCTTCTTTACGACATATTGAAATATATAGACATTGTACCATTTTGTTTTCCGCATATATTCTTATCTTGGTATCAGAGATCGGCGATCGCGAGGTGCACATATCGTCACATATTGCTTGATAATAGGTCTTATATGCGGTGCGGTCTCTATTCACTTATTAGCTTAAATTATTGTAAATGGACTACCTATCACTTTTGTGTATGTGCATTCAGTCTCATCCATCAAATTGCATTCTCAATTCGGCTTGCACATGAGAAAAGTATTGAAATATTTGTTAGACATACTTGTATAGCCTTGTAGTCTTATAGCTTTCTCTTACATTCCTTCTTTCTCTTTAGTCCCACATAGGAAGAGCACTAAGCTCTTTACCTCTTCTAAGCCTATATAAGGGCTTCTCATGTACATTGTTTGACACACCATTATTAGAGAACAATACCATTCTCTCTTAATCATTCTTTCTTATCATGGTATCAGAGCCAAGATCATTGTCTTGAAAAGTATGCTCTGCGGTTGCCACAAATTGGATCTTCCGCATCAGAAATTAAGATAATGAGCTCATTATTTTTAAAAGTATGCTCTGCGGTTGCCATAAATTGGATCTTCCGCATCAGAAATTAAGATAATGAGTTTTGGGCTATTGAGCCGTCACCCAGCTTTGCTAGCGTCTCTAATTTGTGTCTCTCGATCCTTTTGATCAGCTTTCCCACCTCAACCCACTTTTCTAGCTTCGCTAGTGATTTTTCTGTTGTCATGGGCGATTCTAGTGACCGCATAGATGTCAAGCTTGATGGTTCAAACTATTCACTTTGGAAACCATCGGCAATGGCGGCTCTTGTTTACCGCGATTTATTTGAGCATGTTGAAGGTTTCCGTCTATGTCCTGATGCTCTCAAGGAAAGTGCCTCATCTGAGGCGGTTGTAAAGCGTACCGCTGAAATTTCAAGCATGGACAGTTGCTGATCGGAAGGCATGGGCTATTCTTTTTGGCTCTATTGATCCTGCTCTTCGCCCACAATTTTCTCATATTGTTGGAACGCATGTTTGTGGGATCAGCTCGCCGAGATGTTTACTCAGACCGGGGACATTCGGGTTTATCAGTTGGAGCAAGAAATTTACTGTGCTACGCAAGGGTCTCGCTCTATTCGAGACTTTTACAATTATATGCATTCCCTTTGGAGTCAATTAGATATTCTTGCTCCTGTTCTTTGCTCGACATGCTTGAACTGTACTAGGTGTCCATCTACTCGGCTTCAAACTCAAGATAGACACCGTCTACATACTTTCCTTATGAAGCTTGGCTCTCCTTATGAAGGTGTTCGCAGCCAGCTTCTCCATCGCTCTCCTAGACCGTCCCTCCTTGACGCTATCAAAGAATTGCAGTCTGAGGAAACTCGTTTGGGTCTACTTTCCTCCTCTGCAGTTGCTGATTCCGCTGCTGTTTTAGCTACTCCACCACGTGCTCCGCCTGCTGTTTTGGCTGCTTCACCACGACCTCCCTCTGCACGTGGCTCTCGCCGCCTTTTATGTACTTATTGTCACCGTCTTGGACATGAGGAGCCACACTGTTGGCAAAAGAAGAAGGAAGCTTCACGCCCTTCAGCAACATCGCGTTCTATTCAGTATTCTGTGACATCTCCACACTCTCGACCTATTACTCTGGTTTCTTCTTCTACGGATAATCGGATTGCTGCCCTTGAAGCACAGCTTGCTCGATTGAACCCTTCTTTGCTTGGGTCTTTTCCCGATTCCAGCACTCCTACAACTTCTTCATCTACAGGAAACACTGCTGCAGCCACTCCATCTTCAGGTGACACTTCTATTACCTGGATACTTGACTCAGGAGCTGCTAGACATATGTCTAGTTCCGCTGCTTGTCTCACTCAGCTCTCTGAGCTCAAGCATCCAGCACATTTCTTTACTGCTGATGGCTCTCCTCTCCTAGCTACCCGGCGGGGTACTCTCACCATCTCTCAAGATTTCAATGTCCCTAACGTGTTACATGTTCCATCTCTAGCTCTCAATTTATTATCCGTTGGACAACTTACTGATGCTGGATGTACTGTAAGCTTTACAAATAGCTCTTGCTTTGTGCAGGATCGTTTGAGTGGTCGGATGATTGAGAGAGGTAGTAGACGGGACGGACTCTATATTATGCAGCATCTCCACCTTCCAACTTCTTCTCTTCCTTCTCCTGTGTTGGCTACCATTGATCTTGCCCGATGGCATCAACGTCTCGGACATATTCCTTCTTCTCGTCTCACCGTCCTTCATCAACGAGGTGCTTTAGGTCATGTTTCTTCTGGTAATCTTCCTCCATGTTCTGTATGTCCCTTGGCCAAACAATCTGCTAAGCCTTTTCCTATTAGTAACTCTAGATCTAGTGCAATTTTCGATCTTATTCATTCTGATGTATGGGGTCCTACCCCACTTTGTTCAAAGAGTGGTTTCAAATATTATGTCTCTTTTATTGATGATTACTCTCGTTACACATGGGTCTATCTTATGCGTCAACGCAGTGATTTCTTTTCCATCTATCAGTCTTTTACTACCATGATTTCCACCCAATTTAATACAAAAATCAAAGTTTTTCGTTCAGACTCGGGAGGAGAATATCTTTCTACTGTTTTTCGTTCCCTTTTGGCCAGCGATGGTACACTTCCTCAACTATCTTGTCCTGGGATTCCAGCTCAGAATGGGGTTGCTGAACGCAAGCACCGTCATATTTTAGATACCACTCGCGCTCTCTTACTTGGGACATCTGTTCCTACTGAGTTCTGGGCTGGGGCACTTCTCACAGCTGTTCATCTAATTAACCGCCTACCCTCGTCTGTTCTTCATCAAGACACCCCTTTCCAGCGTCTCTATTCTCGATCTCCCAGCTATAATCATCTTCGAGTTTTTGGGTGTACTTGTTTTGTCATTCTTCCACCCACCGAACGTACGAAGCTCACCGCTCGCTCCATCTCGTGTGCATTCTTGGGTTACAGCACCGAGCACAAGGGTTATCGCTGTTATGACCCAAATGCGCGACGTATACGTATTTCTCGCAATGTTACCTTTCATGAACACGTTCCCTTCTTCCCTACAAATGTAACACCTCCTGTCTCGACCCATGTTCCATTTATGGATTTCCCTGTTGATCCTTTTCCTGATCCTCCTTATTCTGCTTTCACCTCGGAACCAGATATATCACCACCGTCCCCATCTTCTCCTACCCGTTCTGCTGTACCTCCTACTCTACCTGCCCTCGACGATTCTGCAGTTCTAGAGCCACGCCGTAATCCTCCTCGGGATCGACGTCCGCCTACTCGGTATGTTGCTTCTACTTCTTATTCTACTGAGTTTAGCTCTTTTTTGGCTGCTGTTCATGCTGTACAAGAACCCACTAGTTATCGTGAGGCAGTTCAGCATACTGAGTGGCGTCAAGCTATGTCTGAGGAGCTCAGGGCATTGGAAAGTACTGGTACTTGGGAGCTTGTGTCTCTCCCTCCAGGCCGCTCCTTGGTATCATGCCGATGGATATATAAGATTAAAACCCGTTCTGATGGCAGTATTGAACGTTACAAAGCACGTCTGGTTGCCAGAGGTTTCTCGCAGGAGTATGGCATTGATTATGAGGAGACGTTTGCTCCCGTAGCAAAGATGACATCTGTCCGAGCTTTACTAGCTATTGCTTCAATTCGTAATTGGCCCCTCTTTCAGCTTGATGTCAAGAATGCTTTTCTTCATGGGGATCTTCAAGAGGATATCTTCATGCAACCTCCACCTGGTCTTGGTCATATTTCTGGACAGGTTTGCCGCTTGCGATGGGCTATTTATGGTCTTAAACAGGCTCCTCGTGCTTGGTTTGAGAAGTTCAGTGATGCTATTCGATCTGCTGGTTTTACTCAAAGCGAGGCTGATCATGCTATGTTTGTTCATACCTCTTCTGCTGGTTGCACTATTCTTCTTCTTTACGTTGATGATATGGTTATCACTGGAGATGATCGCGACCATATTGAACATACCAAGCGGCACCTTCAGCAACATTTTGCCATGAAGGATCTTGGACCACTGCGCTACTTTCTTGGGCTTGAAATTGCTCGCAGTTCACGTGGTATCCTTATTTCTCAACAAAAATATACTGCTGATATTCTCTCTAGGGCTGCTCTTTCGGATGCACGCACTGCTGCTACTCCTATTGAGCTGAATCAGAAGCTCTGCTCGGATGACGGGGAGCCTCTTTCTGATGTGACCCGCTATCGAACTTTGGTTGGCAGCCTTGTATATCTTACTATCTCCCGACCCGACATTGCTTATGCTGTTCATGTTGTCAGTCAGTTTGTTGCTGCTCCTCGCACAGTTCATTATGCTGCTGTTCTGAGGATCTTGCGATATCTCCGAGGCACTTTATCGCGTTCCTTATTTCTGCCATCTTCTTCTGCTCTCAAGTTGCGTGCCTATTCTGATGCTGATTGGGCTTCCAATGTGTCTGATCGCAAATCTATCACTGGCTATTGCATTTTTCTTGGCGATTCTCTTATTTCCTGGCGTGCCAAGAAACAACAAATTGTCTCACGCTCCTCTACAGAGTCCGAGTATCGTGCTATGGCTGACACTACCGTTGAGATTGTTTGGCTTCGCCGCTTACTTGCTGACATGAGTGTTTCACTTCCGGATCCCACTCCTCTACACTGTGACAACAAGAGTGCCATCCATATTGGTGCAAATCCAGTCTTTCATGAGCGTACAAAACATATTGAGATCGATTGTCATCTGACTCGTCATCATCTTCAAGCTCGCACTATTTCTCTTCCTTTTGTTGGAACTGAGAATCAACTTGCAGATTGTTTTACGAAGGCTCTTACATCACAACGCTTTAAATTTCTTCTTTCCAAACTCTCGTTGTTTGATCCACCTTGAGTTTGAGGGGGGTGTTAGACATACTTGTATAGCCTTGTAGTCTTATAGCTTTCTCTTACATTCCTTCTTTCTCTTTAGTCCCACATAGGAAGAGCACTAAGCTCTTTACCTCTTCTAAGCCTATATAAGGGCTTCTCATGTACATTGTTTGACACACCATTATTAGAGAACAATATCATTCTCTCTTAATCATTCTTTCTTATCAATATTATCTCACATCGTTTCATGACGAATTTCTTGTCGTTTGAAAAGGATTGGGTTAGAGAGCTTAAACAAGAACACGAGAGCGTGCGGCTCAACTGGAAGCATTAATTATTCCACTTGACGTTTCGCAACGTCATATTGAATAGGACAAATCTGGATAAATTGTCCTAACTTTTATGAGTGGAGATCAATTTTATCCCTATCCAGATTAAACATACAAAATAAAGAACTGAAGATAAAGAATTGGAAAGAAGAAGAAGAAGAAGAAGAAGCAAGAACGGTTTTTTGTTCCCCCACTTATTTGCCGCTGTGTGACCATCCGTCCGGTGCTCGCCTGAGGGTTTCCCTTCTTGATGGCCGCTAGGTCTGAGCAGATCCGATCACCGCTGAATTGCCGACCCCGCCATGGTTGCCTTACTTCGGTGGCCACTTGAGGATGGTTGCACCCCACGGCGAAACCAGTCGCATATGGTTAATGATCCCGTGCTATTACTGCAAGCCAACCTATTTCCCTCCGACCATCCCTATGATGGTTGCCATGGCCCATGGTCAGGCGACCCTGCCGGGGGAGGGTCACCATCAGAAACGGCAAGCGCAATAGTGAAGGTTTTTCGGGTTTTTAGGATTTTTCTCTTTTCAAGTCATTAAATATTATTTATTATTTATTTAAGAGAAAATATAACGTGTTCTTACATAAAAATTAAAAGTGGATATTATTTCAAATAAAAATTTGAAGTGTCATTTTATTTCCAAGAATAGTTTGACCAGGCATCTTCGTCATTTGATTTCTTTTCTTCTTTTTTTTTTTTTGTTTTTTCCCCTCGATTTTGTCGGTCGGCCAGGCCACATGGAGAGCTGGGAAGCCTTGCCTGGGGCTGTCGAGGCGAGGTCCCGAGGGATGGCCTCGCCCAGCCCAGGCGCCGCGGGCGAGGCGAGCCTTCGCGCAAATTTGGCGGACCAAATGTGGTCTCACGAATGAATAAATTACCATTTTCGTTTCTTACGCGAATTTTGAACAATTTCTAAGTTAACAGGGGTTTCTATTCGTCACATCGTGACCGAGCTTTGGATTTGTCGACCGATCCGAGTCGTAGATGAACGGTTCAAACATCTCTCGAGGAACGGTTCGTGGTCGCGGCTTATGAACCGGGTCCGGTCCATGATATTGCACCCCCCATCTTTCCGCCTCCTGCCATGAGTGCCATCATGCCATTATTGCCATGTACTTGGAGTCGGTGACTCAGTGTCACTCCAGGAGCCTTCTTGAAGAGACCCATCAACCACTGAATATTTACTCCTTCTTGAAAGAGAGAGAGAGAAGCAAATATGCTGAGAAAGCTGCTGCGTCAAACGTCCAACGCTCGGCGAGCTCTCTCCAGTGCCAACACTGCTTCTTCGGGTTCTCGCGCCCTCAACCAATGTCCATCTCCGTCCCTCTCTCTGTTGCCTCGCGAGACCTCGCTCTTCTATTCGTCAAACTCGGCTGAAGTCCCAGGCGGTACTTTCGTCAAACACGTGGACGACGACCCGAACGGTTCCACTTCCCAACCTTCTGCCACGATCTCCGTCGACCGCTCGGCCCTCTACAATCCTCCCGGTACTGCCTGGAAAGTCTCATCACTTAAAGCTCACGAATGTGGTCTAAGGAGAATATATTATTGAATGACGACGTATGATGTTCTTGTAAAGTTCATTTTCTGTTTGCTTGTAGAGCATTCCCATGAACCCACTCCGGACTCTGAGCTCGTTAAGCACCTCAAAGGCATCATCAAGGTAAGGAAGATTTTCCCAGTTCTTGGTTTAGCTTGATATATCGGTGTACTTCACGTCGACTGCGTTGTGCTTGTGAAAATGACCCGATCGTGCCTGTGAATGTGATGTTTCGTAATTCCCAAGGTAAGGTGCGGCTTATGGGGCTTCAGGGATCTTTGCAGCGGTTCTGTTGCTTTGAGCTTGATATGGTTTGATGTTATCGGTTCTTATTTCTGCAAAAGGAACAAATTTTGGCATTGTATTGCTGGGTTGTTACATTGTTATTTTTCAGTAGGAGTCGATAGTGTGTAGTATGGAACGCTTTCACCAGTGGAAGGCCTTTTGGTTGGAAATGATAAAGCTGAAAACTAAGTCGCATTTATCTTTTCAAGGAAGAATTCACACAGCACTCCATGATTAAGTTGATGTAACCTTAGAGTGTGTTAATCTGCTTCTAAATCTATAGAGCTATTAGAAAAGCTATAGCTTTCTATGTGTACGACACTCATTTTGGACTGATGGAAGCCTCCCTTCCTTGCATACCATCTGAACAATGAGACCAATTGATTTCCAGCGATTGATTTCCAGAGTCGTTTACAGACATCCTCTCTCATTGGGTGTGCTTAATTGAGCAATGCCGACACTTGCAATTTGATGTTAGCAATTGGTTTCTTTGGCAGTTTCGCGGTGGGCCAATTTCAGTTGCCGAGTACATGGAGGAAGTTCTGACTAACCCAAAAGCTGGATTCTACATCAACCGTGATGTTTTTGGTACGGAAGGTGACTTTATAACCTCTCCTGAAGTAAGTCAGATGTTTGGTGAGGTAAGCTTGGTAGCATAGTCACCCTATACCGTGACTTCTATTTGAGTCATATTGAAGTTTTCGGGTGCTGAAAATTAAACTCATTGGGTCCTTTAGTAATCTATCTTCAGTGGGTTTCTCCAGCATATGGTCAACTACTTTTGCACTGCTAATATATATTGGTTAAATTTAGATGATTGGCGTTTGGACCATGTGCATGTGGGAGCAGATGGGACAACCAAGTAGAGTCAACCTTGTTGAGTTGGGTCCAGGACGAGGAACTCTCATAGCCGACCTTGTTCGTGTATGTCCACAGCGATGCTCTATTGCGAAGGATTGTTTTGCTTGAGAGAAGTTATAGGAAATTTATGCTCTGCTTTCATTAGTTCTGAAACTGTGAAAGGAAGATTTTGTTGATATTTGCTGCATCATCCATTCTCCACATTATATGACAGTCAACTGATGAAGTAGTGTAGCTTTGTTTGTAGGGTACATCAAAGTTCAAACAGTTCACAGAGGCGCTGCACATACACATGGTGGAGTGCAGTCCCACATTGAGGAAAATCCAGCATAGCAACTTGAAGTGTATCGAGGAGGAAAATGTATCGCAAGATGTTGGACACAGAACTATTAGCACTTTGGCAGAGACCCCAGTAACATGGCATGCTGCATTGGAGCAGGTTCCATCAGGATGTAAGCACTTATCTTTGCTTCATTATGCTTTCTTAGGAACGAAAAGAAAGTATGTGAAAACTACATTTGTTAAGCATACGATACCTAGGCTCAGATTTCCCTTCTTTAGATGCGCAAAGACATACATCAGCAGAGCTGTATTTTGATTGTACATACATATACCAATAGTATATTTCTAATTAGTGGGCAGTACAACTTTTTATGCTAAAGAGCCATCTACTGAATTATCAGTGTTTAACTTGGTTTTTGTCAATGGTGAGCAGTTACTGTTTTCTGTTTCTCATGCTATTGACATAATCTGATGAGTTCTGAAAATTTGTATAGGCAGTTAAATAGACTTCCCTTTTTAACTGCACTAGTTGCGGTGATGACTGCATGCTTTTGGCGTTCAATAAGACAAAAATAATTGTATGTGATGTCATTGCCAATTGTAGTGAAGTGATGCTGTTATTTACGTTTCTGGTGTTAATGCTCAAGGTCATTCTACACTATCTTTACTTGGTTTTCAAGCGATGTTATCCTTATGGAGTTCGGATTCTTTTAGATGGGATAATCTTAACTCTTTCTTTTTTTTTTTTTTTTAACTGAGCATCTCCTTCTTTGGTGTGTTACATCTGTTTCTTTTTGTTCCAGTGCCAACAATCATCATTGCACATGAGTTCTATGATGCTTTACCAGTACACCAGTTTCAGGTTAGTTTTTCTTTCTTGGCCTTAGTTTCAGCTGGGTAGTTCAGTGTGCAGTGATGTTTTCTTTTGATGTTGCTTCTAAGAAATTTGATCTGCTAGATGCTTGTGCATATTGCTCTCCACTTGAGATTCAAATCTAGAGCAGTCTCCTAATTGCTTAATATAACTTGACCTGCTAATGTGCTGGCTTCGCTCGAAGGGCGAAGGGTTATTTATCTCATAATACCTTTTTTGCTTCAACGATCTCTATACAAACATTGTTGCATGTTTAGATCCCCCTGTATGGGCCTGTGTTTTATTTCTCTTGCTATCTTATTTTTTTTGGTTAAAATCTCTTTTCTCTTTGGAGTATTTCCATTTGCTTATTGCACATGTTTAGGAAAAACCCTTAACTGCCTGCTTGTAAGTAAGATAGGTGGGGTGGGCGTGACACATTATTATACCTTAAGTCCCAAAGTTTTATACTATTCTAGAAAGGATATTATAGGATTTAAGGCAGTTGTGGAGCCAGCATGCATGTCAATATAATGTGTATGCGATCCTTTATTAATTTTTCACTGGATAACAATACTAGTGATCTTTCTGTGTAGTTGAATCAGTTGTAAATTCCTCCTGAAAAAGCAATATTTTCTTGATGAGAAAACGTGTTCCTTACGAAATGTCCTCATTCTAGTAGATTGGTGTTCTATAATGTCTCATAACCTGGTCTTGCCATGTTTCAACAGAGGGCCTCTCGTGGCTGGTGTGAGAAAATGGTGGATATTGAGGAAGATTCATCGTAAGGACTTGTATTCTTATTGGGCCATCTGTTTAAGGATCATCTTGTATTTCTTGATGATGGGAGGATTTAATGGCCTTTTACTTGTTAGGTTCCGCTTTGTTCTCTCTCCACAGCCCACTCCTGCAAATCTGTATCTGATGAAACGTTTCCAGTGGGCTGCAGATGAAGAGATTGAAAAGCTTAACCATGTCGAGATTTGCCCCACAGCCATGGACTTGACACAGACAATTGCTAAGAGAATAAGTTCTGATGGAGGCGGGGCTCTTATAATTGATTATGGTCTGGATGGAGTAATCTCGGACAGTCTGCAGGTCTGCATCTGACTAATATACTTTTCTCAAGCTTTTCATTCACTGCACATTATAGCCTCTCCATAAAAATAGCTATCGTAGTGTGTCGTTCCTGGTTAAAATCTTTTCTGTCCCCATTTATAAGACTTGCTATGATGCTCTTGTGAACGCTCGTGCATATAACTGCACGCTTAAGCTTGCTCTGCGTCCCATGCATAATGGAGGATCGTTTTAACCTGTAAATAGTTCGTGCATAATTCACTGTTCTATTCGCTACTTGTGCCTTGTGCCATCTGACTAGATGAGGTGGGACTTTTTTCAAGGCATGGAATCGTGTGAAACTTTAATCCACATTGCTAGGACTCTGATGTATCGACATACTAAACCTTGATATACTCTCTCTCTCTCTCTCTCACACACACACACACACACACACACACACACACACACACACACACACACACACACAAACTCATATTCGGACTGTATTTTGAGCAGGCAATTCGGAAACACAAGTTTGTCGATATCCTGGATGATCCTGGCTCAGCTGACCTCAGTGCGTATGTGGATTTTGCTGCCATCAAGCACTCCGCTGAGGAAGCATCAGGTGCCCAACCCTACCATACTTGTTGCCCGGTGCACTAAATTTAAAATATATAATATGGTGATATAACCGTTAGTTGCAGTTTTGGTTGCTTTTGCATGCAAGAGAATGATCAACTGTACTTCCAGTTTTTTCTCACTTCATATACATCTGACGTTTCCACAGAAGACGTTTCGGTTCACGGTCCGATCACACAGTCTCAGTTTCTTGGTGCTCTTGGGATAAACTTTAGAGTCGAAGCTTTGCTGCAGAACTGTACTGACGAACAAGCAGAGTCTTTAAGGGCCGGGTACTGGCAACTGGTGGGCGAAGGAGAGGCACCGTTCTGGGAAGGGCCTGATGAACAGGTTCCTATAGGGATGGGCACTCGGTACTTGGTGATGGCTATTGTGAACCAGAAACGAGGAGTTCCCGTTCCATTTTCTTAATTACTAGACTACTAAGGACTTCACTGGTTCAAGTGAAACTGTACCGTCGACTCTAGCCCTAAAACTTTGATCGATTTACCTACCTTGCAATCTTCTCATGGCTGATTATCTCCCTTTGAATTGAGTGCAGTTCTGGTGTTGGTGTAGTTAATAAACATGGTGGAGAGAGAGAGAGAGAGAAGGAACAGCTGTAAAATGTTGAAGCTGAACGAATTTTGTGTCAAATTCCTAGGTGACTTATGTACAAAATCGAAGATGTTCAGATAGGAAAAGAAAGCAAGCACCTACCTGATGGCGGTTGAACTGTAAAAAAATGCTCATAACACATTTTAAATATTTTCGTATAAACCTTTAGTCTTGGGTGTGGTGATACTATCAGGAAACAAAAGGGAGTGGCGCTGTTCGTTATGTGTCACCACCATTAGCATGCTTGGAGGTGCACCGCCGGTTAACCAGGCCAGGCGCTAGAAGCGCCGCCGGTTCACTAGGCGCTAGAGGCCATTGGCAAAATAGCCTTGAGGAATCGTCGGTGGAGGGAAATCTTCTGGTGGCATAGCAAATGGGCGGAGCATCCTCTCCATCTTCTCCAGTGTCAAGCTTGATCTGGCCTCTTGCAGCCGTTCGGGGCCCATGATTGGCAGAATGTGCTCTTGATGCAGTGAAGGAGTCTCACAGCGATTTTTCTGTGGACATCAGATGGAGCACATGCTTATCGAATAGGCAGAGATGCACATGATCATTTCCTAAGAAGCGAAACCATGAAAATCATTCCAGATAGTTCATAAAGATACTATGGTCATCAACATATCAAATCGGGTCATGCAAGGGTTAGCTCCAGGACAGTCAATTTGACCCTCGTGATGTAGCTAAAATGATGTTGGACGGGCGTATAGGCAAACGAAGCTAGCAGAACCGATGATTTGATTCTCCATCATCCAACGTCCGGTACAAAAATCATGACTCTTCCTTTTGAAAGTCCTAGTTTCTCTTGTTATGTACACATACCTCCAGAGGAGATCGATCTGCACCACGGCTGAATGTCGTCTCTATACGGAATCTATTAGGGTCGTCTAGATCCACCTGCATCAAAACTTGCATCAGCACTGTAATCTCGAGTTCTTTTGCTTTTTCCAAGGGGTCTTCACAACATAGAGAAGGTAAACAGAACTACAACGCAATATTTGAGAGGAAAGGGTGCAACGAAACACAAACCTCTATATTCTCAAACATTCTCAGCACAATATAACTCATGTAATCAAGCTCCTTTGTCCTATACAGCCGCTGTAGTGCACTATTGGAGAGAAGACTTTCCTCCCCTTCCAATGATTCGTCCAGATTACAGTAGCGGAGAACGTTCATCATGGAGTGAATATGTGATTCCTGTCATTAAAAAACACGTGTTAACGTGGGGAACTTTGCACATTTAATTAGGAGCAAAGATGAACTGAAGGGAAACAGCGTATTCAATACCACCCCTGAAAGATGCCAGCTTTGACAATAGCAATTACTCGTATTGTTTATGATAATACAAGGTAATCTTTCACCACTTTCGCTGGTGCAGAATAATTAGACAAGTGTATGGCAAGGTAAACATTTATCATACAGTGATAATATGCACATATAAGGTTCAGACAGGTCAGTTTTAAAGAAGAAAAATGAAGTGCTTGAAGAAATTTGATTGATGCAAACTTTTAAGTTCTTTGTTCGTCTGAGTAAATGGTAATCTCTTTGAGAATGGAGAGATCCTTGGTTGTGGGGACTGGAAGCCTAATGGAAAAACCTGGTCAAACTGGAAACTCACAGGGAGTCATTTTAACTCACCGATGTGAAATAAAGTCGAGTTCGGACATGGCGATCAGGCGTCTTGACGTTTGCATACCTCATAGATAATGGAGTGAAAACGTCAGTAATCCACCAAGATTTAGTGAAGGACATTCAGTTCATAATGTCAAGTACTTACTTCGGGTCCAACCGGTATTGTGTCTCCTTATCATCGTCATCTTCCTGATCAATTGACTTATCGCTCGTAGTGCTTGACCTTCTCCCATCTTCGTTCTTCCTAGGATGCTTCAAGTGATAATCTTTATCATCCCATTCACTGCCGTTTGTCTTTGAATCTTGGTCCTGGTTATTTTTCAGTTCAGCGACACTGCTTGCCTCCTCCCATGTGTTTCTCAGATCGATCAAAATTTTACCCAACAAGCGGCGAGCAATCTTATCTCAAACAAATTTAGTTTTTGAGGAAACCCAACAGCCATGACCCATAAGAAAGAAGAAAACAACATGAGGGACAAGAATGTAAGGGAAAATGCATCTTTCCATATAGTTACGTTGCCGTACAAAAACTAGCATGGACAGAGGATTTCAGAGGCAGAACATATAATCATCAATAACATCATTAATTTTTTATTATCACGTTGTTTTGAAAAATTAAATATTAAACCATGTTTCATTTAATAGCTTTAGAATAGTTAGCCTTTGTTCCAAAAAAATTATTGGAACACAAGTCAGGGGCTCAAATCCCGAAACTTCCTCTCATTTCTCCTGCCTGTTATTCCTATTATTCTGTCTATTTTCCTGTGGTCATCATTTGTTTGATGGGATTACGTTGACATTATGTATTGCGCAGTAACGACAAACACGCTACACATATATTGTTGGCCCGTTTCCTAATAACTTAAACATTTGGGTTGGATTTTCTAATACTATACCCGAGGTGCATTTCCAGTGTGCAACTCCTGGTTTGTCAATTCCATGCGTCGGGTTTTTAGTATGTTTTACATGTGAGAATGGGTGTTAAAAGTATCCCACATTACTTATCTAGGGGTTTCAGTGAGCTTTATATACACGTACTCTCCTTCCTATCTTAGCTTAATATTTTGTGAGAAAAGGTTCGTCTAACATGTTGATCAACCAGACATCCAATGAGCCATTAAATTAAAGTAGTAGTTCTATTTGGAACAAGACCAATATGAATGCTGCATTCCAGGTAAAGATGCCAAGATGATTAGGCTTGGAAGTACACAGTACGTTCTTTGATAATTCTTCTGTCCAATGTTCCCACAAAATTTTCCAAACTTGGTCGAAATAGCCATCCATCTCCCAGTCATGATGAAGAATTTACCTTTGAGCCAATCTTCAATTTCTGTTTTGGATTAATACCATATTCATTCGGAATCACACCATCTGCAAGTAACTGCATTGAAAAAAATGAGAAGAGTAGCGAGTTATGCTGAAGTTAAGCTTAGAGACAGTACCCTAGAGAAATGCCAGAGATGAAGCCAACATCCTTACGAGTTTTAAATTTAGAAAGCTATGAAGTGAATTTTCTCGAATACAGAGAAACAGTAGAAATACTACTTAAAAAAAAAAGGCACATGCATTTGCATCAGGAGTATGGGGTCTGGTGCCACTTCTGTGGTACAACAAAAAAGAAAAGGAAACGCCAACTTCTAATTCATATATTCTGTAGGAAAGATTCTGGTTGTACCTGAGCAACTTTGAAGAGCTCGTCTAACCCTTCAAGATTCAGATGGGCATTGTGTAAGAGGTCATACCTACACAAGGAGAAATAAAGGGTACATAGAATGAAATATTCAGAGACAGAAGAAATTTGAAAACAAAGGACAGACAAAGAAGAGGAAATAGGCATAAACTAGAAAGTTACAACTTAGTGGAGCTTAATGTGTACATTACATTGGCAAGCAAATTTTCCTTCTACTTTAGTAGGCTCATAATGCTGCCACACCATATGCTAACACGAGAGATGAGTGATTATTGATATAGAAGTGTTTGAAGTCCTGTGATACCGTGATGCAACAAGCAGCATGAACAAACCTTCCATAACAAAATTGAGTAACGGGCATTTTTTGCTTTAATCAACACACACATAATCCAATCTGTGATCACGGAGAGTGGACAAATAAGGAGGTAAAAAAGATATGATACATTGACTGACGAAGGACATCGTATATAATCTAGGTTACGTCTATTATGCCGAACTGTGGGGAAACATTTCGCAGGGCAAATGACTAAAGAAAATGCAGCTAAGAAGTCATTGTTGACACATACCATTAATGGTTTTTTCTCACTTATACATGTGCAAAGGAGTGATGTGCTTCAGCAAACTCGTCTTTGGGACGTGCAAGTTGTTAAGATTATCTCCTAAACATAACGAGCTTGCCAAAAAGTTATTTCGTTCTTAATGCTAAGACGAGTTATTGCTGTCATTTCTATGATGTCCTTACGAACATGAACTAGAATTCATGGACAAATGAAAAGGAAAAACAGATTAGCCTATTTTTGTAAAATCACCGATCTGCGTCCTCAGTGATGAAATATACTGATGCAAGGCCTTTGAGTTCTCATATAAAATGAGCTAGAGATGATCCTGTCTTTAGCAAATTACATCTAGATAAGATTTTGGTAGCTTGACACATAAGGTAGGAATTTCCAATTTCAGGCCATTATTCTCAGGACAAATATGAAAAGTTCAATGTCATTTGATGTTCCATAAAGTAGAGAAGGAAGTCCATTTGCTGGAAGCCTAGTTCAATATATATCTAGACCATATGACAGATAATTGGCACCACTTGCTGAAATTTTTTATGAAGCAGCAGCTCAGAAAACAATATCTTATCAATAAGAAAGCATAACATGTATAGACAGACAGACATATGCACATCAATCTATACATAGGCAGGAGCCTACTCATGTATCTGCATGTATTAAAGGTTAAAATTATCTGATTCTATATGAAGCAAAATGAAATCATTGTAATTTTTAGTCTAAACTTATAAATATAGATGGTAAAATTTGAGCAATCTGAATGACTATAGCCATGTCAGCCCACTGTAGAGCCTCAAACGACCATTCATCACTCTCCACATATATATCCAGTACAGTGTACTGCTCACCAATAGATGAACCAGATATTGAGAAAGTCTGCTTTCATCTATGTCATCAATCTGACCAAAAAAAAAATCTATGTCATCTAGAATGGGCCAAAACTTGGAAGACTAACAGGCAGAAGGGAAACACTTCCCAAGGACTTATCAATGGCACTTGCATAAATTAGGTACAAGCATGAAACAATTCTCCAAACTTCATAGGAACATGAGGTGCTCAAGTTACTTACTTGCATGAATCATATACATCTGGAATCTGTGTTATATCAAACCGCCTGCCAACAATTCCACGAAAGTCAGCCAGAGAGCCAGTGCCATATATACATTTTCTTAATCTCAGAATCATATTTCTCCATGTCAAATTGAATTATACCATCATAATATTGTGGTAGAGATAGAATATTTCGAATCTTTGGACAAAATCATATTGCAAAGAAAGGAGAATAATTCAGAGAATTAACACATTTAGACCCTTCAGTGAAGGACTTGAACAAGAACCAAATAGCAATAAATCGAAGTACCCAGAGCTTTTTTTTCTTTTTAAATTGAAACAAGTATCCAGAGCTTAAAAAGCTACATTGACCAGAAGAGGTAACAACTCACTCCTTGCGTTCATTATACAGATCTCTTTCGAGTTTTCTCCAACGAGCAAACATCAAAAGAAATCCCTCACTGCCACAGGGCAATCCAGCAGCTATGCGGTCGACATCAAAAGTGGTCTTCCCAAGAGCTTTTGCTTGATCGTAGGAAGGATTAACATCATCTCCATTTATATCCATAAGTTTCTCATCTTCATCCTTTGCAAGTAGTTTCACTTGCTCTGTCACCTTCTTAGTCAGATCAACCTACTCATGAAATATTAAAATTATGAGAACATTTCAGCATCTCCAAATTACATGTTGCACAACAGAAAGAAAAGTCAATTCACATAGATATACTTTTAACTCTCGAATAAGCATGAACCTTTTGTGCTACTGGACATATGTCAACGAGCTGGACAAGAGCATAGTCAAAGTGAATTTGCACATATCATGATACAACCATTTTTTTCCCACCCTCTTGTTTATTTAACAGTTCAGTGAAAGCAGCAAATGATTGCCGACTTGAAAGTTATTTCACACCTGAGATGCATCTGTGTAAAGATTCTTGAGATTTTATAAATGCTGGATCACTAGCATGACAATCACATTCGAGAATGAAAACAAATTTGTTTTAGCTTTGTAGTGAGAAGCTCTATTACCAATCTCGGTAGAAGCTCATAAGCACTAGAAGGCAGTCCCACTCCATCAGTCATCCATGGCAACTCTGAGGAGCCATTAAAATGACCTGCCTTTGCACCAGAAGTAATAATCTCATTCAACCTAGCCTGAAGTGGGAGGAAAATAAAATAAATAAAGAGATGATTAGTGTACCACACTACTAGATATATATCTATCCAGCCATTATGAATATATATTGAAGAAATTGAATTTGATAAAAGTTTCAGATATGGAGCATTAAATGAATAGTTAGCAGTCCTGAGCAAATCGAACCTTAGCTTCGTCCATTTCAACACTGGCATTTTCAAGTCCATCCAGCATAGAAGAGTCCTTACTAACCAGCGAAACCTAGAGAGATCATCAAAAATGAGTTTTGGTTCTACAACCTAGGAATTGAAGCTCGGAAACATGATCCACTAACCAGAATGGGAGTCAACTGCCCTTCCAAATCAAGAAGGCCCTTCGCAAATGCAGCTGCAGACATCTGCAACAGTTCTCAGATATATTGAAGCTGAACACGCTAAACTACCATATTCAACTCTTGAAAATATTGGAGGGAACTATCTTTATATATAATTGTGCAACAAGTAAAAGACCAATTTGGTTGCTCGGAATTAGCAAGTCTGTACCTGCACTCGACCCTCATCGGAGCTGTAAATCTTGAGATCATGCCGATATGTACTATGAAGGCGTAGTAGCCCAGTACCTTCACCTAAAATTGAAGGAGAACATGAAGATCAACAATAATGCACAATGATTATCCTCAACGTCAAAAGAAATATTGCAAGTTGTAGCTTTCCTTCCAGGACATCAAGTTAGCTAGTTGAGATGAAAAATGCAATAGTTCCCTAAAGATTAGGTTCTCCAATCAGCAACTATTTCTGGTATTTTCCTGACCTCAGCTTTATTAAAAAGAGTTCACAATCAGGACCGATCCTTTCTTAATTTTCCTAGACTTGCATATTGCAGAAGTTTCTCAGTGCTGCAATAGAAACTGCATCGACTAGACGAAAGCAAGGTTCCCATGGGCACGGTGGACAGATCTTAATAATTCCACATTTTGCAGGTAGAGTTACAATGCATTTTCCAATTTGCCTTCAGTTACACCTAGATGTGATTCACTCATGACCACTATTAGTCAGTCGTCCAGAGATAGTGTCAGAAAATTCAACCCAAAAGCTTAAGCTAATAGGAGGAGAGAGACCACATGAGTATAAAGAGTATTTAGAACCCGTTGTCAAGCAATGTGGGACATACTTCAACACCCCCACTCACGTGCTAGCCGGATTACGAGCGGCACGTGAAATTTTGACTACGCACATTCACGTGGAGTTTTTGAGAAATTTTTTTACCACGCACATTCGCGAAAGGGATAAAACTGGCTCTGATACCATGTTAGAAAATTCAACCCAAAAGCTTAAGCTAATAGGAGGAGAGAGACCACATGAGTATAAAGAGTATTTAGAACCCGTTGTCAAGCAATGTGGGACATACTTCAACATATAGCTATGAGGAAGCATGCCGTGGGATTTTCGGAAGATTTTATCTGTCAGTTTTGCAGAGGTTTGCTTCTATAGAAACTATTGGCAAAGTCAACATCAGAAGTATGGATTAATATAACAAAAACATTCTTAAAGAGAGCATTGAGGGAGCTGTATCTTGCAATTGTACTAAGTGACATGCTTTCAGGAACAGTAACTTGTGAAAGCCAATTTAGTGAGCGCTCATTCATATCATCTCGTTATTTTCTATGGGCCAAAATTTGTATGCTCTTGTCACAAGACCACAAACCAAAACCAGCAGTTTATGAACAAATATTTGAAAGTTTATAAAGTCCAGCAGTTTCTCTATTTCCAACGAGAACTGTGAAGGCAGAACAAGCTAATTTTCCCAAAGATAGACTGTTCACTAAATTAGTTAACCTGGATACATATTGTTCCTGAAGTATCTACCAAGTTCTTCTGCCTGTGGAAAGGGAGACACAAGGTTATTCTTCATAATTAACAGATCATCTTAAAGAAAAAATCTTGCCGAAAAAATGAGTAGTGCCATGCAAGTGAGGAAAAAAAAAATCTATGTGACACATCCTTGGTTAAGAGATAAAAGGAAGATGGGAAGTATGGAAAATTCGATTAGTAGTTGCTACCTGCTTTCTGCCAGCATGAGTAAGAACACCTCCATATTTAAGAACCATAAGAGCTTCGACAGGCCGCTCTTCTTCCCCCTCACCATTAATTTTTGCAACTTTGACCCACTTCAAGGGTTTTAATTGAACCTTCCTGTAAATACCAGAGAAATGACCTCCCTGCAACAGAATCAATCAGCAAAGAATCAGACACACTTGTGTACCTACTCAAACTTGTGCAGACATTCTCTGTTCATCATGATTTTTGAGAAAGCACAGACTTGTATATTAGTAATTGTACATGTTGAAGTTGTTGTTGTTGTCCCACATTGCTTGTGGATGAGTGTTGTATGCTCTTTATATTCATGTAGTCTCCCTCCACCTAATAGCTTAAGCTTTTGGGTTGGACTTTCTAACATGATATCAGAGCCAGTGTTATTTCTTTCCGCGTATGTGAACCCACCCTATTAGTTAATTTCCACGTGCAGATTGCTTGCACGTGAGAGGGGGTGTTGAAGTTGTTGTTGTTGTCCCACATTGCTTGTGGATGAGTGTTGTATGCTCTTTATATTCATGTAGTCTCCCTCCACCTAATAGCTTAAGCTTTTGGGTTGGACTTTCTAACAGTACACCATTTATCAACCACAAGGGATGACTATCATTCAAGCCAGAAATGACTATCATTTAAGCCAGAATACATCCAGCTCATTTAATTAATCTTAACCAGGGACAGAATGCATGCGCATGACTCCACATGCTGGATATATGATAGTACACCAAGTTATCACCCAAATCAACCATAGTTTGTCTATGCATATGTTCTTAGAAAAGATGCACGAATGATGAACCGTGCAATACCAAAGTGGAGCTTTCTAAGTGACCAAATTGGAAGAAGAACCAAGAGCTCCATGGTTAATTAAGGAAGACATTGTCAGTAAGAATATCGAGATCACAAAAATTATTGTAGCTTATTCCTCAAAACACGATTTGGAAATGCAAAATAAAAAGGTGCAAAATCCTTGTGCTGCGTGCCTGTGTGGGTTATAGATGGACAATTTAAAAATAATCTGCACAACCTCCTCCAAAACTGCTTTAACTTGACGTAGTTTTTCAGCATGCTCCATGTCTTCTGCCTCACTATCACTTCCACGTCCAGGTCTGAAAGTTGTAGACATATTTGTAAGTCCCCATGGCAACTTATTTGTAAAGCTATTAGGTAAAAGGAGACAGCACGCATATAAGATCCAGACAAACACTGTGGACAAGCGGGTTGAATATACTTTCATGTACTACTTTTTTTTTTTTTTGTAGATGATGTGGTTCTTGTTTATCTCATGCCAGTTCTTAGTCTGGTTTGCAAGTGATGGGATTGGCAAGCAGTGCATGAGATAACCAAGAACCACATCATTTACAAGAAAAAGTAGATCGACAAGAACCACTCAAGAAAGAAAATTAGATGGAGCATGAATTACTGAGACTTGGTTCTAATACTAAATTAAAAGGTCTAATAAAAAAGCTTAAACTATTAAGTGGATGGATTAGCCAAGTTGGAGTCATAAGATACTCCCCCACATTTTAAGAGGCGTAAGAGGTAACGCAAGGCCTCCCTCTCTTCTAATTGGCATCTTCCCTGGACATTTCTCCTCGATTTGTGATCCAAGAACATGATGGACCTCTTTATACTATGATTTAGTTATCCAACAATGAAGTCACTTAGAAGGGAGATTACCATGGGCATCATAAAGGAAGCATACTTGGTTTGTGGCAAATTAGAAGATTCAGGTGATATGAGTCATGAAGGCCTAACCTATCAAAAATATGCCTTTTTAGCTTCATTACTATATGATTTTAACCTATATGCTGGTTATTTCTCAAGTCCAATTAACTCAAACTATTCAATTTCATAAGTGGCACAACTCTTCCTTTTTGGCCCCAGAGGATATCCAAGCAAATCAAAGAAAGACTGCAAAGACCGGCTCATAAAATAAAACTATAGACCAGTGTTGTGTACACCCCCAACACAATCAAATGGAAGAAAATGAGAAACTCAGCAAAAAAATACAGCTATAGCAAAGAAAAACTGGGTGAGAACAGAGCTCAATATGGATCGTGCCACACTGAGTGTTAATTGCGATCAAGGCCATTGAACACAAATAGAACCTCTTAAGGATGAAAGTACACAGAATGACTGTTGGTGTTATATAAAAGTGGCACTAAATTTCTCTGTACAATGTACTTCTCCGAATCCGATTGACAAATTTAACAATCAATACAGTAAATCTTGCTTATGGACAGAAGCCACCAGCCACTATAATTGAAAATGTACCGGTTACGCGGAACTAGTGCTCTGGTAGCATCCAACAAATCTTGCAGTTGGACAGCACTTTTGAGCTTTGTCTGCAAAAGAACCATCAATTAACAAACAGCAATCAATAGTGGAAAATAAGAGCATTGTGCACCAGCATAACCACACCTCACATCTAGGCCTCCCCCCATTGTATTTTAACATCAGGTTCAGCAGCTTCTCCTCGGTAACCTTTAATTTAACTTTTTGCTTGGGAGTTCTGTCACCACTGTCCAAATAAACACATATATGAGGAGAGAGAACAAACACTGCCACCGTCCCTGCATGAACTTTCACAAATATAGAGCTTACTGTCGTATAACAGCAATCACACAGCGCAGCTCCTCAGACTGCCCAAAGGTATCGATTATCCCACTTCCTGCCCGTGTTAATCCCTCAGATGGCTGAACTGCCTCATGAATTTTCCAAGGTAAAATTGGTGGAATTGTTGAAGAAATATGTGGAGCCTTTGCCTCTAAGAACATCTTCCTCAATAAACAAGCAGCATCATCATAGTATCTGTTTCAGCAAAGGTTGATATACCGCTTAGATATATGTCAGAAGTGTGTAGATATGTCCCCATGAAAATCACTGATATTAAGTTGTCCATCTTTGATAGAAAGACATGTTTCCCGAAATATTTCAAACTGGGGGGAAGAAATGACACGAGTAACATTTGCACTGCCTATCATCGTATTACAAAGTCAAAAAAGTAAAAATTAGAGTTACGAGTTAGCCACAGATCATAATAGATTATGACAGAACATATTGCAACAGTTGCCGATGCAACTGTTTCTAATAGCAATCATAGCTGGATCTACCAACTGATAGAACCATGAAATAAAAAGGAATTAAGGAACTGGACCGTACTTATGGGAGTTCTTCACAAAACTCCAACCATTCACATCACAAACATATGAACGTCCTTCACAACGCAAGAGGTCAAATCCACAGACCTGAAAAGGATAAAATGTCCCAACAGGCTATTTTAGCTAATGTTTTCCAGATAAACCAAATCCCACACTGGAAGCTCCCTCATTCCATCAAACGAAAAAGGCACCGGTTGACTTAATTATACCAACAAATGCATCAATAACAGCCCTTCACCTGAACAAATGCTTGTTAATATAATGCACACTACTCACACTGTCAGCCAAAAAAAGTGATACTGAAGAATTAGCCTTAGAAAGTTATTGGGAAAAAATGACAACATTCATTAAGGACAAAGTCAACGAGTTGAAGCATGAGTTTCGTATAAAAATATGATTTTGACACAGGACCAGCTAGTAGTATAGTTACAAAAGCTGGATATGCAGTCGTGTAATTACTTTCAACAAATGACTGGTAAATGTATAATTCCAGACTTCAGGCTGCCTTTGTAGTCTATGACATAGCACCATATGTGATGAAACACACAACTTAAGTAGGTCCCGCATATATTAGCAAAAGGCAGTTGTTTTACAACACTTGAAGACATCACTGCACCAAGTTTCAGTAACATACCGACTGGCTAAATGCAATGCAAACTTCTCTTGCTATTTGCTTCTCAGTAGGAGTTAGTAGAACAGGATACCTCACCTGTCAAAAGGACAGTCATCTGTGTAAAATTGTTTTGCTAAATAAAGTTGTTAGAAAGTCAAACCCAAAGACTTAAGCTACCATATAAACGGCGACCACATGAAAAAAAAAAAAAGAGTATTTAGGACCCATTGTCAAGTGATATGGACAATACTTCAACACCTCTTCTTAAGTGCAAACCAGATTACGAGCGGCACGTACAATTTTGACTACGCATTTGCGGAGGTGATAGCACTGGCTCTGATACTATGTTAGAAAGTCCAATCCAAAAGCTTAAGTTAATAGGTGAATGAGACCACGTGAATTTAAAGAGCATTTAGGACCCATTGTCGGGCGATGTGGGACAATACTTCAACAAAAGTGCAGCAAGGACAGCCAAAGTGGATGCAAAACATCCATGAGCGAAAATATGCGAGTTTGAGATGACAAATCAAGAATTTTGTCAATAGTGAACGCACCTCATTCAATCTATCTATAGCAACTGTATTACACTGTTTTGGATTACTCCAACATGTAATGTACAAGTTTGAAAGTTTAGCAAGAAGCAGGTGCCCCCACATAATAGGGACATTTACCGTCAGCTCCAATCTAAACCTAGGTAAAAATCCAGTTATACTTTTCTTTCTTTCAATATGATCTATGAAGCGCACAAAGTGAATCCATGCAGTTGACATTATATCTCTGATGCTTATGCTGGTATACCCTTGGTATATTCCTGAGCATTAAGAACTTGAAGGGAAAAAGTAATACTGGCCGCTGTTGAAGTTGTTGTTGCTGTTGTCCCACATCACTTGTGAATGGGTCTTGTATGCTCTTTATATTCATGTGATCTCCCTCCACCTAATAACTTAAGTTTTTGGATTGTTCTTTTATCAATAACATGGTATCAGAGCCAATGTTATTCCTTTTCATGTATGTGGGCCCACCCTCCATTAGTCGATTTCCACGTGCCGTTTGTAATCCGGCTTGCACGTGAGAGGGGGTGTTGAAGTTGTTGTTATCCCACATCGTTTGTGAATGGGTCTTGTATGCTCTTTATATTCATGTGGTCTCCCTCCACCTAATAACTTAAGCTTTTGGGTTGGACTTTCTAACAGCCGCAAATGGCTTGCCATATGCAAGGAGATTAGTGTAGCATGACTAATACCATTTTTAATCGGATAGTATCTTGGCACCACTTCAAACTGTGTCTACTGATACTATAGGGATTCATAGGAACGGTTGAGAGTATATCATCAGAGAGAGGTGGTTTTAGATAATTTGAGATAATATACTGTAGTACTTACTTCTTTCCCGTCAGGATTTCTCATAACAACACCATCCACTACTGGTGACTTTCTTGCCTCAGCATGTGCATATTCAGGGCCAACCGTATATACCTACACAATTATAGCATGTATTAATGGTATTATTCAGAAAGGCAGAGCCACAATTTAAATAAAGTCCAGATCACAGACCAGAGTCGTCAGCTTAACTTTATCCCACAGAATGGTACTGTAGCTGTTTACCCCATTTAGTTCTTTCCATGCCATAATCTTGTTATGGTCTCCACTCATACTTCAGTTCATTATGATTTCTCTAGGCCTAGAAGGTCGGCCCCAGGCCCTCTCCCTTCCTCTCAAATATCGAGGAATGTGACTTTGAAACTTTTCTAGACGATGAAAACAAAGTATATCTAATCAAGGGAATAAGAAACAATTCTGCCATCTAAAGGAAAATGCAATTTCATAGTTTATTCATCTGATTTCGTGAAAAGATGACAAAGAAAGATAATAAAATAGGTAGACAGGCTTCGCATCCCGTTCTAAGAACTGTTGTCTGAAATAACAACAATTAAGCATCAAATTAAGACAATGTAAAACAACCTTGACATCTGTTCCTCCTGTAGGCAAAAATTCCTCGTATATATATGAGCCTCCACGTCTAACCCTTCTAACCTCTGGATGAAACTCACTTGAACGATTGCCCACCTAAGTAAACATACAATTGGTGACATATTTTATCATGGACAAATCAATAATAGTTTACCAAAGTTTTCAAGATCATGGACAAGATGGAAACAAAACAATGTTTCACACACCAAAGCAAGTTGTAATCATCACAGATGAGATTAATAAAACATCAACAGAGACAAGACAGTATACGCCTGCACATTATCCTAGCTGCTCCCTTTAAGTACTGGTAAGAGGCTTTCCATTACTGGCCACATAACTGGGTGGACCCCATTTGGGGCATTTGAAACATACTGGTTTAAAACTTGGCTTTCAAGTTAAATTCCAAAATCACGAAATTGTCTGAAGGTGCAAAGAAAAAACAGCTCTTTGGTTTTTGAAAAACACAGATGACTTTAATGCATTTGGCAATATGTTCTTGATCTCTCTCTCGCTCTCTGATTTTATTTTCTAAGAAACAAGCCGGTTTTCTTTGCCAAGAAAAAACAAAGCTTTAGGTAACAGCAAGATGAGATTATTATTTATTTTCATCAAGCTTGTCCCAGAAAATAGAGAAAAAATATGCCAAGAATGATATTCACAGGATATATAATTCAATTTAGTAACCTCGAATTTGAATAAGATAAGCTAAATTCATTTTAATACAATAAATGTTAGAAAGTCCAATATAAAAACTTAAGCTGATAAGTTGAGGGAGACCACAGGAATACAAACAGCATTTAGGACTCATTGTCAAGCGATGTGGGATAAAGCTTCAACACCCCATTCTCACGTGCAAGCTAGATTACGAGCAGCAAGTGAAATTTTGACTACACGCATTCACGTAGAATTTTGACCATGCACATTCGTGAAGGGGAGAGCACTAGTTTTGATACCATGTTAAGCTAATAGGTGGAGGGAGACCGCATGAATATCAAGAGCATTTAGGACTCATTGTCAAGCGATGTGGGATAATACTTCAACACAACTCAATTCAACTTTGTGTTTGCTCTCAGAAACAAGTTTGATAACATATCTCAGAGACTAATCCTAAGAAACAAGTAAAAAATTTACTCTGTTGTCCGAGCTCTTTTTTGAGGAGTGCTCAAGCCTAACTCTTCCAATAGGACCATGCTTGTCTTCTCATAGTCAATGTCAGAGTCACCAGCGAATTCCGTCATCATGTATGCAAAAATGAGCTAAGAAATGTATGTACAAATAGTCCTTCAAGAGTTAAAGTATAGTGACGTACCTTCCTAAACAACTCCTTCATGCCACCACCAGCTGAACTAGGGTAGTATATCATTATACTATGATTATCACCTTCAAAAAAGAGAGAAGGGACCAAAAAACTGGTTACGTGGTGAAAACTCCACTTAGAAGTGCGTAAAGGAAGGAAAAATCAGATATTAGAATTGGCAAGAATTATTTTAAATGGTACATGAAAGCTGACAAAGTCAGTATAAATTAATAGAAGCAGTCTGCACAGGAATAAAAGTACCCATTGTAAAGTAAAGCTTACACCAGTTATCCAGTATACCTAGAATGCTGTTGCTTGGAGGAGTTAAAAAAAATACTCATACTGAAACTTCATGTCAAAGTTTGGCAAAAAAATAAACCAAATAGATGAAAATTCTATGCGATAAATCACTTGCCAAAAGGGATTAAGTGACTAAACAAACAGTAAAAATCCATATGCCTTTGAGAAGAACCATGAGCACATGCAATATTGTTGGGAAAAGTGTCCAAAAAGTCCTAAATCTATTGCCCTAGTGCCAATTTAGTCCTAAACCTTTTTTTGGTGCCAATTCAGTCCTAAACCTTTTTGTATTAGTGCCAATTTAGTCCTCAACCTTTTTTTGGTGTCAATTCAGTCCTAAACCTTTTGCATTAGTGCCAATTTAGTCCTAAATATTTAGTATTTATGCAAATTGAGTCAATTCGATCAATTTTGGCCGAAAATCATTGGCACAAATATCAATTGTCCTACGTGGCACGGTTTGCACTAACGTGGATATTTTTTAAATATTTTTTGATATTTTAAATAATTTTTAAAAATAATTTTTAAAAAAACAAAAGAAAATGCTTAAAAATTATTTAAAATTATAGAATAATATTAAAAAAATATCCAAATAAGCATTTGTCATGTCACGTAGGATAATCAATGTCCACATCAGTCATTTTCGATCAAATTAGTTGGATTAACTCAATTAGTATAAATTATCAAAGATTTAGGACTAAATTGGCACTAATGCAAAAGGTTTAGGACTGAATTGGCACCAAAAAAAGGTTTAGGACTAAATTAGCACCAATGCAAAAGGTTTAGGACTGAATTGGCACCAAAAAAAGGTTTAGGACTAAATTGGCACTAGTGCAATAGGTTTAGGACTTTTTTGACATTGTGACAAATCAGCCAGAGCAAAATAAAGAAGCTTGGCGTAGAAATATGTTCAGCCTAGATAAGTTTGTTTCAGATTTTGCAAGCCCTTCTCTTCATTTTGTGCCAGCATACATTTTTTTCCTTAAGTTTAAGAACCACTCCGTAAATAGAAACCATGCAGCCATTACATGCCATCTGCTCATTTTCCTCGTTGACAAATGGACAAAACCTTTTACCGAAGCATGAAGTGGAATTTCCTCAAGAACTGATAGGTATGACAGTTATCATGATTGACAATCCCATGAGCCTACATAGAAACACCAAATTTTATATTTTCAACAATTCATGCATAAGTGATTTGGGTCCAAGACCTGGAAACACCAAGAATGTAGGTTTTGTGTTTCCAACTCCAGCAATATATATCATATTCACATTTAATGCAGATCCATGCATTTACCTGGTCATTTCATATTTTGATATAATTATGGTTGTAATATAGGCATGGTGGGTAGTGGCATGCTGTAATTGTGTTATTATTGTAATAGTGTGTTTCAATACAGGCTTTAAAGTCAGGGCACCTCAAAGTGGTGGAGCAATTTCCTAGAAGCTATCATGAGCTATTACAGTTATGAGGTGTTTTGCCAAACATGTTAGCAGAACCACACCACCCCTTTTCGTAGCTGAATTGTAGCAGGAAAATTGTATTAAACAGCTAGTCATGTTATGGATATAAAATATATCTAATAGCGAGAAGACGACCCAGAAGGATAGAAGTAGCATTGAGGGCAAAAGAACTAACCATCGACAGGCTTTTCCACAAATGGCTTCCAAAAGCGATGGCCATGAACCTCCACGAAATCCTCTTCTTCAATAAAATAATCCAATCTTTGATTGGGCACTTCCCGATTCACAAGAGCATATCTTGGAACTGGAACTCCAAATTTTTTTAACCGCTGATATTAACAAACAATTAGATTTATCCCTCAAAATAAGAAAATGAAAGCAAGTTTAAGCTCAGAAAACAACTGAATGGTTTAAGTAGTTTAAGTTCTCATATAGATGTATAAATGAAACATTTATGCCCCATCTCATGCATCCACTGAATTGGAGTAAATGCTTGTCAACAAACCAAAAGTCCATCATAAATCCAAAAGAAAAAAGTGTTCGAATGTGTAGAGACTGTTGGAACGTGTAGTCTGTTGGAATGTGTAGAGTTAGTTGTCATAGCTAGTAATTAGTGTTAGTTAGAATTAGCTACAACTATTAATTAGTGTTAATTGTCATTCTACTATTATCTATCTGTTAGCTACCAACTACCTATTAAATAGGTCTTATCTCTTAGTGGGTTCCTCATGTATATAAATAGAGACTGATTGTAACTTTTGAGAAATATGAATATATACGTTAGTCTTTCCTCCTTCAACATGGTATCAGAGCCTAAAGGTCCTATATCTATTTACCTCAGGTGATTTTTGTCTAATCTTTCCCTTTGATCATTCAACCACTATGTCAGAAAAATCATCAATCACCCAGTCTAATCCTCCATCACTTCTCACAAAGTCCACCGAACCTCATCCTATTCAAATCACTTCCAAGGAAAATGTAAGTAGAATCCCTGCTAACTTGCAAAGATCAGATAGGAGACTGCGTATTTGGCGTGATGTTTGCAACAGACCCCTTCATACACGGGGGACCTATTGGATGAATCATGACCGACCAGCTTTGTTCAGCTATGATAATAAGCCGTCTCAGCGTGTGCCTCCTATAGCTAATGAGGCCACCGCATTTCCTTTCAGCAAAGAACAATTAGACCATCTTATGCAGCTACTTCAGGCTGGGTCTGTATCGGGTAATTCTACTGCTTCGATTGGCCATCAGGGTAGAAATCTCAAAGCCCTCTCCTGTTGTTCGCAACCTATCCCTTGGATCATTGATTCAGGGGCATCTGACCATATGACTAATATTTCATATTTGTTCACATCTTATGTTCCTTGTCCCGGCAACCAAAAATTCGAATTGATGATGGGAGTTTTTTGTCTATCGCAGGCAAAGGATCAGTTCCAGTTTCTGATTCTATTACCCTTCATAATGTACTGCATGTTCCTAAGTTAGCTTGTAACCTAATGTCTGTTTGTAAACTTTCTAAAGAGTCTAACTGTCGTGTTGTCTTTTTTGCTTCCCATTGTGAGTTTCAAGATCTGATCTCAGGGAAGACGATTGGCAGTGCTAGGATGAGGGATGGTTTCTACTATTTTGAAGAGTTTGTCTTTGATAAAAAAGCTCAGGCGTATGGAACTTTCAGTTCTTCCTCTGTCCGAGAAAAAAATTATGGTTTAGCACCATAGATTAGGTCATCCTAGCTTTGGATACTTGAAACATTTGTTTCCTCATTTGTTCAAAGGTGTGGATGTTTCTTCCTTCCACTGTGACAACTGTCTTTTTTCTAAAAGTCATCGTACTCATTATAGTCCAAAACAGTATCGTGCGTCATTACCATTTTATTTAATCCATAGTGATATTTGGGACCCTTCGCCCGTGCCAACAAAAACAAGGAAACGCGGTTTGCCACCTTTATAGATGATCATACCCATTTATGTTGGACATACTTGATGAGTGCCAAGTCTGAAGTTGAGTCCCTGTTCAAAACTTTTTATCAAATGATCGTGATGTAGTTCCACACTACTATTAATATCCTTTGTACCAATAATGGTATTGAGTATTATAACCAGTATTTGGGTAGTTTTTTGAGAGAAAAATGCATCCTTCACTAGTCAACTTGCCGAATTACACCCCAACAGAATGGCATTGCTGAACGCAAAAATTGCCATCTCCTTGAAATATCTCATGTCCTCAGTTTTTCAGTGCATGTACCTAAATACTTATGGGGGAAAGCTGTGTTAACAACATCTTATCTAATCAATAGGTTGCCTACTCACATATTAAACTACACTACTCCCTTAGATTATTTCAAAGAAGCGTACGCCACAGCTCGTATTTTTTCTGATGTTCCTCTAATGGTGTTTGGTTGGTTGCACTGCATTTGTCCACTCCCAACTCGGTGTCGATCCAAATTAGATCCTCGGGCTGAAAAGTGTGTGTTTATAGGGTATGCACCTAACCAAAGAGGTTACGAGTGCTACAATCCACATACTAGCAAAACTCATATCACTATGGATGTCACCTTCATAGAGTCACAATCGTTTTTTTCCAATAAATCTTTTCAGGGGGAGAATGCCCAAGTTAGTGAAGAGATTTTGCGGCACTCAAACTCTCCTGTCCTTCCCACTCCTTCGTTTGTATCTTCGGAAAAACCTTTGCCGAATCTTGATGTGTCAAACATAGGGGTAGAAAAAGTTCAAGATCACAATGTGATCAACAAGCCCGATCAGGTTTATACTAGAAGAAAAACTCTTCAAAAGGTTGCAAATCAAAACTTGATCTTGGAGTCTCGTCTGTCTGCAGCCCCGGGAAATGATTCCTTCCCTTCGTCATCAGGTGATGTTATTCCTCCCCCCCCCTAATTCCAGGCTCAAATTCTAATACTAACACTTCTAATCTTGATATGCCTGTAGTTCTTAGAAAATGGGTCAGATCATGTACTCAGTATCCTATATCGAAACATGTGTCATACCAAAAGTTGTCTCATCATCATAAAGCGTTTGTGTCAAACCTGTCTCACATAATTATTCCTAGAAATATCCAGGAAACTTTGAAGGATCCACAGTGGAAATGGCTATTGAGGATGAAATGCAAACACTTACAAAGAACGACACCTGGGAATTGGTTGATGCACCAGAAGGAAAAAATACCGTTGGCTGCAAATGGGTATTTGTGGTAAAATGTAAACCTGATGGGAGTGTTGAGCGATATAAAGCAGGGTTCGCGGCGAATAGGTTCACTTAGACTTATGGAGTTGACTATGAGGAGACTTTTGCCCCAATTGCCAAGATAAATTCTGTCGGATTTTGCTATCTTTGGCTGCTATTTTGGATTGGCCCTTACACCAGTTATACGTGAAGAATGTGTTCTTGAATGGTGACTTGGAGGAGGAAATGTTTATGAGCTTGCCACTTGGTGTCGCAGAAAATGAAGGCAAAGTGCAGATGGAAAAAGTCGTACATACTTAAACAATCTCCAAGAGCGTAGTTTGAACCATTCGAGAAGGATGTTAAAAGGTTCGGCTATCACCAAAGTCAAGAGGGTCACGCCATTCTATAAACACTCGAAGGAAGGTAAGCATGCAATTCTAATTGTCTATGTTGATGATATAATACTGACTCGTGATGACAAAGAGTTGGAAAACTTGCGAGAGAAGCTGGCTGAAGAGTTTGAGGTTAAGGGTTTGGGTGTCTTGAAGTATTTCCCTGGAATAGAATTTGCGAGATCCAAGATCCGTAAACCAACGCAAATATGTACTTGATTTGCTCAAAGAGACAAGTTTATTAGGATGTAAAGCAGCGAAGTCATCAGTGGAGCCAAATCTGAAAATTGAACCAGCCAAGGCTGAAGAAGTTATAGACCGAGAAAGGTATTAAAGGCTTGTCGGTCGACTTATTTATTTATCTCACACTCAACCTAACATAGCGTTTGCTGCAAGTGTGGTGAGCCAGTTCATGCACTCACCAGGGTCAAGGCATTTTGAAGCAGTACATAGAATTTTACGCTACCTGAAGGGAAGTCCTGATAAAGGTTTAATGTTTGAGAAACATGGACATCTGGAAATTGAGGTGTTCACTGATGCAGATTGGGCTGGAAGCATTATGGATAAGAGATCTACTTCAGGCTATTGCACGTTTGTCGGTGGATGTTTAGTCAATTAGAAGAGTAAAATGCAGAGTGTGGTGGCAAGAAGCAGTGCCGAAGCTGAGTTTCGATCAGTAGCACATGTTGTCTGCAAAGTTATGTGGATTAAAGGTATACTGGATGAATTACGGATCCTGAATTCCACACCAATGAAAGTGTGTTGCGATAATAGGGCAGCAATCGCATTTGCTCATAATCCCGTATTACATGAACGGACAAAGCATGTGGAAGTTGATAAACATTTCATCAAAGAAAAATTTGATAGCGGGCTGATTTGTATGCCATATATTTCAAGTGATCAACATGCTACTGACATTCTGACCAAGGGACTACATAGAAGACAATTTGACAATCTAGTAAGCAAGCAGTCTATGGAAGATATCTTCAAGCCAGCTTGAGGGAGAGTGTTGGAATGTGTAGAGTTAGTTATCATAGCTATTAATTAGTGTTGGTTAGAGTTAGCTACAGCTATTAATTGGTGTTAATTGTCACCCTATTATCATCTATCTGTTAGCTACCAACTACCTATTAAATAGGTCCTATCTCCTAGTGAGTTCCTGATGTATATAAATAGAGACCGATTGTAACTTTTGAGAAATAAGAATACATACGTTAGTTTTTCCTCCTTCAACAAGGATGTACTTCAACGCGTAAACTCATTATATAACTTGACGTTGAGCTCATTTTAGGCCATGATAAGCCCTAAGCCTTGGTGTGATGCAAGAAACCAATTTTGACACATCTTCTCAGTTTTCTTGAGAAAGTAATTTATCCATCACAAAGAGACATTGGAGGTGGGGATGAAGTGCAGCACAAACATCAATATCCCATTAAGCACGAGTATCTCCATAATTGATACCTTGACGAAATTAGAATCATGCCTCTAAATAAGGTGAGCACATACCTCATATACCTCCCTCCGATCATGAAGAAGGTGTTGCTGTTTTAGCTCATTTACCAGAAAAGGCCTGGAGCATAAGGCATTCAACATCAACATCAACATCAACAACACCTTTATCCCAAACTAGTTGGGGTCGGCGGTCGATGAACTCCAAAGATTCATAAAAATAAAGCAAAGCAGCATATGAACCTGCTAAGTATCTACGAACTATTATCCTAATTGCCCATTGCAGGGTATAGGCTAGCAGAAAAAGAAATATGACAGAAAGAGGCTGTTAGACGGGCGGAAACTCATATGTCGATTTCTTATGGCTAAATTGGGGCTCCTAAACGACGCATACAAAATTACAAAGCATGTGATCACTGTCAACAACACATTCTTAAGAAAAATTCCTTGATACTAGTTCACTTGCGTCCAAGGTTCACAAAGTGTGTGCATCGTAATAACCTTGGACTGTTACCACAAAAATCTAAAGCTTAAACCTTATATCACGACTGCAGTTTTCCGTAAAGATCCGAAGAAAATTCTTGTCTACTTATTAAGTGCATCTGAAACGCTGATAGTCATTTCTTTTCTCTTTATTTTTTCTGAGCCAAAACCTAATGCGAACCTAGTCTATTAGGTGCACATGATTTCCATTCCACAACCTAACCCCGCATAAGAAACCAATTCCCTAACAAGCAAAGTGAATGACGTCAGGTAAAATTAACATCTGCGGAAATGGAGAGTCTTACTTCCTTAAAGCAGCATAAGCCTCAGCCTTTTCAAGGGGATATCCAGTTGCATAGAAGGCAATTAAGCAATCACACAGTGGCCAGCTGAAACAGGCATATGTTGAGAAATTAGATTATAGCAGAGACCACCTGCATTTAAAATTTCCAGAATTCAACACAAAGATCTATTTCACTACATTCAGTGTGAATCGTGAATAGTGCAGCAGCATGCAAGGGAAATAGCAATAGAATTTACTATCAAGAATACTGCTAGAGACACAATTAACTATGCCTTCACAATTATTTGGTATGGAAGTCAAACTCAAACACGATTCTCCCTAAAAGAACCAACAAAATTAGCTCAATGAAATAACCATTAGCTAGCAACATATCCAAGTCGACTTGATAAAGCCCACAACTTCTTAGTTCTTCAATCTCCAAAATAAATAAGAAGAGTCACAATGCTGCACATGTTCGATCAAAGGTTATAAAGGAAGGCTCATATAGTGACAAATCTCATACGAAGAAGCATACTATAGGTGATATTGAGACACAATGCATCTACAGAACAATGCGTTAAAGATATGCAAATGGAATATGTTAGAAGATACTATGATGCGGCAGAGGTACAACCAACTCATCATTTAATATACTTTACCTCTCCACTGGATATTCCAGAATCACCTTGTCTCCAAATATGACGATCTGGCACAACAGCACAGCACAGCACAGTAAAGTATAAACGAGTTAAAAGAAGTTGTATATACAAATCTGAGTTGATCAACAACATTTCAATCAACGACACCCATTACGTTGAAGCAACCGATGCCAAAACAACAGTTAAATCACTATGTCATGCTCTATGATTTAGATAATCAGCATCTTTAAATCCAATTCCATCCTAACATACCCTGAGCATTACTCCGATGCTTCACCAACAAGTATTCGATGCACAGTGTATACCAACCAATCCATGTTTTGCAGAGAGAATACACATGAAACCTACTGCCTATTCTCCTGCCCTACTATAATGCGTCCCAGAGTGATAAATATAGTAATATATCAAAATACAACATCTCTACTCGTTTGATAAGGCGATCACCGTCAAATTCGACGAGAGGCTTCTAAATTCAACCCGTTGGGTCTTAATGTACCTCGAATTCACCAAACGCCCGGAGCCGCTCCAGTATCTGTACCATCGGCGCTGAGAACACCTGATAATGGATACGAATGAGCGCCAAAACTCAACGTCCACCAATAAAAAAAGAAAAAAGAAAAGAAAAGAAAGAAAAGCGACGAACGACTGCTGCACTTCCTAAACTCGCGACGACACCGTGCATCTCCGTTTTCAAACCCAAACGCGCAATACAAAACGCAAGAAACAAACTCGAAGCCACATTTTTCACCTTCTTCTCCATGACGCAGACTCCAATCCGTATCTTCCTCTCCATCTCGCTCTCAAACTACCTCAGCTCCGGCCTCGGGAACTCGCGGATCGCTTCCAAATCTCACCCCCCCCCCCGGCCAGGGCCCGTCGATCTCCGCTAGCCAAGCAAAAAACCAAAAACAGGCGGAGGTCGCGAACAGCGCCAGCACCCGGGGAGAGCTCAAGCACATGCACCACGTAACGCGAACCAAGCAAGAGCACGTGCGCGGCAGATGAGGCGCGCGAGAGGTCTCTTCATTGCGTTACGGCTTGTGGAGAGAGCGCGAAATACTGGAATTGGCCATGCTCGAACTCCAGAGCAGAGGGAGGTCGCGCGAATCGAGTGCGGTGGAGGAAGCAGGAGACGAGTGGAGAGAGAGAGAGGGGGGGGAAGTGAGGAGGAGGATGTGGAAATTTTTTTTTTTTTTTAGCAGCAAATGGAAAATATAATTTTTTTTCGAATCCAGGTATTTATATATACGCCGGGTCAAACTAGTTTCCCTTCGCTTTTAACCCAAAAACTACCTCAATTGAATCGCAATTTTATTTTATTTTTTAAATCCAATAGCACCCCCATCTGCTCCCGCTCGGAAACAATAACTCGCCAAATTTATATTCATAATCCAAACACTCAGCTCTGCTCGGCTTCGAAAACGATAATTACTTTTATTTTTATTCTTATTTTCCGCGTTAAATGCAAATTTCGCATTTTTTTTTAATTTCGAGTCCAGAAAAGATTAAAGGCGGGTTGCGGTTTTTTTTAGGGGGATAAGGAGTTGGGTTGGATTCTAGAATATGCAAGTGTTTTTTTTTTTGTTTTTTTTTTCCGGGAGGTGGATTCGGGGACGTGGAAAGTGTGGGAGGAGCTTGGAGGATTCTCATGTGTGTTCTTTTATGTCCCCCCCACTTTTCTTTTCGTTGGGTTGCTTTCCGGGTCATTTTCATTAAGCCCGTTTGCGTAATCCACCCGACACCCTTCTTTCTCTCTCTCTCTCTTTCTTTTTCTGTCTTTTATTTCATCCCCCGAGATATTGTAAAGTTCCTTTTAGCAAGTTGGGCACTCTCACCTTTATCAACAACCCCCGCCCCCCCCAAAAAAAAAAAGGAAAAGGGGCAAAAAAAAGAAAATGCTAAATAGACAATTTAATACTAAAAAAAAAAAAGGAGGGGGGAGAGGGGGGATCGGCACGCGGGCCGCGCGAGTCGTGGGCAATGATGACGCACCGAACCACCCACAGACAACCCATTTTTGCGGGGCGACGTGTTGGGCCCCACCTCCCCGATCCGCAGACCCACGTGCCGCGGGCTTAAAACCGCTCCGTCTGGTTGACTTTTCCTTCGACCGGGAAAAAATTTGACTCGCTGGCAATGTGCAACGCACGTGCTTCTTAAGGGTGTAAAAGGTGAAGTGCAACCGTTTCTTCGAATATCCTTTTTTTTTTTTTTGCACTCGCTTTAAACGAAAAAAATACATTCGATATGTCAAAGGGAAAAAATCGACACTACTAACCGTTGGACTAATTTTTCGAGAAAATTTCGAAAAAGAATTCGAAATGTTCTCATTTTTTTAAATAAGGGACTCAAGGGAATTTTGTTTCAAATAAAAGCCTAAAATGCTTAAATTATTTCAAAGAAAGACCACTTTTTTTCGTTTGCCTCATATGAGAGCATATCGCCATCATCCACAATGGCGGCTCCTCCGACGAGTATTTCAACGCCGCTGCCTCCCTCATCTGCGTCGCCGAGGACAGCGACCGCTATGGCAAGTTCATCCCCGAGGAAGGTGGCGTCGGCCCCCTCCTACAGCTCCTTAAGGAGGGCAAGCCCGAGGGCCAGGAGAAAGCCGCGAGCCATCGGCCTCCTCGGCCACGACCCTAAGAGTGTTAAGCACATGATCCATGCCGGTGTCTGTCAGGTGTTTGCCAAAATCCTCGAGAAGGGATCCATGAAGGTCCAGGCCATCACTACCCGGGCCGTCTCCAAGCTTGCCGCCCACTAACCTAAATGCCAGGACCTCTTCGTCCCGTAGAACATCATTCACGTTCTCGTCAGCCACCTCACTTTTGAGACGGTCTAGGAGCACAGCAAGTACTCCATGCCATTTAGGGGTGTGCAAACTAGACCAGACCGACCCGGGACCGGCCCGGCCCGGGCGGGTTGGTCCAGTCCTTGAGGTTGGCGGTCCGGTCCCCGGTCCCAATAAACGGGATCGGTGACTAGGCGATCCGATCCCCAGGTTCCATGGTTTGGGACCGGATCGACAATATTTTTTTTTTAAAAAAAAAACTAATCTAGTTAACCTAATGATTTTTGTTAAAAAAAACAAAGTAATGAAACACCAATTGGACATACATCTTGAGAATGGAACAAAAGGAAAGCTAACAAATACAGGAGACATAAAATGATATGCAATGGGAAACAAATGATGAATGAGATACTAAAGTCTGGTCAATATGGCTTTTATAATGAAAAAACTCTCAACCGTCCAGTACACGCACATTTACTAGTGACATTCCTATAGCTTCTATTAAAGTATAGAAAATCATCATGGAGAAAATTAAATCGATTTTGGAGCTCAAATAAAAAGTTTTTATCAGTTTTATCATTTTGAAATATTTCTTTCCAGTTGAGATTAGCCATGAGTTAACAGGAATAGCAAAAATTCTAGCATTTCTGCTGTTGCATAAAAACTCCATCGAAGAAACATGTAGTTTTCATAAGTAGTTAGAATTAGCGGTCCTACTGGGCCGGGACCGGCCCGGACCGCCAGTCCTGTTCCGGTCCGTGGTCCCGAAAATATGGGGACCGGACTACTGGTCCGGTCTCGATTTTAGTCCGGTCCTCGGTTCCATGCCGGGACCGGACCGGCCCGGACCATGCACACCCCTAATGCAGAGAGAGTTCTACTTACATTTGGTGGCCACAGAAGTCAGCTAAAAAAAAAAATGGTGTGTAAACAAAGGCTTCAAACATAACTTTAGTTCCTTTAGATGATTGAAGAAACATGGATACAGGTGTAACAATGGGAATTGGCCTTGAGTGTGGCGATGGCGTACTTGTGCTGTGGATGCACGTGAAACAGTTTGATGCTGTCAAGTGCGGCATACAATGTGCAAGTGCGTACAGCTGCTCCGATTTCGTGAAGTTTGCCGTCGCCACCGCGGCCTTCTTCCCCGAGCTGCCAGCTGAAGCACTCGTGGCAACGTCATTGAGAGGTTTCCAGAGAAGCTGCATGAACCGGTTTGGGTCGACATTCCCGAGATCGAACCATATCAGATTAGGGTAGAGGGTGGGCTCGTTGGCGGTGATGGGGAAGGCCAAGGTAGGTGTCGTTGGCGGGGGTGGAGAAGCGAAGGAGCCAAGACTTCACCCATGGAGTTCTCGAGGAGGGAGGAGGTCTTGCGAAAGGCGATTGCGTGGGGAGGGGAAAAAGAAAAAAGGAAAACATAACTGAAAAGGAAAAACCAAAATAAAAAAGAAAAAAAAATCAAAATAGTAAAAGGCGAAAAATACCCTTCGGTTAGACCCTTCTTTAAAATAATTTAAGCACTTCAAAACCTTATTTAAAATAAAGTTACTCATGTCCTTATTTGAGAAAATGAAAGTATTTTCAGCCCTTTTGTGAAATTTTCCCTAATTTTTATAAACAGGAAAGTTTATGCAGTATTAAAAAAGGATAAATAAAACTAAATAAGTACAAAAAATAAATTAGCCGTTCATTAGTAAAAACTACAAGATTTCTCGACCATTTGAAATTGTCTGATATACCTCTTTATCCATACTAAATCTCATCCTTACTAATTTATGGGATGTCTTGAATAGACTTTTACTTTGTATTTAATTCAAATTTAGCGACGTATGCTTTTTGACTCTTCTTACACGCGACTAGTGAAACTTTCCCACCATATAATTTTGACACGTGGATTCACATAAAAATTCTTCTCATGGTTTTTGAAATTTGGACAATATTCTAATTTCTTTCAGGGGAAAATAGAATGTTGCCATTTGCTTTTTTACCGAAGTATTGAAACGCACTTACTCTCAGTGTGTAAATTTTTTAGAAAAATTGCGAAATTTTAGGGAAAAAATTGAGACTGAATTGGCTCCATTTATAATTGAATTTGCATTAATACAATAGATTTTTTACTTTTTTTGTACTTTTTCACAAACAAATAGAGCTCCAAGGTAAAGAGACAACTGAAAAACAATCAGAATATGCTAGAATATTCTTGGGACTCTTGTCTTGACCCGGGTCAAAACTTTTTTTTTTTTACAGAGATTTGAACATTCAATTGAAAGCATCACATGGAATGCAATTTTTTTTTGTTGTGTCACAGTCTGCCCGGCTGCTGGGAAGCTGCTCGGGACAGAGAGGGTAGTTTCCTTGCGAGCGACCCACCAGCTAATTAGTCCTGCGAATATACTTAGGATGAAGTCATTTGAAGTGAAGGAAAAATTCATGTTCGATCGGGTCGTGGGTCGAAGTCTTTCCGGTCCTTAGGATCATGAACATCGGTTTCGGGGATTGAGTCGAAGTTGGATTCGAAGATGAGATCGACGCAAGTCGAGATCGGATCGTAGCCCTCAACTTGTTCATCGAGATTTCGCCCGGAGATGAGATCAGCGCAAGTCGAGATCGGGTCCTTTTCTTTTCCTGATTTCACGCCCTCTTTTCCGATAATATACTGAGTATGGCATTTCCGCAATGGACAATTCACATCTTTTCTTTCCCCCTCCCCACCCCCACACATAAGTTTTTGGCTCGATTGGAAGGAAAATGATATAAATTTAGGCTCCGTTTGTTTTATGAAAAATGAGTGATTTGAAAATATGTTTCTAAAGATAATCGCTTGTATCGTTTACATCAACTAGTCAATGAAATATATGTTCATTACTGATAACAAATCGTGTTTAAATATTTGTGTAGACGACATTTTTCGTTCATGAATTTTTACAAGCAACATATCGATCATACTTTTGAAATTGTTTACCAAATCACTCATTTTTTGGGAAACAAACGGAGCTGTAGGGCCCGAATGATAATTGTTCTATTTCTTTGTCTTTTTTCTGTTTTGGAATAGAAATTCGTTTGGTAAAATAATTTCATTTTTTTCATTTTCGAAATGAATTTTTAATCTAGAAATAAGTTTGGAACAGAATTGAGAAGTAAAATTTTTTGGAACCAAAATGGAAAAAACAGAATTCTTCTCATCGCACACTCCCTCTACTCGCGTGCAGTCTCCCTCTTTCTCACGGTAACTGTAGAATTTTCATGTTGTTATCAAATAATTTTTTATTTCGAGAATATAAATTATATGCCATTATCGAACGCATTTTTTTAAAATTTGATCTAATATTTTATTTAACTCGTTCTAACGAGACTCCCACGAAATATTTACTCATTAGTGGGCCAAAATCTTTTAATTTTGGTCCACGTAACGTTATATCGTGGACTAGATAATATATTTTGCTCGTTAGCTAGTGGATCGACTGATTAAAACTAATTTCTGAGTTGTCGTTCTTACATGATATCTCACTGTCACTGCACTTGCGTCGGAGATTGCCTCCTGATAGCAAATTGCATATACGGATATCCTGAGGAATATCCATGATGAAGCTTCTTGTTGGGCGTTAGATTTTGGTGAATACTGTCGCTCAATGTGTCTCCTTTTTTGAATCACTTGAGATTTTGCTGAAGGAAGAGCGACAATGTCTCGATCGTTAGGCTCTATGGACCAAACTCCATCCACCATCCGCAGAAGGTCTATCGGAAATCTACATGTGAATCTTCCGGGGACTTGATAGGTCGACTCGGTTTTTATCATGTGTCTTTTAGCTCAGCAATTTTATCATGACGGAAGCTAACATAGGGCAAATGTGTTACACGTGTACCGATTTGGGATTTCTGATGACTCAAAAATCAATTTGGAATAAATTTGTGACACTGTATCATTGGGATCATCGGTAATGATCCGAAAATCAATTTAAGATAAATTTCTTCTTTTATCCATTCTCTTGCGCTGAACTAAGGGGCGGGTGGGATTGATTTCACTAGGCCTAAGGGAAGTTGAAGGCTTTCTAGAGTCATGAAGGAGACCCTTTCTTTTCATTTCCGTGCGGTCCCTTTCTTGTACTTTGAGTGCTGAGACAAAGACCTCTCTCCAAAATCATATACGACGAGAGCCCTCCCCTTAGTTTGAGTTATAGTCCTCTTCTTTCGTAGACTTTTTTTGATTTATTGAACCTCTTGGACCATTCATGGGCGTGAACCTACCCTCAAATGCGAAGAATTGGGCTCAACTCCAGCCCAATAGTCTAAGAACGATCCGATCAAATGGTGAAGGCTCCGTCACCAATCGTTGGATTGAGTGGTCTCCTCTTTTCCGACTGATCCATACTCTTTCTCTTCCTCTGACTTGGGCCTGATCAAGGATTCTGGAACGCAAATTCCCAGTATTCCTTATTTGTGAAAAAATGAACAAAGAGTTTTTCATCATAATGTCGTGTAAGCAAATGGATAGGGTGATGAGTTAACTTCTTTGTTTATCACATATATCGATTTAAAATTTTTCGTGATATTAACCATTTCCATGAAAATCAAGAGAAGTTGGCTTTACTACAGCAATGACTGCTATTAAACTCTTCAGTGTTCGAGCTTTAAAATGTCGTATCCTATTCTGTGCCTTAGCGCCAGAAGAATCCTGGTTCGGCCTTCCACGACCCTTCAGGCTCAAAAAAGTCGGCATCAGTGTAGCCGTCATGAATTGGCCTGAGTGAACACACGAAAAGTTCTGACCCAAAAAAAAAAAAAACACACGGAAGGCGTGGATCATCCCCTTTGAAGAAGATGCACTCTCACCAGCGCGAGACAAGAGAGACACATTAGACGAGTTAAAATAGCGCAGATATGCCTGTGCACATCTCGCGTTCACGAGTCGTTTGGCCTTCGGCTGAAGACGAGGCGAACTTCCATAGGGAATATTCTCAACTCTTGAGTGAAGCGCTCGCTTCAACCTAGAAAGGCGACTTGAACAAAATGATCGATAATGCAGACTTGTCCCGAACAATGTGGATACGAATCATGTGGTGCATGTCAGCTTCCATTTTGGTCTATGATGAGGAGTTTAGCAGGAGAAGAAACCCTTTTTTTCTTTTAGAGGGATTCTACACTTGCAAGGTCTTAAGCCTAAGACTGCAACTGACGAGTTCGTATGCCACACAGGTACTGTTGAAATTGCTTTGTGAACGTGACCATTGGAGGCTCAGCTTGGTGTCGTCACATGTTCGACTTCTGCACCATGTTCAACTTCCGCACCATGTTCAACTTCCTCCTCCATCTTAGCATCAAGTGCCAGCTTGCCGATGCTCGTTCCTGCAATATATCCACCAGACCATGCATTCTGCAATTGATGGTTCATTTACAAACCACTGTAAGGGCTGCTAACTCAAGCCTTATAAGAGTAAGCTATAACCTGGTGGTGAACATCATCTCAAATTTATCTTGACTCAACATAAGGATATGCCCAGAACGGGAATTGTGAAAACAAAAGATCTCCAGTTGAGGAGCGGTTGGCAAGCAAAACTTGCGTGAATGCTTTGTCAAGAAATAGCAATAACAAATTGACAACGGCTTCTTGTAAACCTTAAATTTCCCCAACATGAGCCAGGACTTGAATATGAACAATGACCATTGCACAAAGAACAGTACTAACCTGGAAATTGAAACCACCAGTAACACCATCAACATTCAGCACCTGCAGACAAAGGCGCAATCCTGAATGTTTAATGAATTTGTTTTCTCTTTCTTTGAGTTCTCAGGCATCGAGTTGGAAATTCATGCGGTCATAATTACTCGAAAATTATTAAACCCAAACGAAATCCAGATACCCACAACAACTGTACCTCGCCAGCGAAAAACAGATGGGGCTGTATCTTGCTTTGCATTGTACTAAGTGAGATCTTCATAAAAGAGAAACTGATCAGTTTTTATCTTTAGTTATGGAAAGAACAGACAGTTTCATATGAAACATTAAAAGAAGAAGGAAAAGAGAGCAAGCGGAGGAAAGGGGGAGAACCTCGGAGAGGGGGACACCTCCAGCAGTGACAAATTCATCCTTGAATTGGCCCTTAAGACATAGCTTGATAAGGTTAGAACAAGTGAAAACAATCCAGATATCAGTGTCCAATCGTAGATTCCTTACCTTTCCCATTACCCGAAACTTGCACTGCTTTAACAGAGAAGCAATACCAATCAATGAATTATTTGAAATGGAAGCCCAGAGAATATCTGCATCCACACCCTGCAAATTAAAGATGAGAAGCATAATCCATACTGCTGAAATAGATTTTCCAAATTTTTGAACAGCAAAGAAGGTCATACTCATGTAACCTCACGATCCAATACATATTTCCAAAATCTCTTCACAATGCCAAATTCTAAAGGACAAGCATTGAGCAGCTTTTGTTTCTGCAAGATGAAGACATCCAGGGGGCAACATTAGGTCAAAGAATAATTACATGGTAGAACACTACCCTAAAACCGACGGAGGCATATTGAGCTGATAACGAAAAGAAGTTAATGACAAAATTGGAACTGGATGTATTAGAAAGAAGGCAGCAAAAAAAAGCAGAATTTCTAAAAGTTAATTATGAAGATACAATTAAAAATAGAAATTTAGATGCCAAATATTTTAGGCATTCTAATTTACATATCCGGCGAACTAACTACTTTGTAAGTTTGATCACCATGATCCAGTTATTTTTTGTTACAGGGTAATATAACACTATTTTATTGTGTACTCTCGAAACTCAGTCTATGCATATGAAAATACAGAAAGCAAATACATCATAGTAAGTGTTGAATAATTAAATATTAAACCACGCCTTCTTCTAACAGCTTAAGCTTTTAGACCAGTTGGTTGTGGTCCCATAAAATCTTTCATGGTATCAGAGCAGGAGGTCCTGAGTTCAAATCTTTCCAGGCCCCTATTTGCCTCCCCAATGAATTTGTTCATGCTTAGTACTAGGCAAAAGACCAGACTAAGCGTGAGGGGGAGTGTTGGAATATATAAAAATTAAATCACGCCTTCTTCTAATAGCTTAAGCTTTTAGAGCAGTTGGCAAATGATCCCACAAAATCTTTCATGGTATCAAAGCTGGAAGTCCCGAGTTCAAATCTTTCCAGGCCCCATTTGCCTCCCCAATTAAATATGTCCACGCTTAGTGCTAGGCAAGAAGACCAGACTAAGCGTGAGGGGGAGTGTTGAATAATTAAATATTAAACCATGTTTTCTTCTAACAGCTTAAGCTTTTAGAGCGGTTGGCAAGTGGTCCCACCAAATCTTTCAGTAAGAAATCGGAGAACTGAACTGGAGAGTGAGACCCCATGCCCCAACATGGTGCCTACTATCATTACCAAAAGGCAAATGAACAATCTAATAGCCAGCATCAGTATGCACTTTGACGAGTGCAAAGAGTATAAATCAGGTTTTGATGAATATTATCCTGCATAAGCAAGAATTTTCTTGTTCTGGGGATTAGAGAAGAAACAAAAGCCCAGAATTGGGGCGGTCCTGATGTCAGCCTGAAACTTCCTGATCTTTCTGTTGCCATCCATTGCTAACAGAAACTGAAAAGCAGAAACATCTGTCAATTTGATATCAGAATTACCGTGAACTGATGCTTTTGTTTCATTAGAATGGACTTCACATCTTCCATTTTAATATCTGGTACAAAATCTACAAAAAGATCTCCTGCATAAACAAAATATATCAAGGTCAAAGACACAAAAATACATATCAGATAACTCATGCACATAGTACTCCTACCTTCATAATCTGAACTAAAAAGAAGACGAGCACCCCAAGCAGACAGTTTTAAAATTGCAGGACCACTAAGTCCCCAGTGTGTAACTAACATGGGTCCAACCTGAAAGCCGGCTTCCGGTCATTAGATACATCACAGAGCTCTAAGCAGTAACAAAGGGAAGGATTACCTGCGTGAGTTGGGGTATGTTCGTCTGAACATTTTCTAGTTTCAGCTTCACCCGAACTTTTGGGAACGTGACCTGGACATCATATATATACACTATTTTTCAAAGTAAAAAATATGAAAACATTTGAAGTTCAAACACATAAGGGGGACCAAACTGAAAGAAGGTATACATAAGCATAAGTAGCTGAGAAAGGGAATCTACTTATCCTGTGATCATCATGTTTGAGTCCCAGTCAGATCAGTAATTCAACAACATTCAGAATTAATTATACGTAGTAAAGTTAGCAATTATCAACACTAATGTGATAGAGAGCAAGATTTTGAAATATTCAAATTATCATTATTTATACTCATAGATAGTAAAATAAACAGCTACACATACTATTATACATGTTGAATATGTGGAGAGTATACGGAACTTTTCGCAAAAACACAATTTTAACAACTCTTTTAAATAAAAATATTCATGCGAAGCACTAGGAACTAGGAAGAGCTATAAATGTATAAGGCTGCAATGAAGCTACCTTAATGCAAACAGTTATTTCCTGTGGCAAGAAAAAAAATGTAGGATAGAATATGATCCCATATGCTAGCGAAACTCTTTAAATAGATATTTTGACTCTATTGCAAGAGAATGCATGTTAGTTTAATGTTGCTGATAGTACCCCAGATAACTCCGCTAGCTGCGAATCCTCAATTTTAAAAGTGAATAAGCTAGGAACTGGATCCACAATAGAATGACCAAGCTGAGTAGCTAAGACATAACCCTGAAACAAGAATACGAAATCCATCACATTCTTCAGTCAATGCGGTTGGCAAACTTTTCAAGTCAAATCCATCACAACCTGCCGGCTGCTCCCACTGGCTATCAGCAGATAGTCAGCTTTGAGATTTTCCATATAGTCAGTTGTACGCTTCTCAATCTTGACCAGAAAGTTCCCATCAACATCTCTAGAAGCACTGGTGACAACTTTGCCAGTCTGTATTAGAACTAAAATAGAAAATCACACCTCAGACAAGACAAGTTGCAAGTACTGTATCATTAAGGCATGTAGAAAGATCTTCAGAACACCTGGACCATTTAGTAACACGACCATCTTTTCTTTTTTGCCACTAGTGCTGAACTGAATTAAACAATGCTCAGAAAAAAAGGTTGTGAATAATTTCCTTATCCATTGCCACTGTTAAGGTTAAACATGCAATTTATATATGAAAAGATGCCTTCAGGATTGGGGGAACAAAAATAGTTCTCAACTGTTTCAGACAATAAAAGAAGCACCCTCCAGCTATTGTCGCTCCAATGTTTGATTACAAAAAGAAGCTAACAACATTCAGAGTTGACATAATGCAGGCAGGTATTAAACTATCAATCTCAAACAAAGAGTTCTCAGCTTGTAACAAATCCACAACAAAGAAATGATGCAAAGAGTTCTGGGAGTTAAAATTCGATGCAAGCAGATTGCGATCACCAATTATAACAGAGCCACTTACCTCCTTTTCGCTTGGCTTCAGACAGAAGACAGTCAATTATCGAAGATGAACTATCACTAATAGGAAAAACCCTTCCATCGTCCTCTGTCTGCAGAAAGGATGCAATGATAAGCTATTGGATGATACAGCTTTGCCAAATAGTCAGTCAGCTTTGAGCAGAACCTTGAGTTCGACACCATGTTCAGAAAACCAGGTCATTGTGTCCATTGGGCCATGCATGCTGAAAAAAGATCCTCTTAATTCTCTGTGACCCCTAGGGTAATGTTCTGCCAAAACCTGTAATCAAGTTTGTCATGCTGAATTTTTGTAGCTTGCTAAATAAGGAATTCTTCCTCAAACACACCAGTGATATCAGGAAAGGCAGATTTGGAGAAATTTTGCCTAAATATTATGGGGGCAGGAAATGCATAACACTGTTAAGAGTCCAATTCCTCCGACAAGTGGGTCTCTGAGGTGATGTATGCAAAAATTGTACTTCTATCAATCTTTAAGATTGTTTGAAGTGGACTCAGTACTCTTTTTTCGTCATTGACAACTTTTTTTTTTTTTGGGTAAGTTTTGACAACTTTTTGTTACAAGGAACCTAAAGAAAAAGCCCATTAAGCAGATAACACAAGATACTTTCACTGCTCCAATTTCTGAAACAGGAAATGCATAACACTGTTAAGAGTCCAATTCCTCCGACAAGTGGGTCTCTGAGGTGATGTATGCAAAAATTGTACTTCTATCAATCTTTAAGATTGTTTGAAGTGGACACAGTACTCTTTTTTTTTCATTGACAACTTTTTGTTACAAGGAACCTAAAGAAAAAGCCCATTAAGCAGATAACACGATATTTTCACTGCTCCAATTTCTGAAACTGGTAAAATAATCAAGTTTGCTTACACAGATACCACATGACCAGGTATTATCCTCTATCCGTATTTGTAATGAACAAACATAGTTTTGGTTATTCACCTCCTTGAATACAAATGCAATAAACGCATCATTCTGGATAAGCTATTAGATGATACAGAAACATTCAAGATTAGGCTTGCATTCATTACAAACAAATCAACCATTTTTGGCCAACTATCATTAACTTCTGAAAGCTTCTCTTACAATTTTAACTCACCAGGTTTTCTGTGCATTGCCCATTCGTCACGTTGCAACGACCTCCTCCAGATATTTTTACCTGCCAAGAATGATAAAACTTCACAATGAGTATTATACTAGCAGTGACGAGTGTTGCAGTCCTATGACCATGCCCCACCCTTCACAAGTTGGCAAAGCCGTTTTTCAGATACAATCATCACTGCATCAACACAACAAACCCCCACAAAATTTAATCAGACACAGAAGCTTATAGATGGCAGGATGCACACCATTTAACCATATCTTCTTTTGGGATAACCATCTAACTGTACACTTAAGTACAAACACTCCAACTCCCAATTTCATGCCAACAAAAGGCCTATCTTTTCCGCGGTCACGTGCAATTTTTTCGTCTGTTTGAGGGTGCAGACCACAGCAAACGACCGCATTATAACTACGCCTCTGAAAAGCAGTTAAAACCCAACCTTTGACAAAAGCTTCCCTTTTTCAATGACCAAGACATTAAGATGAGGCGCGACCGTCTTGGCTCTGATTGCTCCATAGACTCCGGCTGCTCCACCTCCAACCACCACCAATAGCTCTTCACCCGTCTGCCACGCAATAGAGCAAACACATGGAAGGAGTTGTAGAAGGAACCCGCATTGAAAAACACGTAGAAACAACTGAATTAAGCTGAAAGTCGGCGAGACGTTACCTTCTGCGCTAGAGGGATAGCAGCGGAAGAGAATCGCCTTTTCTTGGGATTTAAGAGAAGGAAGCCATAGCTTTTGCTGTTCCGGAGCTTTTCGCAGGAGAACCCCAGTTGGAGGGAGAAGCGGGTCAAAGCGAAGTTCATGTCTGCGCCGAGAGTCCAGCTACTGCGAGAGACACAGGTCTCGCGAAAAAGTCTGACGACTAAGAGGGACTCGACCCAAGCACGCTCTGCGACTGTGGATGACGGTGTTCGGTATGGAGTCATGGACAGTTAAACCGCAGTTAACCCCAGTTTCGGTTCGGGCGTGTTTATGGTTATGTCAGGACGAGGAAAGCTTGTTGATTACGGGGTTATTTGCGAAGCGCAAAACTGATTCTGGTTATATGTCAGGACGAGGAAAGCTTGTTGATTACGGGGTTATTAGTGTTAGCAGAAAAATTAGTGCTTTTTAAATGGAAATTCTCTTTCTTTAATTGTTTAACAAGTGTCTCATGAGAATTTTTTTTAATAAGATGCAATCCCCCGAGATCAACGACGAGTGCCTTTCACATCGCTGCGAACTTGTGCTTGCCGTTCGATTTCGAACACTCTTTCCAAGCTGAAGCGAAGCTGTCAAAGCTGTTCCACGAACGTCCGACCATGCGCCGGAATGTGTACATCAACGGGATCATTTGTTGGCAGGGCATGGCTGCGTATCGAGTAATCGTGGAGACGGGGAGATAGTTAAAGGAAATGCGTTGCTGAATTCTTCTTCAGGGGTCCTAATGAACATGCTCTCGGGATTCTGCTAGGAGGATGTACATCTTAGATTCATGGCAGACCTTGGATGGTCGAACGGATGAACCAATTGTACTCGTGGGAGAATCACCATTAACAGACGATCTTCCCCCACCCCCCCTTTTCCCCTTCTCCCCTCTATTCTAAAGCATGGATGTTTGCAGTACTTGCTGTTGAAGAACTTCAACTAATGGCAGCATAGACAGTTACGGAGGCAGGATCAGAAAATTACTGCGCACGGTAATTCGGATACGGTGATGAGTAAGGGATTGAATTTGCTTGCACCAATGCCTTTATCTGCAGGGCCGATCGCAAGCACTTACTCCAGAGGTCATACTAATCTACTCGAAGAATCGATGCGTCGAAGATGCCGAAACGATCTTTCCATAAGTCAACCTGTGTCAAGTACATACCAACCACCCAAACGTAAACCCCTCTCTCTCTCTCTCTCTCTCTCTGAATCTTGTACACGCCAGAGAAGCGGAAAGAACATGAAGTTTCTGCAGTTTATCCCTTAAGAGGCCGATCGACACGGCTACCTCGAACTGAGACTCCCGGGGACCTCGATATCTCTCGCCGCTGGGAAAAGATTGCAAAAAACGGAAACTTCATTGGAAAGGAACAAACTTTGATGAATAATGACACATGGACATTGGACACTACCGACCTGCCATCATCCTACACCAAGTTTATAGATTTGCTTGAACTTCAACTTTATAGGAACTATGAACAAACCTTTCGATGACGAAGGAACCACCACGACGTGCATCGCTGCATTATTGGGAGGAAGCTGTAGCCGGAGGGGATAGAACTTCTTGTTCCACCGAGAGCAGACCATGATATCCTCGTGCCCAGTCTCTTCCTCTAATTTCTGCACCAACTCCTCCAATCTACCACCCATGAACGTGAATGAAAGCTCTTCATTCTCGTCCTCGGTGTTGCCATCTTCATCGGCCACTTTGTAGTAGATCATCCTCCCTTCAGGTTTCGCCGAACCACTGAACGAATCGCTATGCTGCAAAACAAGAAAACCAGAAGACAGAATGATCAATTGCACCTCCCAAGTTTTCTGCATCAAATCCATACTTTCCGAGGACGCAGATCGATTGCAATTTATCAAGGGCGTCAGCGATGTATTCACACTTGTAATGGGTAATGATAGAGATGGAGTATAGGCTGTTTAGATCAACATTATCATAGGTCGCTGAAATTGATTCTCTGTCTAATTTGCTAATTCTTATGAAGAAAGTCATCCTTCATGCCTAAAGTATATATCCTGGTCGATCTACTAATCAAGGAGTAAGAAATGACCTCTAATTCCGATGATTTCGGTGAGCGAAGCTCGATCGAGGAAGGAGAATCCAGTTCCGGGAGAGATGGTTCTGGATCATGATCCAATTTTGCCACCGGCAACGGAGTAATCGGCTGTTCCCTGATCTCCACAACATCTACGTCCCACAGAATCCAATCCTGGGTCGAGGTCCGGCGTGGAATGTCGTGCGTGATCGAGTTCCTCCAGGGCGGCAACCCCCCATTCGCGCGCAGGAAATTGCCGTATCGCGTCTTGAGACGGACCTGGACACCGTCCCTGTGGGGCTCCCATTCCAGGGACGAATCCAATCTCCTGGTCGGGAGAGTCTGCAGGACCTTCTTGCCCGTCATCCCCAGGAGGAACGGCACGTTGGATGCCGTCAGGTACTTGCCGAAGCAGCTCTTCAGGCGCACGACGCCGGCGCCTTCCACGACCTCCACGGTCCACTTGGCCTGCCTGACGGAGCCGCAGCGGTCCTGGCACACGGATTCCTCATCGTCATCCGCCAGCAAGTACTTGTCGTGGTGGCCGAGGAGGCGGACGGATTTCGCCTTGGTGAAGAATTCCATGCCGCCCTGAATCACGAGGGGGCCAAAAAAAGAAAGACAACGAAACAAGATCAATCCCGGGGACCAGAGAATAACCAACGACGCATTTGCTGAATTGGAAGATGGTTCAAACTCAGACGGTCCTGGTCATCATCACCAGATCCGAAGAAGCAAAATGACCAGTACAACAAGGTTTTGATCTTGTTCTGTCTGACAAAAGGGTGGCAAGAAATAGGAGTTAAATGTGGAAATCAATGTGGTGGGCACAATGTCGGATTCAGGATTTTGAGAGAGAGAGAGATGATGATGATGATGATGATGATGATGAAGATGTTGGTTGGGGGGGCGATCCGTCATTTGACGGTTAGAGTTAAACTGTATCTCGGCGATTCGGCATCAATGGCGTCTGGTCTGGCTAAAGCGGGCAGAACAATGAAGGATCCCGATACTCTTCACAACCTTTGAAAATTTCTCTCTCTTTTTTTTTTTAACAGGATGGCCATATTTTTCAGGAAAAATTTCAATTAAGGGCCCCAATTGCTTTTATTTTTTCAAATAAAGGCCCAAAGTGGTAATTATTTCAAATAAGGGTATGAAGTGCCCTTTTTATTTCAAACAAGAGGCTGAAGTGATTATGCATGTTTCAAATAAGGGCCTCTCATCACTGACAGACCGACCGGCTAAATATTCCAATCGGTCAGGGATATTTTGGTCAAAATATTATTTTCATTTAGTATTTAGTTAAATTAAATAAAATTTTAAAATACAAAAAAAAAATAGCACAGGCAGGAGCTCTCCCGCCTGTGCTGGCCACCCCACCGGTGGGAAGAAGCCCCACTCGCCAGATGCTTTAAAAAAAATAAAAAAACTAAAATAGAAATAAAGAATGAAATTTAAAAAGAAATAATGAAAATGCCCTTAATTAATTGGTGAGAGACTTTTTTTGAAATTGATATTGCTACTTCAAGCCCTTATTTGAAATAAGATATACTTCAGATCTTTATTTGAAAGAATGAGAGTACTTCGGGCCCTTAATTGAAATTTTCTCTATTTTTCAAGAGGGAAAGGAAATTATTCGACAAATAGCAAATTAAGTCGTAATAATCCCCTTGGACCTTGTGGTGAAAATGGGGTCAATTAGCAGCCTTTTGGGGGAAATTACGAGGGCTATTATGTATCTCATGGTGCAAATTATTCCACTTGGGTCAAAACTCGTACCCGATCAAATCAAGGTGACGGATATCGCTTTCGCGCGCAGCTATAAGTTTCGATCGCTTCATTTTGTGTATGCGGTCGCAATCAATGTAATCAGTTGAGGAGAAACATGGTTCGAAGTGAGCATCGAAGAGAAAAGCACGTAAAAAAAAGGAAACGACGTGTAAAAAAATAAATTAACACGGAGCGTTCGAAAAATAGAAAGCGCGGTCCCAGCTATTAGATTATTACTTATCTATCTTGGAGTAAATTGAATGGACAGTAATTCTAGTTTTTCTCCCCCATTTTTGAAGCCGTAGTAGATTTTTTATCAAATTGGTGGGGCTTCAAAAACTGGTGGAAGTGTACCTTTGGATTTTGCTTAAAGCTACGAGTTGAGAGAGAAGTGCTCCCAACTCCAAGTTAAACATTTTGAAGCCCAAAGTCCCAAGCAAAATAAAGGAAAAAAGTAGTGCTAGGCTGCTAGCTACGTTTAAGACTGATCTATCAAATTTCCAGAATGAACCCGAAGGAGAACCTCAATTATTTATTTATTTATTTATTTATTTTGCAATATCGTCCTTAAATTATATAACTTTTTGTTCGCGGTTAAAAATATTCGACAAGAATGGTGACGTGGTGATTATTAAGTGTTGCCTTGGTAAACTACATGAAAGCCACGTAGCTCTCACACTTACGTATTGAGAAAAATTTCAAATGAGAACGTGATGTACCTTTATTTTCTCAAATAAAGGTATGAAGTGAACTTTATTTTAAATAAGAGTCTGAAGTGCTCTTTTTATTTCAAAGAAGAGCCTAGACCAATGGTATTTTCGTCGTTACATATTCTAAATATTTTTCATTTTTATTTCTTATTTCTTATTCTTTTTTTTTTGCCTTGGCTGGCCACCGGCAAGGGCAGCCCTTGCCAGATCGGGCGAGGGCTCACCTTGCCTAAGCAACCGTCAAGGAGGCCGCCCTAGACAATTGTCGGCCTCGCCCATGCAATCGTCGGTCTTGCCTCGCCTGGGCTCGTCGGCTGACGATCGTTTAGGCAAGGTCGGCTACAGGCAGGGGCCGTCCTCGCTTGCGGCCGACGAGGACACCCTCCAATGGTAGTTCCCTTCAAGGAAAAAAAAATAAAAAATAAAAAAAGAAAAGAAAAAATATTTAGAATATATAATGACGAAAATAATCTTAATCAAGACCCTTCTTTGAAACAAATTCATGCCATTATTTGAGAAAATAAAGACACTTTAGACTCTTATTTGAAATTTTTTCTATGTTTTGTTAAACGAAAGAATAAATTTGAAAAGAAGAAGAAGAAGTGGCGGTCAGCCATTGGCTGTCGTAGACAACCCCCCTCCCCTAACCTAGCGACTTGTACCCCTGTCAAATAGGTGGATTGAGTCAAATTTGTATCAAGTTGAAAATGATCCAACTCATGTTGACCCATTTACATGCAATATAAATTTAATGATCCATACTTGACTCATCCCAACCCAAGTCGATCCCTATTAATAAGACACTTTCATATTCAATTCAATTTAAAATAACTTATTTGTTATAAATTTCTATTACATTTTTGTTCTTTTTTTTTTTTTAGAAAATCGCTGAATTCCTACGTTAGTTGCATATCAGCAGCGTCTGGCAACATGCTGATGATCGGCTGTTGGCGACCAGTCGACCACCTGCGACGATCGACGACTAGCATACACCGACATTGGCGACCAATGACCGACCAACAACCGGTGACCTGCCAGACCCCGACTAGCTTAAGACTTGCTTGAGGTCGGTAAGGCTCGAGCTCCTTTGTGGCTGTCATGGCCGATCGCGGCGGAGGAATACTAAGAAGAAAAAATAATATTAAAAATTCGCGACCCTTGGTAGATTTCGTAAAAGAAAAGGAAAAAAAAAATATATAAAACATCACAAAAATTCAAAATTCAAAAAACTTGTTTATGAGTCACTTAAGATAATTTCTTTTTTGTCAAGACACTTAAGATAGTTAAGTAACCCACTCATCACGATTTAAAATCCATTAATTTGTGAAGTAACCTATCTATGACACCTTTAAGTGTATTTTTAAAACTAAATGTAATCCATTTTGTAACCCACACTATTAAATATATGCCGAAATATAGGTTTTAAACTAATTTTGTCACTTCTAGCAAAGAGTGTGGGGGTGGCTCGGGCGGCGCCACCACCCTCGTTAAACGATCGACACATGGAAAAGAAGAAGAAACAGAAGCCTTATACATGACCAAACAACCTATATCAACACAACAACCGTCGTCATGTCATGACCCAGGTTAAGTCCCATTTGGTATGTCGTTTTTGCATAAATTAATACCTTCAAGTGCTTTACTTAATTTTTTTTTAATTGCCTTCAGACATATGTAATTGACTAATCAATATCCCCCAGACGCGAGATTAAAACACCCTTTAATTATTATATTCTCTCTCTCTCTCTCTCTCTATATATATATATATAGAGAGAGAAGTAATCTAATAGATAAGGCGTGCAATTTGTCAAAGTTGGCAACGCCACTGGAACTAAACTAACATGTGATCAGCCACGACAAAAGACAACCGGTGATGGACAAAGACGGATCATCCTTTGATGTCAGGTCCTTTTCTAATGTGAGCAGGATGATCAATTCTCGCATCGACCCAAACATGACGCGGCGCAAACCTTTGGATCGGGTGAGTTTCAGGCTATTGATTTTTTCAAGGTAGGAGAATCCCCTTAATATAGGGGAGAGAGCATGTCAAGATGGGGATGGGGTAATAAGTCACCTGCTTTTAAGAGGCAGGTGATCCCCTACCCTTCCATGAGCCCTTACGTCGTAATTTGTCTACAATAGAATGGAAACTGAAGGGGCCTTAGGGTTTACCTTAGAGGCGTGCGATGGCTTCCTCGAGACCACCATGTCCATGCCCACGCCCGCCGCGCTCCCCGGGCCCAGGTCCAGGTGGTCGTCCACAGAGTAGTCCTCCGAGGACGATGACGCACAGCTGGAATGGGTCGACAGATGGCGGCGGGCCGAGTCGGCCGCGTGGTGGTCCACTACAAGGTCGACCATGTCGACGCCCCACAGCACCCAGTCCTGGGTGGCCGCCCGGTGGGGGATGTCGTGCGTGACCGAGTTCCGCCACGGCGGCATACTCCCGTTCCCGCGGAGGAACATTCCGCCTTTGGCCCTCAGCTTCACGTACGACCCGTCCTTCCGCGGCTCCCACTCGATGGACTTGTCGTTCTTGGATTGGGGGATCGATTGCACCACTTTTTTGCCTACACAAACAGTGGGAGGTCAGCATAAATTAGCTCATGCTGGAAAAAACCCCTTTTGGTATTGACCAAAACCAGAACTGCACGAGCTTGACTCGGGTCAAAAGCATATTCGGACCCCCCATCCCATGTACCTGAAATGCTGAAGAGGTAAGGCTCCTCCGTGGCGGCGAGGTACTTGCCGTGGCAGCTCCGGAGGCGGACGACGTGGCTGTTCCCGGCGACGTACTCGACCGCCCAGTGGGCCGTGCGGGAGGACCCATTCTTGCTCTGGTGGACCGTCTCCTCGTCATCGTCGGCGACCAGGTACTTGCCGTGGAAGCTCCGGAGCCGCACTGCCTGGGCCTTGTTGAAGAACTCCATGATCGACCAGCAAGCAAGGATAAAAGGAGGATGCTTATGAAATGCTAGCTGTATTGTGCTTTTTTCTTTCTGGGCTATGGTACAGCGACCAAGACTTGGTAGGAGGAGGATGTCATGTGCGACTTCTTGGTTGACGAGAGCAAGTAGATGCATTTATTGACCTTGAACGATTTTTATAAATGTTGGGCATTTTGAAAGATTCTATAAGGCTTGAAATCTTTTACTGCCTATCATCGTCCCCACTTACATAAGACACGGGTCTATGTGAAACGAAGAAGGCGACCGCTCTCTCGAACGACCGATCTGCCGTCCTCGAATACCGCGCTCCTCCCCAACCAACGGTCGAGGTTTGTTCTTCAGTAATCCAACGGCCAACAATCCCCGAAGATTCGATTGTCCAAGACTTGTAGAGGTGCCCAAAAGGCGAACTGTATGCTCACAATATGCAAGAGTCGCCAATCTTGCGTCTGCTCACCAGATTTGATCTTGTTGTGGAACATGTGTTTGAAGCTCTCCGACCGAGTCTATTGTGAGACCGAACCCTAATCAAGGAACTCAAAACAGCTAGTTCGTACTTGTGATCAGTTTAAGGTAAATTCGTCTTGACTTAAACATAGAAAAAGGGGGAAAATATCAAATAAGTCTTACATTTATCGATGATGGACGGATATAATCAATTACCGTTTAAAAAACTATAAAGAAATTTATGCTTTCTCGTGAGACATGACATGAGCCCCTGATTTTTGGGATGCGAATAGCTCGATCCACGAGTCTACTTGCCATTACTTCTACCTTCCAGATCCAGGCTACTGTTCTGTGGAACTTGGTATGTTAAATATGGCGCTCTCTCTCTCCTTCTTTTGTGTGTGTGCGCGCGCGAGCGCGCCAAAAAGACCTTAGCACCAAGTTTGCTGTGCTTGGCTTGCTTGCTTGTCAAGTTAATGGCACAAAACATACTCTGCAGTCTGCGCTTACCAGTTTGCTATGCCGTGCATTACACGATGTAGCTTCAATTGCTCGAAAAGTCCAAGTCATCTTTAGTCTCCGAGAGAAAAAATCCTCTTCCACCCATATCAAGAAACATCAAGGTCACACAAAGTACATAGAACAGAATTCGCATAAACTATTAACTCCTTTTAATCTACATCAAGGATAATCAAAACTAGAGTGGTGATCAACTGCAGGACGATCCCGACATGTCAGTAGCAGTCATTTTTGCTTAGGTTCATCTCGGCGCTCTGCGTAGGAGTCGGAAATGCTCATTCATTAAGGGTTAAGGACTTCAGACTACGCATTTTCAGGCCAGATGTTATCTGCAAGATTGTAGGCATGTGAAGATATAAGTTCTTACAGGGGTTCTGATGTATACTTGTTAGCTTAACTGTTTTTCAAGAAAAAGGACTCTGACATCTACGTTTAAGTCCACGGTGTTGGGATTTTCAGGCAGGCCTAATTTTCAGTTGATCACATCCAGGCGGAAATGTATCTAGATCTTTGAGTACGACCGACCCCCATGTAATTTTGGAACTATCATGAGTCCGATGCCGGACGGATTTGAAAACCGAACTTATGAGGCTTTTTCTGAAGCAGGCAGATTAAGCTCATAATTGCCGAGAGCGGAAGCAGCAGCAGAAGTGGGTAAATTATTGCTGTTATTACTGTTATTTTCTGCTGAACAGCCAGCCCAAGTCGGTTACACCATTGTCAATTGTCATCGTTTCAATCCTTGAGCTTTGTAAGAGATTGAAATATGTGTCCAAATCAGTTTTATATGTCCCACTTGTTGGTTGGTTTTCTTTGGGATACAAATAGATATGACTTTTTCCTTTTTTCCGAGGTCAACTTGTTCATCTTCTCAACAATCGCCATTATTCATGCATCAAGTCTTACAGAAGAAAGTCAACCATATCAGTCTGACCCACCAGATTCTGCACTTAAATTTTCCATCTTTCCTACTTCAACTTCTAATCACAAGCTTGAGTTGACGATTTCTCAAATCACAAAAGTGAGTTTGGTGAAAAGAGGAGTATGCATTTTCAGTTTCCTTCAAAGTTCTCCATCCTTTTTGTTTCTGGCGACAGACAAGAATCTGAAAATGTGGAATGAACTCCGGGGAACATCAGCAAAGCAAAGTGATGCGATTTCGGTCTTCGCGCATTCGGTTGCTTTGTTTTCTTAATTTTATTTTCATTATTTTGGTATTGTATTGGATGAAACTACACAGATTTGTGTAATTACTTGGCAGTAGTGCCATTGCTGCAAAACTGTGAAAATGAGAGGCTCTCTGGCGATGAAGATGGTCCTTCTCAGCCTCCTGCTCTCACTGCTTGTCCACTGTTCTGCTTCATACCCCTTGTGCACTGATTTAAGTATGTGTTTGTTTGATTCTTGGGTCTCTTTCTACATGCTTCGTTCACTGTTCTATTGTTGACAAACGCAAAGAGATTGATATGATCTGAAATGGGATGAAATATCATATGTTTAGCCAGCAATCCAGCTGTTTTGTGATTTCTTTCGTCTTCTTTATTCAATTTTTCGAACTTTGGTTTGTGGATCGGCGCCTCACAGTTCGGTATTGTCATGCTTTTTTGTGCTGGAAACAGGGGCACCCTTCAATGCTGATAATGCCGGTCTCGCCTTTTGTCGATACAATGGCAGTGTCTGCTGCGATTCTGCTCAGGATTTAGAGCTGCGGAAGCAATTCAAAGCGATGAACGTCTCAGACCCTGGTTGTGCTTCTCTGCTAAAGTCGACTCTTTGCGCGGTAAAGGCTTCGTTTCCTGTTGCTCTGATGTTGCTAAACACATTTGACGTGATCGATTGCCTTTCCATCGAGAGTAGAATAATTTGTGCAGTTGAAGGAAGCAGAATCTAATGAAAGGCCAATTTTCATTCCCGGGCTTCCTCTTCTCCGAAATGATTCCTCTTTCAGAGCATTATCATATCCGTGTAGCTTCCATGAAGTTGTAGCTACAAAATAGCATAGCTGTTAGAGGTGGAAAATATTCAACATCCTTAGCTATTTTACAAATTGTGGGTCTGCTTACTTTCTTGCAGAGATGTGATCCATTCTCGGGGGAACTGTATCGAGTTGAACAAGCACCTCATGCGGTTCCTGTTCTATGCAATTCTTCAGTTTCCGCGAATTCCACCTGGTCCCAACTCTACATACTTGATTTCTGCTCGAATCTCTGGGACAAGTGCCACAACACATCCATATTAAATTCTCCTTTTGCTTTTGAAAGTGCCGGTTCTGGAAGCAGGATATCAGATTCATGGAGTTCAGCAGCAGAGTTTTGCAACGAATTCGGTGGGGTTTCTGACAATACATCAGTATGCTTCTCTGGTGGACCGGTTAAGTTAGCAGGTGCCGAGAATTCGAGCACTCCGAGCGGTGTTTGCCTCGAGAAACTCGGGAACGGTTCCTACCTCAATATGGTAGCTCATCCTGATGGTTCAAATCGTGTGTTCTTATCCGATCAACCTGGTACAATATGGCTCGCGACGATCCCCGAGCAAGGTTCAGGAGAGATACTTGGAATTAATGAGTCAAGCCCCTTCTTGGATCTGACCGATGAAGTACATTTTGAGAGTGAGCTTGGGATGATGGGACTGGCATTGCATCCGGATTACCAAAATAATGGCCGGTTTTTTGTTTCCTTCAACTGTGATAAGGTCAAGTGGCCTGAATGTTCCGGTAGGTGTTCATGCAACTCGGACGTGGGATGCGATCCTTCGAAGATAGGACCGGACAATGGGGCAAGCCCTTGCCAATATCACAGTGTCATATCAGAGTTCACCACCAATCGGTCTTCACCGGTAATGAAAACCGCACATTGCTCTAATTGTTTCACCCGTCGTGACTATGACGACAATAGATAGATCTTATGTTGCAATCTGTATTTTTTAGAGTGGCACCATCATTCCGAAGGAAGTGAGGAGAATATTCACAATGGGCCTCCCGTTCACTGCTCATCATGGCGGTCAAATTCTTTTTGGACCGAAAGATGGGTACTTGTACTTCATGATGGGCGACGGAGGGAGTATCGGCGATCCCTACAACTTCTCTCAGAACAAAAAATCCTTGCTTGGAAAGATCATGAGGCTTGATGTCGATAACTTACCAAGTAAGCCACCCGCGCCCGAGTTTGCACTATATCTGAGTGTTGATGTGTATTTGTATGCCGAGCGGATGTTTTCCAGCTCACTCCGAGCCTTCCTGGTTGTTTTTGCTTTAGTTTTTCCTGTATACCTAACATTCGTGGTACGTCGTGGCAGATTCAACGACGATTAGTGAATCTGGACTGTGGGGAAATTATTCTGTTCCCGAAGACAATCCATTTTCCGTAGATAAGGAATTAGCTAGCGAAATTTGGGCCTTGGGATTCAGGAATCCTTGGCGATGCAGCTTCGATTTGGAAAGGCCTTCCTACTTTCTCTGCGCAGACGTTGGCCAGGTTTGCTTGCACTTCACGGAATATGTTCCCTCTCAGTCAGGCGCTTACGCGAATGAACTGCATCAGAGATTAAAATTGTAATGCAGTTTCTATAGTTTGAGTCCATGAGACGCATGTGCATACACATCTTGAAATCGATGCAACTTTCTGATGAACCGATTGACCAGAGCACCTGTTTTTCTGTCGTAATTTCGACATGGAATAAGTGGTCGATTTCCTAACAGGATCTGTACGAAGAGGTGAACATAGTCACAAAAGGAGGAAACTATGGATGGCGTGTCTACGAGGGCCCGATGCTATATCATCCCCCACAAAGCCCCGGTTTTAATACATCTGCTAGCTCCATCAAGCCTATCTTCCCTGTGATGGGATATAACCACTCCCAGCTTCAGAATCCCCAAGGTTCTGCATCGATCACCGGAGGCTACTTTTATCGGTCCATGGCAGATCCGTGCTTGTACGGAAGGTAAGTCCATATAGCTTGCCCCCCACATTATGCTTGACGGGCCTTGCTCCTCGGGATGTCGGTTGATTCTCTAGCGATTTCTCTTTAAGATGATGTCATTTTAATCACTTCTGTGAAGCTTGTCTTGAAACCTCGAAAATTACTAAGGCAGGCATGCTGAGACGTTGTGAACCTTGATTTCAGATACCTGTATGCGGATCTGTACGGCAGCGGTGGCATCTGGGTGGGCACAGAGAATCCTGAGAACAGCGGCAACTTCACCAGCGCTCAAGTCCCTTATGGTTGCGCAAAGGACTCTCCCATACAGTGCGGTGGTGCCGAGGATGAGTCTTTGCCTGCTCTAGGCGCGATATTCTCTTTCGGCCAGGACAATAGCAAGGACACTTTCGTATTGACGAGCAGCGGATTGTATAGAATCGTGAGTCCTAGTCGGTGCAACTTCGCTTGCTCTAAAGAAACGGTGACCCCTCGTAGCCCTCCAGCGTCCACCCCTTCTCCTCCTCCTCTGTCCACTTCAATGGCGACGCCGTGGAGGCACCGAGGGCCAGAGTTCTCACTTCTGAGCCTCATCATTTCTTACGTATTCTTGTCCGGTATGTGCTGCAATTTGTAACCGTGGAATTCCTGCTGTCAGCTTGCGAAAAGCATGTCACTCACTAGCTTCATCACATTGCCGCAACGAGTAGGAGCACGAGAGCAAGAAATGGTGATTTTGTATTCGATCGTCGGAGCGAGGAATGAAGTGAGTTGAATTTGCAGCAGTTTTCATAGGGCGGATGCTTCTTGAGTTTCCAATCGAAGGGTAGACACTATACACTCTTCTTTCACACAGAAACATTCACACATTCAAGGGGGCAACTGTTTTTGAATGATTGATAGTTTCACAGTTGAGGGAGATGATGGAAAAGGGCATTTTCATCCTCAAATTTGCTGTCACCATGTTCTTGTAATGAAAGGCTTGATTTTGAACAGTGCATAACTGGTTAGCTGGACAACTATACACAATTTGTTTCCAGGGAAAACATGTCGCGTCTGACGTAAACCGACACTCGAAGCAAACATATCTGCATGACCAGGGTCATCTACCTTCCTGAAAAGCTCGATTTGCGCCGTCAAATCAGTCAAATTAGGTCGACAAGGCTTGGCCAAATGAGATAGAGAGAAAGAGAATACTCAATGGTCCAAATAAATTTTTATCTGAAATTTTAAACGCAATTTTTAACATGTGCAATATTATTGGTATTGCGATCCCATCGATTAGTTGACTCAATGTATTCCTAAAAGATTAGAACAAATTCATCAAAATGTGGAGAACTTATTGAATTAGCCGGATAAACAAAGTCAATTTGGTCTTTACAAAAAAAAAAAAGTCAATTTGGTGATATTAGAGTCAGAGAGAAACCATTGAGCACTTGGTCACTTCCAAGTCGCTATGCATGCAGCAACCATGCAAGTAGAACTGACGCTATCTTCTTCCTCCTTCCTTCATTCCTCGCCATTCGTCAAACCCTCCTTCATCAAAAGCAAAACTCAGCACTCTCCGATCTCTCTCACCCTCTCCGCAGTCTCAGCTTCTTCTTCTTCTTCTTCTTCTCCTTCAACAGCCAACAAGGATGTCTGGAGGAGAACCCCCCAACCTCGGCACAGGGCGCCCACCTTCCGGAGATCAGAATCACCCCATCTCGATCACAGCGTTGACATGGACGAGCTCGCTTCGTCCATCTCGCAGACCTGCAACGAGCAAGAGCTCTTCTCTCTCATGTCCCCTTACAAGGGGAGGCAACTCTCGATCCGCTTCATGGTCTCCCTCCTCTCCCGCGAGCAGGACTGGCAGAGGTCCCTGGCTCTCCTCGATTGGATCAACGAGGAGGCCCGCTACACTCCCTCGGTGTTCGCCTACAACGTGACGATGCGCAATGCGCTCCGCGCGAGGCAGTGGGCCGTCGCCCATGGCCTGTTCGAGGAAATGCGCCAGAGGGGCCTCGCGCCCGACAGGTACACTTACTCGACGCTGATCACGCATTTTGGCAAGGTGGGTATGTTCGATTCTGCGCTTTCTTGGCTTCAGAGGATGGAGCAGGACCATGTGTCGGGCGACCTTGTTCTGTATAGTAACTTGATTGAGCTGTCACGAAAGCTGGGGGACTATTCAAAGGCGATCTCGATCTTCTCGAGGCTGAAGAATTCGGGGATAATGCCAGACCTCGTTGCTTATAATACCATGGTTAACGTGTTTGGTAAAGCTAAGCTTTTTCGTGAGGCCCGGCTTCTTCTTAAGGAGATGCAGGCAGCGGGTGTTATGCCAGATACTGTCAGTTATTCGACGTTGCTCTGTATATATGTGGAGAATCAGAAGTTTGTGGAGGCGTTGTCTGTGTTTTCTGAGATGAACGAGGTTAAGTGCCCTCTTGATCTCACGACATGCAACATTATGATTGATGTCTATGGTCAGCTAGATATGGCTAAGGAAGCGGATAGACTGTTTTGGAGCATGAGGAAGATGGCAATTGAGCCAAATGTTGTTAGTTATAATACGCTTTTGAGGGTGTATGGCGAGGCCGAACTCTTTGGCGAAGCCATTCATCTGTTTCGACTGATGCAGAGGAAGGATATTGAGCAGAATGTTGTTACCTATAATACTATGATAAAGATATATGGAAAATCTCTTGAGCATGAGAAGGCGACAAATCTGGTCCAGGAGATGCAGAATATAGGAATTGAACCGAATGCAATTACTTACTCGACAATAATAGCGATTTGGGGCAAGGCAGGAAAATTAGACCGTGCAGCGACATTGTTTCAAAAGCTGAGGAGCTCTGGGGTTGAGATTGATCAGGTGCTTTATCAGACCATGATTGTGGCTTATGAAAGGGCCGGTCTGGTTGGTCATGCAAAGCGATTACTCCATGAGCTTCGGCGCCCAGACAATATCCCTAGAGAGATCGCAATAAAAATTCTTGCTAGGGCTGGTCGGTTAGAGGAGGCCACTTGGGTCTTCCGCCAAGCTTTTGATGCAGGAGAGGTAAAGGATATAGCAGTGTTTGGCTGCATGATCGAGCTGCTTTCAAGGAATAGGAAGTATGCCAACGTCATTGAAGTGTTTGATAAGATGAGACTGGCTAGGTATTTTCCTGATTCTGATGTCATTGCTATCGTCCTGAATGCTTATGGGAAAATGCGTGACTTTGAGAAGGCAGATGCATTGTATGTGGAGATGCAGGAAGAGGGATGCGTTTTCTCAGATGAAGTTCACTTCCAGATGCTCAGTCTTTACGGTGCAAGGAAGGACTTCACGATGGTAGAGTCTCTGTTTCAGAGACTTGACTCTGATCAGAACATTAACAAGAAGGAATTGCACCTTGTTGTGGAGAGTATATATGAGAGAGCAAATAGACTCAATGATGCATCCAGAATCATGAACAGGTTGAATGAGAGGCGTATCATCAGATGACAATCTTAAAAGAGTTGAGATAGTTAGCTTCCTAGAATTTCAGTTGCCTGGCAAATAGTTCCACAGAAAATCAGCATACTTGAAAGGGCATGTTGGGGCCGACTTGCTTTTCGATGAGATGGGAAACGGAAAACATTAAGCTTGGCGAAGGTTCATGCTGTGAAATACTTCTGTTTTGTCGATTCTTCTGTAAATCATTTTCCTGGGGAACCGTTTGTCGTCCTCTTCAATGAAAGTGGATCTTTGTACCTGACGAATGCTACTTGTTCCAAAATTAGAGGTGAGGAACTTGATTGTACTTGCCAATTGCATCATGCCTTTGATATCAGCTGAACAGAGTGTACTAGTGCAATCCGACGACGGTTTCAAATCCAACCGCTTCCGTCCGATTAAAAAGTTATGCTTAGGCATTTTGTTTTCTAAGTATTTCCGTTGACTATTTATTTTGGCGATGACATGGTGAGGATACATATGTTCCGGTGGATGTTGGCTAATGCCGGGATACATTCGGCAGTTGTTCCATTGTTGTATATCTTCTTCTTGGTCTCTCCTCTCCAAATCGGCTCAAAATGCTGCTCGTCTTTGGAAAGGAGCCAAGTAAAAGACTTTTCGAAGGATCCGACTCTTCTGTTGACTCAGTTCTTGTGGATTTTAAAGCGCGTATGGACTTTGTTGATGCTAGAACTGGAACCGCAAGCTTGGCCTGCAACCTTACTGGGAAATCAATCTGTGCAAGGCGTGCGGGACGTGTACCCAGGTTGAATGTTGCGGTTGAAGGGTCGTCGCACGATATTGACAGGCGACATCCTAGATGACGGGCGGAGAAAAAGCATGACAAATAACATTTGTAACCGTTTCAAAAGTAATACATGACATTCGTATTGTTCTGACTTTTTGTATTGTGGTAGCACTCTCGCGTGCTCAATCGGATAATAGTAAAGCGATATCTTATCAAGATCAATCATCGAGACTACTAATACGGAGAACCCGTCTTTGTACATGGCATGCTGCCGTCAGCATAGCGATAACACGTGTCAAGAGAAGATTAGCCGATCGAATTCAACCTTTTCGCACTGCACGGCGTGGATCTTTTCTCGAATGTAGTTAATGTCTTGCCGGTCTCCATTCTTGATTCTTATGTGCTCCCTGCGTAGACAATAATAATGGGGACCTTGATGCCGATCACTTCGTAGGTGACCGCCTTGCTTGTTAGATGCTTCCGCGCAACTACCTGCAATGCCAAGAGATTCGTGCAAAACGGTGGTAGGTTCCATGGCTTTCTGTCTCAAAGTCGTCGCGCGTGATGTAGCTTTAAAGTCTACTCACCTTTTCTTATGGCTAAAGTACTGCTGTTTAGGCAAGCAGCTAAGCTAATCAGGACCATTTAGATTCATATTCATGGGCTGATGCTATTGGAGTTCCTACGTGCCACTTGACATGATAGGGGGACTTCACTGATCCGAACCTCCGAATTTGTACTTCTTGATCGTCGGAGTTCTCTAACATGTTTGACCTTGTTATCGGATCGGTCCGACACGAGGTACCTCGGATCAGGCAATCTCCATACACGGCTTCCCATACCAATGAATTACTTAGACAGCGCAACGATACGTTATTCTGCAAATAACGAAGCGCCCGGAACTTTCTGAGCACTCAGCTGATCTCGAGTGTGTGTGGGGATGTGCGTGTCGACTTTTGGCATAACTTGTTAATCCGACGGACATACAAGTCGATACCTCTTAGAATGGCCCGAGAGGGAATGTATAAGTGTGTGAATCCAAAATGAAAACGAATATGAAATAAGTTCTTATCCCACATGAGTAATTAGTTGAGGATGTCACCAGCTTCTATTATTAGAAAGGAGGAGGAGGAGGAGGAGGAGGCCTATGAAGAAGAACACCTTGAACATAGGAAAGAGAGTTTCACCCATCTCCACTTGGGACCAGACATTAAAAAGACCAATGAAGTCAATGGGCCAGATTACGCAACTTGGATCAATCAATAATGGTCTATAAAATCAATTATGCAATAATTATATATATATGTATGACAAAAAATTGGTATATGTCACTCTCAAGTCTCAAGACTCGGTCGGAAACCATCACTACGACAAACGAAAAATTTAACAATATGTTAGGCATATTATCTCGGGGAAAAACGATGGTAATAATATCAATAATAATAAATGCAAGGACTGATGAGACATCCTCGCGTATCTACGGTTCTGCCATCCAAATCCAGAATAATGCCTCGTTTTTCTTTTTTTGGGTCGAGGAATCATTTCCTGTATTACTTGGAATGATTAATTAATGGGAAATATTTTATTTTTTTTTACAATAATTCTAAATATTTTCGTGAAAGACAAAAAAAGATCTATTCGTTCATTTATTTTTGTAAGCAGTACAAGCGATCATATGCAACAATTTTTTTTTCAAAACATTCATTTTTAGTTAAGCAAGTGAAGCCTTGTAATTATCATCAAGTCATTGTAATTATTGCTTCATTAGTGACTTGCTAACTAAGCACCACCAACACCAACATACCACGCCGACACGACATTTTCAAAAAATAGATAATTCCGACATGTTGAAACACGCAGTATATTAAAGGATTAATACCATGAAAAATCTCAAACTGATATATCTGTGACAAATTTACCTCAAACTATTTTTTTGATAACGAAAAATTCTAAACTGATATACCTTTGACAAATTTACCTCGAACTATATCTTTGACCATCAAAAATCCTAAACTGGTACTTTTTGTAATAAATTTATCCTAAGCTAATTTTTTTGACAAAAAAAAAAAAACCAAGCCTATGACAAATTTATCCACAATTAAATTGGATTAATGCCACGAAAAATTTCAAATTGATATAGGGTAAAATTTTCAAATTGGTACACCTGTGAATTGTCACATGCCATCCAACTTAGCAATCTGACGATTAAATTTAACGAAAATTAATGGAGAGTAAATTTGTCATGAGTATACCAATTTGGGGCAAATTTATCACAAGTGTACCAGTTTGAACTTTTTGACTGTTAAAAAAATAATTTGGGATAAATTTATCACATGTGTACTATTTTGAGGGTTTTTCGTGGTATTAACCATTTATTAAATTGTATATTTTTACATGTATATATAATTTTCCATGTATTAGCTATGAGTTTCTTCTTTTTCTTCTTATTTTGTTAGGGATTCACGATTAGATTTTTTTGGGCTACCTGCGTACATTAATTTGGGTGTGGCTGACGAAATATTTCAAATTGATAAACTTGTGACAAATATAGGGTAAATTTTTTAAATTGATACAATTAATACAAGAAAAATATTTTCGCCATTCACGAAAAAAATAGGGCATGAATTGTTGTTGATGATAGAAATATTTTTCATTGACTAATTAATTCAAGCGAGACAAGCGATCATTTTTAGGAAAAATAACTTCTAAATCACTGAATTTTTTTTTTTTTGCGAAACAGGCGAAGCCTAATGATCAGCCCTTATTGAGCGCCCGACAAGTTAATTTTAGAAGTAATTCTTAGAGAAGGGTGATATGCTTTTATAGGGTAATATCTCATTATGCGGACTTCATACTTTTATAGTGCAACGTGCTTTTAATTGAAGATGAATGGCATTTATTAGTCTTTCATCTTTTTTTCCTGCTCTACGTTTCTTAGTTGTTGCTATTCTCAAGTGGTTTGCCCAAATAGGTAGATAGTTGCCTTGCTGCTTTGGATGAGCATTAGCTATCGAGCCTCTATTTTTAGATTAATCAGCATATATTTTGATCAGGGCCAAATAAGGCATCACGTGTCATCAGCGACAAAAATTTGGGCGTAAATGAATTGAGGATTCGAAAAGTTAGATGTGGTCAAGGTTCTGTTTAGGATATCAGTAAATTTGACAGTTAAATTTAACGAAAATTAATGAAGAGTAAATTTGTCATGAGTATACCAATTTGGTGTAAATTTATCACAAGTGTACCAGTTTGAACTTTTTGACGGTTAAAAAAATAATTTGGGATAAATTTATCATATGTGTACTAGTTTGATGGTTTTTCATGGTATTAACCCTATATTAAATTGAATATTTTTACATGTATATATAATTTTCCATGTAGCAGCTATGAGTTTCGTCTATTTCTTCTTATTTTGTTAGGGATTCATGATTAAATTTTTCTGGGCCGCCTAGGTACATTAATTTGGGTGTGACTGAATATATGACTTAAGTACATATTATAACGCATTTTTTTGGGCTGCTTAGGTATAGTAATTTGGGTGTGGCTGGGTATATGACTTAAGTACATATTATAATGCTCGGCGACAGTCGGCTTTGATACCACTTATAACGCCCGAGGATCCCACTTGCATGATATTGTCCGCTTTGGATTTTACAAGCCTTATGATTTTGTTTTTTCGAGCACTTAGCCCAGAAAAAGGCATCATGCAATTTAAGGCCCCCAAATCCTTATAAACTAGCCTACAACTTTCCCCCTAAGTGATGTGGGACAGGAGACAACACCTTAACCTTTCTCGTGAACTGCCGAGACGATCTTAGTCTGTCCCTCCGTTCAGGCCTGGGATGTCACACATATATTTGATAAATTAACATTTTAACCCATAATGTATTGAAAATATTTAAAATTAACCTCGTACGTGGCAGGATGCTGGACCCATGTGTCGCTGGCATGTCCAGAGTGCAGACCACACTGTCTGAAAGTGTCAGATGCGTGTCGAGCATCGATAGTGTTAACACGATACGGAGGCTCTCGAAGAGTGTTCGTGCTTTCTAGCTTGCTAATCATGGTTAGAAAAAAAAAATTACTTTTTAAAAATATGTGAGTAAGTGCTTCGTTCAACTTTCATTCTTAGACATAGCCGTGTGCATCATTGTCTAATAACTAAATCATGACCCCAAGTTACATTACCTTCAAGTTCAAGTGATGTTCGCATGGGGTTAATTTGTAATGATTATCTATGAAAAAAAATCTTGAAGTTAAAAAACCAAAATAATGACAATAAATTGATCATGCATTGATATTATATTTAGGATGGATTTCGAGCAGGTTTAATTTAATATTTTAGAGGGAAAATCACCTTTTTTTCGTTTTGCTAAAAGTATTCGTCTAAGTAAAGATGGATGCAAGGACAAGCTTGAATCAATTGAAAAATAAAGGCAGAATGCTTAGTTCGTATTACATATCAGTATAAAACATAGTGACTCAACGACATTTAGAAAATTCCTAATTGTCGTAATTATCATAATGCATTGTAATTCAATTCTGACAATGGGAGAAAATAATTAAAAACTTTAAACAAACTATAGGTAGAGTTGCGAAAATATGTTAGAATTTTCAATAATTACTATTTTGCGACATAAAAAAAATTGAATTTTCTATATTTGGGGGGGGGGGACTCGTTATATTTATGTTTCATTCGTTTCGTGGAATATGAATGATTTGGAAAGTATTTTTCTAAAAACTGATCGTCTTATCGCTTGTAAAAATGAGTAAATGAAAATGTTTTCATCGTCTATTAAAATGTTTAGACATAACATATGGTCGATAATTTATTTTCACGAAACAAATAGCGTTCTAACGGGGCAAGCACCGATCCTCATTGGAAGCAAAATGAATGGAGGAGGGTACATGAAAGAGAACGAATTAATCTCTTCTGCATTGCAGTCTTGTGTTTCATTATTAGTCCGAAAGAATTGCCATCATATCAAACAAAATGCAACCGGACGGATGAGTGAAGAAACGCTTTAATAGCACGGTTAAGAATTGTTTTATTTTTTATTTTTGATATGGTACATTTACTGATGTCCTAAACAGAACCTTGACCACATATCTAACTTTTCGAATCCTCAATTCATTTACGCCCAAATTTGTGTCGCTGATGACACGTGATGCCAATTTCGTACCATCTTTCTTTGGCCCTGATCAAAATATATGCTGATTAATCTAAAAATAGAGGCTCGATAGCTAATGCTCATCCAAATCAGCAAGGCAACTATCTACCTATTTGGGCAAACCACTTGAGAATAGCAACAACTAAGAAACGTAGAGAAGGAAAAAAAAAAGATGAAAAACTAATAAATGACATTCATCTTCAATTAAAAGCATGTTGCACTATAAAAATATGAAGTCCGCATAATGAGATATTACCCTATAAAAGCATCTCAGTACCCTTCTCTAAGAATTACTTCCAAAATTAACTTGTCGGGCGCTCAATAAGGGATGATCATTAGGCTCCGTCTGTTTCACAAAAAAAAAAAAAAATCTGTGATTTGAAAGTCATTTTTCCTAAAAATGATCACTTGTGTCGCTTGAATTAATTAGTTAATGAAAAATATTCTTATCATCAACAACAATTCATGCCCTATTTTTTTTCGTGAATGGTGAAAATATTTTTCTTGTATTAATTGTTCATGAGCGATATGAGCGATCACTTTTAGGAAAAATATTTTTCAAACTATTAATGTTATAAAACATTACGAAGATTTCTAGCATTTCTCATGAATCTTCCTGCCAAGCATTTGGTTGGAAGATTTTTATGATTTCCCCCCCAAAACTATAGTAATATTGCAAGTTCCGTGGAAAGTTGGATATGAATAAGCACTGTGATTCTAAAAATTAGGTCACTACTCAAGTATATTGAAGCTTTGAATATTATCTTCTGGGTTTAGGTAATCAGAATTTTTTACAAGCATGTTAGATGTTTAAGTTTCAGTTGTATTAATTTATCTTTCTAGTTACCCAAGTTCCAATATATATAGGAGTTGATTACAACAAGCAACTAATCACAAAAATCTCTAATATTTTGTTGTTGTTAAATTTAGATTCAAATCTCCTTCATCTTATTGAGGTCTATTTATCTAAAAAATTCCAAATATTCTGCAGACATTCACTAATTTGTTTTTTTTTTCAAGCACAGGCCCCTAATTTGTCTTTTTTCTGCCTTTCTTTTGGCTGCTGGTCCTTTAAGGAATCCTGATTTGCCACCGAGTCATATAGTTAAGGTGGTCCTGTCCAATGTGCATATGTCCTTACGGTCAAATTCATTTCATGGATCTACGAAAAGTTCAATAAAAATGGATTATTTATTTATTTTGCATTCCCTTAATTTAACGTTTTTTGTCATTAACTCGAATTTTCAGGTTATATACCTTCGGTTTGTTTATGGATGACGACCCCCTTTCATGAATCCTGCACTCAAATCCAAAACTTCTACCTCCCGAAGATCGACCGTAAAATCAACGTAATCCAACAACTTCAGAAGAACAATTTATTCCTAACTTTATCCTCACTCTCGCCATCACAAGCCAAAATACAAATCCTTTCGCCTCCTCCTTCCCATCCCCTCCTCCTTTCACGGCGAGGATCTGTAATTCGTAGCGATCCCACCTCTGGGTCTGACTAATCTCGCCGTCGTCTCCGACACGCACAGAGTCACCGCTCTCTCTCCACCTAAAGAAGCACAGTGAGAAATCTACAAAACCCCACCCACATCTTCCACCAAACTTTCACTGCGTGGCCTGGTTCGCTGAGGTAGTAGATTCTTTCAGCTTAACCTCTCGTAACTCCTCTCTCGTCACCTCCCCACGAGAAAAGAAAGAAGAGAGATCCTTGATTTCCCGTTTTCCAACAGACCCATCTTCGAAATCCCCTTTCTTCGATCCTCTCACCCCAGAAAGCGGAAGAAAGGAAGGATTTTTCTCGTGTCCGTCGTGTTGCATCACGGTGTCTCCGCGCGCCGCGCGCCTCTCTGTGTGGGTTTTTGAGGGAGAGGGAGGGAGAGGCGGATTGGAGTGGAATTGTACTGGCAACGGCAAATGAAGAGGCTAAAGAGCTATTACATGCACCTGAGACACCCTCAAACGATGGAGCGGAGGTGGATCTTCCCCCTGGCCATCGGCTCGATCGTCTCCCTCTTCTTGCTCTTCCTCACCACGCTGACCTCGCCGGAAGGCGTGCCGTTGTTTCCCTTCTACCGGTTCTCCCCCGCATCGAGCTCTCCTTTCGTCGAATCCAAGCTCCACCCACTTCCCGTCTCCGCCGTCCCGCCGCCGCCTCGCTTCGCTTACTTGATCTCCGGCTCGACCGGGGACGGGTCGATGCTCAAGAGGACGTTGATGGCCCTGTACCATCCACGGAACCAGTACGTTGTCCACTTGGACCTCGAGTCCAAGCCCGAGGAGAGGTTGGATCTGCAGCGTTTCGTGGAGAGGCATCCCATATTTGTGAAATTTAAGAACGTGAGGATGATCACCAAGGCCAATCTCGTCACTTACAGAGGGCCAACAATGGTAGCTAACACGCTTCATGCTGCTGCCATCTTGTTGAGGGAAGGTGGGGATTGGGATTGGTTCATCAATCTCAGTGCTTCGGATTACCCACTTGTCACTCAAGATGGTGAGCTTTTTTGTTTTCTTGTTTTGGTGGGTTTAGATGATGGATTGAGGTTGATTGCAGTTCGGGTTTATGGGGTTACTTATGGGATTTGGTTTTGTGGTTTTGTGTTTTTGGGTTGATTAGATCTGCTGCATACGTTTTCGTACCTCCCGAGAGATCTTAACTTCATTGATCACACTAGCAACATTGGATGGAAAGAGTGAGTGAACTTCTCTAGCAGTTATTTTTGCTTTAACTTGCATTTCTTGCTCTTTCTATATTTGCTGTTCTTTTCTTGGTGTTTGGTTTTATTTTTGGTAAGTTGATTGATGCTTATGCATGCTGATTTCTGCAGGTTCCAAAGGGCGAAGCCGATTATTGTAGATCCGGGTTTGTACATGACAAAGAAAGCTGATGTTTTCTGGGTTACTCAGAGGAGAAGTGTGCCAACGGCCTTTAAGCTCTTTACAGGTGCGTATTCAATAGGTTACAAATTGTGAATTTCTCCTTTTTAATGCCTGCATCTTCACGTTGCAATCTGGGCATTTGTAGTCATAGGCTAAAAGTAGTTGTTTTTGGATTATCATCTGAACGGTAATTGAGGAGTAAACTGAAGGAGATAGTTCTTGAAAATGAATTGAATGAATGAAGTGAGAGTTCTGATTGCGAAATTCCTTTTCCTTCACAAATGCATTGGACAAGGTGGAGATGACGGAAGCATGCATGAGAATTATCTCCAGTGAAATAACAGGTGTTCGTTTGCAATACGTTGGTACTGCGAAGCGAAGAGCTATGATAACTGTTCTATAGTTAAAAAATGAAGATGGATGATGAACAATTACGATATTGCAATGAGGACATGCTAATATTTTGAACTTGTTAGACAAAGTTCTGCAGTGAAGAAAGCAGGTCATCGTCCTTTGTGTTGCTAGTTAAAATTTACATTGAGAGGTGACAATTTTTGACGGGACATGACAGCACAGCTTAAACATGACAGGAAGAACATGGGAAACATTTTGAGAGCAACTCAAACTAGACATGATTAAGTTGACATGACATGAGAGCTTTTGATATGTTTCCAAAAGGCAGGAATATCGAACTGTAACATGGTGACCTGACATGAACAGCTACCCTTATTTGAATCGTAAATATTATTTTCACATTTCCTTTGTTTAACAGTTGAGAGAATTTCCCTTTGCACTTTCTGATCTAGTTTTTGTGGTAAGGCACTGTCTACTTGGGCAGTCCTGAAATTTCATGAGACTTTTGTTCCTTCTAGCTCAAGTCTGAGCTAGTTTGGCTGCCGTTCTTCTATCAGGATCGGCCAACTTTAATTGTTTCCTAACTTGAGAGCAAGGAGACAGCAAATTTGGTGGGCTTGAACATAGATTGGTGCTTAGGACAGTATTATAGTTCCAATGATTCCTTCTGATTAGTATCAGTACTAGGAATATTTCTGCCATCCTATTTTTGTAAGTCTTCTGGAAGCAAAGAGGACATGCTTGTTGTTTATCATAAATTATAGCCAAAGGAACAAATAATCTTTGGCATCTGAAAGGGGTGGAGGAGACAATGATACTACTTGGGAGATGTTGATGCCTTGCTTACAGCAGTTGCTTGTGTCGATGCTGAAAATTGAGGGCCTGTCTCACTACAAAAAATATGGTTCCATTGTTGGGCTTTCAAAATCAGCTTGTGTAAGGGGAAGTTGGCAAGTAGTAATTGGCCCATTGTGGAACATTTGGAGGAGTAAATTAATGTGATGATATCTTCTCACAAATAAAAAACCAATCCTAATTTGCAGCAGGGGAACTAGCCGTAGCATGAATAATTGTCTACTATAGGTTGTGCTAGGTGTCAAAAGCCATAATTGTTTAGTTAGTTTATCTTGTTATCTTGTTAGGTTGTAATTCTAGTGTGCTTTCGTGCATCCATTGTGTACTCGTCCTATAACAGTCTTTAGCTGCTTATGTTTTGGATTACAAATCAATTGCTACTTTGGCTACAATTTATTCAAGTGGACTTCATTGGCATTAGCTTACAGTTTATGCTCATCATAACCTAAAATATGTTTTTAGGTTCTCTTAAAACTGTTTGATTTTAGCAGTATCCTTTAATTGTATGACGATAGATTTGACAATAATAGTAACTCGAGGATTCATATTCATTTCGTTTGAGATATTCCCTGGTTTCTACATGTTTAACTTGAAGGATTACCTAATTTACTTCCGTCATGTTAAAGAATGAGGTCTACATGTCTAACAAGTGAATGTTACATTTATTCATTGAAGCGTAAATCCCATAAATCTAGAGTAAGATAGCCAGACCTAGGTCTCTTCACTTTCATGGCACTTCTTCTCCCTCCCACATTTCTTCATAAGTGGCTGCCTATGCCACTTTTGCAATTTACCAACAAATCAATTGCTTTTTTTAATCTGGTAGAAATATTAACTAGAGTTCAGATATAAGTCAACCGACTAAGAATGTTGGTATTATGTCACAACCAGCGCTTTCATTGCCAGAGAACTTTGGTTTATTTAGAGTACATTATTATTGGTTGCTCTATCTGTTTAAAAGCATACTGGAAGCTTTTGTTGGTTGTATATGTTTATGGAGAATAACAATGTTGGTCAATCTCCTTGTCACGTCTGGATTGAAAGTTTATGAAGGTATAGACTCTGGACAATATGTTAGCATACACATACACAATTTATGCAATGACACGCTGTTATGCACGTAAAGTGTTGGCTGTAATTTTAGTTTAGCAGCGGTGTGATCATATGTTCTTTTTCTCTTTGCAGGGTCTGCTTGGATGGCTCTCACACGACCCTTCATTGATTACTGCATATGGGGATGGGACAACCTACCTCGTACTGTTCTTATGTACTATGCCAACTTCATATCATCTCCAGAAGGCTATTTTCACACTGTGATCTGCAATGCGCAAGAGTTCCGTAACACCACTGTGAACAGCGACCTTCACTTCATATCATGGGACAATCCTCCAAAGCAGCATCCGCATTATCTCAACCTTGCCGATATGCAGAAGATGATAAATAGCAACGCTCCTTTTGCGAGGAAGTTCCCACGAAATGATCCGGTGCTCGACAAGATTGATTCCGAGCTGTTGTCTCGTGGGCCCGACATGCTCGTTCCAGGTGGTTGGTGTGTTGGGAGCGGAGAGAACGGGAGTGATCCATGCTCCGTGGCTGGTGAGCCCATGGTCCTCCGGCCAAGCCCGGGAGCAAAGAGGATTGAGAAGCTGATCAGCACTCTGTTATCAAGTGAGAATTTCCGACCTAGACAGTGCAAGTAGCAAGAAATGACAACTTATCCAGCGATGGTTCAAATTAGTCTTAAGACAATACGAAAGGGAACAAAATTCAAAAGGTCATGATCAGGTGATTATATTGCATTGGCGGGTGGAAGCTTTGGATTACAGTGTATATGCGGTGGGTATTACAGAGGTAAAATTCAGTTTGTCGATTAGGATGCGTGGGATCTACTTCGCAATGCTTCTGCTGGAAACTCAAACATACTAACCGTCTTTCGACCATTTAGCCCCTTTTTACCGTTTTGCTTCTCGTTTTGAAATTGTATTTACTGCGATCTGTTTCACCATTCCGAATCGAAGCTTATTTGTGGGCTGATGGTGTATGAAACATTCGTGGATGAATATCAAAGAATCGAAAATGATATCATTTATTCGCAACTTTGTTATTTGGACTCTTTTTTTCCCCTGCAGCTGCGCGGATCTTCCCGACTTCCGAGCTGCTGGTCATTGGCATTGATGCTCAGTGGCTCTGTGAAGATCCCATTGAAGGTTATTGATCCATGTGCTTGTGCTGGATGACCTCGTTACATTAGGAAAAAGATTGAAGCCTCCCGCTGAAACTTGGACGGCCTTCTGTGATGATCGCTGGGGAAAAAAGAAGAAGAAAACTTTATGATCGTCTCTCTGGTATAAGGGTCTCGACTGATTTGGGTTCTCCCCTGTATCGGATTTATGCGCAAATGATATGGCAAAGCGCGGCAAAAGAAAACCGTGCAATGTGCTGATGAATGTTTTTGACCTCCAATAAACCGCATGGCCCATTGGAGATTGTCCTGCCGTGTAGAATTCCGCCAAGACAAGTAACATTTAGAGGCCCAGAAGAGCGCCAGAGAGCTAGTGGTAGGGGTGAGCGGTTTTAGGTTCTGTACAGGTTCTACCTAGAACCTAGAACTTACTCGTCTATACAGGTTCCTCATTTTTTGAAATCTAGAACCTACCATGCATACATTGGAACCTAGAACCTACCATGTCTTAGGTTCTAGGGTTGGTTCCAAGTTCCACCCATGTTCCATATATATTCTTGATTGAACGATCAATGTGACTAATCACATCTAAAGATCACCATCTACTACTAAAATCTACCAACCACAACTCATATTTAGACACACGAAAAGTATGAAATAATGACAAAGTAAAAGACTCAATGATAAAGTAGTTCTAGATTACATACTCATCATCGTCCTTATGAAATACCTCAGAATGACGTGAAGACATATACTAAGAAAAAAAAAAAGCTTGCTTCGGATTCAAGGTTTCGGTTCCAAGTTCCAACTACCTAGAACCTGGAACCTACCGGTCAAAGTAGGTTCCCTAATTTTTAAAATCTGGAACCTATCCTTCATACCTTGAAACTTAGAACCAATCGGTTCCCACCGATCCTGTTCTACAGGTTCCAGTTTCTATCCTGGAACCATGCTCACCTCTAGCCAGTGGTAGTGTAGCCAAAGAATAGGTGGTTGATAGAGTCTGGTCTATAACGACAAAAGGCACAAACACCATTCAAAATTCTGTGATAATTCAATAGCAAAACCTGGGTAGAAGGACACTAGAAATGCCAATATTTTTTTTTGGATCACTTAAGTGCTAATTTTTTCGAAAAATATTTATTTCAGTGCCAAGTCCTATGTGACTCGCCGGAAATCATGCGGGGCGCATACGTGGCTTGCCGGATATCCTTGTCAGCATTAAAAAAGCCAAAAACTAATAAAAAAATTCCACCTAATAAGTTAAAAACTGAAATAAAAAATAAAAACAGTTACAAAAATTAACTAAATAACAAAAAAAGTACAAAAAAAAGAGTCAAGATCTGCAGAGGCGAGGGCTGTGGAAGCCCTCGCCGTCGCCGCACCACCTCACTGGCCATGGGAGTTGGTCGGCCAGGGTCGACGACCCCTAGCCACTGGACGGCGGGGCGGGGTCACCCCATTGAGCCTTAACGACGGATTTGCCCATCGTTCCCATTTGAATCCGGGCAATTTCTGGCTTATTCACCAGGGTTTTGCTACACATTTGAGAAGATGACCAGGACGCCGAACACCAAAAGATCTTACGGGCAGTGGGCATATGGCATGGAGCTTGAGGATTGACGGTGGACTCCTCTTTACCCACTAATTCTTCCCCACCCCTATGCCGGAGTGAAGAGAAATGGTGTCAATGGTGGGGAATCAAGCAACTCAAGACCCATATCAGATCAACCACAAGGGTAGAAGCGAATAAAAAATCGCGGAAACCAAATCAAGAGGAAAAGCAGAAGATTGATGTACAACCAATGATGCGCGCACCCCAATTTCGCGGAAGGGGGAGGTGAATCTGGAGCCTCGGAGATTTGGTAGACTTTGAATTCAGAGCCTAGAAACCCACACGAGCCACTGAGGAGAGCGAGAGTCGGCGAGGCGAGGGAGATCCAGAGATTTAGGGTTTTGCCGATTCAAGAACAGAGCGAGCGAGAGAAGGGAGGCGTTGGGATTGAGATGTGAGAGTGTCGCGACCCGTCCGAAAGAGGACGCGGCTAATGGATTACCGATTGCGGGTCTTGGATCGGCGCGAGCCCTCCCAGACCCATACCAAATCGCGGCGGGAGTATTTTTCAAAGGGATTCGACGATAACAGTCGATCGCTTTCGACCTTAGTGTGGTCGTGGTGGCATGTGCAACTTGTGCATGCATTTGGAGTCGCCACCGGTCTTTCTTGGACGGTAGACCGGAAACCTTACTGATCGATTGGGAGAGATCGATCAGTTCTGCAGAACCAGAGATTTTGGGTTCGGGGACTTGGTTACGCTGGTGTCATTACCAACGCCCTTTCGGTACCTAACGCGAGTGATTTTCCTGACTAAGAGTTCATGCAGGCGCAAGTTCGGGTGAGGTAGTTTTGATTCAGGGTTTCATGCAGATTGGACGACTATTCCTATCAATCACAATCAATTTTTGGAAGACGATTCGCCCAAAGGGCGAAATCATCATTTTAAGAAGGGTCGGGGTTCAAAACACCCGGAATGAGTCTTGGCCAGTTGTCTGTGGCCATTTCCTATTTTTTGGGATTTTCCTGGATTTTTTTAGATTTTTTTTGGAAAACGGTTTGCCGGAAGGGCAAAACCGTCATTTCTGGAAGGATCGGGAGTCAAATGACCCGAAACAGGTCGTGGCCAGTTGAATGTGGCCATTTCCTATTTTCTGTGATTTTTTAGAATTTTTCTGAATTTTTCGAATTTTTTTTTGAGTTTTTTTATGATTTTCCATTTTTTTTTATTGAATTTTTGAGTTTTTTTATTATTATTATTTATTATTATTAAAAAATAATATCATATTTTAAAATTATTCGGACCGGGTCGGATGACCCGACCCACAACCCGAATCCGAACCCGGATCCGCACACCAAAAGCCAAAACGACGCCGTTTTAATATATATATATTTATTTATTTATTTATTTTTTTGATTTTTTATTCATTTTCTTTAATTGTCCGAAAATCTACGGATCGGACGGCTCTGAGAGCGCCACGTGGCACAATCTCACCCGTCAGATTATTTGACCGTTGACCATTTGACTGTTGACCGTTTGACCGTTTGACCGTTTGACCGCCGGCGACTTCGCCGGAGAAGACGATGAATAGTGAAATTTTCGGCGAAGTCGCCGGAAATCTCGCCGGAAAAAGCAAACCGGCCCCAAAACTTAGTATTTTCAGCCCGTTCTTTTGGCATCCGACTCCCTAGGACTTCGGCGTCAACATGCAACTAAGAACGACGCCATGAGCACGTCAAAACCATCGAACCGGACCTCCCCAGTTCCGTCTCCGGCGAACGATCCACAGTTAAAAAAAAATTCGCTCCAGCTCGGTTCTGATTGTTCGCGTGGCACCCAAAAGGAGTTTGAAGACGTACCTGAGGTCACCTCATCTTCGGTGACTGTCGTTTATGCCGGTGTGAGCCCGCGGCCTGGTCGAGCATGGTAGAGCTCCGACCCCCATTTCCGGCGAGGTTTGATGCAAAAATACGGACGTAAAGAGGCTTAGAGATGGTCCCAGTCAGGTATTAAGGCAAAAATCTCAATGAATATGGCTTGGGAAGGCGTGGCCGGGAGCCAAAAATCAAAATGTCCATTTGGACATTTCATCAAACCCTCGGCATGCATTTAAGAAAAACAGAGGCCAGGAGAGAAACCAACCTGTCCGGAGGTCGCCGTCGACCACGAAAGCTGGTGACTATCGGTGAGGGTTGTTCAAAGTCTTGGGATGCTCCCCCGTCTCTGGTTTTGCTCGTGATTTCTTTTTCAATCCCCTCCGTTCACCTCGTCGAGCTTGGTTAAAAAGAACCGAGTATCTCTCCCCTCCTCGTGGCCGACCAAACCTTTTCCAGGTCCCTCAACCCGCACAAACGATCGCCCACTCGCTCGTGTCCCCCGCATTCGCTCGTCGCCCATTTTTTTTAGTCGAAAGCCTGGTCCCCGCGCTCTTTTTTAATCTCTGTTCTCTCCTGCATTTTCCCGGCGGGTCTGCAAGTTGCAGACCCGGTCGGACCGGGCCGGGTCGGGCCTGACCCGACCGGCCCGGTTCGACTTAAATTTCTCAAATCGGGCCCCGAATCGTACCCTTTTCATGAAATTGATGGCAAAATCGGACTCCTTGACATGTTTTCTATCAAATATGGGTATTTTCGTGAATCAATTGGTTGAAATTTAATGAAAACCCCAAATTACCCTTAGGATCCGAAATTGATTTTTGCTCAATCGAGGGCCCAAACGACCGAATTAGTTCAAATTGAGGCCACCAATGGATTCATCATGATGAAAAACATAGGGTAGAGGTGTTTAATTTCAATGGGTATGCCTGTATGAAATTTAATTTCAAAAATTGTGATACCGGGGACTAAATTGAAAGATTTTTATGCAATTAAGCCCTTTTGGTTAAAATTGATCAAATTGGAGGGCCAACTGGCCTAATTGCACTTCAAGACTTTAGAATCCAATGTCATAGCTTATAAAAAGTGGAAATTGAAAATTAAAAGACTCGAAAAGGAATTTTTATGCCTGATTCGGGTTTATGTTTGTGAAGAAACATAGTGACCCGAGCCGAATTTTCAAGATTTAAGGTGACACACTTGAAGAGGAAATTAAAACAAAATTATTGAATATTTTTGTGTATTTTTCTGACCACGAATGGTATTTTTCTGATTTTTTGGGTATTTTTATAATTAAATAAATTCGAAAAATATTATAAAATACCAAAAAATATTTTTTGTTCAAAATTGGTCCCCGAGGCTAGGCCAAGGCTTCCAAAGTTGATTTTGTGATTTTATGACCTTTTTTGATATTTTTAATTAATTTTAAAGAATAAAAATCACAATGATAGATGGTCAAAAATCAGGTGTCAACAGCTGCCCCTCTTTGAGAGTGAGCTCGTCAGAGGTTGCTTTCAAAGACAAAATGACACCTGAACCTTAACCGACTCGACCGGGGAAAAGAAATGCTATGACATCGGACCCTTAAGTCTTTTGATGAATGCTCAAATTAATCACCAGTTTACTCTTGCAATTCGAACCTGGGCTGGAGTGAGAGAGGCTTACCTGAAGCTCACCTGTCGGATGCTGTCGATTGCAACAACTTTCAAGAAGATACCTAGGACTCGTCACAGAAAATCCTAGGGAGATTAAGCTCTGACCTGTATGGTAGGTCATACCATTATGGGATTCCTAATTGGCAGGAACCCTAGGAAGGCGCATCCCACGCTTTGGGATTTGCCAAGGATTTTGATCCGTATGGTGGATCGGACCAGAAATGGTTCGCCTACTGTAAGGTTTACCTAGGGAAACGACTTTTTCCGTGTCTGGAATTCATCAAGGTTTTGATCCGTATGGTGGATCGGACCATTAGGCTGATCCTTTAGACGGTTTCTACCATGAGTTGACCCTTATGGCGGTTTCTACCTTGGTTTGACCCTTCAGGCGGTTTCTACCTTTGATTGACCCTTCATGCGGTTTCTACCTTTGAGTTGACCCTTCAGGCGGTATCTACCTTGAGTCGACCCTTCAGGCGGTTTCTACCATGAGTTGACCCTTCAGGCGGTATCTACCATGAGTTGACCCTTCAGGCGGTTTCTACCTTGAGTTGACCCTTCAGGCGGTATCTACCTTGAGTTGACCCTTCAGGCGGTATCTACCTTTGATTTGACCCTTCAGGCGGTTTCTACCTTGGAGTTGACCCTTCAGGCGGTATCTACCTTGATTTTGCTTTGAAAAGGGGTCTCATGACGAGGGTTCTCCACGTCCGATGAGACTGCCTAAATTTTGAGAAGGGGTCTCATGACGAGGGTTCTCCACGTCCGATGAGACTGCCTAAATTTTGAAAAGGGGTCCCGAGACGAGGGTTCTCCACGTCTGATAGGGCCGCTTGATTTTGAAAAAGGGTCCCAAGACGAGGGTTCTCCACGTCTACTGGGATTGCTTGATTTTTTTTGAAATTGGATCCTGGGACGAGGGTTCTCCACGTCATGCTAGGACTGTTTGATATTTTTGAAAAGGGGTCCTAGGACGAGGGTTCTCCACGTCTGATAGGACTTTTTCTTTTAAAAGGGTTTTTCTTCCCCTCTTTTTAGAGATCCCGAAGTTTGTCGGGAATTCAGCTCTTGAAGCTGTGAAAGATTTCATTTTGACAAAGCTTCACTTGAGTCTGTTGAGGCGACATTCTGGGAGGCTGGGTTCTCCAGGTATCCTGCAGAAGTTTGAGCCTGAAAGATTTTTCTTCACCGAGAAAACGTTAGTAATCTATGGGAAGACCACGGCTGTCCATTTTGACAAACCCGTATGATTTAAGTTTTAATCATGAGATGAGCATTTTGATGCTGGAGGTTATCCAAAGCATTCTTGCAACATGCAAATGTGATCACAAATCCCTTGTGCGGCAAATCTGGATCAAACAATTTGAAAATTCCAAAAAGAGTTTGTTCAAAACATCAATTGGAATATTTCTCGACAATGAGGTCTTCTCACCTGTTTTGCGATAGTGGTTTTTTTTATAGGGGATGCACTCAATTCCCTACTAACCTGTGCCTAGGTTTTAGGCTCATTCGCACCGCATACATTTTGATCGATCGGGAGGTCTTCCACGGGACCGTAATGTTGGGCTTGGATATTGATTTTCAAGGGGGACCCGCTTTGAAGTCGAGGCCATTGTATGAAAGTCTTCACCATCTGCTCCGGGTTTACAAGTCGAGAACCCTGCAAAATGAGAAAGAAATAGTCTTGCTCGTACCTCTTCGAGCTAAGCTATATGTTAACCCAAGTGTCTTAGTCAGAGAAGACTGTTTCAGGGTTATGATGTTGGTAGGATTGAGGACCGAAAAAGGCTTGTTTTTGGCCCAGAATTTATGAGGGGATTGACATTGGTGATCATTGCAAATTTGTCACCTGTCTTTTCCATTCTGCATCTTTAGTTTTTGAGGTGTGCAACCGCTTTTGAGGTGTGCACAAGTCCTTTAGAGAGCGTCTCTTGTTGCATTAAGAAGATTGACAACTCTGTCTGCGTCTTTCCTCCGCGCTTGACATCATTTGGAGAGCAGTCTTTTTTATCTGACTCCTTTAGGAATTTTCTCTTTTCCCATCCAAGTTTCACTGGGGATCAAGCAAACAGCTTGCACGAGCATCGACCTTGCTTTTACTAGGCACTTTGCTTTTCTTGATGCCGGGGATTTTTTCTCATTTTCATTTTTGAAATCCCACTTTTTCTCATCTTCATGGGATCATGTTAGACACATAGTCTAAACATGCTTTAAATATCAATCCGGGAATTCTCTTCGTAATCCCTGAGTCTTGAACTCTTCCATTTTTGAAGTGGTGCTGCATCCGTCTTGGAATGATCACCAATGGGTTCATGAAATGAATTTGCAGGCTCAAGTTGGCTGTGCAAAGGATTCAGTGTGCGGGATAGAGAAATGAATGCTTCTCGTCATCCTATGGCACTTGGATTACCATATAAACAACACACAAAGATCAATGTTAGTCCGAGCAAGAAAATTTCTAACCATTTTCTCCTGATGCTGCTGGACTCACCTCCATTTTGCCCCGATGTGGGGTGGTTCTTGACAGGGTTAAGAATGAAAACCGCCGTTCAAAGGGGTTATCAACGGTCACCTGTAGTGTTTGGGGAATATGAAACGAATGCCTCCGTCGTCCCAACCCATGTAATCGCTGCAAATGGTCCCTATTTCCGTAGGTCCAGATTTTGCTGTCTTATCCGCTCCACTTCTCTCTCAAGTGTGCATAGGACGTGTTCGGATTTAGGCTTTGCCTCTCGTCTTTTGAGAAAACGTCCTTTTGGAAGTTTTGAACAACTTTTGATTGGAAAAATCTCTTTCGTTTTCTCCAAAAATTTTACCCGTCAATGGGATTTTATGATGCACAATGCATGTTCTTATTCATGTTCAGATAACCTCCTGTCTTAAAAACATGAAAGCCAATGAATTTTGAATTCTATGTCTTTTCTAGACATTAGATTCTGAAAGCTTTTCTTTTCTTCTCAGTTTTTATTCAACATCTTCAATGGACTGGGGAAAGGGATACTTACCTGTCCCCCGCGGCTGGAGATCCCTGAAAATATGGAAGAAACATGTTATTGTACGTTCACGCATTTTTCAAAAAATTAGAACGATACATCTTACCCTTGGTCGTGTGCCCCTACGAGTGCACACAGGTTGTGAAAATCTGTCCTCCTTGATGGTGAGTCCCTATCAAGGATAAATAACAAGTGTTAACTCATATTCCCAAATTGAAGACAAATTGGGACGATACAACTTTACTCTTGGTTCTCATCCCGTTCTGACGTCGCGTATTGATATGAACCACGTCTATCAAATCCGCTTATCCATGCTTGGAATATTTGCAATATCAATGGTTCAGCTGCCCCTGGTTGGGCAACGTCTGTTTTGTTATTTGAACAGATGGCTCCTTGAGTGATTTATCCACGTTTATCACCTGAGAAGGGAAAGAAATGAGACATTACTTTGGTATTCGGTTGAAGATCGTTTAGGAACGATACATCGTTTTACCAAATGGGAGGCTTCGTGACCAAACGTATTTCGTGCTGAATGGGGTAGATCCCATTATGCTCCGCGGGTGATAGTCATCGTTCATGGAATTTGCTCCACGGATTAAGTGATTAATCCATGGCCCTTGGCTCGAAGACGTTCAAAGGGTAATGTTGACACTCAGAGCGGTTAGTTTTCAGCGTTAATTAAAATGTTCCCTCGGGAACTTTACAACGAGATCCGTAACACATTCATTCGACGTATTCACCTCTCACTCTCCTGAGCCTTCTAATGATTTAGCACACGAGCTTCGAACCAGATGTCCGATCGCCGGTACCCGGTCACGACGGCGAAGATGCACTTGTTCCAAAATGCTTGACCCATAGGCTGAGTTGCTCATTCAGGAGATCGTCCGACCGCTCGAGTCGTTCAAGTTGAGCATCCTTAATTGCTGGTGACGGACTTCTCCCATTTTCGGCATGAACAACCTGGTTCCTCGGTTTACGCGTGATCCACACACTCCGAGTTGCTCACTGAGGGACTCACTTGAAATTTCAAGCCATTGACGCCCAAGTCGGGCATCCTCAACCGTTGGCGATGGGTTCCTCACACTACTTTCGACATGAACAACCTCACTTCTCGAGTTGGTATTTTCATCGTTGTCCAGTAGGTTTGTACCCAATGCTGGATTCGCCGTAGGAATAACACTAACGATCGGTTGGTGCTCAAATTGGGGAGTCCATACCTGCTGAAATTGTTGTACATACTCTTGAGGAGTACCGGGGTAACTCAGGGGGAATTCAGCCGATCGAACCAAGAATAGATGTTTTCAAGGAGATCGTCTGAACCATCGAGCGACTGACACTCAGGTTGAGTATTGTCGACTACTGGAGAAGGAATCTTTTCGCCATTTTCGTCATGGACCACCTGATTCTTCGAGCCGGAATCTCCGTAATCGTCTCGCAAGATTGTACGTGCATCTCCTGCCAATGTTAGATTCGCTGTAGGACTAGCATTAACGGCCAGTCGGTGCTCAGACTGGGGAGTCTCGATTTGCTGAAATTGCGGGTACATACTCCTGAGGAGTACTAGGATAACCCAGGGGAGTACTCTGATTGATGCCTGAACAATCGACCGTGTAATTGTCAGTCCCATCGGTGTTAAGAGGTGATTGGATGCTTCCTGCTTCATGAGGATTGCGATCACAGCCATGCTCATCGTTTAAACTTGAACTGCCTCTATCTTGGTCTAGCGCCACTCGTCCATCTCTCAGTAGTCTTTTGTAGCACCAAAGGTGGTTCCTGACTTTATTTCTATCCAGTTCCGGCATGTTCATGACCTCGAGTATGCGCGATGGGCGAGCCAAACTGATCCCTAACTGTTGAACTGCATCAACAAATTTGCTATGAAGCTCCGAGGTCCAATAAAACCTTGTTTTCTTGCTAGCCGAAGTAGGGTTGGCAACTCGGCGGCTACTCTTCGCGGAATCTGGTCGTGTTGAACCGCCTCTATCTTGGTCTAGCGACGCTCGTCCATCTCTCAGTAGTTTCTTGTAGCGCCAAAGGTGATTCTTGACCATATTTTTGTCAGTCCCCGGCACGTTCATGATTTCGAGTATGCGCGATGGGCAAGCAAAACTGATCCCTAACTGTTGAACTGCATCAACAAATTTGCTATGAAACTCCGGGGTCCAACGAAATCTTATTTTCTTGCTAGCCGAAGTGGTGTCAGCAACTTGGCGGTTACTCTTCTCGGAATCTGGTCGTGTTGGAGGTTGCTCTGGAGGGGATTTAGTGATCTCAGATCGGCTGGTCATGATGGTGAGTTCATCATTGAGCGGACCCGACTTGTCATGACGCATGTTCCCTTCCACAATGGGTGTCGACTTTGACCTTATAGCACTAGTTTCCTCTTGTAGATCCTCGGCGGTACCCGCCTGTTCCGAAAGATGCTGCGAAGGGCATTGCAACAAATGAGCATTATAAACCCCCAGATCTGGCCCTTCAGTGAATACTCCGTCCGTGGGAACAGGGTTACCGCACTCAAGGCAAATAGCGATGCTTAGAGCTTTTTTGTACTGAATGTTTTTTATTTGAAGCTTTTCATTTTCCTCCCTCACAATCGCTAACTCGTGCCGATCGTGTTGCTGCTTCAGCCGGGTTCGTTTGTTTTCAAACCAACACTTGACCTTCTGAGGCTCCCACCCTATCTCCTGGCCCATTTTTATTTTCTGTTCCATGTCCGGATAGGGGTATTCCCTGAAAAACAATTCGAGTTTATGGACTTGACCTGAAGTGTTGCGTTGGAGACATTCCCCTTTCTGACGTTGATCACCGTCGCGGGTACTGTTCTTGTTAACCAAGCCGCGGGTTTCATCATTAGAAGGATCGGTCTCCATGGCCCTCGTGTCAGGTTCGGTCCTGAGATCTTCAAATTCTTCCAGCAGCTCAAGCTCGGAGACCTCCAAGTCTGGCGCTTCCAGTAAATGACAGAATCCCTTGAACATTTTGACCGGAATATCACTGCTTGATTTTCCGTTAACTCAGCTTTCTTCGTTCCTCCTTGGATCCTCACTTTCTCTGCAAATTCTGAAAGGTTAAAGGAGCCGGATCACCGTTCTTTGATCAAAGGTGATGGCTACCCGATGAGCGCTCTTCTCAATGTTTCGAGATTCCCACTTCGTCCTTTGTGATGGCTACCTGACGAGCGTTCTTCTCAAGGCTTCGTAATTCCCACTTTGTCCTTTTTTGCTCTTTTCTACGTGAACGGAGCCTGAAGATCTCTTGCGTTGATTTCGCTTTGTCGAGCACTACGCTTGTCCCCCTGGCCCAGTCTCTAGAGTAACAAGCCTGCCCACCTTTCGGCGCCATTATGTTTCGTAAAACCCGAGATCACAGGACGGTGGTGGATTCGTGACTCATCGGGGATGCATTAACGAAACCCGCTTGGCTCTACTGCACATAAAATATTATTACCACTTCTCCCTGTTTACTCGAGCATTTATAAGGTGATAGATTGATGTCAAGAAGATTAACACTTTAGCTTTATCAGACTCAGCCTCTCAAACACTCTTCACATTCCCACTCTCCTCTCCGTCATTCCATCGCATATGGATTCCTCCTCTGTGCCTGCTGTCTCGACCGAAGCTTCAACCCAATGGGAGAGGTTTTATCACCTCTTGGGTAGAGGTTATGGCTACATAAACAGTCATCCTGAAGCTGAGGTTGAAGTTCGTACTCTGATTCCGGTCCTGGACACTGTGTGTATTGAAGGTACGAAACTGCAAAAGGAGTTTGTGATCTTCCCAACTCTCTTCAATAATTTCCTGCAGGCTTACGAAGTTGCTAGCCGGGATGTCACTTTGGCTGGTATCGTGCGAGCCCGCTATCAGGACCGAACCGAGTCCCTGATGTTGGCCATGCTGACGGCCGATAACCATAAAAGGGCTGTTGAATACGCCCACGCCCAGGTTTCGATGTTGGTCCGTGAGAGGGACAACTTGGTGGAGCGTCTGGCTCTTTTTGACACCGCCTTTGAGCAAGATCAGCACAACCTCGTGCTGAGGTTCCAGTGTGCCTGGTTGGAGGAAAGGCTTGAAGACCTGAGCATGGATATAGCTCGCGGGAGGGTGTTGGCTCAGGACTTAGAGCTTGAGTTCGAGTACCATGAGACCAAGGTGAACGAACTTAAGGAGAAATGTCGTCTCCTTTTCTTCAAGCTTGTAGACCTCGATTCCCAGAGTGTGGGTTGTAAGCAAGGCATGGATAGCATGGAGAGTCAGTTAAGCTTTTTTGTGATGCTTGTCAGAACTCATTTTGGGTTTACTGTTCCCCCTCAGTGATCCACTTGTAAACTTTCCCGCTGAATGAAATAAATGCGAGTTTGTTTATATACGCTCTTTCATTCTGCATTGTTGACTAGCCGAGAAAGGTTTTTGCTTTCGGATCTACGCGACTCCTTTTCCGCATGTGTCAACAGCTTGACTACGCATCATTCTCACAGCCCGACGCTTTATATTTGATTGACTTGAATGCCTCGTGAGAAATAGATTTGTAGTTGCTCGAAACTTAAATATTGCCCCTGATTTTGTGGTCATAGCGTTTGGGGCCGCTAGCAATCTTTCATTTTCGAGCTCGATCACATTCTGCTAGTAACTCATGCCATCAGTTCTGCCTTCACGCGTCGGGGCTGATTTTACCTTGAACTTAATAACAAGGAATTACCGTATACACGCGAGATGACGTTCGCAGAAAATATTATGCAAAATCAACTCTAGCTATTGAAGAAACAAACGCATGCACCGATGAGGACTTTACAATAGGAGAGACATCCTTCTCGCGTACATCCCCTTCTTTCTTTGGGCACGTGCAATGACCAACCAATTTGGCCTTGGCTTAGGTGTGCCATTACCAACTGCAGATCATGGTTGCCAACCTTTAATAGCTTCCAACTGATCGACACCAGGTATCAAGTCCTTCATCGAAGAAATCACCCGACCCCTCGAACGATTGATGTGTAGGTTGAGCTGCATCGCCCGACGGGTTCTTCGAACTGGAACCTCCATCTTTGTCTGGGATTATAAGAGGAGATTTGATCGATTGACTACCACAAGCATCTCCCACTTGGGGATTAGGGAAATAAGAATGCTCCAAGCATTCTCCCATTAAATCATCTGAAGTCACATGCTCTGATTGGGCAAACCCTTGAGCACTGGGCGTGGTGGGCTGATCTGCGACAGGATGAACACTGACTAGCTGCTGCTCGGCACGGAGGAGTGCTTACTCGTTGCACTTGTGATGCGTGTTCTTGAGGAATATTGAAATGACTCGCGAGGATATCCTGATCAAATCCCCAATAGTCGTCCAGATTCGACCAGGGCCTCATTTGCCATAAGGGTGCTGGGTTCGCAGCCGAATCTATTGCTCGGATTCAGTTCCGCATAACGCTGTCCTAACGCCCTTCTGTAGCAACCAAGGTGATTCGCGACTAATTGCTTGGTAAGTCCCGGTACGTTCATGACTGTCGCGACCCGTCCGAAAGAGGACGCGGCTAATGGATTACCGATCGCGGGCCTTCCCCCCGCACAAGGGTGCGGATCGCGGGCTTTGGATCGGCGCGGGGCTCTCCCAGGCCCATACCAAATCGCGGCGGGAGTATTTTTCAAAGGGATTCGACGATAACAGTCGATCGCTTTCGACCTTAGTGTGGTCGTGGTGGCATGTGCAACTTGTGCATGCATTTGGAGTCGCCACCGGTCTTTCTTGGAGGGTAGACCGGAAACCTTATTGACCGATTGGGAGAGATCGATCAATTCTGCGGAACCAGAGATTTTGGATTCGGGGACTTGGTTACGTTGATGTCATTACCAACGCCCTTTCGGTACCTAACGCGAGTGATTTTCCTAACTAGGATTTCATGCAGGCGCAATTTTGGGTGAGGTAAGTCTGACTTTGCATATTAACCAGTTTAACATGCTCACGTAATCATAACAAATAAATAGATGTCAATCACATAAACATCTATCCTACGTGGTGATCATGGAATTATGATTTAATGGGTCTCGAGCCGAGACCACATTTAATCATTTTAATATTTTAATAACGGAGAGCCGCTCTTCGCTTCTTCTTGGTTTCTTGAACTCTTCAAGAATTGGGGCCCCTAAGAGCTCGCCGACTTAAAAGGCTCATCCACGTAATCCTCGTAGCATTTACATTAACAATTGACTATGCTAAAAATAAAGATTACATGAAAAATAAAAGGAGTACGCAGCCTCCATTTAATAATTACAACCCCAAATATATAAATAATCACCATACATTCATATATACATCAATCACATTGATTAAGGATTTTTCCATGATCACCACCCTTCCACGTAAGTAATAAATTCACAATTTAAAACTTAGGAAGGCACAATAAAAATTCTACGTTGAATCATAATCAGAATTTTTACGTAAAATAAGATAGCCATAAATTTTCGATTCAAAATTGATTTAGTCTCAATTTTTGCTACGTTGATTAATTTATCATATAAAATAATCAACCTCCATTAGCCATGTAAGACGAACAATTCGTTAATACATATTGGCCATAGTATTGCAAAAATTGTAAAAATCAATTAAATGCACGAAAACACCTAAGGATTGGCTCTGATACCACTATTGGGATCCACGTAACACGTAGCGGAAATAAATAACAACCTCTACATGTATCTCCAGAGGCGTACTTCGTGCATTTCAATCGAAAAAAATCACAAAGCCTCAAAGGGAGTAAATAGATTACCTCTCGTAACGTGCTTGAACGGAGGTGTCGGTTCGATATTCTTCGATCTCAGCCTCCACAAGTGTTAGGCATCTAGTTCGGACGCACCACCAATTGACGAACGGGGAGACGACTAATAACTCCACAACAATTGTGCTAGCAATATGCGGAATCAATATTCCGAACTTAGTATATTTTGCTCACTCAAGATTATGAGAATATAGAGAGTGTTTGTGTTCTTCTCTCTAAGCTCTAAAAAATTTGCACACTCTACAAAATGTCTCTCCCCTTCAACCTCAAAACTCTTGCCATCCTTTTATAGCCAAAAATACCTTCCAATAAATTGTATTTAAAAATAGCACTAACAATTATAAATTCTATCTAAAAATAGCACTCACAAATAAATGACATTTAAAAATAGCACTAACAATAGCACTCACAATTTATAATACAAAAATGCTATTTAAAAATAGCACTAACAATAGCACTCACAATTTATAATACAAAAATGCTATTTAAAAATAGCACTAACAATTATAAATTCTATCTAATAATAGCACTCACAATTTATGATAAATAAATGCCATTTAAAAATAGCACTAACAATAGCACTCACAATTTATGATAAATAAATGTCATTTAAAAATAGCACTAACAATAGCACTCACAATTTATAATACAAAAAATGCTATTTAAAAATAGCACTAGCAATAGCACTCACAATACAAAAATGCTAAAAAAAAGGCACTAACAAATGTGTTAAAAATAATAACCATTATTATTATTACAAGAGTTAAAGAGGTTACCAAACAGTACAAATATGCATAACGTATAAATACGTATGACGTATAAATACGTAGAGCATACGTATACATCCGTGAAACCGTGGACTAATTGAAAGAAAAATGTGCAATTAAGCCCTTTTGGTAAAAAATGATTAAATTGGAGGGCAAATTGACCTAATTGCACTTTAAGACTTTAGAATCCAATGTCATAGCTTATAAAAAGTGAGAATTGAAAACTAAAAAAACTCGAAAATGATTTTTTTTAGGCTCGGTTCGGGTTTATGTTTGTGAAGGAACATATTGACCCGAGCCGAATTTTTGAGATTTAAAGTGACACACTTGAAGAGGAAATTAAAACAAAATTATCGAATATTTTTGGGTATTTTTCTGACCACGAATGGTATTTTTCTGATTTTTTGGGTATTTTTATAATTAAATAAACTCGAAAAATATTAAAAATACCGAAAAATATTTTTTGTTCAAAATTGGTTCCTAAGGTTAAACCAAGGCTTCCAAAGTTGATTTTGTGATTTTATGACCTTTTTTGATATTTTTAATTAATTTTAAAGAATAAAATCACAATAATAAATGGTAAAAAAAATCAGGTGTCAACAGCTGCCCCTCTTTGAGAGGAATCTCGTTAGAGGTTTCTCTCAAAGATAAGGTGGCACCTGATTCCTAACCGACTCAACTGGGAAAATAAGAGAAGAAATGTTATGACATCGGATCCTTAAGCCTATTGATAAAAGCTCAAATCAATCCCCGGTTTGCTCTAACAATTTGAACATGGGCCGGAGTGAGAGAGGCTTACCTGAAGCTCACCTGTCGGATGCTGCCGGTTGCGACGACTTTCAAGAAGATGCCTAGGACTCGTCATTCAGAATATCCTAGGGAGATTAAGCTCTGACCTGTATGGTAGGTCATACCATGATGGGATTCCTAACTTGTAGGAACCTAAGGAAGGCGCATCCCACGCTTTGGGATTTGCCAAGGATTTTGATCCGTATGGTGGATCAGACCTTTGTGTTGATCCTTACTGCGATATTTATTAATGAGCTGACCCTTATGGCGGTTTCTACCAATGAATTGACCCTTATGGCGGTTTCTACCATATGTGACCCTTCAGGCGGTTTCTACCATTAATGTGATCCCTCAGGCGGTTTCTACCTTGGTTTGACCCTTCATGCGGTTTCTACCTTGAGTTGACCCTTCAGGCGGTTTCTACCTTTGATTTGACCCTTCAGGCGGTTTCTACCTTGTGTTGACCCTTCAGGCGGTATCTACCATGTGTTGACCCTTCAGGCGGTATCTACCTTTGATTTTGACCCTTCAGGCGGTATCTACCTTTGATTTGACCCTTCAGGCGGTATCTACCATATTTTGACCCTTCAGGCGGTATCTACCTTGATTTGACCCTTCAGGCGGTATCTACCTTCATTTGACCCTTCAGGCGGTATCTACCTTATTTTGACCCTTCAGGCGGTATCTACCTTCATTTGACCCTTCAGGCGGTATCTACCTTCATTTGACCCTTCAGGCGGTATCTACCTTTGTTTGACCCTTCAGGCGGTGTCTACCATCAGTTTTGACTTTGAAAAGGGGTCTCATGACGAGGGTTCTCCACGTCCGATGAGACTGCCTAAATGAAAAGGGGTCTCATGACGAGGGTTCTCCACGTCCGATGAGATTTCCTGAATTTTGAAAAGGGGGTCTCATGACGAGGGTTCTCCACGTCCGATGAGACTACCTGAATTTTGAAAAGGGGTCTCATGACGAGGGTTCTCCACGTCCGATGAGGCTGCTTGATTTTTGAAAATGGGTCTCATGACGAGGGTTCTCCACGTCCGATAAGACTGTTTGATATTTGAAAAGGGGTCTCATGACGAGGGTTCTCCACGTCCGATGAGACTACCTGAATTTTGAAAAGGGGTCTCATGACGAGGGTTCTCCACGTCCGATGAGACTGCTTGATTTTTGAAAAGGGGTCTCATGACGTGGGTTCTCCACGTCCGATGAGACTGCTTGATTTTTGAAAAGGGGTCTCATGACGAGGGTTCTCCACGTCCGATGAGACTACCTAAATTTTGAAAAGGGGTCTCATGACGAGGGTTCTCCACGTCCGATGAGACTGCTTGATTTTTGAAAAGGGGTCCCATGACGAGGGTTCTCCACGTCCGATGAGACTACCTAAATTTTGAAAAGGGGTCTCATGACGAGGGTTCTCAACGTCCAATGAGACTGTCTGATTTTGAAAAGGATTTTTTTTTTAAGGGTTTCTCTTCCCCAAGAAAATATTGGTAATCTTTGAGAAGACAGCAATTGTCCAATTGACAAAATTTTATGACTTAAGCTTTAGTCATGAGATGTGCATTTTGATGCTGGAGGTTATCCAAAACATTCTTGCAACATGCAAATGTGATCACAAATCCCTTGCATGGAAAATCTGGATCAACAGTTTGAAAATTTCCAAAAAGAGTTTGCTCAAAACATCAATTGGAATATTTCTCGACAAGGAGGCCATCTCACCTGTTTTGAGGTGATGATTTTTAGGGGATGCACTCAATTCCCTACTGACCTGTGCCTAGGTTTTAGGCTCATTCGCAGCGCATACATTTTGATCGGTCGGGAGGTCTTCCACGGGACCGTAATGTTGGGCTTGGATATTGGTTTTCAAGGGGGACCCGCTTTGGAGTCGAGGCCATCGAATGAAAATCTTCACCATCTGCTCCGGGTTTACAAGTTAAGAACCCTGCAAAATGAGAAAGAAAGAGTCTTGCTCGTACTTCTTCGAGCTAAGCTATATGTTAACCCAAGTGTCTTAGTCAGAGAAGACTGTTTCAGGGTTGTAACATTGGTAGGATTGGGGACCGAAAAAAGGCTTGTTTTTGGCCCAGAAATCACGAAGGATTTGACATTGGTGATCATTGCCAATTTGTCACATGTCTTTTCCATTCTGCATCTTCCATTTTTGAGGTGTGCAACCGCTTTTGAGGTGTGCACAAGTCCTTTAGAGAACGTCTCTTGTGGTATTAAGAGATTGACAATTCTGTCCGTGTTTTTGCACCACGGCTGACATCATTTGGGGAGCAGTCTTCTTGATCTGACTCCTTTATGGGTTTTTCTCTCTTCCCAACTAGGCTTTATTGGGGATCAATCAAACAGTTTTCACGAGCATCGGCCTTGCTTTTACCAGGCACTTTGCTTTTTCTTGATGCTGGGGATTTTTTTCTTTGTTGAAATCCCGCCTTTTCTTTTCCTTTGGAACTACGATGTTCAGAAAATTGTGCTAGATATACAACTTGAATCATAGCACATTTAAACGCCGATATGAGATTTTTCTATAAATCCCATCTCTTGATTTCTTCCGTTCTTGGAGTGATGCAGTTTCCATCTTGAAACATCCCATGATCACCAACAGGGGTTTATGAAATGAATGTGCAGGCTCAACTTGGCTGTGCAAAGGATATGGTGTGTGGGATAGAGAAATGAATGCTTCTCGTCATCCTATGGCACTTGGATTACCATATAAACAACACACAAAGATTGATGTTAGTCCGAGCAAGAAAATTTCTAACCATTTTCTCCTGATACCGCTGGACTCACCTCCATTTTGCCCCGATGTGGGGTGGTTCTTGACAGGGTTAAGAATGAAAACCGTCGTTCAAAGGGTTTATCAACGGTCACCTGTAGTGTTTGAGGGATATGAAACGAATGCCTCCGTCATCCCAACCCATGTAATCGTTGCGAATAATCCCTACTTCCGTAGGTCTAGATTTTGCTATCTGATCCGCTCCACTTCTCTCCAGTGTGTGTAGGACGTGTTTGGACTAGGCTTTGCCTCTTTTCTTTTGAGAAAACGTCCTTTTAAAAGTTTTGAACTTTTGATTGGAAAAAATCTCTTTCATTTTCTCCAAAAATTTTACCCGTCAAGGGGATTTTATGATGCACCATGCATGTTCTTATTCATGTTCAGATAACCTCCTGTTTTAAGACATGAATGCCAATGAAGTTTGAATTCTATGTCTTTTCTAGACATTAGATTCTGAAAGCTTTTCTTTTTCTCTCTGTTTTTTATTTAACATCTTCAATGGATTGGGGAAAGGGATACTTACCTGTCCCCCGTGGCTAGAGATCCTGAAAATGCGGAAGAAACATGTTATTGTACGTTCACGAATTTTTCAAAAAATTAGAACGATACAATTTACCCTTGGTCATGTATTCTAACGGGTAATACATGGGATGTGAAAACCTGTTCGTCTGTAAGGCGATTCCCCTGTCAAGGATAAATAACGAGTATCAATTCATATTCTCAAATTCAAGACAAATTGGAACGATACAACTTTACTCTTGGTTCTCATCCCGTTCTGATATTGCGTATTGATATGAACAACATCTATCAAATCCGCCTATCCATTCTTGGAGTGTTTGCAACATCAATGGTTCATCTGCCCCCAGTTAGGCAACGTCTGTTCTGTTATTCGAACAAATGGCTCCTTGAGTGATTTATCCACGTTTATCACCTGAGAAGGGAAAGAAATGAGACATTACTTCGGTATTCGATTGAAGATCGTTTAGGAACGATACATCGTTTTACCAAATAGGTGGCTTCGCGGCCAAACGTATTTCGTATTGAAGGGGTAGATCCCATTATACTCCGCGGGTGATAGTCATTGTTCGGGGAACTTGCTCCACGGATTAAGCGATTAATCCACGGCCCTCGGCTTGAAGATGCTCAAAGGGTGATGTTGACACTCACGCGCAATTAGTTCTAGACATTAATGAAAGATGTTCCCGTGGGAACCTTACAGTGCGATCAACAACATATTCAATAGGAGTGTTCCACCCCTTTCGTCTAAGCATTTTTCATCGAGTAACCATGCCTTGCATCAGACGTTTGGTCACCTGCCTTGCGTCACCACTGCGATGGCCCTCCGGCTCCAAATTGATCGAGCCAAAGATTGAACTCATCGCCAAGGAAATTGCTCGGGTCTTCGAGCCATTGATGTTCAAGTTGGGTATCAACAATTGTTGGGGGCAGATTTCCTTCATCGCCTTCATTGTGAGGAACTGGAGTCTTTGAGCTGGAACCTTCATCATTGCCCTGTTGGGGTCGAGACATACATTCCTGAAGAGTATTGATCCAAGTGTCCAGCTCCTCCTCAAGGAAATCGCCTGTTCTTTCTAGCCCTTGGTGCCCAGATTGGCTGTCGTCGACTGCAGGCGAGGGATTCCTCTCTTTGCTCTCGCCGTGAGCAACTTGACCCCTCGAATTGGAACTTCCTCCAATGACCGGCAGGTTTATATGTGCACTCTCTACCAATGCCAGATCCGCTTCAGGGACAGCATTAATGACCGAATCGCGCTCAAACTGAGGAATCCCTATGTGCTGGAACTGCGGTATATACTCTTGAGGAGTATTGAGATAGCTCGGCGGAGCATTCTGATTTGGGTTAGAGGAGTCGCTGACACGACTGCTGGTCCCGTCATTGCTGAAACACGGTTGGATGCTCTCGGCTCTCCAATCATCGTGGTTGTAACTCTGCCCGGCACTTGAGCTCCAACTGGCTTTATGATGGTTTAACGCTATCCTTCCATCCCTTAGCAATCTCCTATAGTACTTGAGGTGAGACTCGACGTTAATTCTAGAGAGCCCCGGCACATTCATAATCTCGAGTATGCGTAGTGGGCTAGCCGAATCAACTCCCAGCTCTCGAATTGCATCAACAAATTTGGTGTGAAGTTCATAGGTCCAGTAAAACCTTGTTCTCTTATCACCCAAAATATCGTCAATACTTCGGTAGCTATTCTCTACGGGATCTAGTCGTTTCAAAAGTTGTCCAGGGAGGGACTCACCGACTTTGGATTGGCTGGCTGCGACAGCGAGTTCGTCATTGAGAGAACTCCCCCTGTGATGATTCATATCCCATTTCTCAGAGGATGTTGGTGTTGATCCTATGGTGTTGACTTGCTCATGCAGATCTCCGGCGATATCTGGCTGTGTCGAAAAATGCTGTGGAGAATACGGTAACAGCTGAGCGTTATTCGTCAACAGGGACGGTTCATCGAGGAACACCTCGCCGAGGACAACAGGATTACCACAATTAAGGCAGGTGGCCTTGGTCAGAGCTTCCTTATATCTCGCGCTTTCAGCTTGAAGCTTCTCATTCTCCTCCTTCAGGACCAGTAACTCATGGTCTGCGTATTGCTGTTTCACCCGGGTTCGTTTGTTGGCGAACCAAAACTTGACCTTCGAAAGCTCCAATCCTATTTTTCGGCTCAACTCCATTTTATGTTGTCTGCTTGGAGTGGGGCATTCATTGAAGAAAGCTTCGAGCTCTCGGATTTGGCCTGGAGTGTGGCGTTGTAGTTGCTTCCTTTTCCGACTCCGGTCATCATTGTATATTCCTTCTTCGTAGCTGAAACCTAGAATTTCATCGCTGGAGGAGTCAGTCTCCACGGCCTTCGGGCAGGATTCAGCTCCAGGATCTTCAAAGTCTCCCAGCAGTTCGTGCTCAGAAATGTCCAGGTCGGGCGTTTCTAGCAGATGGGAATAGCTTTTAAACATGATGGATCCAAGTATCTCGGGCTGATCTAGTTCACTCAGCTTTCTCTATTCGCTCTTACGTGTTTGCTCACTCTAGAAATTTTCTCAAGTGATTGTGCGTGTCCTAGAACCATCCTTTAGGCTGCATATGAAGACCAGCAAGCAAGCGCTCCTCCCGAGACCCTGTAATTACTCATCGTCTGTATTCCCCTTTCTTTTTCCTCGTGATGCTCTTGCATTGATTCGGTTTCATCGAGTATTGCGCTCGTCCCCTAGTTCAGTCTTCAAAGTGGTGGGTCTACAATCTTTCGGCGCCTTTTATGATTTGCTAGGCCCGAGAACGTGGGGAGCAGCGGTGGGCCCGCAATTAATGACTCCGTTTAATTCATTTAGCTCCATGGGAATTAACGCTATGATCTTCTCTCAACCCCTTTTCATCGTTCAAACGAAAGTGGCATTTTCCCTGTGTATGCTGTTACTCTTCATTTCAGCATCCCGGGCGCTTGGTGAGGAATGAGTTCGTGGCCACTCAAAATTTTAAAGACCGTCTCTGGTTTCAGACTTAATCTAACAAGGGATCATCACAACTGAGCATGACGATGTTCGTCGATAGCGTTGGTTTTAATATAGAATTAACTATAGTCATTAAAGAAAAATGTTCCCGTAGGAACTTTACAACGGATAAAATGAGTGATCTACTCGTGAACATGTTCTTCTTTCTATGGGTGTTCGTGGTGACCGACCCATCGTGCCCTGAGTCAAGTGCTAGATCATGGCTGTCCAAGCATGCCAGCTTCCCACTGATTGAACAAGGCATCGAGCCCCTCATCAAAGAAATCGTCTGTCGTGGGTTGACCAGCGGCAGGCAGAGCACCAGCCGACTGCTGCTCGAATGGAGGAGTGCGCACTCGCTGTACTTGTGACACGCGCTCTTGAGAAGTGTTGAAATGGCCCGGGAGGACATTCTGATCAGCTTTCAGTTTGCCGGTGGTCGGGCTGCTAGCTTGATTGATGCTTAGATTTGGCCGGGTATCTCTTGATGCCTGAGCATTACAATGGCGGTCGCCCCTAGCTTTTGAGCTCGAGACGGATTCCTCCCGGTTTAGCTCCGCTCGACGTTGTTTTAATAGCTTTCTGTAGGCAGCAAGGTGATTCCTGACCAGTTCCTTACTAAGCCCCGGTACATTCATGGCCTTAAATATGCGCGTCGGAGTTGCTGAATCGATCCCCATTTGGTGAACCACGTCTAGGAATCTGGAATGCAGTTCAGGGGGCCAAGCGAACCTCCTCTTATCGTGGCCCAAAATTGCATCGATGGCTTGACGACTGATTAACTCATCTCCAACGGGACCCGACCCTATCGAAAATTGTTGTGCATGAGGCTGATATGCTTTGAGCTGGTCGGCGGTAACATCCAGCTCCTTGAAACTGTAACTCCAATCAAAGCGATGCAAATCCCATCCCCTAGGAGGCATTTGTATCGTCTTCGTAGGATCATCCTGCCCATGCGTGACTCCGGCAAAATCTGGGTGAGCAGGAGATGCCCCGAGGGAGTAGGGTGGTAAGTGAACGTCTTCAATCATTGCGTGAGGCTTATCGGGGAATATCTTACCGCGGGCGATGAGGTTATCGCAATGAGGGCAAACGGTAATATTGAGAGCTTTTTCATACCTCATGTTTTCTGTTCGCAGCTTTTGGTTTTCTTCCTTTAAAATCTCTACCACCTGACGTTTGCGTTGAGCCCTCGATTTGGATCTCCTATTTTGAAACCAAAACTGGATCCTCGACTGATTAATCCCCAACTCCCGGCTCAATTCAATTCTCCACTTCTTTTTCATGTAATGGCTTTTACTGAAAAGGGTTTCCAGCATTTGGGTTTCCTCCTGAGAGTATTGGTGAGGACGTCTTCTTTTCCCGAGTTGAGCATCGTGGATGTCGTTGTCGTCGTCGCCGTGATCTTGATTTCCGTTGCCAGAAGTGTTGGGCTCCATGGTTTTGGCGTTAGACTTGATCTTGGAATCTTCGAGATCCCTCTGTGGTTCAATTTCTGAGATTTTTGAGTCAGTCGCCTCTAGTAGCTGACAGTAACCTCTTAAATATGTTGGACTGAGAAATGTTTGATTGGTTATTGCCCATTCAGAGTTCTCCACTCTCTCCTGTATGCTCACTCCCTATAAAGTGACTTTGCATGTTCAGGAGACGCTCTTCAAGCATCATTAGGCAAACGTTCCCCCTCAAGACCTTGAATTTCTCGCTTAGCTTTTCAACGTGATGGGACTGTCAAATCCTGTTAGGGCTCTCTTCGATAGTTGCGCTTACCTCCCACCTAACTCTAATAATGGTGATCCCGACAAATCTTTTACATCTTTTAATTGATGAGCCGGAAATCGCGGACCGAAACGAATCCAATGGTTCTCGTGAGGGGACCTCTTGCTTTACCCCCTAACTGGGCTCCACCAGCATTATTACTGAGACCCTTCATCATCCTCGAGTTGCTATAAAATGAGGAATTAATGTATGGAAGGTTAACGTTCTCGCATAATCAGCTTCTTCCTTCTAATCTCTCTATTAGCCTCGTCTTATTCTCAAGCCAACCCAACGCAAATGGCCTCCTCTCCCGTGCGCACTTTTTCGACTGATGTCTTGGCCCAGTGGGAAAAGCTTTATAACCTATTGGGTCGCGGTTACGCGCACATAACTGATCATTCTGCAACCGCGGATGAAATCTGTGTCCTGCTCGAGGACTTAGATACCACTTCCCTCGAAGGTACTACGCTGGGGAGGGAATATAGAACTTTCCCGACCCTCTTTGCACACTCCTTAGAGGCCTACCGTGTTGCTGATCGGGAGGTTCTCGTGGCTCACGTCTTGCGGGCTCGTTACAAGGATCGGTCTGATCATTTGGTGCTGACCAACTATCTGGCCGATAGTCACAAAAAGGCCGTCGAGTTTGCCAATGAGAGGGTCGCGACGTTGCTTCGCGAGAGGAGAAACCTGGTGGATCAATTGGCCATATCCCTGACCGCTGGCGAGCACGACCGCCACAATGTCCTATTGAGGCTGCAAAGCGACTGGCAGGAAGAACGGCTCGACAAAATAACCGCAGACATAGCTCACGGGAATGGATTAGTTCGGGACTTGGAAATAATCACCGAGGAACACGAGGTCAAGGTCACTGAGGTTAAGGGCGAATGCAGAAACCTTCTCCTCAAGCTTGCGGACCAGGACATGCGAAGTCGTGAGTACGGGCAGAGCATTAACAACATGGAGGGTCAGTTGGGCTCCTTTGTGTCGTTAATTAGGGCTCACTTTGGCTTTACTTTTCCACCCCGAATTGTATGACCTGCTTTTGAAAACCCTCCACTGAGCAAAATAAATGTGTGTGTTTTAACTTCTGTATGGTTCATTTCTTCGAGCATCCGAACATTTTCAACTTGGGTGAGCCGAACCATAATATCAATAAGCCGAGCAAATATGTCCTGATTTTATAACTCGCTCATGATCAGATGAGAGAATAGCCTCAGACTTATCCAGGAGAAGATTTCTCTCTATTACTTATTTTTTCACCTGCAAATGAAACGACTGAATCAGAAGGAATAATTTGAAAAAGAAAGCATAAACCCCTTTCAATCTTATGCTTGCTCGTGATTAATAAGGACAAAAACTTTTACAAGGGTTTTAATCTTGCGCAAAAAGTTTTTTATCAGTATTCTTCGAAGGAAAGCATATTATTGAAAGGAATGTAATTCACGATAATCGTTTTGATCAATTTCGAGGAGAACGAATTAGTCAAAAGCGCAAGACATAATAATGTGTTTTAAATTCAATTGAAGATATGGCATCCAAATTAAGGTCGCTCGCTAAGAACGAAAGTAGTTTGGACATCTATCTCGTCATTAAATTTGAAACTACGCTGATATTCTTGATCAATTATCGTGAATTACCAGTAGTGTACAACATGCATGAACCAATTCAAGTGTGTAGTTCCTTCTAGCGAAATTGGGGTTGGATTACCTCACACGACCAAAAGGTCGTGCAAGACTTCCAATTTTAATTTCCTCTAAAGGAATTATAAACTTGACTTGGGAGTATTCGGATGATTAGAAAAAATGCCACTATCACATTCCAATGACCCGTTAAAAGAAATACAACCAAGTTCCATCTGAATGTATACACCAATAGACCCCTAATACAATCGCTCTAAGGGGTGAGATAGAGAAAACCTCAGTAAAAATAAACCCTATACAAGAGGACTAGTAATGGAAAATGACATAAAGGAATGTGATCCTAACGTTTAAGGATGCCCCAGTTTTGATCTGTGCCTTCAGGATCACTTGCCCCAACTCGTCATCTTCATTGGATGATACCTCAATAATGTCCATAGTATGCTCCTTATCGCACACTCGGTGTTCGTCGTGGGATATCACCCTCCTCGTCTTCTATCAAGGACGTTAGGGACAAACGCACATATCTATCCTCGAAATGGCATTTAATCTAATCACCAGAATGCAATAAATGAAATGCATATATTTATATGAACAGTGATAGATTTGGGGGGATAGAGAGTCTTACCAACCCAACTCGTCGACTTATGTGCGGTTTTAGGTGTACCAACCGCCCAAAGACATGCGCATGAAACAAGTGATAGTAAACTTCTAAAAATCAGAGGGTTTGGCACCTAAGGTTAAGGTTCCCACCTCGAGTTCTAGAAAGAGCCGATTCCATTGCACAGCTATCGTTGCATTGGGACTCGATCCATAGTTCAAAGTGAGCGGAATTGAAAAGTGGATTACCCCATGTTTTTCCTCATGGAGATTCCATTTTCAGTTCCTTCTATTGTTTTCCTATAGGGCCGCCCGGGGTTTTAGGCGCGGTTGTGTGTGTCTATGTGTCGTGAACACCACAATGCAAGTCATGCACAACAGTTTATCAATCAGCGCTTCAAATCATCCACAAAACATACATTCCTACGCCAACCTACATAAGACAATGTTAATCACGGACTACACCCCTTATTTCTCCAATCTGCAAAAACATATAACACCTATCATGAGCGGACTTACCTCACCTTCAAGAGAGCCTGCAGGGTTAGAAACATCACTCAGCGTTTTAATTACGGCCTAAGTCCACTTGGGGTCTAGAACCATAGGTTCTAGAACAAAGTCCCCAGTGGAGTCGCCAGCTGTCGCGACCCGTCCGAAAGAGGACGCGGCTAATGGATTACCGATCGCGGGCCTTCCCCCGCACAAGGGTGCGGATCGCGGGCTTTGGATCGGCGCGGGCTCTCCCAGGCCCATACCAAATCGCGGCGGGAGTATTTTTCAAAGGGATTCGACGATAACAGTCGATCGCTTTCGACCTTAGTGTGGTCGTGGTGGCATGTGCAACTTGTGCATGCATTTGGAGTCGCCACCGGTCTTTCTTGGAGGGTAGACCGGAAACCTTATTGACCGATTGGGAGAGATCGATCAATTCTGCGGAACCAGAGATTTTGGATTCGGGGACTTGGTTACGTTGATGTCATTACCAACGCCCTTTCGGTACCTAACGCGAGTGATTTTCCTAACTAGGATTTCATGCAGGCGCAATTTTGGGTGAGGTAAGTCTGACTTTGCATATTAACCAGTTTAACATGCTCACGTAATCATAACAAATAAATAGATGTCAATCACATAAACATCTATCCTACGTGGTGATCATGGAATTATGATTTAATGGGTCTCGAGCCAATGAGACCACATTTAATCATTTTAATATTTTAATAACGGAGAGCCGCTCTTCGCTTCTTCTTGGTTTCTTGAACTCTTCAAGAATTGGGCCCCTAAGAGCTCGCCGACTTAAAAGGCTCATCCACGTAATCCTCGTAGCATTTACATTAACAATTGACTATGCTAAAAATAAAGATTACATGAAAAATAAAAGGAGTACGCAGCCTCCATTTAATAATTACAACCCCAAATATATAAATAATCACCATACATTCATATATACATCAATCACATTGATTAAGGATTTTTCCATGATCACCACCCTTCCACGTAAGTAATAAATTCACAATTTAAAACTTAGGAAGGCACAATAAAAATTCTACGTTGAATCATAATCAGAATTTTTACGTAAAATAAGATAGCCATAAATTTTCGATTCAAAATTGATTTAGTCTCAATTTTTGCTACGTTGATTAATTTATCATATAAAATAATCAACCTCCATTAGCCATGTAAGACGAACAATTCGTTAATACATATTGGCCATAGTATTGCAAAAATTGTAAAAATCAATTAAATGCACGAAAACACCTAAGGATTGGCTCTGATACCACTATTGGGATCCACGTAACACGTAGCGGAAATAAATAACAACCTCTACATGTATCTCCAGAGGCGTACTTCGTGCATTTCAATCGAAAAAAATCACAAAGCCTCAAAGGGAGTAAATAGATTACCTCTCGTAACGTGCTTGAACGGAGGTGTCGGTTCGATATTCTTCGATCTCAGCCTCCACAAGTGTTAGGCATCTAGTTCGGACGCACCACCAATTGACGAACGGGGAGACGACTAATAACTCCACAACAATTGTGCTAGCAATATGCGGAATCAATATTCCGAACTTAGTATATTTTGCTCACTCAAGATTATGAGAATATAGAGAGTGTTTGTGTTCTTCTCTCTAAGCTCTAAAAAATTTGCACACTCTACAAAATGTCTCTCCCCTTCAACCTCAAAACTCTTGCCATCCTTTTATAGCCAAAAATACCTTCCAATAAATTGTATTTAAAAATAGCACTAACAATTATAAATTCTATCTAAAAATAGCACTCACAAATAAATGACATTTAAAAATAGCACTAACAATAGCACTCACAATTTATAATACAAAAATGCTATTTAAAAATAGCACTAACAATAGCACTCACAATTTATAATACAAAAATGCTATTTAAAAATAGCACTAACAATTATAAATTCTATCTAATAATAGCACTCACAATTTATGATAAATAAATGCCATTTAAAAATAGCACTAACAATAGCACTCACAATTTATGATAAATAAATGTCATTTAAAAATAGCACTAACAATAGCACTCACAATTTATAATACAAAAAATGCTATTTAAAAATAGCACTAGCAATAGCACTCACAATACAAAAATGCTAAAAAAAAGGCACTAACAAATGTGTTAAAAATAATAACCATTATTATTATTACAAGAGTTAAAGAGGTTACCAAACAGTACAAATATGCATAACGTATAAATACGTATGACGTATAAATACGTAGAGCATACGTATACATCCGTGAAACCGTGGACTAATTGAAAGAAAAATGTGCAATTAAGCCCTTTTGGTAAAAATTGATTAAATTGGAGGGCAAATTGACCTAATTGCACTTTAAGACTTTAGAATCCAATGTCATAGCTTATAAAAAGTGAGAATTGAAAACTAAAAAAAACTCGAAAATGATTTTTTTTAGGCTCGGTTCGGGTTTATGTTTGTGAAGGAACATATTGACCCGAGCCGAATTTTTGAGATTTAAAGTGACACACTTGAAGAGGAAATTAAAACAAAATTATCGAATATTTTTGGGTATTTTTCTGACCACGAATGGTATTTTTCTGATTTTTTGGGTATTTTTATAATTAAATAAACTCGAAAAATATTAAAAATACCGAAAAATATTTTTTGTTCAAAATTGGTTCCTAAGGTTAAACCAAGGCTTCCAAAGTTGATTTTGTGATTTTATGACCTTTTTTGATATTTTTAATTAATTTTAAAGAATAAAATCATAATAATAAATGGTAAAAAAAATCAGGTGTCAACAATGACCCTAAGTATGCTTGTCGGACCTATGAAGTCGAGTCCTATCTGTCGAACTGCGTCCAAGAACTTGAGATGAAGCTCCGGGGGCCAAGTGAATTTCTTCTTCTCGTCGTCCAGAGTGGCGTTGATAGCCTGCCGACTAACCTCTAACTCCTCTTGAACCGTATCTGATCTTACCGGAAGCTGTTGTGGAGGAGATTCATGGGCTTCGATGAGGTGACTCCGATCATAACGACACGTATCTTCTTCCTCCGAAGATACTGGTATAATTTCTGTAGGATCGATCTGCTCATGCGCGCCATTAGCAGGATCTGATTGTACCTGAGATGGCTCAAGGGAGAAGGGGGATAAATGAGCACCCTCCATCCTCGTAGAAGGCTTACCGGGGAACAATTTACTGAGGGTGGTAGGGCCACCACAATCAGGGCAGGTAATAGTACTGAGGATTTTCTCATACCACATGTTTTCCATTCGAAGGTTTTGGTTCTGCTCTTTTAGGGCCGTGATCTCCTTACGCCTGTGTTGGACACCTAGTCTGAAACGTTTATTCTGAAACCAAAAATGGATTCTCATAGGATTCATTCCCAGCTTCCGGCCCAATTCAATCTTTTGTTCCTCGCCTGGGCAAGGGCATTCATCAAAGAAAGCTTCAAGCTCCTGGATTTCTTTCCGAGCGTAGCGCTGGCGACTTTTTCTTTTCCGGGGTTGAGCGTCGTGGCCACTGCCGTCGTCACCACTGCGATCTTGATGTTCGTCACGGGCAATGTTGAGTTCCATGGCTTTGATGTCGAATTTGATTCTAGAGAATTTGAGGTCTTTCAACGAACTCGTCACTCGGGGTTCTCTGTTCTCTTTTGTATACTCGCTCTTTCGATTTGTTGCCTCCTTTTCCTCGAAAGCTAGGTCTGTTCAGCGTTCTGTTTTTGAAACGACGGAACTGTTTGCCTCTTGCTCAGCTTTCCGACACGAAGGGGTAACCAAATCCTTCCGCGGCTTCTTCGATAGTAGCGCTCGCCTTTCACTTTTCCTCGATAGTCATGCATGTTCAGCACTGTCTTCTCTTTTTAAGTGGCAGAGCTGTTCACTCGCCGCCCAGCTTTATGCGTGATGGAACAACACAACCCTTTCGCGGCTTCTTCGATAGTTGCGCTCGCCTTTCACCTTTCCTCAATAGTCATGCCTGTTCAGCACTGTCTTCTCTTTTTAAGTGGCCGAGCTGTTCACTCGCCGCCCAGCTTTATGCGTGATGGAACAACACAATCCTTTCGCAGCTTCTTCGATAGTTGCGCTCACCTCCCTTCCAGCTTTAATAATGGCGAGACCGAATTTGTCAGGCCTGAAATTGCGGACCAGGACATGTCTGATGATTCACGGGAGGAGCAGCCCTCGCTTTACATTAATTAACCCGGCTCCACAAGCATTATTGCTGTAACTTTTCTCCACTCTCGAGACGCTATAAAATGCGGAGTTGGTGTTTGGGGGATTAACGCTCTCATATAATTTGCTTCCATCTTCAAATCGCTCCATTACACACCTCTCCGTCGAAAATGGCCTCTTCCCATGTTCCCACTTTCCCAGCCGAAGCTTTGGCTCGATGGGAAGAGTTATATAACCTCTTGGGTCGAGGCTACGCTCACATAGCTGATCATCCCGAAACCGAGGATGAAATCCGAGTCATGTTCGGGGACCTGGACATCACCTCCCTCGAGGGTACTGCGCTGGGGAGGGAATACAGAATTTTTCCAACGCTCTTTACAAACTCTTTGGAGGTCTACCGCGCTGCTCACCGGGGACTTACCGTGGCTCGTGTCCTGCGAGCTCGTTATGAGGATCAGTCCGACCGCCTAGCGTTGGCTGACTACCTGGCCGATAGTCACAAAAAGGCTGTTGAGTTCGCCAAAGAGCGGGTTTCGACATTGCTACGCGAGAGGAGGAATCTGGTGGAGGACTTAGCCCTATCTCTGGCTACCTATGAGCGCGATCGACGTAACTCCCTGCTAAGGAACCGAAGCGAGTGGCTGGAAGAAAGGCTCAACGGCATAAATGAGGATATAACTCGTGAGAATGGACTTGTTCGGGACTTGGAAGCAGTCGCCGAAGATCACGAGACTAGGTTGTTGCAGTCAATGATGAACGCAAACGCCTTCACCTCAGGCTTGCGGACCATGATACGCGGAGTGGTGCGTATAAACAAAGCATCCATAACCTGGAGGGCCAGCTGGGCTCCTTTGTGTCGTTGATTAGGGCTCACTTCTGCTTTACTTTTCCACCCCAATGAATTGTATGATCTGGTTTGGGCAAGAATGAACGAAAGCCCCCGTGTTTGTTTTAGCTTTTATATGATCCATTTCTTCGAGCATCCGGACATCTTAGACCTGGATGAGCTGATCCATAATAAGTCGAGTAGATGTGTTCTGATTTTCTAACTCGCTCATGATCAGATGAAAGAATAGCCTCAGACTTATCCAGGAAAAGATTTCTCTCTATTACCTATTTTTTACCTGCAAATGAAACGACCGAATCAGAAGGAATAATTTGAAAAAGAAAGCATAAACCCCTTTCAATCTTATGCTTGCTCGTGATTAATAAAGACTAAAACTTTTACAAGGATAATCTTGTGCGAAAAGTTTTTATCAATATTCCTCGAAGGAAAGCATACTATTGAAAGGAATGTAATTCACGATAATCGCTTTTGACCAACGACGCGTTTTAAATTTAATTGAAGATACGGCATCCAAATCAAAGCCGTTTTGTTAAGAACGAGGGCAATTTGGACATCTATCTCGTCATTAAATTCGAAACAATGCCGGTACTCTTGATCAATTATCGTGGATTACCAGTGGCGTAACACATGCATGAACCGATTCAAGTGTATAATTCCTTCTAGCGAAATTGGGGTTGGATTACCCTATACGACCAAAAGGTCGTGCAAGACTTCCAATTTTAATTTCCTCTAAAGGAATTATAAACTTGACTTGGGAGTATTCGGATGATTAGAGAAAATGCCACTATCACATTCCCATGACCCGTCAAAAGAAATACAACCAAGCTCCATCTGAATGTATACACCAATAGATCCCTAATACAATCACTCTAAGGGGTGAGATAGAGAAAACTTCGATAAAAATAAACCCTATACAAGAGGACTAGTAATGGAAAAATGAAACAAAGGAATGTGATCCTAACACTTAAGGATGCCCCCGTTTCGATCTGTGTCTTCAGGATCATTTGCCCCAACTCTTCATCTTTATTGGATGATACCTCAATAATGTACCTCAATAATGTCCATAGTATGCTCCTTTACCGTACAACCGGTGTTCGTCGTGGGATACCACCCTCCTCGTCTTCTATCATGGGCGTTGGGAACAAACGCACATATCTATCCTCGAAATGGCATTTAATCTAATCACCAGAATGTAATGAATGAAATGCCTACATTTATATGAACTGCGATAGATTTGTGGGGAATAGAGAGTCTTACCAACCAAACTCGTCGACTTATGTGCGGTTTTAGGTGTACCAACCGCCCAAAGACATGCGCATGAGACAAGTGATGGGAAACTTCTAAAAGTCAGAGGTTTTGGCACCTAGGGTCAAGGTTCCCACCTCGAGTTCTAGAAAGAGCCGATTCCATTGCACAACTATCGTTGCATTGGGGCTCGATCCATAGTTCGAAATGAGCGGAATTGAAAAGTGGATTACCCCGTGTCTTTCCTCACGGAGATTCCATTTTCAATCCCTTCTATTGTTTTCCTATAGGCGGCGCCCGGGGTTTTAGGCACGGTTGTGTGTGTTTTCGGTGTCGTGCTAAAGCGATAAACATGCATCTTATTTACCAATCACCACTTCAATATAAAACATCCACACAATCATTCATTCCTACGCCCGACCTGCATAAGACAATGTTAATCACGGACTACACCCCTTATTTCTCCAATCTGCAAAAACATATAACACCTATCATAAGCGGACTTACCTCACCTTCAAGAGCGCCTGCATGGTTAGAAAAATCACTCAGCGTTTTAATTACGGCCTAAGTCCACTTGAGGTCTAGAACCATAGGTTCTAGAACAAACGTCCCCAGCGGAGTCGCCAGCTGTCGCGACCCGTCCGAAAGAGGACGCGGCTAATGGATTACCGATCGCGGGTCTTGGATCGGCGCGAGCCCTCCCAGACCCATACCAAATCGCGGCGGGAGTATTTTTCAAAGGGATTCGACGATAACAGTCTATCGCTTTCGACCTTAGTGTGGTCGTGGTGGCATGTGCAACTTGTGCATGCATTTGGAGTCGCCACCGGTCTTTCTTGGACGGTAGACCGGAAACCTTACTGATCGATTGGGAGAGATCGATCAGTTCTGCAGAACCAGAGATTTTGGGTTCGGGGACTTGGTTACGCTGGTGTCATTACCAACGCCCTTTCGGTACCTAACGCGAGTGATTTTCCTGACTAAGAGTTCATGCAGGCGCAAGTTCGGGTGAGGTAGTTTTGATTCAGGGTTTCATGCAGATTGGACGACTATTCCTATCAATCATAATCAATTTTTGGAAGACGATTCGCCCAAAGGGCGAAATCGTCATTTTAAGAAGGGTCGGGGTTCAAAACACCCGGAATGAGTCTTGGCCAGTTGTCTGTGGCCATTTCCTATTTTTTGGGATTTTCCTGGATTTTTTTAGAATTTTTTTGGAAAACGGTTTGCCGGAAGGGCAAAACCGTCATTTCTGGAAGGATCGGGGGTCAAATGACCCGAAACAGGTCGTGGCCAGTTGAATGTGGCCATTTCCTATTTTCTGTGATTTTTTAGAATTTTTCTGAATTTTCCGAATTTTTTTTTGAGTTTTTTTATGATTTTCCATTTTTTTATTGAATTTTTGAGTTTTTTTTTTTATTATTTATTATTATTAAAAAATAATATCATATTTTAAAATTATTCGGACCGGGTCGGATGACCCGACCCACAACCCGAATCCGAACCCGGATCCGCACACCAAAAGCCAAAACGACGCCGTTTTAATATATATATATATATATTTTTTTTTATTTATTTTTTTGATTTTTTATTCATTTTCTTTAATTGTCCGAAAATCTACGGATCGGACGGCTCTGAGAGCGCCACGTGGCACAATCTCACCCGTCAGATTATTTGACCGTTGACCATTTGACCGTTGACCGTTTGACCGTTTGACCGCCGGCGACTTCGCCGGAGAAGACGATGAATAGTGAAATTTCCGGCGAAGTCGCCGGAAATCTCGCCGGAAAAAGCAAACCGGCCCCAAAACTTAGTATTTTCAGCCCGTTCTTTTGGCATCCGACTCCCTAGGACTTCGGCGTCAACATGCAACTAAGAACGACGCCATGAGCACGTCAAAACCATCGAACCGGACCTCCCCAGTTCCGTCTCCGGCGAACGATCCACAGTTAAAAAAAAATTCGCTCCAGCTCGGTTCTGATTGTTCGCGTGGCACCCAAAAGGAGTTTGAAGACGTACCTGAGGTCACCTCATCTTCGGTGACTGTCGTTTATGCCGGTGTGAGCCCGCGGCCTGGTCGAGCATGGTAGAGCTCCGGCCCCCATTTCCGGCGAGGTTTGATGCAAAAATACGGACGTAAAGAGGCTTAGAGATGGTCCCAGTCAAGTATTAAGGCAAAAATCTCAATGAATATGGCTTGGGAAGGCATGGCCGGGAGCCAAAAATCAAAATGTCCATTTGGACATTTCATCAAACCCTCGGCATGCATTTAAGAAAAACAGAGGCCAGGAGAGAAACCAACCTGTCCGGAGGTCGCCGTCGACCACGAAAGCTGGTGACTATCGGTGAGGGTTGTTCAAAGTCTAGGGATGCTCCCCCGTCTCTGGTTTTGCTCGTGATTTCTTTTTCAATCCCCTCCGTTCACCTCGTCGAGCTTGGTTAAAAAGAACCGAGTATCTCTCCCCTCCTCGTAGCCGACCAAACCTTTTCCAGGTCCCTCAACCCGCACAAACGATCGCCCACTCGCTCGTGTCCCCCGCATTCGCTCGTCGCCCATTTTTTTTAGTCGAAAGCCTGGTCCCCGCGCTCTTTTTTAATCTCTGTTCTCTCCTGCATTTTCCCGGCGGGTCTGCAAGTTGCAGACCCGGTCGGACCGGGCCGGGTCGGGCCTGACCCGACCGGCCCGGTTCGACTTAAATTTCTCAAATCGGGCCCCGAATCGTACACTTTTCATGAAATTGATGGCAAAATCGGACTCATTGACATGTTTTCTATTAAATATGGGTATTTTCGTGAATCAATTGGTTGAAATTTAATGAAAACCCCAAATTACCCTTAGGATCCGAAATTGATTTTTGCTCAATCGAGGGCCCAAACGACCGAATTAGTTCAAATTGAGGCCACCAATGGATTCATCAAGATGAAAAACATAGGGTTGTTGACACTTGATTTTTTTACCATTTATTATTGTGATTTTTATTCTTTAAAATTAATTAAAAATATCAAAAAATGTCATAAAATCACAAAATCAACTTTGGAAGCCTTGGTTTAGCCTTAGGAACCAATTTTGAACAAAAAATATTTTTCGGTATTTTTAATATTTTTCGAGTTTATTTAATTATAAAAATACCCAAAAAATCAGAAAAATACCATCCGTGGTCAGAAAAATACCCAAAAATATTCGATAATTTTTTTTAATTTCCTCTTCAAGTGTGTCACTTTAAATCTCAAAAATTCGGCTCGGGTCACTATGTTCCTTCACAAACATAAACCCGAACCGAGCCTAAAAAAAAAAAAAAAAAATCATTTTCGAGTCTTTTAGTTTTCAATTCTCACTTTTTATAAGCTATGACATTGGATTCTAAAGTCTTAAAGTGCAATTAGGTCAATTTGCCCTCCAATTGAATCAATTTTTACCAAAAGGGCTTAATTGCACATTTTTCTTTCAATTAGTCCCCGGTTTCACGGATGTATACGTATGCTCTACGTATTTATACGTTATACGTATTTATACGTTATGCATATTTGTATTGTTTGGTAACCTCTTTAACTCTTGTAATAATAATAATGGTTATTATTTTTAACACCTTTGTTAGTGCCTTTTTTTAGCATTTTTGTATTGTGAGTGCTATTGCTAGTGCTATTTTTAAATAGCATTTTTTGTATTATAAATTGTGAGTGCTATTGTTAGTGCTATTTTTAAATGGCATTTATTTATCATAAATTGTGAGTGCTATTGTTAGTGCTATTTTTAAATGGCATTTATTTATCATAAATTGTGAGTGCTATTATTAGATAGAATTTATAATTGTTAGTGCTATTTTTAAATATCATTTTTGTATTATAAATTGTGAGTGCTATTGTTAGTGCTATTTTTAAATAGCATTTTTGTATTATAAATTGTGAGTGCTATTGTTAGTGCTATTTTTAAATGTCATTTATTTGTGAGTGCTATTTTTAGATAGAATTTATAATTGTTAGTGCTATTTTTAAATACAATTTATTGGAAGGTATTTTTGGCTATAAAAGGATGGCAAGAGTTTTGAGGTTGAAGAGGGAGACATTTTGTAGAGTGTGCAAATTTTTGAGAGCTTAGAGAGAAGAACACAAACACTCTCTATATTCTCATAATCTTGAGTGTCCGCATATTGCTAGCACAATTGTTGTGGAGTTATTAGTCGTCTCCCCGTTCGTCAATTGGTGGTGCGTCCGAACTAGATGCCTAACACTTGTGGAGGCTGAGATCGAAGAACATCGAACCGACACCTCCGTTCAAGCACGCTACGAGAGGTAATCTATTTACTCCTTTGAGACTTTGTGAATTTTTTCGATTGAAATGCACGAAGTACGCCTCTGGAGATACATGTATGGGTTGTTATTTATTTCTGCTACGTGTTACGTGGATCCCAACAGTGGTATCAGAGCCAATCCTTAGGTGTTTTCGTGCATTTAATTGATTTTTTGCAATTTTTGCAATACTATGGCCAATATGTATTAACGAATTGTTCGTCTTACATGGCTAATGGAGATTGATTATTTTATATGATAAATTAATCAACGTAGCAAAAATTGAGACTAAATCAATTTTGAATCGAAAATTTATGGCTATCTTATTTTACGTAAAAATTCTGAATATGATTCAACGTAGAATTTTTATTGTGCCTTCCTAAGTTTTAAAATGTGAATTTATTACTTACATGAAAGGGTGGTGATCATGGAAAAATCCCTAATCAATGTGATTGATGTATATATGAATGTATGATGATTATTTATATATTTGGGGTAGTAATTATTAAATGGAGGCTGCGTACTCCTTTTATTTTTCATGTAATCTTTATTTTTAGCATAGTCAATTGTTGATGTAAATGCTACGAGGATTACGTGGAGGAGCCTTTTAAGTCGGCGAGCTCTTTGGGGCCCAATTCTTGAAGAGTTCAAGAAACCAAGAAGAAGCGAAGAGCGGCTCTCCGTTATTAAAATATTAAAATGATTAAATGTGGTCTCATTGGCTCGAGACCCATTAAATCATAATTCCATGATCACCACGTAGGATAGATGTTTATGTGATTGACATCTATTTATTTATTATGATCACGTGAGCATGTTAAACTGGTTAATGTGCAAAGTCAGACTTACCTCACCCAAAATTGCGCCTGCATGAAATCCTAGTTAAGAAAATCACTCGCGTTAGGTACCGAAAGGGCGTTGGTAACGACACCAGCGTAACCAAGTCCCCGAACCCAAAAACTCTGGTTCCGTAGAACTGATCGATCTCTCCCAATCGATCAGTAAGGTTTCCGGTCTACCCTCCAAGAAAGACCGGTGGCGACTCCAAATGCATGCACAAGTTGCACATGCCACCACGACCACACTAAGGTCGAAAGCGATCGACTCTTATCGTCGAATCCTTCTGAAAAATACTCCCGCCGCGATTTGGTATGGGCCTGGGAGGGCTCGCGCCGATCCAAGGCCCGCGATCGGTAATCCATTAGCCGCGTCCGCTTCCGGACGGGTCGCGATAGCTGGCGACTCCGCTGGGGACCTTCTGTTCTAGAACCTATGGTTCTAGACCCCAAGTGGACTTAGGCCGTAATTAAAACGTTGAGTGATATTTCTAACCCTGCAGGCGGTCTTGAAGGTGAGGTAAGTCCGCTCATGATAGGTGTTATATGTTTTTGCAGATTGGAGTGATAAGGGGGGTAGTCTGTGATTGACGTTGTCTTATGCAGGTTGGCGTAGGAATGAATGATTGTGTGTATGTTTTATATTGAAGCGGTGATTGTTAAATAAGATGCATGTTTATTGCTTTAGCACGACACCGAAAATACACACAACCGCGCCTAAAACCTCGGGCGCCGCCTATAGGAAAACAATAGAAGGGATTGAAAATGGAATCTCCGTGAGGAAAAACACGGGGTAATCCACTTTTCAATTCCGCTCATTTTGAACTATGGATCGAGCCCCAATGCAACAATAGTTGTGCAATGGAATCTGCTCTTTCTAGAACTCAAGATGGGAACCTCGGCCTTAGGTTCCAAACCCTTTTGGACTGTTAGAGTCAAGCCTCACTTGTCTCATGCGCATGTATATGGATGGTTGATATATCTAAAACCACCTAAAAAAAATCGGTGATCCTGAAGTCACATCTCGAAGACTGGAACTGGGGCATCTCCAAGTGTCCGGACCACATTCCTTTGATTGGTTTGGCATTTTTAATTCTCTTATATAAGACTAATTTTGCTGAGGTTTTCTCTATCTCGTCCCTTAGATTGATTGTATTAGGGATCTATTTGTATTGTATACATCTCGATAAGGCTCATTTCTATCGAAAATAGGGGCAAATTCCCCAAACCTGTGGAGCATAGTGGAATTCGTCCCTTCAGTGCAAAATGCATTTGGCCGCAGAGCCACCCGTTTGGTGAAAGGACGTATCGTTCCTAATTGATTTTTAATCAGATCTGAGGATAAGTTCTTCTCCATTTTTTTTTTATCTCAGGTGATAAAAGAGACAATGCACCCAAAAGCTCATACATTCAAATGACAAAACAGACGTCGCCCAGCTGGGGCAAATGAACCGTAGGCATTGCAAATTCCTTCAAACACGGATGGAGGAATTCGATAGATGTTGTTCATATCAATATGCAACATCAAAACGGAATGCAAATCAAGTGTAAAAGGACGTATCGTTCCAAAACGATTATTTCCTTGATATGGGAATAATGCTTCCTTTCTTTTTCCTCTCAGATGATGATCAAGAGCAGAGGACGCAGGATGTAATGCTTTCAAATAACAAACAGGGAACATCAAATACCTCAAACGGCGACTGTGATCGAGAGAATCACCAAACCGCCACATGACGAACCCCAAGAATATCAGGCTATCTCGAGACAGATAAAATTGATCAAGGACTCTGACAATCGGGACGGATGATCAGAATCTGCCAAAAATCAATGGGAGCAGGTTCCCCCCCCCCCATTTACTTTGAGGAGCCAAACCGGGGGCAAACTCTCATGATCCCCCATGAAAGCGCATCAAACCAGGATCATCGAATCCAGAGATGACAAACAGCAAAACCATGCCTAACAGGGGCAAGTGTATCATTTGTACGCCGGACGTTTCTCCTCTGGCAAAATCAATGGACGCAATAACAGAGTCGTCCGCATCAGAATCAAACCCCAAGATATGAATTTGGGTGAACGGTAACCTTGTATCGTTCCAATTTGGTCTTCGAAGACCACATGCCTAACATGAGTTTTTACTCATTTTGCAGGAAGTCGTTGGCGCTGAAAGCCCCAAATGAAAAGAGCGCGCTAACAGGGAGGCGAATTGAATCAGTGGCCCTAGAAGTCAGAATTCCAAGAGATGGTCTTTGATCATAAGACCTAGTGGATGGTAAAAAGTATCGCTTCCACACTTCATGCTTTGACATACATTCTGATAAAAAATTTCATTTTTCTTGAATAAAAGGAACTATGAAGAATGGCGCTGGAATGCGCCCAAAAACACAAATGGATCTCCTTTGGGGCAAATCCTCGAGAATGATTCATCGCCAACCAAACGGAGGAATCGTGGCCGCAATATAGATGGCCAATTTCTGCAAGCCGCGCGTCTGTGTTCAAATGAAAACACCAAGCAAGAACAAGGCGGTATCGTTCCAATTTGTCTTGAATTTTGGAACGCAAACTGACACTTATTGTTTGTTTTTGACAGGGGCTCACCATCAAGGCAAAGCGGGTTTTCACATCCCATGTATTACCCGTAGGAATACATGACCAAGGGTAAAATGTATCGTTCTAATTTTTTTGAAAAATTCATGAACGAACAATAACATGTTTCTTCTGCATTTTCAGGGATCTCCAGCCACGAGGAACAGGTAAGTATCCCTCTCCCAAAATCCCTTGAAGATGTTGAATAAAAAATAGACAAGAAAAGAAAAGCTTTCAGAATCTAATGTCTAGAAAAAGACATAAAATTTAAATTTCATTGGCATTCATGTTTTGAAACAGGAGGTTGTCCGAACATGAATAAAAACATGCATGTGGCATCATAAAATCCCCTTTGACGGGTAAAATCTTTGGAGAAAATGAAAAAGATTTTTCCAATAAAAAAAATGTTCAAAACAATCAAAAGGGCACTTCCTCAAAAGACGAGAGGCAAAGCCTAAATCCAAACACGTCCTATACACACTTGAGAGAGGAGTGGAGCGGATCAGACAGCAAAATCTGGACCTACGGAAGTAGGGACCATTCGCAGCGATTACATGGATTGGGACGACGGAGGCATTCGTTTCATATCCCCAAACACTACAGGTGATCATTGACAACCCATTTGAACGGCGATTTTCATTCTTAACCCTGTCAAGAACCACCCCACATCGGGGCAGAATGGAGATGAGTCCAGCAGCATCAGGAGAAAATGGTTAGAAATTTTCTTGCTCGGACTAACATTAATCTTTGTGTATTGTTTATATGGTAATCCAAGTGCCATAGGATGACGAGAAGCATTTATTGCTCTATCCCACACACCGAATCCTTTGCACAGCCAACTTAAGCCTGCAAATTCATTTCATGAACCCATTGGTGATCATTCCAAGACGGATGCCACACCACTTCAAAAATGGAAGAGTTCAAGACTCAGGGATTACAAAGAGAATTCCCGGACTGATATTTAAAGCATGTTTAGACTATATGTCTAACATGATCCCATGAAGATGAGAAAAAAGCGGGATTCCAAAAATGAATGAGAAAAATCCACCGCATCAAGAAAAAGCAAAGTGCCTGGTAAAAGCGAGGCCGATGCTCGTGCAAGCTGTTTGCTTGATTCCCAGTGAAACTTGGATGGGAAAAGAGAAAATTCCTAAAGGAGTCAGATAAAAAGACTGCTCTCCAAATGATGTCAAGCGCGGAGGAAAGGCGCAGACAGAGTTGTCAACCTTCTTAATGCAACAAGAGACGCTCTCTAAAGGACTTGTGCACACCTCAAAAGCGGTTGCACACCTCAAAAACTGAAGATGCAGAATGGAAAAGACAGGTGACAAATTTGCAATGATCACCAATGTCAATCCCCTCATAAATTCTAGGCCAAAAACAAGCTTTTTTCGGTCCCCAATCTTACCAACATCATAACCCTGAAACAGTCTTCTTTGACTAAGACACTTGGGTTAACATATAGCTTAGCTCGAAGAGGTACGAGCAAGACTATTTCTTTCTCATTTTGTAGGGTTCTCGACTTGTAAACCCGGAGCATATGTTGAAGACTTTCATACAATGACCTTGACTCCAAAGCGGGTCCCCCTTGAAAACCAATATTCAAGCCCAACATTACGGTCCCGTGGAAGACCTCCCGACCGATCAAAATGTATGCGCTGCGAATGAACCTAAAACCTATGCACAGGTTAGTAGGGAATTGAGTGCATCCCCTATAAAAAACCACTATCGCAAAACAGGTGAGAAGACCTCCTTGCCGAGAAATATTCCAATTGATGTTTTGAACAAACTCTTTTTGAAAATTTTCAAACTGTTGATCCAGATTTTCCGTGCAAGGGATTTGTGATCACATTTGCATGTTGCAAGAATGCTTTGGATAACCTCCAGCATCAAAATGCACATTTCATGATTAAAACTTAAACCATACGGTTTTGTCAAAATGGACAGCCGTAGTCTTCCCAAAGATTACTAACGTTTTCTTGGTGAAGAAAAATCTTTCAGGCTCAAACTTCTGCAGGATACCTGGAGAACCCAGCTCCCAGAATGTCGCTTCAACAGACTCAAGTGAAGTTTTGTCAAAATAAAATCTTTCACTGCTTCAAAAAAACTGAATTCCCGACAAACTTCGGGGTCTCCAAAAAAAAAGGGGGAAGAAAAACCCTTTTAAAAGAAAAAGTCCTATCAGACGTGGAGAACCCTCGTCCCAGGGCCCATTTTCAAAATATCAAACAGTCTCATCGAACGTGGAGAACCCTCGTCATGATACCCCTTTTTCAAAACTTAGGCAGTCTCATCGGACGTGGAGAACCCTCGTCATGAGACCCCTTTTCAAAATTTAGGCAGTCTCATCGGGCGTGGAGAACCCTCGTCATGAGACCCATTTTCAAAAATTTAGGCAGTCTCATCGGACGTGGAGAACCCTCGTCATGAGACCCCTTTTCAAAATTCAAACAGTCTCATCGGACGTGGAGAACCCTCGTCATGAGACCCCCTTTTCAAAATTCAGGAAATCTCATCGGACGTGGAGAACCCTCGTCATGAGACCCCTTTTCAAAGTCAATCAAAGGTAGATACCGCCTGAAGGGTCAAATCAAAGGTAGAAACCGCCTGAAGGGTCAACTCATGGTAGAAACCGCCTGAAGGGTCAAACCAAGGTAGAAACCGCCTGAAGGGTCAACTTAAGGTAGAAACCGCCTGAAGGGTCAAACCAAGGTAGAAACCGCCTGAAGGGTCAAACCATGGTAGAAACCGCCTGAAGGGTCAACTCATGGTAGAAACCGCCTGAAGGGTCAAATCAAGGTAGAAACCGCCTGAAGGGTCAACTCAAGGTAGAAACCGCCTAAAGGGTCAAACCAAGGTAGAAACCGCCTGAAGGATCACATTAATGGTAGAAACCGCCTGAAGGGTCACATATGGTAGAAACCGCCATAAGGGTCAATTCATTGGTAGAAACCGCCATAAGGGTCAACTCATTGATAAATATCGCAGTAAGGATCAACACAAAGGTCTGATCCACCATACGGATCAAAATCCTTGGCAAATCCCAAAGCGTGGGATGCGCCTTCCTTAGGTTCCTACCAGTTAGGAATCCCATCATGGTATGACCTACCATACAGGTCAGAGCTTAATCTCCCTAGGATATTCTGAATGACGAGTCCTAGGCATCTTCTTGAAAGTCGTCGCAACCGGCAGCATCCGACAGGTGAGCTTCAGGTAAACCCCTCTCACTCCGGCCCATGTTCAAATTGTTAGAGCAAACCGGGGATTGATTTGAGCTTTTATCAATAGGCTTAAGGATCCGATGTCATAACATTTCTTCTCTCATTTTCCTAGTTGAGTCGGTTAGGAATCAGGTGCCACCTTATCTTTGAGAGAAACCTCTAACGAGATTCCTCTCAAAGAGGGGCAGCTGTTGACACTTGATTTTTTTACCATTTATTATTGTGATTTTTATTCTTTAAAATTAATTAAAAATATCAAAAAATGTCATAAAATCACAAAATCAACTTTGGAAGCCTTGGTTTAGCCTTAGGAACCAATTTTGAACAAAAAATATTTTTCGGTATTTTTAATATTTTTCGAGTTTATTTAATTATAAAAATACCCAAAAAATCAGAAAAATACCATCCGTGGTCAGAAAAATACCCAAAAATATTCGATAATTTTTTTTAATTTCCTCTTCAAGTGTGTCACTTTAAATCTCAAAAATTCGGCTCGGGTCACTATGTTCCTTCACAAACATAAACCCGAACCGAGCCTAAAAAAAAAAAAAAAATCATTTTCGAGTCTTTTAGTTTTCAATTCTCACTTTTTATAAGCTATGACATTGGATTCTAAAGTCTTAAAGTGCAATTAGGTCAATTTGCCCTCCAATTTAATCAATTTTTACCAAAAGGGCTTAATTGCACATTTTTCTTTCAATTAGTCCCCGGTTTCACGGATGTATACGTATGCTCTACGTATTTATACGTTATACGTATTTATACGTTATGCATATTTGTATTGTTTGGTAACCTCTTTAACTCTTGTAATAATAATAATGGTTATTATTTTTAACACCTTTGTTAGTGCCTTTTTTTAGCATTTTTGTATTGTGAGTGCTATTGCTAGTGCTATTTTTAAATAGCATTTTTTGTATTATAAATTGTGAGTGCTATTGTTAGTGCTATTTTTAAATGGCATTTATTTATCATAAATTGTGAGTGCTATTGTTAGTGCTATTTTTAAATGGCATTTATTTATCATAAATTGTGAGTGCTATTATTAGATAGAATTTATAATTGTTAGTGCTATTTTTAAATATCATTTTTGTATTATAAATTGTGAGTGCTATTGTTAGTGCTATTTTTAAATAGCATTTTTGTATTATAAATTGTGAGTGCTATTGTTAGTGCTATTTTTAAATGTCATTTATTTGTGAGTGCTATTTTTAGATAGAATTTATAATTGTTAGTGCTATTTTTAAATACAATTTATTGGAAGGTATTTTTGGCTATAAAAGGATGGCAAGAGTTTTGAGGTTGAAGAGGGAGACATTTTGTAGAGTGTGCAAATTTTTGAGAGCTTAGAGAGAAGAACACAAACACTCTCTATATTCTCATAATCTTGAGTGTCCGCATATTGCTAGCACAATTGTTGTGGAGTTATTAGTCGTCTCCCCGTTCGTCAATTGGTGGTGCGTCCGAACTAGATGCCTAACACTTGTGGAGGCTGAGATCGAAGAACATCGAACCGACACCTCCGTTCAAGCACGCTACGAGAGGTAATCTATTTACTCCTTTGAGACTTTGTGAATTTTTTCGATTGAAATGCACGAAGTACGCCTCTGGAGATACATGTATGGGTTGTTATTTATTTCTGCTACGTGTTACGTGGATCCCAACAGTGGTATCAGAGCCAATCCTTAGGTGTTTTCGTGCATTTAATTGATTTTTTGCAATTTTTGCAATACTATGGCCAATATGTATTAACGAATTGTTCGTCTTACATGGCTAATGGAGATTGATTATTTTATATGATAAATTAATCAACGTAGCAAAAATTGAGACTAAATCAATTTTGAATCGAAAATTTATGGCTATCTTATTTTACGTAAAAATTCTGAATATGATTCAACGTAGAATTTTTATTGTGCCTTCCTAAGTTTTAAAATGTGAATTTATTACTTACATGAAAGGGTGGTGATCATGGAAAAATCCCTAATCAATGTGATTGATGTATATATGAATGTATGATGATTATTTATATATTTGGGGTAGTAATTATTAAATGGAGGCTGCGTACTCCTTTTATTTTTCATGTAATCTTTATTTTTAGCATAGTCAATTGTTGATGTAAATGCTACGAGGATTACGTGGAGGAGCCTTTTAAGTCGGCGAGCTCTTTGGGGCCCAATTCTTGAAGAGTTCAAGAAACCAAGAAGAAGCGAAGAGCGGCTCTCCGTTATTAAAATATTAAAATGATTAAATGTGGTCTCATTGGCTCGAGACCCATTAAATCATAATTCCATGATCACCACGTAGGATAGATGTTTATGTGATTGACATCTATTTATTTATTATGATCACGTGAGCATGTTAAACTGGTTAATGTGCAAAGTCAGACTTACCTCACCCAAAATTGCGCCTGCATGAAATCCTAGTTAAGAAAATCACTCGCGTTAGGTACCGAAAGGGCGTTGGTAACGACACCAGCGTAACCAAGTCCCCGAACCCAAAAACTCTGGTTCCGTAGAACTGATCGATCTCTCCCAATCGATCAGTAAGGTTTCCGGTCTACCCTCCAAGAAAGACCGGTGGCGACTCCAAATGCATGCACAAGTTGCACATGCCACCACGACCACACTAAGGTCGAAAGCGATCGACTCTTATCGTCGAATCCTTCTGAAAAATACTCCCGCCGCGATTTGGTATGGGCCTGGGAGGGCTCGCGCCGATCCAAGGCCCGCGATCGGTAATCCATTAGCCGCGTCCGCTTCCGGACGGGTCGCGATAAGGGTAGAGGTGTTTAATTTCAATGGGTATGCCTGTATGAAATTTAATTTCAAAAATTGTGATACCGGGGACTAAATTGAAAGATTTTTATGCAATTAAGCCCTTTTGGTTAAAATTGATCAAATTGGAGGGCCAACTGGCCTAATTGCACTTCAAGACTTTAGAATCCAATGTCATAGCTTATAAAAAGTGGAAATTGAAAATTAAAAGACTCGAAAAGGAATTTTTATGCCTGATTCGGGTTTATGTTTGTGAAGAAACATAGTGACCCGAGCCGAATTTTCAAGATTTAAGGTGACACACTTGAAGAGGAAATTAAAACAAAATTATTGAATATTTTTGTGTATTTTTCTGACCACGAATGATATTTTTCTGATTTTTTGGGTATTTTTATAATTAAATAAATTCGAAAAATATTATAAAATACCAAAAAATATTTTTTGTTCAAAATTGGTCCCCGAGGCTAGGCCAAGGCTTCCAAAGTTGATTTTATGATTTTATGACCTTTTTTGATATTTTTAATTAATTTTAAAGAATAAAAATCACAATGATAGATGGTCAAAAATCAGGTGTCAACAGAGAGCATAGGTTATCGACACTCGGTCGACAAGTCCCCACCTGTTGCCGGCTACTGCCAGTGATGGTGGGCGGCGACGGCAAGGGTTTAAAGCCCCACGCCGTTGCACTGCAACTGCAAACTTCTGCAGTTATTTTCTTTTAAGATTTGTTGTTTAATTTTAATTTTTTTTAAAAAAATTAACCATTTTTAAAGGTGAACAACCCACGTGGATGCCATGTGGATGCCACATGGACTGATTATTTAAAAAAATTGCCACATAATATTAAAAAATTAATAAAAAATACCACGTGTATGGTTTAGCCGGAATTGGCACTTAAATGATTATTTTTTGGCGGGAATTGGCACTTAAGTGATCAAATTTTCTCCGATTTGACACTTAAGTGAGCTGACGAAAAAATTGACACTAAAGTGAGCGCCGTACACAAATATTGACACTCCTAGTATTCTTCTGCCGCAAAACCAGCGTTGGAAGCCAATTGAGAGTAATAAGCCATAGAAGGAAACCATGCCTCGGGATGATGCTGTGATCCCAAAGGAAAGAATGCCAAGGGACATCCTATCCCCTCCGCCTGATGGTATCCCAAGCTGAAGCATTAGAGAAGATACCCGAGGAGTGTCCCTGCCACACAAGTCTGTCACCCCTCCCCGAAACACAATACATGCTCCTTACCACATAGCCTACTAATGTACACCGGGATTGTGAACACTTAATGAAGACACAATACTCCCTTCTTTCTTTCCCCTTTGGTTTCCTTCCTTTTGTTTCCCTTTTCGTTTGCTTAGCAGAAATATACGCATTTTTCTCGTTCTAGAAGCAAAGCATCTTTTTCCCTTTGACGCCTTATAGTTCCTAGACAAACGTGTCTGGCCATTGTTGCAATAACCTCCATGAACTAATTTTGCATATCAATCTTTGTGTCCCTAGCATCACGCGTGTTAAAAAAAATCGTCCAAAAAAAGACGAAACTTATTTTTATTTTTTTGTCAATTCAACCCTAAACATTTTAATTTTGTCAATTGGGTCACAAGTCTTTATATGTTTTGCCAATTAATCACTGGTGTGGATGCCGGACAGCTTATCTACTTGGCACAGTAGACGTGGGCAGCCAACGCCTGCCTAGTTGAGGGCAACCATCGCTAGCCCAAGCCTGGGCGTCCCTCGCCTGAGACCGGCGACCTCCATGGAGGGTAGGAGTGAAGAAAAAAAAGGTAAAGGACTAGAGAAGGAAATAAGCAAAATAAATATAAATGAAATTTTTTAAAAAATATTAAAATATAACAAAAATTATCAACATCATCGTCGACTGTGCAATGTAGGATGGAAGATGTTCACGTTAGCGATTTGCAGTGAAAATTGGCATGATGGACTCAACTGGCAAAATGTGAAAATATTTAGGACTCAATTGGCAAAATTAAAAGGTTTTGGATTGAATTAACAAAACTGCAATAGATTTAGGATTTTGTTGAATAATTTTTCAATTTTTGATTAAAGCTAGGAAATGAATAAATTCGATGTATAGAGTTAAAACTAGCTCTAATGCCACATCCCATATAAATGGAAGGATAGTATGATCTAAAATTCGTATATGATATGATAAGCTCGTGAACAAAAGATATGGGATTTTTAACATATTATGCTCTTGACACCTAATTTTGGCAATCCCGTATATTATTATTATTATTATTATTATTATTATTATTATTATTATTATTATTATTATTATTATTATCAGAATTGTTAATTTATTAATTATGCATCCTTTCTTGTTTATTACAAAATAGAAAAGTAAAAAATTATAAAACAAAAAATTGGATTAGGGTGGGTTTGGACCCGCTCGTGGCCCGATCAGGTCTCGATCCATTCTTTTCGTTTGTGGCCTTTCGCCTTTCTCTTATTGGACCAGCTCGTGAGAGCCCATCACCAATCCCCCACAAATCTTCCTTTTCCCCCAGCATACACGGCCCACACGCACTCATGTCTCTCATCTACACACTCACGTTTCATCATCATCATCTGCAAAAAACTCACTTCACTCTTAATTACACGGGGACATCATTCATTTATGAGGCCAGTACACTTCACGTGGGAGGAGGGGACGGACGTCTTGATGAGGAGTAATTGGCTCCCGTCCAAAAGGAGGCTTGAGGTCGCTCCTTCTTCAGTGGCCAAGAGGAGGCTACGGCTTTTGGAGGGGGGTTGGAAGAAAAAAGAAAAACAGAGTAGGCGAGAGGGAGCTACAGAGAGTTCTGTTGGGAAAGCGGTGGGACGATCGTGGTGGCCGGACCTCAGCCGGACCGTGGTTTCGGGAAGCTGAGGAAGCTTGCCGCCACCAAGCCGATCCTCATCGTTAAAGAAGGGAGGGACAGCCGGAGGAAGAGCTCTCGGGTCTGGAAGAGGAAGGAGTCGGCATGGGAGGGGCTCTCACACGTTGAGAGCAGTGGAGAACGAGAGAGAGCTCAGAGAAGTGAGCGGACACATAGAAAAAAAGACAGTGGAGTGCGAGCAAAGAAAAAAGAGGTGAGGGGGTTCGGCTCTTCGAAGAGGACAGAGGGGCCGACGGCGAATCGAGCCGGACCAGCGGTGGCACGACATCGAATCAGACTCGATGCAAGTCCAGTTGGAGAGAGATGCGAGCTTGATCTGAAGCCGCGAGCAAGGCTGAAAGCGGAAGTGGAGACCAAGCGAGTAGCTAGCGGGGCATGCGTATTTGCTGAACAAGGTTAGCTACGATGGCTCGAGTTTTCGTCGAGTTTTCGTTTCGATGCAGGTCCGGTTTCGAGGAAAGGCCGTCGAGGTGGCAGTCGAGGACAGAAGCCCCATCTTGGCGGCGTGTAAAGCAACCACGGGAGCATTCGGACCAGGAGCGGCGTGCGAGCAGACCCGACGGTGGCAAGACGAGCAGGTTCCAATGGCCACGGAGGACACGTCCGAGCTAGGCCAACGTCCGTCTGACGCCTGCACATGGATCAGTGGCGTCCATACAGCGATTACGAGGAGCAGCAACGCCTGGGTCGGAGGCTGCCGAATGATCCTTGCTCCCGGCCAATGTTGGCGGACCCGATAGGCGATGCTGGGAGGCACTCTTGCTGGTTCCGACGTTAGTGATCCGACGACTGAGCGAAGTAGTTGTCAGGCTGGACGGCCGGAAGTCCGACGTTTGGTTCTGACCGTTCGACGGTGAGGTTGGTGACGACTCGCGGGGGTTGATAGTGGCGAGCATGGCCACAGGCGTCGGAGGTGACGCGAGCAGAACTCAACTACGTAGTGGCGTGGTCGCATGGCGAAGGGTCGGCATGGCATCACCTGATTGGGCTACCTCGAAATGGAACCGGTCAGGAGTCGAGCGGCTTATACCATTGGTGATGCGTTCGTGGGCGAAGTGGGGTACAAAGCCGGACCAGCGGCTCGGGAGCGCAAACTGGAGGAGGCGGTGCACGAGCTCGGACCTGGCAGTGAGACGAGGAACCAGTGACGCCGAGCGAGCCCAGGCGAGCAAGTCGCGTTGGTTGTCCTTGACGCTCGGAGTAGCGGACGCGAGCTCGGACGCGTCGGTCAAGCGGGCGAAGCTTGGTGCTGGTGCCTGGTGTGTCTCGGCGGTTCGGTGGCCCACGGTGTGGAGGTTTTTGTTCGGCTCGAGTCGTTCCACCAGCTTTGTTGGTGGAAGGCGCCGTCGGGTGTTGCAGCGGAAGGAGGACGTGCATGAGGAAGACGATGAACAGTGACACGAGCAAGGACTTCCCGTCCTTTCATTTGGCTGTTTGGGCTTCTCGGTTAAGTCCACATGGGAGAAAGAAGAGGTGAAGTCGGGCTGGTGGAGTGGGCTGGTGTAAAAAAGGAAAAAACGGAAGGGCATTTGGGCTTGGGCTGGTCCAATGTTTGAAGGACAGAAATTAGTGTCGCGACCCTCTCGAGCGGGTGTCTGCTAGCGAGGGTTAATGGGCCGCCCGATCGCTGGCTTAATCGGACGCGGGCCGCTCCCAAGGTCCATTACCCAAGTCGCAACTGCTGGATATACGTGATCGACCTTCAGTGCGGTCTAGTGACATGTGATGAGTGAACATGTCAAGGAGTCGCCACCAATCGTTTCGTGGAGGGTACGATCGGAAACCCTATCGAATAGTTGGGAGTGATCTATTCGATTCTGCGGAAACCAGAGAAGTAGGTTCGGGGACTTAGTTACGCCAACTGTCTAAGTTGACGCCCTTTCGGTACCTAAGCTGAATGGTTTATCTGATCCTAGGACTTCGTACAGATGAGTGGGGTACAGATGCTAAATCTAGGAGTTCATGCAGATGGGAGATACTACCCTATCAATCACAATCAATAAAAAAGGTGCGCAAATCGAGGATCCAGTACATGCGGATAAAACACATGAAATCAGCATGGTATCCCTAATGAGGCCCTATTGGCCTAGAGAAATATCAGTCAAGGCTTAGGAGTGATTTGGACATGATTCACCCATGAGGGGCAGAATCGTAATATTGAATAATTCGGGGAAAAATTTACCTTTTAAAAAGATAAATCTGTCATTTTAGACGAATTGGGAAGTCAGAAGACAGGGGAAATAGGATTGGCCATCAACCCAATCCATTTCCTATTTTTCGGGAATTTCCAGGATTTTTCTGGAATTTTCAAGTGATTTTACCCTTGGAGGGGTAAAGTCGTCATTTGGACAAAGACGAGAACTGAAAATCTCAAATATTAGGGTTGGTCACTCACCTGACCCAAACCCTAATTTTAAGCAATTTTCAGAACTCGATTACAACAAGAAAGGCGATTTTCCCATTGAGGGGCAAAATCGTCATTTTGATAAAAGGGACAGGACTCGAAAACCCAAGCCTAAGAATTGGTCGCCTACCTGACCCTAATTCTTACCATGGCATTATCGGCCTTATCTCGCATATACAGCAGATGCGACTTACCCCTAAAGGGTAATATCGTCAAGTCTCGGAAGAACAGATAAGAACCCCAAAAATAGGGTTGACCAGTTATCTGTGGTCAATCCTCGATTTTAGGGGATTTCTGGAGTGTCTAGGATTTTCCCACAATTTTTCCACATTTTTTGGAATTTTTTGGAATTTTCTAGCATTTTTTGGATTTTCTAAGATTTTTGATTGATTTTTTTTAAAAATCATTTCTGATTATTTTTATTTAGAAAATATGATTCGGACCGGGTCGACCCGACCCACTCGGGTCGGAACCCGACCCAGACCCGGACCCGCGAAACCTTCGGCCAAAACGACACCGTATCACGCTTTTTTTCATTTTCGGATTATCCGAATTTAATCGGACGGTCCCTGATACACCACGTGGATAATCTGTGCCCATTGGATCTGGTTACTAGAACCTACGGTCCAGATTGGACGAAGACTTGATCATAACCGTCTGATTGGATTACTTAAACCTACGGCTACGATTAGAACCTAAGTCTTAATCTGAACCGTCCAATCCTACTAACCTGAACGACGTCGCCTCCCAACTAACCCATACGGCGCCGTTTCCATCATTTTTTATTTCCGATTTAAAATCATTTTCGAATTATCCTAATTTTTAATCGGACGGCCACTATTTGTTGAACTCGATTAACCTAGACCGTCCGATCTAAGCTGACTCGCCCTAACAGACTAACGGTCGAGCTGACTCGACATCCACGTGGACCAATCATGTGTTGCCGCCTAGACCCTTGACTCGTTGACCTGCCACGTATGCGTCGTCTTCAACCTCGCGACCACCTCTGAACGAACGGCCACGACTCTCCGGCGATGATCCAACGGTGGAACCTTAACGGAATCAAATGAGACCGGCGGCAATCGACTCGTCTATGCTTCGTACGCAACATATCGCAAGATTACGCGATTTCATTCACAGGATCGAGCGCGAGCAAACATGAACCAGTACGTACACATATACTCTAATCACTCGATTCATGGCGTATTAAACCAATTCATTAACAGGGAAGCATCATTCAATGTTCAGGAGACTTACCTCGAGCTCCGATCGAGCTCGCTCGGCCCAGATTTGACTGGGTGAGAATGAACAGTATTCGGCAATGGAGGTTGAATTGGAAGACTCGATTCGATGTATTAAGACAAAATCGATGCAAGAAAGATATGCGACGATGGTCAGTGATGTTCGGGGGATAAAACGCCTACTCTAATTCGAACTATGATAATCGGAATCGAGTTCCGCCATTAAAGCACAGTGAGAAAGCTCGAAGGTTGAACTCACCTGTTTCGGAGCGATAGGCCGCACGGCTAGTGGCGATAGCTTCTTGGCACTCTAAGCGAACCTCTGACGGTCTTCTTCAGCTTCGGTTTGGCCGGAGACGGCCCGACCAGCGCCTTACAGTCGAGCTCAAGTTCTCGACGACGGGGCGTCGGAGAACGAGCTCTCTCTCGCGTTTTCTTTCTCTCTCTCGATTCAGTTTCGCCCTCTGCAACTGAATCAACCTCTTCCTCTAACAGAAAGCGATCATGAGCTTATATAGCTCGTTGGATTTTTGGCGCCGAACGGTGGACTGTGTACCGGCCTCAATTGCACGTGTGATCACGTGCAATTAGGTCAAAACGGCGTCGGGGAGGATGGGCATTCTGTCCAGTCCCGTTTGGTCCTCCGGCGAGCTCTATTTCAAGCGAATTTGGCGTGAATTTGGACAAATTTCATCTGAGTTCTGTGGCCGTTGACTTTTGCAGGTGCCGCATCCTTGACCGGCCGATTATTCTCCGTTCCGGCGACCATTGCTCGTGTTTTTGGTTCGAATCGACGGGTAATGATTCGAGGAACAAAACCCCTCTTCAAATTCTTCCAATCATGGTCGTTTTCACCCTCAATTTTGCCATTGAAATTGACCCTGACACTGTTCATTCGTACGGTTCTTTGAGGAAGAAGAAGACACTGTTCTGGACCGGTTTGACCGGTTCAACCGGCGGTCAGACCGGTCCGAGCTGGCCCCGACTTGCAATTTTTCAAATTAAATCCAAATTAACAGGAAATTTTTGCAATTGAACCTCATAATCGAATCTAGGGCATGAATTCTATCAAAAAATGTGATTTTGCCCAAAAGTTCATATCAATTTCAACAAAAACCCCAAATTTTCTTTTAATTGCAAATTGGGGAATTATGCAATTGAAGGTTCAAATGATCAAATTGGGTCAAATTACCTATGCCAATCGATTCAAAATGGTGAAACCCATTGGGCAGTATGTTCAATTTGCAATGATAGCCCTTGAATTGAAGGTAATTTCAATTATGCTCAATTTCAAGGACTAAAAATGCAATTTTAGTATGTAATTTTGCCAAATTCGTGTAATTGAGCAATTTGCACAAACAATTGGGCTAAATTGAAATAGGGGATAATTAGATTGAATGTCAAGATCCTAGAAAATGCCAAAATTGCAAATTAAAAGACTCAATTGATATTTTTTTTTTCTCAAATTCAATAGTATGGGTTACAAAGGAACATCCACAATTGAATCTGATTTTGAACTTTTTGTGAGGTCAAAAATACAAGGGATTAAAAAGAAAAATATTGGCTATTTTTTCATATTTTTATGACCTCAAATGCTATATTTCTTGATTTTTTTGAGTATTTTCCTAATTTTCAAAAATACTAAAAAATATAAAAAATGTGAAAAATTATTTTTTGGTCAAGAATGGTTCCTTGGGCTTGGTCAAGGCCACCAAAGTTGATTTTGTAATTTTCTGACTTTTTATGGATTTTTTGTGATTTTTTCAAAAATAAAGCTGAAAAAGACTTGGTCGAAAATCAGGTGTCGACAGTTGCCCCTCTTTGAGAGGAATCTCGTGAGAGGTTTCTCTCAAAGACAGGTGACACCTGAATCTAGACCGACGTGATTGGGGAAAAGAAAAACGAATCTTGACACTCAATCTCCCTTGTCCCGCTGGTGAACGTTCTGCTCTTTATTCTTTGCTGTCGTGAGAGAAAAAGTAGAGGGACCCACCTGCTTTTTACCTGTTTGATCACCTGCCTGATGCTCATGCGGCATGCGCGGTGTATAGCGGGTTCAAGTGAATACCTAGGGACTCGTCTTTTGAGTATCTTAGGGCGGTTAAACTCTAGCCTGTATGGTAGGCCGTACCATAATGGGATTCTTATACTTGACAGGAACCTGTGAATGACGCACCCAGTCTCTTAGGGAATGTCAGATGTTTTGATCCGTATGGTGGATCAGACCATGAATAGGACTCCTTTCTGCTAGGGACCTATGGATGACGCACCTAGTCTCTTAGGGATTGTCAGACATTTTGATCCGTCAGGGGGATCAGGCCGAGAATAGGATTCCTTTCTGCTAGAAACCTATGGATGACGCACCCAGTCTCTTAGGGATTGTCAGACATTTTGATCCGTCAGGGGGATCAGGCCGAGAATAGGATTCCTTTCTGCTAGAAACCTATGGATGACGCACCCAGTCTCTTAGGGATTGTCAGACATTTTGATCAGTCAGGGGGATCAGGCCGAGAATAGGATTCCTTTCTGCTAGAAACCTATGGATGACGCACCCAGTCTCTTAGGGATTGTCAGACATTTTGATCCGTTAGGGGGATCGGGCCGAGAATATGATTCCTCTCTGTTGGGAACCTATGGATGACGCACCCAGTCTCTTAGGGATTGTCAGACATCTTGATCCTATATTCTAAGGAATTAACTAGGATTTATACAAGTGAGGTATGCCTAACCTTGAGGCTTTACCATATGAGCTATTCTAGGTTTAGGGGTTACCTAGAATCTCACAGAAAGCTGATTCTGAAAATTGTTCTTTCGACATGCAAGGCGTTATTCTGGGATTTGGGGATTCCAAGTATCCTGTAGAAAACTTAAACCTGCAAAAACTTTGGTAAGATTCTTCTGGGATCTAGGAGCTACCTGAGATCTCGCAGAGAGACTATCTTGAATATTGTCCTTTCGACATTGAAGGCGACATTCTGGGATCTGGGGAGCTCCAGGTATCCTGTAGAAAGTTCCAACCTGTAACACTGAGATCTCACACAAGGAGATAATTTCAAACATTGTCCTTTTGACATGAGAGGTAACATTCTGGGATCTGGGTACTCCAGGCATCTAAGAGTGATACAAGGCATTTCAGGAGCCGAAGTCATCAAGAATCTTGCAGAAGCTCCAATCTGAAAAGTTTTCTTACCAAAGGCACATCAATGGTCTTTAAGTGATATCTGATGTCAAACTGACAGGACTTTATGACTTATATCATAGTCATGAAAAATTTCAATGAATGCATTACGATGCTGGAGGTTATCCAAAACACCTTGCAACATACGGGAGTGATCATAAATCCCTTGTGAGGAAAGTTTGAATCAAACAATCTGAAATTACCCACAAGAGCTTGGTTAAAATGTTCATTGGAGTGTTCTCATCAAAAAGGACTTCTCACCGTCTTTGAGATGATGGTCTTTTACCAAGAATGCACTCGAATTTCCTATCAAACCTACGCCTAGGGTTCAGGATCATTCGAAGTGAATACACATCTATCGATCAGGAGGACTTCCAAGGGACCGTAATGTTGGGCTTGGTCAACGGTTTTCAAAGGGGACTTGCGTGCAAGTCAAGGCTTTCGAAGAGAAGTCTTCGATGTCTGCTCCAGGTTTACAAGTCAAGAAACCTGCAAAAATGAGAAAGAAATAATCTTGCTCGAACTTCTTCGAGCTAAGCTTAGACATTAAACCCTATGTCAATCCAAGTGCCCTAATAAGAAAAGGCTTTTCAAGGTTGTAACGTAGGTAGGATTGGGGACCAAAAAAGGCTTGTTTTTGGCTCAGAATATGTGAAGGTTCTAACATTGGTGATCATTGCAGATTTGCCGTCATCTGCCCCCTTCTGGTCCAAAGAGCGTCTTTAGTCTTTGAAGTGTATTGATAGTTTTTGAAGAGCATTGTCAGTCTTCGAAACGCACATTTGTCTTTAGAGAATATCTCTTTCATGCTGAGACGGTGTCAACATCCTGTTTATGCTTTCATCATCTGGGTGTGACATGTTTGGGAGCATCTTTCGCAGTCCAGCTCCCTTGAGATTTTCTCGTACAATCAGATCTCACTAGTGACCTATACAAAGGTATCATGCCATCTTTTGGCGTTTACAAGATAAAGCACATGATTCACGAGCGTACAGGTATTCGGACGGGCATTAGCCTTGCTTTTACCAGGCACTTTGCTTTTTCTTGATGCCGAAGATTGAATTTTTCTCTCTTCTTTCTTTTTGAGATCCCATCTATTCTTTTCTTTTGGGGATCGAAATTTTCAAATGAGTGTGCTAGATGTACAGCTTGAATCTCAGCACTCAAACATTAATCTAGGAGTTTTTCACAAATCCTGTGTTTTGAACTTTTCCGCTCTTGAAGTGACGTCGCTTCTGTCTTGGGATACGCAATGATCACCAACGGGTTTGCGAAACGAACGTATAGGCTCAACTGGGCCGTGCAAAGGGTAAAAGTGTATAGGATAGAGAAACGAATGCTTTTCGTCATCTTAAAGCACTTGAATTACCATGGAAGTTAAAATGACAAGCAACACACGAAGATTGATGCAAGTCTGAGCAAGAGAACTTCTAACCATTTACCTCCTGATACGGCTGGACGTACCTCCAGTTTGCCCCACTGTGGGGTGGTTCTTTACAGGGGTAAAGAATGAAACCGCCGTTCAAAGGGTTATCAATGGTCACCTGTAGTGTTTATGATAGAGAAACGAATGCCTCCGTCGTCTCGATCCATGTAATCATTGCGAATAGCCCCTACTTCCGTAGGTCAAGGTCTCGTTGTCCTCACCACTCCACTCATCTCTCAAGTGTGTATAGGACGTGTTTGGGTCAGGCTTGCCTCTTGTCTGAGGAAACATCCTTTTGAACGGTTTAAACAACTTTTGTCGGAAAAGTTCATTTTGCTTTCTCCAAAACTTACCCTCCAAGGGGATTTATGATGCACAATGTATATTTCAACCATGTTTAGACAACCTCCAAGTTTAAACACGAGTGCCAATGCCATGACTGTGAGAATTTTGCTTTTTTATCGACATGATAATTGAATGCATGCTAGATTCCAAGAAGCCTTTCAAATTCTAGCAATAAAGATCCCGATGGTCTTAGAACCTAAGAGGCTGGGAAAGGAATACTTACCTGCCCAGCGCGGCTGGGGATTCCTGAAAAACATAAAAGGAATATGTCAATGTATGCTCTCGAATTTCAGGAAATTAGAACGATACATCTTACCCTTGATCATGCACTCCAATGGAAGTGGATAGATTCATGAAAATCTGCATTTTTCTTAACAACACAAGATGGGTAGTTTGTTCTTAAAATTTCTTGAAATCCTCAGTATTTGGAGAAAAAGGACGTGCACCTGACCACCGCGATAGTAAGCCCTCTTGACCATGTATTCCAATTGATCGCGACCCTGTTTCCTTGGGTCCTGCAATATCGAACACATGCGAATGTATGTATGGATGCATGACATGCTCATGCCGAGACTATCATGAAGAGTAGGTTCAGTTCGGGGTAAGTCATATGACCGGAATCTGATTTTATTTCAAGGGTAATATTTCTTCACAGCATTTGAATTTACAGGGTGCCCCAGTTCTTCTCCCTCGGTGTTTACAAGAATTAATGCTCCTCCCGAAAGGATCTTCTTGACAATGTAGGGGCCTTCGTAATTCGGAGTGAATTTTCCCCCTGGATGGGTAGTACTCGGCAAAACTTTCCTAATTACCAAGTCATTTACTTCGAAGTTTCTGGTCTTGACCTTTCGATTGAACGCCTGGCTACCCTTTTCTGGTAAGTTTGTCCATGGCAAATGGCTTTAAGACGTTTCTCGTCCATCAAATTCAGCTGTTCATATCTGTGCTTGAAATATTCTGACTCAGAGAGTTTATCTTCAGATAAGATTCTCAAAGAGGGAATCTTAACTTCCACTGGTAGAACTGCTTCTGTCCCATATACCAGACTATAGGGAGTTGCCCCTGTAGAAGTCCTGATAGACGTTCGATAAGCCATCAAGGCGAAGGGCAGCCTTTCGTGCCAATCTCTGTAGTTTTCTGCTGTTTTAGCCAAGATTCTCTTGATATTTTTGTTGGCTGCTTCCACTGTCCCATTCATCTGTGGGCGGTAAGGAGATGAATTCAGATGTCGAATGCTAAAGTGATCCAGTAGATCATCGACAATCTTGTTGTTTAGGTTAGACCCGTTATCCGTGATGATCGCTTGAGGGGTACCATACCGGGATATGATGTCTCTTTTGATGAATCTTGCCACATTTCTAGCAGTGACATTCTTGTAAGAGCTGGCTTCTACCCATTTTGTGAAATAATCAATCGCTACCAAGATGAAGCGATGACCATTTGAGGCCACAGGATTAATAGGCCCTATCATGTCTATGCCCCACATAGAGAAAGGCCAAACTTCAGACATTTGGTGCAGTTCGTTTGGGGGTGCATTGATCTTATCACCGTATATTTGGCACTGGTGGCATGACCGGACGTGCTGACAGCAATCTGATTCGATGGTCATCCAATAATAGCCAAGGCGCATGATCTTCCTGGCGAGGAGGTGGCCGTTCATGTGAGGCCCACATATTCCTTCATGGATCTCTTTCAAGAGGATATTTGCTTCTTTGGCATCTACACATCTCAATAGAGTAGAATCGAAGGACCTTTTGTACAGAATTTGTCCATTGAGAAAGAACTTGCTGGCCATCTTGGTTATGTATCTTCGGTCTCCCGGTTGGCATCCTTTAGGGAATTCACCTTTTGAGAGATAGTTCTTGATGTCGTAATACCATGGTTCCCCATCAAACTCTTCTTCGATTAACATGCAATAAGCTGGCCGTTCAACTATATAGATCCTTATGGGTTCTATATCCAACCCTCCAGTTGTTTGTAACATCGAGGCCAGGGTGGCTAACGCATCTGCAAATTGATTGTGAGATCTTGATAGGCACTCGAATGACACTTCTTCGAACTTAAGTATCAATTCTTCAAGGTATTCGTGATAAGGGATGAGCTTTGCGTCTTTCGTCTTCCACTCTCCCTGTGTCTGTAAGATGATGAGCATGGAATCTCCAAAAACTTGCAACCTAGGTATCTTCATGGAAATGGCCAATCGTAGGCCTAAAATGCACGCCTCATATTCCGAGATGTTGTTGGTGCACGGGAAAGTTATTTTTGCCGCCACAGGGTAATGTTGATCATCGGGAGATATCGGTACTGCCCCAGTGCCTGCCCCTGATAGATTAATAGCACCATCGAAGTACATGACCCACCTGTCTTCTGCTAAGTTGAGAATTTGACCTTCTGTGCTTGTTACTTTAGGAGACTCACCATTTGATGGGTTTTCTGCTAGCATGTCAGCTATAACTCTTCCTTTAACTGACTTCTGTGGAGAACACTTGATGTCAAATTCAGACAGCATTACTTGCCATTTTGCTAATTTCCCGATTAAAGCGGGTTTCTCCAAGAGATATTTGACAGGATCGTTCTCTGTTACGAGCTGAATGTGGTGGTGCAAGGTATATTGTCTCAGTCTGCGAAGTACCCATACCACTGCTACACAGGCCCTTTCGACTGGTGCATATTTTGCTTCAGATGGTGTGAATTTCTTACTTAGGTAATAGATGGCTCTTTCTTTACCATCTATCGGACTTGTTTGAGCGAGTAAGGCTCCCAAGGATTCCTGCTGTATGGTCAGATACAAGGTCAAGGGGTGACCGAAAATTGGTGGCACAAGTACCGGCGGTGTGATCAGATAGTTCTTGATCGTTTGGAACGCCCTGCTGCATTCCGTATCCCATGTTACTTTCGCGCCTTTCTTAAGCAATTTGAAGATTGGCTTAGCCACATCAGACAGTTGATTGATAAATCTGGCAATATAGTTCAGTCTCCCCAGAAGGCTTCTCACTTCTTTTACTGTGGAGGGAGTTGACAGATTGTGAATAGCTTGGATTTTTAACGGATCAATCTCAATGCCCCTGTTACTGACTATGAACCCAAGAAGTTTCCCAAATTTTGCCCCAAACACACATTTGTTAGGGTTCAACCTCAACTTATATTTGCGCAAGCGTTCAAATAGTTTTCTTAACACCTGTATGTGATCCTGTCCTTTCTTGGATTTGGCGATCATGTCGTCGACGTATACTTCAATTTCTTTGTGGATCATATCATGGAATAATGTGACCATGGCCTTCTGATAGGTAGCCCCGGTGTTTTTTAATCCAAAGGGTATGACTTTGTAGCAAAAGTTCCCCTAGGGTGTGGTAAAAGCAGTCTTTGGTTTGTCTTCTTGTTTCATGAAGATTTGGTTATACCCCGAAAATCCATCCATAAACGAGAACAATTCATAACCTGCTGTGCTATCCACCAACATATCAATGTGAGGAAGTGGAAAATCATCTTTTGGGCTTGCTCTATTCAGATCTCGGTAATCTACGCAGATCCGAACTTTACCATCCTTCTTCATGACAGGGACTATATTTGCAATCCAGTCTGAATATGGGATAGCTTCAATAAAGCCTACCCTAAGAAGCTTCATGACTTCTTCCTTGATTTTGTCCTCCAACTCAGCCTTCATCCGTCTGCTGCCTTGCTTGACAGGTTGGACACCGGGATCTGTAGGTAATGCATGTTCCACGATCTTAGGGTCTAGGCCTGGCATATCAGCGTAGGACCATGCGAAAATGTCTTGATATTCTTTTAATAACTCTATGAACTTGAGCTTTTCATTTCGGGACAAATGCCCTCCGATCTTGACCTCTCTGATATTCACGGAGTCTTCTAGATTAACAATGATTGGTTCTTCCGAAGTAGGAGGTGTCGACTCCTCAAAGGCATTTCAATCTCTGCGGATAGACGCATAACCCTCATCTTCATCCTCTTCAATGTTATAGGAATGGTTACTGGAGAAGTCCGAATCTCGTAACAACCTGGTATGCATGTTTGAGATGATATGCCTGAAATGTCATGAGTATGGTTAGTTCGTATTTCATAAGAACGACATGTATGATCATGGAAAGCCTTTTCGAAAGAGTTTTCGAAATAGGTACAGGTATAAATAGGACTAATCCTCATGTCATCGGATATCTTGGCCCCAAGGAAATCTCTTTGGAAATCAGGAGTCATACGGCAAATCAGGCCTCAAGCTTTTGTGCAAAAGACTAGTATCATCATCGGGCTGATTCGTGGTTCCATATGTCCTTAACAAAATATGTATGATTTTATTGCATGCAAAATGGGCCGCATTACAAGATGTGCTATTTGGACCAACGGCCGGAGATCCAAAGGTGTTTCCCTATACGTACAATAAGGAAAGAAAATGCAATAAGATGCAAAAAGTTCTAAATGCAGTATTTAAAGACAAGGGAAGAGTCTCGTTACTCGGAGGAAGTGGCTCCATCGTCCAACCACTCCATGATGACATTCACAGCGTCATCTTTGAGGAAATGATTTGTCAGATCTGGTTCTATCGGTGAAGTGACATCTTCTTCAGACAGCCATTTAGAATTCTCGTCGAAGTGGGCATTCAAAGGTTTTTTGAATGTTTGAGACCTGCCTTTCCAAGTTGGAGAACCAATGAATGAGTCATTCGGGCTGCTCTGACCTCCTAGGCGTCCCAGGCTTCTGCCTCGGCCTCGGCCCATTGTCTTTGGGCCAGATCCATCTATGTGATATTTCTGATACCCCAAGCCCATTCTATGTGGGTTAGCTTTTAACTGCAGTGGGGTATTTATACCCTGATTATGTTTGCCTAGGCCTTTTCCGGGGTTGAATCCATATGCCAGCAGCATCTTAGCTGGTAGAGACTGGCTTCTGAGATGTATGGGGTTCTTAGCCTTGTCCCTGCCGGGGTATGAACTGTTGCTACCAGTTCCAGGGAGTGATAACTCGCCTCTGTTTTCACTTCAGGTTCAACATAGGGTATGGCACTGCTCTGGTATGTCTGGAGGTCGACTTCTCCATGTACGGTAATCACCTTCCCATCTACTGCGAAGCGTACTTTTTGATGTAAGCTTGAAGGGACAGCTCCTGCTGTATGGATCCAAGGCCTTCCCAGCAAGAACCCAAATGCACTGGGTAGATCCATCACTTGGAAATTTATGGAGAACTTTGTCGGGCCAATGGACACGTCAAGCTCAATCTCACCTACCACTGTCTTCCTCATCCCATCGAAAGCTCTCACAGCCATTTTGGATGTTTTAACTGTTTCTTCATTGATTCCCAACCTCCTTAGGGTAGCCAAAGGGCAGATGTTGAATGCTGATCCATTGTCAATCAATACGTGCGCCACTCTTTTTCCGTTACATTGTGCAGAAATATACAAGGCTTTGTTGTGCCCTTTTCCTTCCATGGGGAAGTCCTCGTCAGAGAAGCTCAATTGGTCTTTTAAAAGGATCGTCCCCACAAAGTCCCCTAATTGTACCTCATTAATTATTTCAGGGACATGTACTTCATTAAGTATCCTCAACAGTGCGTTCTTATGTTTTTCAGAATTAATGAATAGATCCAATAGGGATATCTGAGCGGGTAACTTCCTCAGCTGTTCTATCACCTCAAACTCGCTGGTTTTGATGATCGATATGAGTTTTTCCGCGTCTTCCTTTGAGACCTCCTTCTTTTCGGATTCGCCCTCCCTGGGGGCATAGAATCGTCCGGACCTCATTACCGCGTCAACCTGTGTGGTCCCATAGTCCCAATGGACTGCTTTAGGATCGTATTCTTCTGCTGGGGGGACTTTTATAGTTACAGTTGCCTGATGAGATATCTCCGGTTTAGTCGCGTCGTCTGTTTTTTCTTGCGGCAGTTGAATCACAACGGGCTTGACTAGGTGGTCTTTCACCCCGCTCATGCTATCAAGTTCTTCCAATCTGATTACCACTGTCGAAGCGACTTCGACCATCGATACGGTGTTGTCAAGTTCTTCTATGCCCTTCGAGGTCTCTGGTTGAGAGAGATCATCCATACCTCCCCATCCGTCCGGTATGATGTCTTCAATTTTCTGATAAAAGCTGGGAGGGGCTGAATATTTCACTTTGAAGTTGTATCCTCTAGAATCTTGACCAAGGTTGTCTATAATTTCGCCCTTCTCAAGTGCGTCGGCCATAAATTTGAGGTCTGCTAGGCTTCGTCTCTTGGCTTCCAGTTCGTCTTCTTCAGACTCTTCTACTAATTGAGTGACTGGCCCAAGACTGTTTACCAGATTCTCATGTGAAGTACCCCAGGTATTACCCTGCTCAGTCTTGATCACGAAGTAGCTTCCTTCCAAAGATAAAGAAGCTTTAACTCCTTCGAACTTTTCATTGGTGATATCAGACATTATCCCCAAGCTCATCATCTTAGCGATGCATAGTTTCTTTTGGTCAGTCGAGATCGTTCCTGCTTTTGGGAATGATGAAGCGGTTACTAGCAGGTCGGTCAGCTTAAGCATATCTACCTTCAGCTTAAGGTAGTCTTCTTCCCCTTCAGAGAATATTGCCCATATTGCTTGATGATCCGGCAATGGATTTTCTTGTACATTCGGGGATGCATTGTCAAATTTTAGAATCTGATTATCAATCAGGGCTTGCACTTTCAGCTTAAGGATATAACAGTTATCCACATTATGCCCTCTCTCGCCCATATGGTAGGTACAGGTCTGGCTCTCATCAAAGCCAAGATATCTTGCAGGGTTTGCCCTAGGCGGTTCTTTCGCTACCAGGTGTTGTTCTAGCAGCATCGGGAGCAGCTTGGATAAAGGCCTCGGGAGCTGGGAGAATTGCTTCTGAGGTTGCTTTCTTCTAGGCTCTTGCACTTTCGGTGCTGACCAGGATGATCCTCCTTTGGTCTGATTGGAATTGCCAAACGGCTTGGGCTTGTGGGGATCTGGTATAAACGCTATGTCCAGTCCGGCTTCTCTCTCCTTTCTCAAGAGATACTGCTTCCTAGTAGGAGCTTCATGAGGCCTTCTTTCTCTCAAGGCCCATTCTAGCCTTTCAGCAACCTTTATCAAGTGTGCAAATGTTTGACACCCAGAAGTGTTTAGCTTGTCAAAGTACTCATAGGGGAGTGCTTTCAGGAATAAGTCGATCAGCTCCTCTTCTGGGATTGACAGCTTTACTTGGGTAGCCAAGACTCACCACCTCTGAGCATATGTCCTGATTGATTCGCCCCTCGCCTTTGAAGTTCGTAGAAGATCCTCCCTCGTTGGGGCTGTAGTCGTGTTGAATTTGTACTGCCTGAGGAAGTCTTCTGCTAGATCCTCCCATCCATCGTAATCTTCTAGATCTAGCTCAATGAACCATGCCAGAGCGGCGCCAGCCAGACTCTCTTGGAATGTGTTCATTAGTAACGGGATATAATTTGAATAGTGCGCCATCTTGCGCAGGTAATACTTGAGGTGTGCTCGGGGACAACCTGTCCCATTGTATTTCCTTACAAACTCTGGCTCTTTATAATCAGGAGGAGTTTCTACTTTAGCGAAAGGAGATATCTTGTCGAAGCGGGCTAACTCGTAACCTTGACTGCTCAAGCACTCTTCGATTTTGGCCAGCCTTTTAGCCTCTGCTTCAGTTTTCATGGTCTGCTTCCCCTTCTCCTCCTTCTCGAGGTTGATAATAACAGGTGAGGCTTTTGGTTGTGAACGGCTGTTTGGTTCATGGACATCCTCATCTGTATGTTGGGTATCCCTTGTTACTTCTCTATCTGTTACATCAGGCACTGTAGAAGGGTCTGAGTTGTTCTGATTATGGGCGGTTGTCTGTTTAGCTTGGGTGGCCTCCAGCATGGCCTTAATGTCAGCCATCATAGTTGCCAGGGCAGTCATCTGAGACTCCAACATGCCCACGCGCGGAGTCAATTCTTGCTGCTCCATTCTTGTCTTAAGGCGAGTACGGAAACGATGTGTTGGCAGTTCCGTGATGAGAGTGTACCTGTTCAAAAAGATTTCTAGTGAGTGCTTCGCTTATTTTGGCAAAAAGAAGCAGTTTTAACTCTTTCAGTTGCATGTTTCTTGTTAGTAGATGAGAAAAAGTGGCTGCCTTGTGAGCCTTAGCCTCACATAAGTAGTTCTTTTAGTCATTTCCTGATATGAATTCATGAAATTAAAAGAGGCGTAATTTCTGACGATAGTTTTTATGCATTCGAAAGACATGCTTATATTCATGCTCATGTGTCCAAGATAGTATCTAACAGAAATGAGAATGTATGAGAAGATATCACAGTGTTTGCTTATTTTACACTTGACAGAATAGCCTATTCAAGTCTAGGACGTTTGAGGTCTAAGGTATCCTCATCATCCCAGTATGGATTCCTCTCTTCAGTATGGGGCTCCTCATCCTCTGAACACGACAGTGGTCCCATGTCTTCGGGTATGTACGGCTCTATTCCCGGTACGTACGGCACGATGTATTTGGGTATGTAGGGCTCGACAAGGCTTCGTCGGGTCGCTTTGAAGTGTTGAATGTATTCTGCGGTGGCTCTATGAGTGTTTTCTTCTCGAGTCATGTCTTCTGGCCAACTTATTTCTTCAGCCTGAGAATTCTTCAAAGAGTGTATGATGGATGCCACCTTGGCTTCAAATTGTCTCTTCTCCTCCTCTGTGAGAGTCTTGCTCGGTACGTCAAAAGAAAATGTATCGGGTTGTGGTGGAGAAGGGATCCCCTGTAGCGCCCCAAACTGTCGGATCACCCTCTTCGGATGGTATGCTGTAGCGCCCGTGAATCCTAGCAAGGGGACTGGACCTTTGTCACCACAGGCCAATCTGACTTTGCCCAGCGTTGGCAACCTTAGCCGCCATCGGAGTTGTTCGGGCTTTAGAATTTTAAGGAAGTTCTTCCACTCTACAAAGTTGAACTTAGGAATACGCGTATGTGTTCTGACAAAGGTTTTAAGAGGATGTGCATCAGGGCTGATCTCAGTGAAACCCATGCTGATGTGGAATTGTCTGATATGGGCTGTGAACCACATATACAAAAGATCACTAGAGGCTCTAAAGATTCCATTTTTATTTTTTCTGAAGCGATTTAGGGAAAGGAAGGTCTCGGCAAGGAGGATGTTTGAGTAATCCCACCCACAACAAACTTGTCTAGCTACTACGGCCATGATAGGGTCAAAGGTGACAGATGAGATCGGGAATAGTACAAAGCTAAAGAATGCCAAGACAAAGGCTCTACCAGATTTGGTTCCTTTAGCAGTAGGGAGGCAGGAAAATCGGTCTATAAGGAAAGATAAGGAGACTCGTCTAGAATTGTTTTTTGCATCTGCTTCGACTTTATTTAGACCTGTGTCAAGGAACTCAGCCAACTGACTCAGGGGTTCAAATCCTATGGGGGGTCGGACGGGCGTAGGAGTGAACTCAACTCCGATGACGGCGCTGTATTCCTCGATAGTGGGAGTAATCTCTAGTCCTTCCATGCAAAATGTAGTGGTGGTAGGATCCCAATAGAGCGCCATGGCTTGGATAAAGGCAGGTGGACACTCAATCATCAGCAGGTCTAACAGGTATCCTAGCCGTGATCCAGCATACTTTTGGCTAGCTTCGCCCATGCTGTCCCACCATGATTGGAGTTCGGCCCGGGGGATTTTGAATACTTGAATATCATTCTTTCCCATGAAGTCTAAAATATGCAAATGATTTTGAAAAGTCAATCGTCAGAAATTACTTCAAACGTATGAACGTGCAGATGTCATGAGATATGCATGAGCTAACTCGATTGCATAGTTCAATTGAAGAAATGGAAATTAGGACCTTTTTCAGGTCTTGAAAGCCTGACTCAAAGCCTAATTTGAATTTCAAGGAAGTGAATTATGCAATTTAGTCAGGTTTGCTCAGTGACTAAGGGAAATAGTAACGTCACATTCCATTGGTCAATACATCAAAAGAACAAAGTGGAGTGAACTTTTATTACAATCAAGATGTTTTAATGAAAGAGAGGTAAAGAGAGATCTTTCAAACAAGAAAGCTATAAAAAACCGTTGGAATGTGAGGGTCTAAATCACTCTTTTTCTAGTGGTCTATCCAAATGATAGTTGGTCGGGAGTTTTCCTCTAATCAAGCGTAAATGAGTCGTCTTCAGTGTTTTGGTCGAGAGGCTGTAGTTCCTCTGGCCATTCTCTGGTCCACGGTACGACGACTTCAGGAGCCTTCTCGGGTTTCGCCTTCTTGAGCGTGATATGCTTCGGTTTTGTCTTGGTAGCAGGGTGTCTTCTTTTTCCCCAGAAGGTGATCATGGGTACACTTTCTTTGGTCAGTAATTCGGTCTTCCGACGGGCGTATGCCTCCCTGGCTAACTGGTTGCGACGCTGCCTCTTCATCTCCAGATAGTCCTTAAACATCTCGTCTGCTTGTCGCTTGAATTTGAGGTTATCGACATAGTAACGGGTTTGGCAATCTTCGGCGTATCCAACTTACGTCCAGTCAGCTCCCGACCATGCACGAATCTAGTGAAGTGTAGCATTGTGTTTGGTCTAGGGCGAGTGACCTTCCTCAGGTATTCGAAGGTCACCAATTCTGTCGAGCTCTTAGGAAACAGCGACATTCTAACCTGTTACCATTGCTGTTTCAATTAGTCACTTGAGCGATTTGCATGACGTGAATGCATATGAATGTATGTAATGCATGAGTCATATTATGGAGCAGGGAATAGTAAAGTACGTCGGAAGTAAATGCCTTACCAACCATACTTGGGGGAATGTGGAATGTCCCCCTCTTACCAATGGGCGGTTTTAGGTATACCAACCATCCATAGACATGCGCATGAGACAAGTGAGTATACTCTAAGAAATCAAAAAAATCACGTGAGGAACCTACGGCTCAGGCTCTCACGATCCACACGAGGCAGATTCCTCCCCAAGGGTACCTACCCAAGAGGGCTAGACATCGCCAATGCAGATGATGAGCGGGAATGAGTACGAAAGTCTCAAGTGCCATCAAACACAAGATCCTTTTCGCACCCTTTCCCTATCTAAGGTAACCTAGAGGTGGTTGCAGTCGGGGTTTGACCGCCAGTGTGTGCAACGTGTCGTGATCATCACAATGCAAAGTCATGCACAGCAGCTTGTATCAAAACACCGCTTCAGTATTTGCATAAAAATAAACATACATTCCTAACTCCAACCTGCAGAAAAAAATGTCAACAATCACTCCACCCCTTATTTCTCCAATCTGCAAAAACATCTAACACAATGGTTAGTGTACGTACCTCACCTTCGAGAGCATCTGCAGAAAACAAGGTCAGATAAACCAAGCAACTTTTTAATCGGCTCAAATCCTCTGGAATTCGTAACCAGAGATTCTGGTTTAGAATAGTTCCCCAGTGGAGTCGTCAGTCTGTCGCGACCCTCTCGAGCGGGTGTCTGCTAGCGAGGGTTAATGGGCCGCCCGTTCGCTGGCTTAATTGGACGCGGGCCGCTCCCAAGGTCCATTACCCAAGTCGCAACTGCTGGATATACGTGATCGACCTTCAGTGTGGTCTAGTGACATGTGATGAGTGTACATGCCAAGGAGTCGCCACCAATCGTTTCGTGGAGGGTACGATCGGAAACCCTATCGAATAGTTGGGAGTGATCTATTCGATTCTGCGGAAACCAGAGAAGTAGGTTCGGGGACTTAGTTACGCCAACTGTCTAAGTTGACGCCCTTTCGGTACCTAAGCTGAATGGTTTATCTGATCCTAGGACTTCGTACAGATGAGTGGAGTACAGATCCTAAATCTAGGAGTTCATGCAGATGGGAGATACTACCCTATCAATCACAATCAATAAAAAAAGGTGCGCAAATCGAGGATCCAGTAAATGCGGATAAAACACATGAAATCAGCATGGTATCCCTAATGAGGCCCTATTGGCCTAGAGAAATATCAGTCAAGGCTTAGGAGTGATTTGGACATGATTCACCCATGAGGGGCAGAATCGTAATATTGAATAATTCAGGGAAAAATTTACCTTTTAAAAGGATAAATCTGTCATTTTAGACGAATTGGGAAGTCAGAAGACAGGGGAAATAGGATTGGCCATCAACCCAATCCATTTCCTATTTTTCGGGAATTTCCAGGATTTTTCTGGAATTTTCAAGTGATTTTACCCTTGGAGGGGTAAAGTCGTCATTTGGACAAAGACGAGAACTGAAAATCTCAAATATTAGGGTTGGTCACTCACCTGACCCAAACCCTAACTTTAAGCAATTTTCAGAACTCGATTACAACAAGAAAGGCGATTTTCCCATTGAGGTGCAAAATCGTCATTTTGATAAAAGGGACAGGACTCGAAAACCCAAGCCTAAGAATTGGTCGCCTACCTGACCCTAATTCTTACCATGGCATTATCGGCCTTATCTCACATATACAGCAGATGCGACTTACCCCTAAAGGGTAATATCGTCAAGTCTCGGAAGAATAGATAAGAAACCCCAAAAATAGGGTTGACCAGTTGTCTGTGGTCAATCCTCGATTTTTGGGGATTTCTGGAGTGTCTAGGATTTTCCCACAATTTTTCCACATTTTTTGGAATTTTCTGGAATTTTCTAGCATTTTTTGGATTTTCTAAGATTTTTGATTGATTTTTTTTTATTTTTTAAATCATTTCTGATTATTTTTATTTAAAAAATATGATTCGGACCGGGTCGATCCGACCCACTCGGGTCGGAACCCTGCCCAGACCCGGACCCGTGAAACCTTCGGCCAAAACGACACCGTATCACGCTTTTTTTCATTTTCGGATTATCCGAATTTAATCGGACGGTCCCTGATACACCACGTGGATAATTTGTGCCCATTGGATCTGGTTACTAGAACCTACGGTCCAGATTGGACGAAGACTTGATCATAACCGTCTGATCGGATTACTTAAACATACGGCTACGATTAGAACCTAAGTCTTAATCTGAACCGTCCAATCCTACTAACATGAACGACGTCGCCTCCCAACTAACCCATACGGCGCCGTTTCCATCATTTTTTATTTTCGATTTAAAATCATTTTCGAATTATCCTAATTTTTAATCGAACGGCCACTATTTGTTGGACTCGATTAACCTAGACCGTCCGATCTAAGCTGACTCGCCCTAACAGACTAACGGTCGAGTTGACTCGACATCCACGTGGACCAATCACGTGTTGCCACCTAGACCCTTGACTCGTTGACCTGCCACGTATGCGTCGTCTTCAACCTCGCGACCACCTATGAACGAACGGCCACGACTCTCCGGCGATGATCCAACGGTGGAACCTTAACGGAATCGAATGAGACCGGCGGCAATCGACTCGTCTATGCTTCGTACGTAACATATCGCAAGATTACGCGATTTCATTCATAGGATCGAGCGCGAGCAAGCATGAACCAGTACGTACACATATACTCTAATCACTCGATTCATGGCGTATTAAACCAATTCATTAACAGGGAAGCATCATTCAATGTTCATGAGACTTACCTCGAGCTCCGATCGAGCTCGCTCGGCCCAGATTTGGCTGGGTGAGAATGAACAGTATTCGGCAATGGAGGTTGAATTGGAAGACTCGATTCGATGTATTAAGACAAAATCGATGCAAGAAAGATATGCGACGATGGTCAGTGATGTTCGGGGGATAAAACGCCTACTCTAATTCGAACTATGATAATCGGAATCGAGTTCCGCCATTAAAGCACAGTGAGAAAGCTCGAAGGTTGAACTCACCTGTTTCGGAGCGATAGTCCGCGCGGCTAGTGGCGATCGCTTCTTGGCACTCTAAGCGAACCTCTGACGGTCTTCTTCAGCTTCGGTTTGGCCGGAGACGGCCCGACAAGCGCCTTACAGTCGAGCTCAAGTTCTTGACGACGGGGCGTCGGAGAACGAGCTCTCTCTCGCGTTTTCTTTCTCTCTCTCGATTCAGTTTCGCCCTCTGCAACTGAATCAACCTCTTCCTCCAACAGAAAGCGATCATGAGCTTATATAGCTCGTTGGATTTTTGGCGCCGAACGGTGGACTGTGTACCGGCCTCAATTGCACGTGTGATCACGTGCAATTAGGTCAAAACGGCGTCGGGGAGGATGGGCATTCTGTCCAGTCCCGTTTGGTCCTCCGGCGAGCTCTATTTCAAGCGAATTTGGCGTGAATTTGGACAAATTTCATCTGAGTTCTGTGGCCGTTGACTTTTGCAGGTGCCGCAGCCTTGACCGGCCGATTATTCTCCGTTCCGGCGACCATTGCTCGTGTTTTTGGTTCGAATCGACGGGTAATGATTCGAGGAACAAAACCCCTCTTCAAATTCTTCCAATCATGGTCGTTTTCACCCTCAATTTTGCCATTGACATTGACCCTGACACTGTTCATTCGTACGGTTCTTTGAGGAAGAAGAAGACACTGTTCTGGACCGGTTTGACCGGTTCAACCGGCGGTCAGACCGGTCCGAGCCGGCCCCAACTTGCAATTTTTCAAATTAAATCCAAATTAACAGGAAATTTTTGCAATTGAACCTCATAATCGAATCTAGAGCATGAATTCTATCAAAAAAATGTGATTTTGCCCAAAAGTTCATATCAATTTCAACAAAAACCCCAAATTTTCTTTTAATTGCAAATTGGGGAATTATGCAATTGAAGGTTCAAATGATCAAATTGGGTCAAATTACCTATGCCAATCGATTCAAAATGGTGAAACCCATTGGGAAGTATGTTCAATTTGCAATGATAGCCCTTGAATTGAAGGTAATTTCAATTATGCTCAATTTCAAGGACTAAAAATGCAATTTTAGTATGTAATTTTGCCAAATTCGTGCAATTGAGCAATTTGCACAAACAATTGGGCTAAATTGAAATACGGGATAATTAGATTGAATGTCAAGATCCTAGAAAATGCCAAAATTGCAAATTAAAAGACTCAATTGATATTTGTTTCTCAAATTCAATAGTATGGGTTACAAAGGAACATCTACAATTGAATCTGATTTTGAACTTTTTGTGAGGTCAAAAATACAAGGGATTAAAAATAAAAATATTGGCTATTTTTCCATATTTTTGTAACCTCAAATGCTATTTTTCTTGATTTTTTTGAGTATTTTCCTATTTTTCAAGAATACTAAAAAATATAAAAAATGTGAAAAATTATTTTTTGGTCAAGTATGGTTCCTTGGGCTTGGTCAAGGCCACCAAAGTTGATTTTGTAATTTTATGACTTTTTATGGATTTTTTGTGATTTTTTCAAAAATAAAGCTGAAAAAGACTTGATCGAAAATCAGGTGTCGACAATTAGGCATCACGAGCTGGGCCAAAAGAAGTCTAGGCCCAATTCGGTTAAGGCAAAGGAAAGGTGGGCCGGATTCCTTGTGTGCCGACCGGGCCCGGTTCGGGTTCTTTTTTCCGGACTAGATCGGGTCCAACGACCTGATCCAGGTCCGGGTCCGAGAACCCGACCCGGACCTGATTCCTTTTATTTATTATTAATAAATATTAATTAAAAAATAATTAAATAATTAAAAATCAAAAAATTTCACAAAATGCCAAAAAATAATAAATAGATAGGAAATGCCTCTATTTGCTTATTTTGTCCAATTAGGCTTTTATATGCTTGATTATCGACTGTTTGCCATGTTTAACTCGCATGACTTAGTTTTAACTTCGCATGTGAATGACTGAATATTATGCATATCTCAGTAGGTAAAATTAGCACGATAATTAGAGTTTAATTCGAGATACTCGTTTTATCCTTTAATTGGCTGAACTTTGCTGACTATCTACTTTGAGTGAGTGCATGTTCCAAAGGCTTGATGCACCATTTTGATATTCCAATGTGGCGACTGACGATGATGCCCATGGCGATGGAAGCCCATCGAGGCTTGATGGTTGAAGACCGACGTCCAATCCGGTCTATTTTTGTATATCCGATCCACGTGTCGGAGTTACTTTCTTTAAATATCGCCATTATAGATTTGAATTGCATGTGCTTATTTCAGTTTTTATTTGGCATATTTACCTGATTGAGTGTTTATAACACTGTCTTTTGACAAATTGCCTGTTAATCGCTTTTCCTGGATGCTAGGTTAAGGATAAATAGGTAATTGCATGAAATGACAGAAAACGTTATGCATGATCATCTAGCATTGGTTAGATACCTGGTAAGCTTAAGATGATATGCAGAATGTTTGGTCACCTTAGGGAATATTAACTGGTTAGGTACCGAAAGGGCGCTAATTATCTAGTTAGCGTAAACAAGTCCCCGAACTCAGAAGCTCTGGTTGCGTAGGAATCGAGATAAGACTCCCGTGTCTCGATTGGTTTCTAGCCGACCCCAATAGGCTAGTGGCGACTCCTAGTAACATTTTAGCTTGCTAGTCAACAAAAAGAAATTCGAAGTCACGCGAGGTAGGACTTGGGAGAGTCCGCGCCATTGACCGATGGCAATACCTCTAAACCCGCCGGACTCCTCGGGAGAGAATTCAGGCAGGTCGCGACAGCTTGGCGACTCCACTGGGGACCAACTTTTGAACAGGAACCAGTGTAGACTTAGGCCATAATAACCAGTTGATTGTTCCCTAATTTGATCTCCATTTTGCAATGTTGTGGGGAAAATCTGGTTAATGTGCTAACTTTGTGTTAGATGTTCTTGCAGGTTGGGAGTTATATGGGGTGTAGTGATTGTTGACCTGTCCGTTTTGCAAGGAGTCGTGGGAGTATATGTTATTTTTATATATATTGAAGCGATGATTTGATATGCCCTGCTGTGCATGCCTCTCATACACTGCACTCTTGCACGGACATCCAGCGGTCAAACCCCGACTGCGACTCTAGGGAACCTTTAGGAGGTATCAGAAATAGATTGGGCCATACGCAGGTCTGCAAATGGCACGATCATTTCTGATCCCGCTCATCGCCTCGAAATATGTGCCCCGACCCGATTGTGCTGTCAGCATTTTTGGGGGCGGTATATCATTTCGTTGTGGTGGGAGCCTTTAACCATTAGTCTATCCTACCCATTATGTGTCAAACCTCACTGTTAGCATGCGTATGTCTATGTTATTGACAGGCATTGTTCGCCAACCACTGTGAGTAGGATTCTTTTATTTATTAGTTCACTCCGAATTTTATTTTCGGCAGTCCATGAATATCAATTGGACGCCCTACGTGGTCTAACCCCGTAGTTGAAAATTTTTGTGATCATTTTTTGCAGTGAACTTGGAGAGTAATTTTCAAATGAATAAATCATTTTGTCATAATTTTCACGTCGTTTTTGCAAAAGGAATATAACGAAACAAATTTTCAAAATTGACGACATTTTGTGTGCATTAAACTATTAAAATTAAGTGGGCGTCCTATTGATAATCACGAACAATCTTTTGATGGCGCCTCCTCTTACAATGAAATTGCGGCGAAATATCGATGCCTCTAGATTTAGATTGTGGGGGCAAGTGTCATCGCCTCATTTTCATGTGAGAGATGACCTCATTAAAAGATCAATTTTCATTTGTATACTGACATTGATGTCTTCTTATTGCAGGACATGTATGACGGTCACTCTTTGAGATTCTCTTGATTGACCATGCAAAGATTGCATCGGAAAGTGAGCCTTGAAAATGCTAAACTTGTGTTGGACGGAAAGAATGAAGGCCACACTTCCAAATGAATCGGTGACCTATCACTCATTTCGCAGAATGGCAAACTCCCATTCCTTGTCGTTTTTCAAGCTAGAGTCGATCAGCGAAAATCCGAAAATGAATAAGAAAAGCCATATGGGGCAGCTTCCCGAAGGGTGATGACTTATTCTAATGATAGCAGAGGATAGCCACCGTGTAGCGGCCATCATGCCCTTGTGTGAATGAAAAAGAAGAAGCCCTTAATCAGGAGAAACTACATAATAGATCGACGGCATAAAATGTCATGGTTACTCGACTCAAGTGGAGAAAAGTTAATAAACCACACAATCTGACGAACGATGCTACATCGCCTTTGTCCGCATGAACACCAATCCTCCTTGCTAGAAAAAGCTTGATATGATGCAGTAATCCAGATTGGCCTCAAAAGATGAGTGGGACAGTGGACCCAACTACTGGGGCAGCCTCTAGCATCAAAACATGATGAAATCTTTTGATTCGAAATAAGATGATGTATCGTTCCAAGGTATCATCCAAATCGATATATGAAATAACATTTTGTATACATTTCCTACAGATAACAAATGGAAAAGCATGACAACGGCCACGATGATGAAGTCCAAGCTACGCGAGAAATCCATGCCGACCCATGAGGATCTTGTCACCCTTGTTAACACCGTCATGAAGCTAAAGTTGCTCAGGCTTTCCCATTTTTCCATCCTTCGCTTTCTTCAAAGAGGATATCGACAAGGTCAATCATCTTTCTGGTCCTGAGAGAAAAGCTCTAATACCAGAAGCTAGAACAGGTCATCTACGAGACCTTCAACACCATCAATTTCTTTTCCAATCAAACCTCGAAGTAAGAACGTGATGCAGACGAATCCTCCACCTCTTTTCGAGAATTTTCAATCAAGGGAATCCCGTTACTCAAAGACGAGCGGACCGATGTCCCATTCAAATTCCTCTGGTCCATGACTTCAAGGCCAGGGATGCGTTCGACCTAATACGAAGCAATGTCCGCTGGCAAAAATAGTCTGACATCAATGTTTTCCTGGACCAAACCTCGACGGCGTTCTCGATAGAATCGCGGGCATAAACAACCATGATTGAGAAGTTTATCCCGTGCGCTTCAGTGACTGAGGGAAGCTTCAAGACCAAGAGCTGTATCAGAAGGCGTTTGCCAACGACGGATAGGCAAGCCAAGTTCTCGGGATAGAAAAGATAGCACTTAACAGGGAAGTACAGAGTCTTGACAAAGCCAATTTCTCCGACGAATCATAGCATGTTGTGGATGCGATGACTCTCGCTAATGAATCTGGATAGCAAAGAATCATTCGACTTTGGTAACAACGTGTATCGTTCCTAGCTTAGCTCAATTGAGAATAGAAATGACTCGTTCTATCTCTCATTTTGCAGGTAAATGAGTGTGCTCAACCGTATGTGACAATGCATCCTAGGAGGGAAGGACAATCGAGCTGAGCTGTCCAGTCGAGATAAAAGGGAGTATTTAGTTCCTAAAGTTGAATTCATCTGAAATGCAAGCTAATGCATTATTTCTGCTCATGCAGGTGAAAATGAAGAATGGGCTAAGCGATGAGCACATGAAATCAGGCAGGGTTTTCTGTTGGTTCAAGATGAGATCACCTATGACGCAGATTCTCAAGGAGGAATTATTCAAATGCAGATAAATGACCGCGAAGACCCGAATGTGATAGAGTTCGAATGGAACCTCCACAAGAAGTCAAAACCGCTGACAGCAGAGCCGATAACTTGGGTGATGCGGATAGGGTCATGAAGGTCAAAACTGGGGCAGGGTCGCGGAAAGCAAAAGCCTCCAGACTGGTCAATCTTTTCAAAGAGTTTCAGCATTCGATTACCTGGTCCAACACACACACGTCAAGGTTAAGCTCGTACACTGTATGATGCTTTGCCAACCAATCCAAATGTACCACTAAAGAGGCGGCGTTTGGGAAGGATGTCCAAGAAAATCGAACGGGAAGCGATCAAGCTTCTAAGTGGTTTATTTCATTAATATTGCTTACCATTTTGGGTGGATAGAAATTATCGTCTCGTGGTGAGGAAGCACGATAGAATCAGGACATGAGCTGATTATTGAGATCTCAATCGGGATAGTTTGAAGGAAAGCTTTTCACTCCTATACATTGATGTTCTGCTCAATGGTAATGTGGAATTCGAGTTGTTCCCTTTCATGGATGATTTTTCTGGCCGTATCCATAATCGCATGAAGGAGACTAGGAGCAAGACTCCATTCATAAGCCCGCGGGGAATCTTTCATTTCGAGATAATGCCTTTCAGCCTAATGAATGCCGGAGCTGCATATCAGAGAACCCTGGAGATTTGGAAGACTTGCAACCCCAGATCCCAAAATCAATTTGCATATGCCTTGGCCACCCTATCCTCAATGTTCCGAGTGACAGCATGTTCAGATATCGAGCCATTGAGAATCAAGATCTTGGAACGATCAGCCTACTCCATGTTAGTAGAGGAAGAGACAGACGACAAGTTATGCTACCATGACATTAAGGCCTACTTGCAAAAAAGAGAGTTCCTTGAGGGGAGTGAGGCAGTGGACAGAAAGTATTTGGTGAAACTGTCTTCAAAGTTCTTCCTCAAAGACGTTACGTTATGTAAAAGGTCATATGACTCAGTTCTACTGAGATGCGTCGATACCAAGGAGGCCAATCAGTTGATGAATGAAATCCATGGAGGTGAATGTGGCCCCTATATGATCGGCCACCTGCTAAGCAAGAAGATCATGAGGCTGGGGTACTATTGGCTCACCTTGAAAGCCGACTGTGTTTAGCATGTTCGTTTCTGCCATCAATGTCAAGTTTACGGAGATAGAATTGTTGCTCCCCCAAACGTGTTGCACCAGATGTCTGAAGCATGGCCTTTCTCTATGTGGGGCATTAATATCATAGGGCCAATTAATCCCAAAGTTTCGAATGGGCATCGTTTTATACTTGTGGCCATCGATTACTTCTCGAAGTGGATTGAAGCCAACTCATAAGCCAGCGTCACGGCTAACAATGTGGCTAGGTTTTTGCTTCGAGATATTTTCGCCAGATACGGGGCACCAGAGGCTATAGTCATCGACAATGGCTCAAACCTTGATAGCAAATTTGTTGACAAGGCCCTTGGCGAGTTTTGCGTTCGCCACTTGAACTCTTCGCCTTATCGCCCACAAATGAATGGTGCAGTAAAAGTGGCGAACAAGAATATCAGGAAGATCATGCCCAGGACAACGCATAATTATCGTGATTGGCATGAGAGGCTCCCTTATGCACTAGTGGCATACCAGACGTCGATCTGTACCTCAACCGGGGCAATTCCTTTCTCTTTGGTGTATGGAATGGAAGCGGTGCTGCTAGTAGAAACAGAGATTCCATCATTGAGGATTCTACCTCAATTGAAATTGTCAGAAGCCGAATGGATTTATCAGAGATATGAACAGATGAATCTGATCGATGAGAAAATACTCCAGGCTGTCTGTCATGGCCAATGCTATCAAAAACGCGTGGCAAAGTCGTTCAACCGAAAGGTTCGGCCTCGGCATTTTGAGATCGTTGACTTAGTACTGAAGAAGAGATTGTCGTTTATCCCTCATCCTGGTGACAAGTTTACCCGGAATTACGAAGGACCATATGTGATCAGGAAGGTTCTCCCTCGGGGCGCTTTGATTCTAACTGAGATGGATGGCCAGGTCTGGTCTAGCCCTTGTCGCGACCCTCTTGAGGTTGTCGGGCTCTCGAGGGCTAATGGGCCGTCCTGTCTGGTCGGACGCGGGCCTCTCCCAAGGCCCATTACCCAAATCGCAACGGAGGTATGCGTGATCGACTTTCAGTGTGGTCTAGTGACATGTGCTAAGTGTGCATGCCATGGAGTCGCCACCAATCATTTTTTTAGGGTGTGATTGGACCACCCAATCGAATAGTTGGGAGTTTCTATTCAATTTTGCGAGAACCAGAGAAATGGTTTCGGGGACTTAGTTACGCCAACCGTCAGAGTTGACGCCCTTTCGGTACCTAAGTTGACTGAATTTTCTAGCCTGAGATTCATGCGGATGAGTAAGGTATGAACCATAAATCTAGAAATTCATGCAGATAGGAGTGATTATCCTAGCAATAACAATCAGTAATAAAATGCGCAACTCAAGGAATCTAGATATGCAAATAAATCACATGGCATTCCTAGTAATGCCCTATTTATCAATCACAGCTCAAGAATGATTTAGCTGTCCTAGCCGTTCTACACTCGATCTAACCTAAGAAAAGCATTAGGAAGCATCGCAGGAGTTCGAGAGTACTCACATGGGGTTCGTCGTGCCCTGGTTTGGTCTTGGACGAGCTATCGAGCTCATGCCGACCCGATTATATTTGGGGATCCACTCGGCATTTTACACCATGAAATCATGTGAAACAAAAACGAAAATATTCAGCAAGGGGCATTTATTGTAGATGGTGGTCAATCTAATTGGACATCAAGACTAAAAAAGATGTAGAAATTTACAAATTAAAAGACTCGAATGATATTTTTTTTTGCCAAATTCAACTCTATGCGTCGTGAAGAAACACATGCAATTGAACTTGAATTTTGACTATTTATGAGTTCAAAATGAAAAGAAAATTAAAATAAAAATATTGACTATTTTTCTATATTTTTACGACATCGAATGCTATTTTTCTTCATTTTTCATGTATTTTTCTATTTTGGAAAATATTAAAAAATTGAAAAATTATTTTTTTTTGTCAAAAATGGTTCCTTTAGCTTGGTCAAGGCTACCAAAGATGATTTTTTAATTTTTTAACTTTTTATATATTTTTTATGAATTTTTAAAAAATAAACTATGAAAGACTGATAAAAAATCAGGTGTCAACAGCTGCCCCTCTTTGAGAGGAATTTCGTCAGAGGTTTCTCTCAAAGACAAGGTGACACCTGTGTTCCGATCGACTCGACTGGGAAAAGAAAAGAAAAGAAAAGAAATCATGACATCCAATTTTCATGCCCATCAATGTGTGCTTTTCCTTAAAAAGAGATGTGCTCATTCAATTCCCTGATATGATGTAAGAAAGTTAAGGAGTAGATAGACTTCCCTGCCCCTTACCTGCCGAACGCTTGCGGCATTTGCTGTGTCTGATGGGTTCAAGTAGATTCCTAAGGACTCGTCATCGGAGTGTCATAGGGATGTTAAGCTCTGACCTGTATGGTAGGTCAAACCATAATGGGATTCCTAACTGATAGGAACCTAAGGAAGACGCATCCCACATTTGGGAATTGGCCAAGGGTTTTGATCCGTGTGGTGGACTAAACTAGAAATGGCTTGCCTAATGTAAGGCTTATTAGGGAAAACGACTCCTCCCGCGTTCGGGATTCATCAAGGTTTTGATCCGTATGGTGGATCGGACCATTGGGTTGATCCTTCATGCGGTCTCTACCAGTCCTTTGACCCTTCAGGCGGTTTCTACCATTCATTGACCCTTCATGCGGTTTCTACCATTGAGTTGACCCTTCATGCGGTTTCTACCATTGGTTGATCCTTTAGGCGGTTTCTACCATACATTGACCCTTCAGGCGGTTTCTACCATTGGTTGACCCTTCAGGCGGTTTCTACCATTATGTTGACCCTTCAGGCGGTTTCTACCATACATTGACCCTTCAGGCGGTTTCTACCATTGTGCTGACCCTTCAGGCGGTTTCTACCATTGATTGACCCTTCAGGCGGTTTCTACCATTGAGTTGACCCTTCAGGCGGTTTCTACCATTTATGAAATTCCAAATTGATATGAATCAAAGGATGACGTACCCGCTCTTCGGGGCTAGTCGGAGACTCGATCATTCTATGGATCGGTCTTAGAAAAGATTTGCCTACTAAAAGGCCTCACTTAAGGATGACGCACCTAGTCTTTAGGGTGGCCAAAAGTCCTGCAGAAAGCTTAGACCTGAAAAAATTTTCCTCGCCAAGAAGATGTTAGTAATCTTTGGGAAGACAATAATTGTCTAACTGACAAAATTCTACGACTTAAGTTTTAGTCATGAAATGTGCATTTTGATTGTTGGAGGTTATCCAAAACATTCCTGCCACATACAGATGTGATCATAAATTCCTTGCACGGAAACTCTAGATCAAACAATTTGAAAATTTCAAAAAGAGTTTGCTCAAAACATCCATTGGAGTATTTCTCATCCAAGAAGGCTCCTCACTGCTCTGTGATAATGATCTTTAATAGGGAAAGTGCTCAATTTCCTACCGACCTGTGCCTGGGTTTCAGGATCATTCGCAACGCATACATTTCGATCAATCAGGAGGTCTTTCACGGGACCGTAGTGTTAGGCTTGGATATCGGTTTCCAAGGGGGACTCACTTTTGAGTCAAGGCCGTTGAACGAAATTTTTCACTATCTGCTCCGGGTTTACAAGTCAAGAACCCTGCAAAATGAGAAAAAAATAGTCTTGCTCGTACTTCTTTGAGCTAAGTTATACATTAACCCAAGTGTCTTAGTCAGAGAAGACTGCTTCAGGATTGTAACATTGGAAGGATTGGGGACCGAAAAAGGCTTGTTTTTTGCCTAGAAATTGTGAAGGGTTTGACATTGGTGATCATTGCAAATTTGCCACATGTCCTTCGAAGAACATCTCCATTTCTTGAAGTGTACACTCCTCTTTTAGAGCGCACAAGGATGTTTAAAAGCGTCTCTTGTTGCATTAATAGACCGTCTGTTTGTGTGTTTGCTATTTGAGCACGACATCATTTGGGGAGTAGTCATCTTGATCTGACTCCTTTGGAGGGTCTTTTCATCATCTCTCTAGACTTTACTGGGGATATTTTGAATGGACATCGGCCTTGCTTTTTACCAGGCACTTTGCTTTTTCTTGATGTCTAGGGATTTTTCTTTTCCCCCTTTTTTTAATCCCGTGTTTTTCTTTTCTTTTGGAGCTAGGATTTTCAGCAATCATGCTAGATATGCAACTTAAACTTTGGCATGCTTCCGTTCCTAGAGTGATGTTGCCTTTGCTTTGGAATATGCAATGATCACCAATAGGTTGATGAAATGAATTTGTTGGCTCAACATGGTCGTGCAAAGGATAACAGTGTGTAGGATAGAGAAATGAATTATTCTCGTCATCCTATAACACTTGGATTATCATATAAACAACACACAAAGATTTATGTTAGTCCGAGCAAAAAAATTTCTAACCATTTACTTTCTGATACTGTTGGACTAACCTTCATTTGCCCCAATGTAGGGTGGTTCTTGACAGGGTTGAGAATGAAAATCGCCGTTCAATGGGGTTCTCAATGGGCATCTGTAGTGTTTGGAATGAAGAAAGAAATGCCTCTGTCATCTCGATCCATGTAATCGTTGCGAATGACCCTTATGTCCATAGGTTAAGGTTTCTCAATCATTTCCAATCTCCTCATCTCTCAAGTGTGTATGGGACGTGTTTGGATTAGGCTCGCTTCTCTTATGAGAAAATACCCTTTTGAACAGTTCAAACGACTCTTGTTGGAAAAATTCATTTCATTTCATCAAGATTTATCCTTCAAAGGGATTTTGTGATACACCATATATGTGTAATTCATGTTCAGACAATCTCTTGTTTTAAAACATGAATGTCAATGAAGTAAGAATTCTATGTCTTTTTAGATGTGAGAATCGAATTAATTCTGAAAGTTTTTAATCTCCAATGAATTGGGAAAAAGGATACTTACCTGCCCATCGAGGCTGGAGATCCTGGAGATATAAAAGGGATATGTCATTGTATATTCTAAAACTTTGCAAAAATTGGAACGATACATCTTACCCTTCGTCATATGCTCCAACGAGTGTACAAGGGTTGTGAAAATATGTCTGCCCTGATGGCGAGCTCCTGCCAAGGATAAATATTAAGCATTATTTTGGGTTTCCAAATTCAAAACAAATTGGGATGATACTACTTTACTCTTGATTTGAATTCCATTCTGCATGCCAATGTGGGGATTGCAGAAGCCGGCCCTCAAGCTTGTGGCCATGATTTCTTCGTCTGGTTGGGCAACGAATCCACCTCAAGGATTTACGTCGGAGGAGATTCATTCATCTTTTTGGGCGTGTTTCATGCGCTGTTTTGTTATTTGAATGCATGGCTTCTTGGGTGCCTCGTCTCTATTCATCACCTGAGAGGAAAATGAGAGAACATTATCCCCGCATCTGATTGAAAATCATTTAGGAACGATACGTTCTTTTTACCAAATGGGTGGCTCCGCGGCCAAATGCGTTTTACGTTGAAAGGATGGATTCCATTACGCTCTGCGGATGATAACTATCGCTTGGGGGACTTGCCCCACGGATTAAACGATGAATCTGATGTCTTCGGCTTCAACATGCTTTCCGGATGTAGGAATGGTTTGCCCCCATTTTCAGTAGAGATGGGTTTTGTCGAGTGGGCAAGATCAATAACTCATCCTAGATTTGGCTTTAGTCGAAGGTTGAAATCCCGACCTTGGATAAGCGAATCATGATTCATCTCCTTCTGCTTCGGATTTGTCATTTGCGCGCTTCACATTTTACAATACCAACTTCGCCGCTTGATGAAAATGAATCGATGATTTTCGAATTGCCCCAAGTTCTATAGTCATCTGCGTCGAATCTCTTTGAACTTCATCGAGTGATAGACCAACTAATAAAACGATTTTTCAATCTCGAGATCGAACTCCTGACGTTTCGTACCACTGCCATTTCACTGACTACCAAGACACAGCACTATTGGCGTCCCTAACTGGTTCGTTTTTTGTTATAAAATTCTCGAAGCAGTTAGCAACCCCCATTGAGAATGAAACAAGCTCAATTTAGAGTTCGTAACGACTAAAGGTCCCTTGGAACGATACAGAGCTAACCGTCTTTGAGCTCGCTCGGGCTTTTACTCACATTTTCCTATATGAAGCCTTTAAATGTTTTTCTTCGTGGCGTTCAATTGATTCGCCTCGACTCTAATCTAACAAGGGATTGTCGTACTCGAGCATGATGATGCTCGCAGGTAGTACTAATCGCTACCCCAGATTAACTCTAGGCATTAAGGAAGATTATCTCGCATGGAAGACTTTATGACAGAAAGATTAATGATACATCCAGTCACATGTGCCTAGGTCCCTTGAAGATTCTCGGTGATCAGCCAGTTACACCATGAATCAGATATATAATCGCCATTTTGGATCATAACTTCATAAGTCCATCAGTTTTAAACTGATCGATCCAGATATGGAGCTCCTCATCAAGGAAATCTTTTGATTCTTCGAGCAACTGATATTCGGGTTGACCATCATCGCTTGGCGTCGAAGGATTCCTGTTTCTGTTGTGAGCGATTTGATTCTTCGAGCTAGAACCTTCGTCATTGCTCGAGATTATAAGAGGATGATTGATCGGTTCACTATCAAAAGCACCTTCCATTTGGGGATGGGAGAAACAAAAATCCTCAGAGCATCCCCCCGCTTGATCTTCCGAAATCATACGCCCAAGCCAGGCAGATCTTTGAACACTAGGCGCAATATGTTGATCGGCGATAGAAAGAGTACTAGCGAAAAGTTGCTGCTCAAACCAAGGAGTTCGTACCTGCTGCACTTGTGGCATATACTCTTGAGTGGTGCTGAGATGATTCGGGGGAATATTCTGATTAGCGCCCAAGTAGTCGATGGTGCTGCTACCAGCTTGGTCGGTGCCTAGATTCGGCAGGGTATTTCTTACTTCAGGGGCATTGTAGTTGTGGCCATGCCTAGTGTTTAGGCACAAGTTGAGTTCTTTCAGGTTCAGTGCTGTGTGGCGCTGTCTTAGCGCCCTTCTGTAGCTCTTGAGGTGACTCGCGACTCCATCTTTAGTGAGTCCTGGTATGTTCATGATCTCAAGTATGCGCGTTGGATATGCTGAGTTGATCCCTAGTTGCTGAACCGCACTATGGAACTTGAGATGAAGCTCGGGGGACCAATTGACCCTCGTCTTCTTGCGACCCGGAACAGTGTTGACAACTTGGATATTGCTCTCTGGCCTATTTCCAATAGGATTTGATCGAGCCGGAAATTGTTGTGGAGGGAATTCATCAGCTTTGGATTGGTCGGTCATGATAGTAAGCTCATCGTTAAGGAAACTCCAATCATGGTGACGCATATCCCATCCTTTAGAAGGCATCGATATTGACTTCGTAGAATTGATTTGTTCATGCATATCTCCAACAAAATCCGATTGTATCAAAGATGGTTCGAGGGAGTGGGGTGGTGAATGAGCATTTTCAATCCTCATATAAGGCTTATCAAGGAACATTTCGCCGAGAGTGTCAGGGCCACCGCAATTAAGGCAAGCGATAGTGCTGGGAGCTTTCTTATACCTCATGTTCTCCGCTCGAAGCTTTTCGTTTTCCTCCTTTAGAATCGCAAGTTCTTGACGTCTGTGTTGAGCCCTCAATTTGGCTCGCTTATTTTGAAACCAAAACTTGACCCTCAAAGGTTTCATCCCTAGCTTCTGGCCCAATTCATTTCTTTGTTTCATGTTCGGGAGAGGGCATTCACTAAAGAAAGCTTCAAGCTCTTGGATTTCATTCTGAGTGTGGCACTGGCGACGTTTCCTTTTCCGGGATTGACCATCGCTGCTGCTGTTGTCGTCGCTGCTGAGATCCTGAACTTCGTTGCCGAAAGGGTTGGGTTCTGTGGTTCTGGTACCAGACGCAATCCTGGAATCTTCAAGATCTCTCAATAGTTCATTTTCTGAGATTTTTGGACCAGTCGCCTCTAGCAACTGACGGTAACCCTCAAACATGTTGGATCGAAAAATGTTCGATCAATTTTTGCTCACTCAGGGTTCTCTACACTCTCATGTATGCTCACTCTCTCTAAATTTTCTTTTGAGTGGTTCTGTATGCCCAGGAAACGTTCTTTAAACATGGATGAAGATCATCAGGCAAGCGTTTCTCCCAAGATTTCGTATTTCTCGCTTTGTCGTCTTCTTTCTTCTTTTCAACTTGGAGGGACACCAAATCGATTTCCTTTTCTCGATATCCATGTCTGTCTCCCACTTATTTTCAAAAAGGTGCAACTACGCTCGCCTCCCGCTCAGTTTTTTAATATGATGGGACCGCCAAATCCTTTTGCAACTTTTTTCGATAGTTGCGCTTAACTCTCGCTCAATTTTAATATGGTGGCATTGACATATCTTTTTACAACTTTTTTAGATTTATCAAGCCTGTAATCACGGACTGGGACGGATCTGATGGTTCACCGAAAGAGCCACCACTGCTTTACCCAATTAACTTGGCTCCATGAGCATTATTGTTGTGACCTTTCTTCATCCTCGAGTTGCTATAAAAGGAGGAGTTAATGCAGAGAAGATTAACGCTCTTACATAATTGCCTTTTCATATTTTAATCACTCTACCACACCCATCTTCTTCTCCCTCACTCCAACGAAAATGACCTCCTCTCCTATTCGAGCTTTCTCGGCTGAAATTTTGGCCCAGTGGGAAAAACTATATAACCTCCTAGGTCGAGGCTATGCTCATATAGCCGATCACCCAGAAATTGAAGATGAAATTCGCATTTTGCTCGTGGAAATAGACACCACCTCTATCGAGGGCACTAATTTAGAGAGGGAATATAGAATCTTCCCAACCCTCTTTATAAACTTTTTAGAGACTTACCGTGTCGCTCAGCGAGAAGTTACCGTGGCTCACGTTTTGCGAGCTCGCTATGAGGATCGGTCCAACTGCTTGGTGTTGGCCAACCTTGTGGCCGATAGTCACAGAAAGGCTGTTGAGTTCGCCAACGAGCGGGTCTCGATGTTGCTTCGCGAGAGGGGAAATTTGGTGGAGCGCTTGGCCTTATCCCTGACCACCTATGAGCACGACCGTCGTAATGTCGTGTTGAAGTTTCAATGTGAGTGGCAGGAAGAAAGGCTTGACAGCATTACCGCGGATATAGCCCATGGGAGAGGACTAGTTCGGGACCTGGAAATAGCCGCCGAAGATCACGGGACCAAGGTTGCCGAGCTTAAAGGGGAATGTAAACGCCTTCTTCTTAAGCTTGCAGATCTCGAGTCTCGAGGTGGTGAGTATAGGCAAAGCATCAATAATATGGAGGGCCAACTGGGTTCCTTTGTGATGCTAATTAGGGCTCATTTCGGTTTTACTTTTCCACCTCGATGATCTGTATGATCTGCTTTTAAGGTCCCTCGATTGAGCGAAATGAATGAAAGCTCTAATATGTGTGTCTCAACTTCTGTATGGCTGACTTTCTCGAACACCTGACCACTCTCAACCTAGGCAAGCTGCTCTTCGACATTGATGATTCGAGCGTGCACATCTTGATTTTTTAATCTTGCTTATGATCGAATAAAGGAACCTCCCACCGCGTTTATCCACAAAAAGACTTCTCTTCTCTACCTGTTTTTAACTACTTAGAGATGCCCCAGTTTCGATCTTTGAGACGTGACTTCAGGATCACCTATTCCAAATCGTCATCTTCATTAGATGATACCTCAATGATGTCCATAGCAGGCTCTTATTGTCCACTTGGCGCTCGTAATGGGATGACACCATCTTCGTCTTCCATCATGAACATTGGAAGGAAAACACACCTATCTATCCTCAAAATGGCATTTAATCCAATCACCGGAATTATGCAATGAATATAATGATTATGAGCTGTAACAAGTTCGAGGGATAGAAAAGTCTTACCAACCAAACTTAAGAGAAAATCAATCTTCTCTGTACAGTGTTAGGTATACTAACCTTCCATAGACAAACGCATGAGACAAGTGAGGGAAAACTCCTAAAAATCAAAAGATAGGGCTTGGTACCTAAAGCCAAGGTTCTCACCTCGAATTCTGGGAAGAGTCGATTCCATTGCACAACTATCGTTGCATTGGGACTCAATCCATAGTTCGAAGTGAGCAGAATTGAAAAGTGGATTACCCCATGTTTTTCCTCACGGAGATTCCATTTTCAAGTCCTTCTATTGTGTTCCTAAAGAGGGCGCCTGGGGTTTTAGGCGCAATTGTGTGTATTCATTGTGTCGTGCTAAAGCAATAAACATGCATTTTATTTAACAATCACCGCTTCAATATAAATATCCACACAATCATACATCCAAAACTCTTGCCTGCATAAAACAAAGTTAACAAGCACTTCACCCCTTATTTCTCCCATCTACAAAAACATCTAACACATTCGTTAGCATATACACCTCACTTTCGAGAGCATCTGCATAAAATTAGGTTAGAAGAATCAATCAACTTTTTAATCGGCTCAAGTCCACTAAATGGTTAAGAACCAGTCCCCAGCGGAGTCGCCAGTCTGTCGCGACCCTCTTGAGGTTGTCGGGCTCTCGAGGGCTAATGGGCCGTCCTGTCTGGTCGGACGCGGGCCTCTCCCAAGGCCCATTACCCAAATCGCAACGGAGGTATGCGTGATCGACTTTCAGTGTGGTCTAGTGACATGTGCTAAGTGTGCATGCCATGGAGTCGCCACCAATCATTTTTTTAGGGTGTGATTGGACCACCCAATCGAATAGTTTGGAGTTTCTATTCAATTTTGCGAGAACCAGAGAAATGGTTTCGGGGACTTAGTTACGCCAACCGTCAGAGTTGACGCCCTTTCGGTACCTAAGTTGACTGAATTTTCTAGCCTGAGATTCATGCGGATGAGTAAGGTATGAACCATAAATCTAGAAATTCATGCAGATAGGAGTGATTATCCTAGCAATAACAATCAGTAATAAAATGCGCAACTCAAGGAATCTAGATATGCAAATAAATCACATGGCATTCCTAGTAATGCCCTATTTATCAATCACAGCTCAAGAATGATTTAGCTGTCCTAGCCGTTCTACACTCGATCTAACCTAAGAAAAGCATTAGGAAGCATCGCAGGAGTTCGAGAGTACTCACATGGGGTTCGTCGTGCCCTGGTTTGGTCTTGGACGAGCTATCGAGCTCATGCCGACCCGATTATATTTGGGGATCCACTCGGCATTTTACACCATGAAATCATGTGAAACAAAAACGAAAATATTCAGCAAGGGGCATTTATTGTAGATGGTGGTCAATCTAATTGGACATCAAGACTAAAAAAGATGTAGAAATTTACAAATTAAAAGACTCGAATGATATTTTTTTTTGCCAAATTCAACTCTATGCGTCGTGAAGAAACACATGCAATTGAACTTGAATTTTGACTATTTATGAGTTCAAAATGAAAAGAAAATTAAAATAAAAATATTGACTATTTTTCTATATTTTTACGACATTGAATGCTATTTTTCTTCATTTTTCATGTATTTTTCTATTTTGGAAAATATTAAAAAATTGAAAAATTATTTTTTTGTCAAAAATGGTTCCTTTAGCTTGGTCAAGGCTACCAAAGATGATTTTTTTAATTTTTTAACTTTTTATATATTTTTTATGAATTTTTAAAAAATAAACTATGAAAGACTGATAAAAAATCAGGTGTCAACAGCCCTAAATGCTGATATGGTGAAAAAGTATTCCCCATGAGTAGATTAAAGGGCATTGTTTGCCATTTTCCTATGCTAGACATAGTCACTTTAACTGTTGGCGTCATGCATACATGTGTGTCATATCTGTGTTCCAGATGAGGTGCGATGTTCAATGAACCTAAGCCAGATGACTGGGTTAAATCAATTTGGAGCGCTTTAGGTAAAAGAGATTTGTGAGTGACCGACGCCTAAGTGTCGCGACCCTCTTGAGGTTGTCGGGCTCTCGAGGGCTAATGGGCCGTCATGTCTGGTCGGACGCGGGCCTCTCCCAAGGCCCATTACCCAAATCGCAACGGAGGTATGCGTGATCGACTTTCAGTGTGGTCTAGTGACATGTGCTAAGTGTGCATGCCATGGAGTCGCCACCAATCATTTTTTTTAGAGTGTGATTGGACCACCCAATCGAATAGTTGGGAGTTTCTATTCAATTCTGCGAGAACCAGAGAAATGGTTTCGGGGACTTAGTTACACCAACTATCAGAGTTGACGCCCTTTCGGTACCTAAGTTGACTGAATTTTCTAACCTGAGATTCATGCGGATGAGTAAGGTATGAACCCTAAATCTAAAAATTCATGCAGATAGGAGTGATTATCCTAGCAATCACAATCAGTAATAAAATGCGCAACTCAAGGAATCTAGATATGCAAATAAATCACATGACATTCCTAGTAAGGCCCTATTTATCAATCACAGCTCAAGAATGATTTAGCTGTCCTAGCCATTCTACACACGATCTAACCTAAGAAAAGCATTAGGAAGCATCGAAGGAGTTCGAGAGTACTCACATGGGGTTCGCCGTGCCCTGATTTGGTCTTGGACGAGCTATCGAGCTCATGCCGACCCGATTATATTTAGGGATCCACTCGGCGTTTTACATCATGAAATCATGTGAAACAAAAACGAAAATATTCAGCAAGGGGAATTTATTGTAGATGGTGGTCGATCTAATTGGACGTCAAGACTAAAAAATATGTAGAAATTTACAAATTAAAATACTCGAATGACATTTTTTTGCCAAATTCAACTCTATGCGTCGTGAAGAAATACATGCAATTGAACTTGAATTTTGACTATTTATGAGTTCAAAATGAAAAGGAAATTAAAATAAAAATATTGATTATTTTTCTATATTTTTACGACATCGAACGCTATTTTTCTTCATTTTTCATGTATTTTTCTATTTTTGGAAAATATTAAAAAATATGACAAATTATTTTTTATTATCAAAAATGGTTCCTTTAGCTTGGTCAAGGCTACCAAAGATGATTTTTTAATTTTTTTAACTTTTTATAGATTTTTTATGAATTTTTAAAAAATAAACTATGAAAGACTGATCAAAAATCAGGTGTCAACAGCTGCCCCTCTTTGAGAGGAATTTCGTCAGAGATTTCTCTCAAAGACAAGGTGACACCTGTGTTCCGATCGACTCGACTGGGAAAAGAAAAGAAATCATGACATCCAATTTTCATGTCCATCAATGTGTGCTTTTCCTTAAAAAGAGATGTGCTCGTTCAATTCCCTGATATGATGTAAGAAAGTTAAGGAGTAGATAGACTTCCCTGCCCCTTACCTGTCGAATGCTTGCGGCATTTTCTGTGTCTGATGGGTTCAAGTAGATTCCTAAGGACTTGTCATCGGAGTGTCCTGGGGATGTTAAGCTCTGACCTGTATGGTAGGTCAAACCATAATGGGATTCCTAACTGATAGGAACCTAAGGAAGACGCATCCCACATTTGGGAATTTGCCAAGGGTTTTGATCCGTGTGGTGGACTAAACTAGAAATGGCTTGCCTAATGTAAGGCTTATTAGGGAAAACGAATCCTCCCGCGTTCGGGATTCATCAAGGTTTTGATCCGTATGGTGGATCGGACCATTGGGTTGATCCTTCAGGCGGTCTCTACCAGTCCTTTGACCCTTCAGGCGGTTTCTACCATTGGTTGACCCTTAAGGCGGTTTCTACCATACATTGACCCTTCAGGCGGTTTCTACCATTGTTTTGACCCTTCAGGCGGTTTTTACCATTGGTTGACCCTTCAGGCGGTTTCTACCATACATTGACCCTTCAGGCGGTTTCTACCATTGTGTTGACCCTTCAGGCGGTTTCTACCATTGATTGACCCTTCAGGCGGTTTCTACCATTGAGTTGACCCTTCAGGCGGTTTCTACCATTTATGAGATTCCAAATTGATATGAATCAAAGGATGACGTACCCGCTCTTTGGGGCTAGTCGGAGACTCGATCATTCTGTGGATCGGTCTTAGAAAAGATTTGCCTACTAAAAGGCTTCACCTAAGGATGACGCACCCAGTCTTTGGGGCGGCCAAAAGTCCTGCAGAAAGCTTAGACCTGAAAAAATTTTCCTCGCCAAGAAGATATTAGTAATCTTTGGGAAGACAATAATTGTCTAACTGACAAAATTCTACAACTTAAGTTTTAGTCATGAAATGTGCATTTTGATTGCTGGAGGTTATCCAAAACATTCCTACCATATACATATGTGATCATAAATTCCTTGCACGGAAACTCTAGATCAAACAATTTGAAAATTTCAAAAAGAGTTTGCTCAAAACATCCATTGGAGTATTTCTCATCCAAGAAGGCTCCTCACTGCTCTGTGATAATGATCTTTAATAGGGAAAGTGCTCAATTTCCTACCGACCTGTGCCTGGGTTTCAGGATCATTCGCAACGCATACATTTCGACCGATCAGGAGGTCTTTCACGGGACCGTAGTGTTAGGCTTGGATATCGGTTTCCAAGGGGGACTCACTTTTGAGTCAAGGCCGTTGAACGAAATTTTTCACTATCTACTCCGGGTTTACAAGTCAAGAACCCTGTAAAATGAGAAAGAAATAGTCTTACTCGTACTTCTTTGAGCTAAGTTATACATTAACCCAAGTGTCTTAGTCAGATAAGACTGCTTCGGGGTTGTAACATTGGAAGGATTGGGGACCGAAAAAGGCTTATTTTTTGCCCAGAAATTGTGAAGGGTTTGGCATTGGTGATCATTGCAAATTTGCCACATGTCCTTCGAAGAACATCTCCATTTCTTGAAGTGTACACTCCTCTTTTAGAGCGCACAAGGATGTTTAAAAGCGTCTCTTGTTACATTAAGAGACCGTCTGTTTGTGTGTTTGCAATTTGAGCACGACATCATTTGGAGAGTAGTTATCTTGATCTGACTCCTTTGCAGGGTCTTTTCATCGTATATCTAGACTTTACTGGGGATATTTTGAATAGACATCAGCCTTGCTTTTTACCAGGCACTTTGCTTTTTCTTGATGTCTAGGGATTTTTCTTTTCCCCCTCTTTTTAATCCCGTGTTTTTCTTTTCTTTTGGAGCTTGGATTTTCGGCAATCATGCTAGATATGCAACTTAAACTTTGGCACGCTTCCATTCCTAAAGTGATGTTGCCTTTGCTTTGGAATATGCAATGATCACCAATAGGTTGATGAAATGAATTTGCTGGCTCAACTTGGTCGTGCAAAGGATAACAGTGTGTAGGATAGAGAAATGAATTATTCTCGTCATCCTATGACACTTGGATTATCATATAAACAACACACAAAGATTTATGTTAGTCCGAGCAAGAAAATTTCAAACCGTTTACTTTATGATACTGTTGGACTAACCTTCATTTGCCCCAATGTGGGGTGGTTCTTGACAGGGTTGAGAATGAAAATCGCCGTTCAATGGGGTTCTCAATGGGCATCTGTAGTGTTTGGAATGAAGAAATAAATGCCTCTGTCATCTCGATCTATGTAATCGTTGCGAATGACCCTTATATCCATAGGTTAAGGTTTCGCTATGATTTCCAATCTCCTCATCTCTCAAGTGTGTATGGGACGTGTTTGGATTAGGCTCGCTTCTCTTATGAGAAAATACCCTTTTGAACAGTTCAAACGACTCTTGTTGGAAAAATTCATTTCATTTCATCAAGATTTATCCTTCAAAGGGATTTTGTGATGCACCATACATGTGTAATTCATGTTCAGACAATCTCATGTTTTAAAACATGAATGTCAATGAAGTAAGAATTCTATGTCTTTTTAGATGTGAGAATCGAATTAATTCTGAAAGTTTTTAATCTCCAATGAATTGGGAAAAGGGATACTTACCTGCCCATCGAGGCTGGAGATCCTGGAAATATAAAAGGGATATGTCATCGTATATTCTAAAAATTTACAAAAATTGGAACGATACATCTTACCCTTGGTCATATGCTCCAACGAGTGTACAAGGGTTGTGAAAATATGTCTGCCCTGATGGCGAGCTCCTGCCAAGGATAAATATTAAGCATTATTTTGGGTTTCCAAATTCAAAACAAATTGGGACGATACTACTTTACTCTTGATTTGAATTCCATTCTGCATGCCAATGTGCAGATTGTAGAAGCCGGCCCTCAAGCTTGTGGCCATGATTTCTTCGTCTGGTTGGGCAACGAATCCACCTCGAGGATTTACGTCGGAGGAGATTCATTCATCTTTTTGGGCGTGTTTCATGCACTGTTATGTTATTTGAATGCATGGCTTCTTGGGTGCCTCGTCTCTTTTCATCACCTGAGAGGAAAATGAGAGAACATTATCCCCGCATCTGATTGAAAATCATTTAGGAACGATACGTTCTTTTTACCAAATGGGTGGCTCCGCGGCCAAATGCGTTTTACATTGAAAGGATGGATTCCATTACGCTCTGCGGATGATAACTATCGCTTCAAGGACTTGCCCCACGGATTAAACGATGAATTTGATGTCTTCGGCTTCGACATGCTTTCCGGATGTAGGAATGGTTTGCCCCCATTTTCAGTGGAGATGGGTTTTGTCGAGTGGGCAACATCAAAAACTCATCCTAGATTTGGCTTTAGTCGAAGGTTGAAATCCCGACCTTGGATAAGCGAATCATGATTCATCTCCTTCTGCTTCGGATTTGTCATTTGCATGCTTCACATTTTACAATACCAACTTCGCCGCTTGATGAAAATGAATCGATGATTTTCGAATTGCCCCAAGTTCTATAGTCATCTGCGTCGAATCTCTTTGAACTTCATCGGGTGATAGACCAACTGATAAAATGATTTTTCAATCCCGAGATCGAACTCCTGACGTTTCGTACCACTTCCATTTCACTGACTACCAGGACACAGCACTATTGGCGTCCCTAACTGGTTCGTTTTTTGTTATAAAATTCTTGAAGCAGTTAGCGACCCCCATCGAGAATGAAACAAGCTCAATTTAGAGTTCATAACGACTAAAGGTCCCTTAGAACGATACAGAGCTAACCGTCTTTGAGCTCGCTCGGGCTTTTGCTCGCATTTTCCTATGTGAAGCCTTTAAATGTTTTTCTTCGTGGCGTTCAATTGATTCGCCTCGACTCTAATCTAACAAGGGATTGTCGCACTCAAGCATGATGATGCTCGCAGGTAGTACTGATCGCTGCCCCAGATTAACTCTAGGCATTAAGGAAGATTATCTTGCATGGAAGACTTTATGACAGAAAGATTAATGATACATCCAGTCACATGTGCCTAGTTCCCTTGAGGATTCTCGGTGATCAGCCAGTTACACCATGAATCAGACATATAATCGTCATTTTGGATCATAACTTCATAAGTCCATCAGTTTTAAACTGATCGATCCAGATATGGAGCTCCTCATCAAGGAAATCTTTTGATTCTTCGAGCAACTGATATTCGGGTTGACCATCATCGCTTGGCGTTGAAGGATTCATGTTTCTGTTGTGAGTGATCTGATTCTTCGAGCTAGAACCTTCGTCGTTGCTCGAGATTATAAGAGGATGATTGATCGGTTCACTATCAAAAGCACCTTCCATTTGGGAATGGAAGAAACAAAAATCCTCAGAGCATCCGCCCGCTTGATCTTCCGAAATCATATGCCCAAGCCGGGCAGATCTTTGAACACTAGGCGCAATATGTTGATCGGGGATAGGAAGAGCACTAGCGAAAAGTTGCTGCTCAAACCAAGGAGTTCGTACCTGCTGCACTTGTGGCATATACTCTTGAGGGGTGCTGAGATGATTCAGGGGAATATTCTGATTAGCGCCCAAGTAGTCAATGGTGCTGCTACCAGCTTGGTCGGTGCCTAGATTCGGCAGGGTATTTCTTACTTCAGGGACATTGTAGTTATAGCCATGCCTAGTGTTTAGGCACAAGTTGAATTCTTTCAGGTTCAGTGCTGTGTGGCGCTGTCTTAGCGCCCTTCTGTAGCTCTTGAGGTGACTCGCGACTCCATCTTTAGTGAGTCCTGGTATGTTCATGATCTCAAGTATGCGCGTTGGATATGCTGAGTTGATCCCTAGTTGCTGAACCGCACTAAGGAACTTGAGATGAAGCTCGGGGGACCAATTGACCCTCGTCTTCTTGCGACCCGGAACAGTGTTGACAACTTGGCTATTGCTCTCTGGCCTATTTCCAGTAGGATTTGATCTAGCCGGAAATTGTTGTGGAGGGAATTCATCAGCTTTGGATTGGTCGGTCGTGATAGTAAGCTCATCGTTAAGGAAACTCCAATCATGGTGACGCATATCACATCCTTTAGAAGGCATCGGTATTGACTTCGTAGAATTGATTTGTTCATGCATATCTCCAACAAAATCCGATTGTATCGAAGATGGTTCGAGGGAGTGGGGTGGTGAATGAGCATTTTCAATCCTCATATAAGGCTTATCAAGGAACATTTCGCCGAGAGTGATAGGGCCACCGCAATTAAAGCAAGCGATAGTGCTGGGAGCTTTCTTATACCTCATGTTCTCCGCTCGAAGCTTTTCGTTTTCCTCCTTTAGAATCGCAAGTTCTTGACGTCTGTGTTGAGCCCTCAATTTGGCTCGCTTATTTTGAAACCAAAACTTGACCCTCAAAGGTTTCATCCCTAGCTTCTGGCCCAATTCATTTCTTTGTTTCATGTTCGGGAGAGGGCATTCACTAAAGAAAGCTTCAAGCTCTTGGATTTCATTCTGAGTGTGGCACTGGCGACGTTTCCTTTTCCGGGATTGACCATCGCTGCTGCTGTTGTCGTCGCTGCTGAGATCCTGAACTTCGTTGCCGAAAGGGTTGGGTTCTGTGGTTCTGGTACCAGACGCCATCCTAGAATCTTCGAGATCTCTCAGTAGTTCATTTTCTGAGATTTTTGGATCAGTCGCCTCTAGCAACTGATGGTAACCCTCAAACATGTTGGATCGAAAAATGTTCGATCAATTTTTGCTCGCTCAGGGTTCTCTACTCTCTCATGTATGCTCACTCTCTCTAAATTTTCTTTTGAGTGGTTCTGTATGCCCATGAAACGTTCTTTAAACATGGATGAAGATCATCAGGCAAGCGTTGCTCCCAAGATTTCGTATTTCCCGCTTTGTCGTCTTCTTTCTTCTTTTCAACGTGGAGGGACACCAAATCGATTTCCTTTTCTCGATATCCATGTCTGTCTCCCACTTATTTTCAAAAAGGTGGAACTACGCTCGCCTCCCGCTCAGTTTTTTAATATGATGGGACCGCCAAATCCTTTCGCAACTTTTTTCGATAGTTGCGCTTAACTCCCGTTCAATTTTAATATGGTGACACCGACATATCTTTTTACAACTTTTTTAGGTTTATCAAGCCTGAAATCGCGGACTGGGATAGATCTGATGGTTCACCGAAAGAGCCACCATTGCTTTACCCAATTAACTTGGCTCCACGAGCATTATTGCTATGCCTTTCTTCATTCTCGAGTTGCTATAAAAGGAGGAGTTAATGCAGAGAAGATTAACACTCTTACATAATTGTCTTTTCGTATTTTAATCACTCTACCACACTCATCTTCTTCTCCCTCACTCCAACGAAAATGACCTCCTCTCCTATTCGCGCTTTCTCGGCCGAAATTTTGGCCCAGTGGGAAAAACTCTATAACCTCCTCGGTCGAGGCTATGCTCATATAGCCGATCACCCAGAAACTGAAGATGAAATCCGTATTTTGCTCGTGGAAATAGACACCACCTCCATCGAGGGCACTAATTTAGAGAGGGAATATAGAATCTTCCCAACCCTCTTTATAAACTTTTTAGAGACTTACCGTGTCGCTCATCGAAAAGCTACCGTGGCTCACGTTTTGCGAGCTCGCTATGAGGATCGGTCCAACTGCTTGGTGTTGGCCAACCTTGTGGCCGATAGTCACAGAAAGGCTGTTGAGTTCGCCAACAAGCGAGTCTCGATGTTGCTTCGCGAGAGGGGAAATTTGGTGGAGCGCTTGGCCTTATCCCTGACCACCTATGAGCACGACCGTCGTAATGTCGTGTTGAAGTTTCAATGTGAGTGGCAGGAAGAAAGGCTTGACAGCATTACCGCGGATATAGCCCATGGGAGAGGACTAGTTCGGGACCTGGAAATAGCCGCCGAAGATCACGGGACCAAGGTTGCCGATCTTAAATGGGAATGTAAACGCCTTCTTCTTAAGCTTGCAGATCTCGAGTCTCGAGGTGGTGAGTATAAGCAAATCATCAATAATATGGAGGGCGAACTAGGTTCCTTTGTGATGCTAATTAGGGCTCATTGCGGTTTTATGTTTCCACCCCGATGATTTGTATGATCTGCTTTTAAGGTCCCTCGATTGAGCGAAATGAATGAAAGCTCTAATGTGTGTGTCTCAACTTCTGTATGGCTGACTTTCTCGAACACCTGACCACTCTCAACCTAGGCAAGCTGCGCTTTGACATTGATGATTCGAGCGTGTACATCTTGATTTTTTAATCTTGCTTATGATCGGATAAAGGAACCTCCCACCGCGATTATCCACAAAAAGACTTCTCTTCTCTACTTGTTTTTAACCTGTTTCAAATGAAAAGGCAGAATCAGAAGAAAGAATTTGAAAAATAAAGCATAAATCCTTTCAATTTTATGCTTACTTGTGATTAATAGGGATAAGAGCTTTTACAAGGGTTTTGGCCTTGTGTAAAAGCTTTTATCAATATTCCTCAAAGGAAAGCATATCATTGAAAGAAATGTAATTCACGATAATCGCCTTTGATCAATTCCAAGAAAATCAATGGAATGTTCAAAAGTACACAATTACGATGTGTTTTAAATTCAATTGAAGATACGGTATCCAAATTAAAGCTGTTTGCTAAGAACGAGAGTAATTTGGATATCTATCTTTTCATTAAATTTGAAAAACACGAATACTCTTGATCAATTATTGTGGATTACCAATGATGCAAAACATGCATGAACCAATTCAAGTTTATAGTTCCTTCTGGAGAAATTGGAATTGTATTGCCCTATACGGCCAAAAGGTTGTATAAGACTTCCAATTTCAATTTCATCCAAAGGAATTATAAAATTGATTTTGGAGTATTCGAGTGATTAGAAGAAATGCCACTATCACATTCCAATGACAAGTCAATAGAAATACAACAAATTTCAATCTGAATGTATATAAACACAAATAGATGCCTAATACAGTCAATCTAAGGGATCAGATAGAGAGGATCTCAGCAAAATAAATCCTATACAAGAAGGCTAGAAATGAAAAATAAAACAAAGGAATGTGATCTTAATACTTAGGCTCTTCTTGTCCACTTGGCGCTCGTAATGGGATGACACCATCTTCATCTTCCATCAAGAACATTGGGAGGAAAACACACATATCTATCCTCAAAATGGCATTTAATCCAATCACCGGAATTATGCAATGAATATAATGATTAAGAGCTGTAACAAGTTCGAGGGATAGAAAAGTCTTACCAACCAAACTTAAGAGAAAATCAAGCTTCTCTGTATTTTTAGCAGTGTTAGGTATACTAACCTTCCATAGACAAACGCATGAGACAAGTGAGGGAAAACTTCTAAAAATCAAAAGATAAGGCTTGGTACCTAAAGCCAAGGTTCTCACCTCGAATTCTGGGAAGAGCCGATTCCATTGCACAACTATCGTTGCATTGGGACTCAATCCATAGTTCGAAGTGAGCGGAATTGAAAAGTGGATTACCCCATGTTTTTCCTCACGGAGATTCCATTTTCAATTCCTTCTATTGTGTTCCTAAAGAGGGCGCCTGGGGTTTTAGGCGCAATTGTGTGTATTCATTGTGTCGTGCTAAAGCAAAAGACATGCATTTTATTTAACAATCACCGCTTCAATATAAACATCCACACAATCATACATCCAAAACTCCTGCCTGCATAAAACAAAGTTAACAAGCACTTCACCCCTTATTTCTCCCGTCTACAAAAACATCTAACACATTCGTTAGCATATACACCTCACTTTCGAGAGCATCTGCATAAAATTAGGTTAGAATAATCAATCAACTTTTTAATCGGCTCAAGTCCACTAAATGGTTAAGAACCAGTCCCCAGCAGAGTCGCCAGTCTGTCGCGACCCTCTTGAGGTTGTCGGGCTCTCGAGGGCTAATGGGCCGTCATGTCTGGTCGGACGCGGGCCTCTCCCAAGGCCCATTACCCAAATCGCAACGGAGGTATGCGTGATCGACTTTCAGTGTGGTCTAGTGACATGTGCTAAGTGTGCATGCCATGGAGTCGCCACCAATCATTTTTTTTAGAGTGTGATTGGACCACCCAATCGAATAGTTGGGAGTTTCTATTCAATTCTGCGAGAACCAGAGAAATGGTTTCGGGGACTTAGTTACACCAACTATCAGAGTTGACGCCCTTTCGGTACCTAAGTTGACTGAATTTTCTAACCTGAGATTCATGCGGATGAGTAAGGTATGAACCCTAAATCTAAAAATTCATGCAGATAGGAGTGATTATCCTAGCAATCACAATCAGTAATAAAATGCGCAACTCAAGGAATCTAGATATGCAAATAAATCACATGACATTCCTAGTAAGGCCCTATTTATCAATCACAGCTCAAGAATGATTAAGCTGTCCTAGCCATTCTACACACGATCTAACCTAAGAAAAGCATTAGGAAGCATCGAAGGAGTTCGAGAGTACTCACATGGGGTTCGCCGTGCCCTGATTTGGTCTTGGACGAGCTATCGAGCTCATGCCGACCCGATTATATTTAGGGATCCACTCGGCGTTTTACATCATGAAATCATGTGAAACAAAAACGAAAATATTCAGCAAGGGGAATTTATTGTAGATGGTGGTCGATCTAATTGGACGTCAAGACTAAAAAATATGTAGAAATTTACAAATTAAAATACTCGAATGACATTTTTTTGCCAAATTCAACTCTATGCGTCGTGAAGAAATACATGCAATTGAACTTGAATTTTGACTATTTATGAGTTCAAAATGAAAAGGAAATTAAAATAAAAATATTGATTATTTTTCTATATTTTTACGACATCGAACGCTATTTTTCTTCATTTTTCATGTATTTTTCTATTTTTGGAAAATATTAAAAAATATGACAAATTATTTTTTATTATCAAAAATGGTTCCTTTAGCTTGGTCAAGGCTACCAAAGATGATTTTTTAATTTTTTTAACTTTTTATAGATTTTTTATGAATTTTTAAAAAATAAACTATGAAAGACTGATCAAAAATCAGGTGTCAACACTAAGGCCACGCGAAAAGTCGAGCTACAACTCGGCAGGGATCGCTTAAATAAAAAGAGAAGCACCTCGAGAACGCCAACAGCGCTGCGGCGTAGTGGTATGGGGAGTGGCATTGGTCCGAGCGCGACCCGGGTTCGATCCCCGCGGTTGGCATCAAATGTAAATATTGTATATTAATTAATAAAAAAAACTTTTTGTATCATTTTTTTTATTTATAGAAAAAGATGAGAATACCTGTCAAGCGAGATTGAAGACGGCGTCTTTTCACAAAGCCGGCCTTGATGCTTCAAGGCTCAATGAATTTTTGACAAGCTTGACTGGATCGGTGCAAAGCCTTGGATACTTCACAACCCTTGGGCGTAATTGGTCCATCCAGCCAATCGACAAATAGCAAAGTCTGGAAAAGAGGAGTGCCAAGCTCCCCAAGGGACAATGTCGAAGTGAAGGGTGACTTCGTATCGATTCTAGTTTACCTTTTTAATTACACATCTAACATGTTTTCCCTTCTGATAGGAGACGTGGACATCAAAAGACGAGCCCCACGAGTAGCCAAGAAAATTTGAAACTCGAGTTTCAAGGATTCGAACAAATTCCCATGTCCAGCTCTCAGATAATAGTCGAGCACATAGAGAGGAGGAATCACGCATCGCAAATGGTTTTACACTCCTCTATCCGCCCAAGGAACCGCTTAAGTAGCTCAACTAAAGCCACCAGAGGGGCGAGCATGAAGATTTAGCTGGCTGACATAGATCAACATCTAGTCTAGTAAAGTCTCGAGATGGATCATCATTTGGCCCGCCTAAGAAGATTTCTTTCTTCGTAATGGGAAATGAAACTTGAGCAACAAGAAATTGGTTGAGCCAAGAAAGGTATGAAGATGAGTTGTCACTAACCATTCTGTTGTAACCAATGTATGCAGATCATGTCAAGAGTTCCATCAGGTATTGCAAGAAGAAAGAAATCTGGGTTGGCCAGTCATTTAAGGTGAATCAGCAATAGCTGTCAGTCAGCTCGAAAAGACAGAATTAGAAAGTCTCAGCTCCTACATGTCTTAAACACTGGACTAGGCCACGGGCAGCAAAGCTTATAGACCCCCTGAACAGAAGCGATCTCCAGTCCATTGGAAGAGACAACGAAGCATGCCACCCTTGTAACTAGGACTTCTGTCCCTATGCACATGTGGAGAAGATTGGAACAACCAGATCCACTCACTATCATGTATTGAGGGATGAAGTCAATTCCCAGCAGATGATCGAACCTCTCATCAAAGGCGAGCATGCATCGAAGACATCGCGTAGTCATTGCGAGTCGATATTCCTTAAAGTCGTCCCTTAAGCGACAAAGCTGCAAGATGATTCCAGCAGCTCCATAAGCCTTTTATAACCCGCTCAGGCATCATTGTGACCTTTGATGTCAAGTTAGGATGCAGCTTCAGCCGTATGAAAATTGGCCCAGATGAAGGGTAACGCCGTATCGTTTCTAGCTTTTTAATCACGAGAAAACATGTGGTGACATGTTTCTTGCTGTTCAAGACAGGGTTACCAGATTGCCTTGCCGTAGGTAATTCCCTTAAAAGAAAAAAATCAGATGAGAAACTCTCTTACAAGAAGTCTACAAACGAAAAGATAAAAATGGGGCATGCCAGAAGAATGGTGAGATGAACCAAACAAGCGGGAAATCATCAATCCCATAAGCGTAGACGAGGGTAACGTTGTATCGTTCCAGGTTATCATTTCTAGGAAAGGGCACCCAATAACGTGCTCTCCTTTACATAATTGCAGGAGCAACCGTCCAGTGTGGATCAGGTAAGTATCATCTTCCTTAAAACGCTTTTAGAAAAAAGGTTCCTCAAGACCTAGCAAAGAGCCTAGGCGTCTTGTTTTAAATGACATTCTGGAATGAGAAGTTATCAAATCCAGCATCCAATATGAGCATGAAGCCATTGTAGAGTAGCCGACAGTCGGAGAAACGAAGTCGGCAATTTCCAATTTGTACAAATCTCAGACGGGGAGTCAGAGCACGCACATGAATCTTACCATTCCCCAAAAGTTTTCTTTATCTTAGTTTATGCAAGTCTTAAATATAGATTTTGACTTTGCTGATAAGACTGACATGTTTCCTGACGGGAGGTGATTCTCAAAATTGCAGTGATCGTTGCTCAAAAAAATTATCATGTTATTTGATTCCTAGCAAGATCATCATGCAATTACTCCCCAATCTGGATTCTTGAAGAAGGACGTAGAAGGTCATTTCCCTAACAGTGGGTCAGTGAGGATTTGTTCTCCCATTTATCTTGAATGTGGCGCTGTTAGCATATATCCTCAGAGGAGTAGACACAAAGCGTCTACTGGCCACTGCAGTCCAGGTAAGTATCCCCCTCCTAAAACTTCTGTAGGGAGCATGACTGTTCAAATGGTTCACCCCCAGTCGGAGCATGACATCTGTCCATAAAGCATTGCTAAAACATCTCATCCCTCAGTGCATTTGGAATAAACATTTCAGCTTGTCCTAAGAAAGCATCCATGTTCACTAAACTGGTGCATCCATTCATGTGTACATGCATCCTACACTGAAGTCTCCAGCAGGTTCATTTGATAGGATGATTTTGCTAAGTGAAACGGAGGTATTGAGTATGCCAACCGTGAGTGATTAAGATGAAAGGCGAGCCTTGTCTAAACACGTCTCTAACACACTCTGAGAGTGAGTGAAAAAAAAGGGCATTCATGTTTTAGGGCAGATGATTTATTCGCAATGTGTACATGGGTCGAAGTGACGAAAGGCGTTTCTTTCTTTTCCTCATACACACAATACATCCCTTGCTAGCCCCGTTGAGCCTGAATAAGGAGAGCATTCAAAATTACCCTGTCAAGAACCACCCCACATTGGGGCAGATACAGGAGATTACAGTCAAAAATCAATGGTGAAAGAGGTAAGAAAGATTTAATTGCCTTCACTTGCATTAACCTTTGTGTGGCAGCTTCTGTGAATCTCCATGGAAGCTCGAAACATCTCGAAATGAAGAAGAGCATTTCTTTCTCTACCCAAACACTGAATACCCTTTGCTAGCCAAGTTGAGCCTGAAATCATTCATTTCTAGAACCCGAGTGGTGATCATCTCCCCAAATTGGGGCAAGATGTATGATTTATCAAAAAAACGGTGTCATTGTGGAATACCTTGAGAGTCCAGAGAGCTCATGAAATAGCAAAGAAGAGAAAAAAACAGAATAAAAAATAGAGGGCTAAAAAAGCAAAGTGCCTAGTAAAAGCAAGGCCGAAGCCCAAAGAGAAAAAAAAAGAAGTCAAATGCAAAGAAAGCATTGAGCTTAGCTTGACAAAAAAATAAATGCAGAAAATAGAGTGTAACTCTTTTGTTGCAAAAAAGGGAAATCGATAGCTTGTTGGACTCTCGAGACATATTGTGATCCCCAGAGTTAAATGCTTTCCCTAAGCGGAGCGAAGTTGTTGAAGATGCCAAGATGGTCACCAACTCATAAACCCCAAAAGAAAAATTCAGAGCCTTATAAGCCTCCCCTAAACCGGCATTACAACCCATTCGAAGACTCTTCCGATTGGGATGTTTCGCGCGACATGAAGACTTCGCAAAGAAGCTACCGCTCGAAGGAGTGGAGCCAATCATTTCTCATCTTATCTTCCAGGTTCTTGACTTGTAGACCCGATGAAGGTAATAATTTCAAATGTTTCCCCTAGTGTGGCCTCAAAGCAGGAAAAACCCATTGTGTAAGCCCATGACCAAGCCAACATTACAGTCCTGAAAGACCTTTCAGATTGACCAAGAATGTATGCATTGCGAATACGTCTAAAGCCTTAGACACGAAAAGAGTGCGAGGTACCGAGATGATTTTATCCTAAATCCTCAAGTGAGTGATTGAGATTGATAGATATCCCCCAGCGAGAGTGTGTGAGGACCCCTTTCAGATTAAGGATCTTAGCTTGGCATGCTCAATAAACCCTTTTCATGAAGTAAAGTTGTCGTTTTTAATGAACTGAGGTTTTCAAAAAAAATAAAATAAAATTTCGAGAGCGATAGTTCTCTCATCAATTGATTTTTCCCATGGAGTTTAATGGTTGACACTATCATCTAACTGAGTAAGAAGCTTTCAGCATCATGTTGTACCAAGTAGCTTCCCCAGCAAGTAGACTTGCTTCGTATGCCCATGCATTTAATGTCATCTGCCCATCATTCCGAATTTGTTTCAAAATTCCCGAGTCTGTAAGGACCCGACATGAACATTTCGGTTATCTGTGGCAAGTTTCAAGTCGTGAAAGAACACATCATAGATGTTCATTGGTGTTAGTATTTGCTTGAGCTAACCTTGTTTGAACAGGAAGGGCGAGCTTTAATGTCCCTAAACCAGTTCCACAATAAGCTTCCTCAGTTTGGCAAGTCTAACAACCTAGAACAGAGATGACGCCAAGTGTTTGTCAAAAGCCAAGTCACGCGAGTGTGAATCACAGTGGCAGAGCTCGCAGATGACATTTTCACTTCATTCAGCAAGCTTCGATCACATGCAAGCGCAAAGGTCGAGAGCTTGTCCCATCGAATCTAGAGAATATATTCCAGAAGGCCGAAGTGTAAGTTCAATCTCGGAGCAGCACTCTCTTTCCCATTGAAATTACTATTTTTGGAGCTAACCTTCTTTGGGCAGGTAAGGTGAACTTTCGTTTCCCGAGAACCATCCCGTAGGTAAGTTTCCCCATTCTGGTGAGCAGCTATAGCGCTCTGTCATTTTTCGTGGTTTTAAAAAAATAGCACAGATCATGTCTTTTAATCACCTTTTCATGAGTCAAAGCACTGTGAATTGTGACCTTTTTCATTAGCCTTTTCATGGATCGGAGATCATGAATTGTGCCTTTTCCATAGCCTTTTCACGGGTCAGATACCGTGAACTGTGCCTTTTTCTATAGCCTTTTCACGGGTCGGATACCGTGAACTGTGACTTTTTCAATAGCCTTTTCATGGATCGGAGATCATGAATTGTGCCTTTTCCGTAGCCTTTTCACGGGTCAGATACCGTGAACTGTGCCTTTTTCTATAGCCTTTTCACGGGTCGGATATCGTGAACTGTGACTTTTTCAATAGCCTTTTCATGGATCGGAGATCATGAATTGTGACTTTTTCGTTAGCCTTTTCACGGGTCGAAGACCGTGAACTGTGTCTTTTTCATTAGCCTTTTCACGGGTTGGATACCGTGAACCGAGACTTTTTATTTAGCCTTTTCATGGATCAGAGATCATGAACTGAGACTTTTTTTATTAGCCTTTTCATGGATCGGAGATCATGAACTGAGACTTTCTCATTAGCCTTTTCACGGGTCGGATACCGTGAACTGAGACTTTTTATTTAGCCTTTTCACGGGTCGGATACCGTGAACTGAGACTTTTTATTTAGCCTTTTCATGGATCAGAGATCATGAATTGTGACTTTTCATAGCCTTTTCACGGGTCGGATACCGTGAACTGAGACTTTTTATTTAGCCTTTTCATGGATCGGAAATCATGAACTGTGACTTTTTATTAGCCTTTTCACGGGTCGGATACCGTGAACTGAGACTTTTTCAATAGCCTTTTCATGGATCGGAGATCATGAATTGTGACTTTTCATTAGCCTTTTCACGGGTTGGATACCGTGAATTGCGACTTTTTCTATAGCCTTTTCACGGGTCAGATACCGTGAACTGTGACTTTTTCTATAGCCTTTTCACGGGTTGGATACCGTGAACTGTGACTTTTTCATTAGCCTTTTTCATGGATCGGAGATCATGAACTGTGACTTTTTCTGTAGCCTTTTCACGGGTCGGATACCGTGAACTGTGACTTTTTTGTAGCCTTTTCACAGGTCTGAGACCGTGGACTGTGACTTTCCCTCTGAGGACCAAGCCCGTATCATTCTTACGGTCATCCAAGAGGTGTGTTTGTTTGAGCTAACCTTGCCTGAGCCGCTGCGAGAGGCATAGATCCTCGAAGCCAGCTCCCCGAGCAGTCCCCTCAAATCTGGAGAGCCTTAAAGCCCAAAGCAAACACATTACCAAGGCATGGAGCCCCGGAGTTTTAACCTTGCATGCGCAGGTTCCGATGTGAGTCTCCCCAAGCCTTTTTGTTTTTGTTAACCTTGCATATGCAGGTTATGAGTGGCGCGGAGCCCTAGGGATAATCTTGCATGCGCAGGTTTCCCGAGCGAGTCTCCTCGAGCCAAACCAAATTCGTGTTTTTACACGGTCGTCCAAGAGGTGTGTTTGTTTGAGCTAACCTTGCTTGAGCCGTTGCGAGAGACATAGATCCTCGAAGCCAGCTCCCCGAGCAGTCCCCTCAATTCTGGTGAGCCTTAAAGCCCAGAGCAAACACATTACCAAGGCATGGAGCCCCGGAGTTTTAACCTTGCATGCGCAGGTTCCGATGTGAGTCTCCCCAAGCCTTTTTGTTTTTGTTAACCTTGTATATGCAGGTTATGAGTGGCACGGAACCCTGGGGATAATCATGCATGCGCAGGTTTCCCGAGCGAGTCTCCTCGAGCCAAACCAAGTTCGTGTTTTCACACGGTCGTCCTAGAATTTTATTTGTTTGAGTTAAACTTGCATGCGTAGGTACCTCAAGCGAAGCCAACCCGTATGTTTATACGGTCTTCCTAGAGATTTTTGTTTGCTTGAATAACCTTGCATGCACAGGTACTAAGAGGTGTGGAGCCCCGGAGCCAGTTCTCCGAGTGAGTCTCCTCAATTTTAGCCTCGATAGTTGCTTTGGTGGTTTTCCCAAGCACTACCAGGTTTGTTTATTCATAAAATTAGGTGTCTTTTCGTCTTGAAATGGAATCTCTCTGAGCTCCCATTTCAAGAGGGGCAGCTGTTGACACCTAATTTTGGCGATCCCGTATAATAATAATAATATTATTATTATTATTATTATTATTATCAGAATTGTTAATTTATTAATTATGCATCCTTTCTTGTTTATTACAAAATAGAAAAGTAAAAAATTATAAAACAAAAAATTGGATTAGGGTGGGTTTGGACCCGCTCGCGGCCCGATCAGGTCTCGATCCATTCTTTTCGTTTGTGGCCTTTCGCCTTTCTCTTATTGGACCAGCTCGTGAGAGCCCATCACCAATCCCCCACAAATCTTCCTTTTCCCCCAGCATACACGGCCCACACGCACTCATGTCTCTCATCTACACACTCACGTTTCATCATCATCATCTGCACAAAACTCACTTCACTCTTAATTACACGGGGACATCATTCATTTATGAGGCCAGTACACTTCACGTGGGAGGAGGGGACGGACGTCTTGATGAGGAGTAATTGGCTCCCGTCCAAAAGGAGGCTTGAGGTCGCTTCTTCTTCAGTGGCCAAGAGGAGGCTACGGCTTTTGGAGGGGGGTTGGAAGAAAAAAGAAAAACAGAGTAGGCGAGAGGGAGCTACAGAGAGTTCTGTTGGGGAAGCGGTGGGACGATCGTGGTGGCCGGGCCTCAGCCGGACCGTGGTTTCGGGAAGCTGAGGAAGCTTGCCGCCACCAAGCCGATCCTCATCGTTAAAGAAGGGAGGGACAGCCGGAGGAAGAGCTCTCGGGTCTGGAAGAGGAAGGAGTCGGCATGGGAGGGGCTCTCACACGTTGAGAGCAGTGGAGAACGAGAGAGAGCTCAGAGAAGTGAGCGGACACATAGAAAAAAAGACAGTGGAGTGCGAGCAAAGAAAAAAGAGGTGAGGGGGTTCGACTCTTCGAAGAGGACAGAGGGGGCCGACGGCGAATCGAGCCGGACCAGCGGTGGCACGACATCGAATCAGACTCGATGCAAGTCCAGTTGGAGAGAGATGCGAGCTTGATCTGAAGCCGCGAGCAAGGCCGAAAGCGGAAGTGGAGACCAAGCGAGTAGCTAGCGGGGCATGCGTATTTGCTGAACAAGGTTAGCTACGATGGCTCGAGTTTTCGTCGAGTTTTCGTTTCGATGCAGGTCCGGTTTTGAGGAAAGGCCATCGAGGGTGGCAGTCGAGGACAGAAGCCCCATCTTGGCGGCGTGTAAAGCAACCACGGGAGCATTCGTACCAGGAGCGGCGTGCGAGCAGACCCGACGGTGGCAAGACGAGCAGGTTCCAATGGCCACGGAGGACACGTCCGAGCTAGGCCAACGTCCGTCTGACGCCCGCACATGGATCAGTGGCGTCCAGACGGCGATTACGAGGAGCAGCAACGCCTGGGTCGGAGGCTGCCGAATGATCCTTGCTCCCGGCCAATGTTGGCGGACCCGATAGGCGACGCTGGGAGGCACTCTTGCTGGTTCCAACGTTAGTGATCCGACGACCGAGCGAAGTAGTCGTCAGGCTGGACGGCCGGAAGTCCGACGTTTGGTTCTGACCGTTCGACGGTGAGGTTGGTGACGACTCGCAGGGGTCGACAGTGGCGAGCATGGCCACAGGCGTCGGAGGTGACGCGAGCAGAACTCAACTACGTAGTGGCGTGGTCGCATGGCGAAGGGTCGGCATGGCATCACCTGATTGGGCTACCTCGAAATGGAACCGGTCAGGAGTCGAGCGGCTTATACCATTGATGATGCGTTCGTGGGCGAAGTGGGGTACAAAGCCGGACCAGCGGCTCGGGAGCGCAAACTGGAGGAGGCGGTGCACGAGCTCGGACCTGGCAGTGAGACGAGGAACCAGTGACGCCGAGCGAGCCCAGGCGAGCAAGTTGCGTTGGCTGTCCTTGACGCTCGGAGTAGCGGACGCGAGCTCGGAAGCGTCGGTCAAGCGGGCGAAGCTTGGTGCTGGTGCTTGGTGTGTCTCGGCGATTCGGTGGCCCACGGTGTGGAGGTTTTTGTTCGGCTCGAGTCGTTCCACCGGCTTCGTTGGTGGAAGGCGCCGTCGGGTGTTGTAGCGGAAGGAGGACGTGCATGAGGAAGACGATGAACAGTGATGCAAGCATGGACTTCCCGTCCTTTCATTTGGCTATTTGGGCTGCTCGGTTAAGCCCACATGGGAGAAAGAAAAGGTGAAGTCGGGCTGGTGGAGTGGGCTGGTGTAAAAAAGGAAAAAACGGAAGGGCATTTGGGCTTGGGCTGGTCCAATGTTTGAAGGACAGAAATTAGGCATCACGAGCTGGGCCAAAAGAAGTCTAGGCCCAATTCGGTTAAGGCAAAGGAAAGGTGGGCCGGATTCCCTGAGTGCCGACCGGGCCCGGTTCGGGTTCTTTTTTCCGGACCAGATCGGGTCCAACGACTTGATCCAGGTCTGGGTCCGAGAACCCGACCCGGACCCGATTCCTTTTATTTATTATTAATAAATATTAATTAAAAAAATAATTAAATAATTAAAAATCAAAAAAATTCACAAAATGCCAAAAAATAATAAATAGATAGGAAATGCCTCTGTTTGCTTATTTTGTCCAATTAGGCTTTTATATGCTTGATTATCGACTGTTTGCCATGTTTAACTCGCATGACTTAGTTTTAACTTCGCATGTGAATGACTGAATATTATGCATATCTCAGTAGGTAAAATTAGCACGATAATTAGAGTTTAATTCGAGATACTCGTTTTATCCTTTAATTGGCTGAACTTTGCTGACTATCTACTTTGAGTGAGTGCATGTTCCAAAGGCTTGATGCACCATTTTGATATTCCAATGTGGCGACTGACGATGATGCCCATGGCGATGGAAGCCCATTGAGGCTTGATGGTTGAAGACCGACGTCTAATCCGGTCCATTTTTGTATATCCGATCCACGTGTCGGAGTTACTTTCTTTAAATATCGCCATTATAGATTTGAATTGCATGTGCTTATTTCAGTTTTTATTTGGCATATTTACCTGATTGAGTGTTTATAACACTGTCTTTTGACAAATTGCCTGTTAATCGCTTTTCCTGGATGCTAGGTTAAGGATAAATAGGTAATTGCATGAAATGACAGAAAACGTTATGCATGATCATCTAGCATTGGTTAGATACCTGGTAAGCTTAAGATGATATGTAGAATGTTTGGTCACCTTAGGGAATATTAACTGGTTAGGTACTGAAAGGGCGCTAATTATCTAGTTAGCGTAAACAAGTCCCTGAACTCAGAAGCTCTGGTTGCGTAGGAATCGAGATAAGACTCCCGTGTCTCGATTGGTTTCTAGCCGACCCCAATAGGCTAGTGGCGACTCCTAGTAACATTTTAGCTTGCTAGTCAACAAAAAGAAATTCGAAGTCACGCGAGGTAGGACTTGGGAGAGTCCGCGCCATTGACCGATGGCAATACCTCTAAACCCGCCGGACTCCTCGGGAGAGATTTCAGGCAGGTCGCGACAATGTTATCTAAAGAAAACCAACTTACTTAGAATTTTGGATTATATACTTTCTTTTTCTTCGTCCTAATGACGAGATCGATTGATTTGTCATCGATCAATATGTAACCATGACAAAGATGAATGGAAATTCTTCAATGCTCCACTACTAAAAGTTGACCTTACATCACGTATGAAATTAGCCAAGCAGATGAAAAATGAAGATAAACTGTAGAGGTGGCAATATGGGTCACAAACCCATATTTGACCAATATTTGTATAAAATGGGTCAAATATGAGTCATTAACTTTTAAAGGGTTTACTAAAAATGGGTCACACTTAAATCAATTTTCGACCCATATTGACCCACTTTCGACCCATAAGGACAACATCATTCCAAAAGTTACAAATGGTCCTGGGACCGGGGCCGGGCCCAAGGGCCTTGACCGAGGCCGGGGCCTAGTCCAGAGGCCGGGTCCCAAGGCCGGGGCAGGGGCTAGGGCGGGTCCCGGGACCGGGTGTCGGGGCAGGCTCTCGAGGCCGGGGCCTGGTCCAGGGGTCGAGGGCGGGGCCGGGGCCGGGGCCGTGACCGAGGCCGGGTCTCGAGGCCGGGACTGGGGCTGGGGCCGGGGCTCTGACCGGGGGAGGGGCCGGGGCCAGGTCCCAGGGATTAGTCCCGAGGCCGGGTCACAGGGCCTGGGCCGGGTCCCGAGGCCAGGTTCGGGGGTCGGGACCGGTGCCGTGGCCGGTGGACCGAGATCGGGATCAAGGTCGGTGCCGGGGCCGGGGATCAGGGACGGGGCCAGGGCAAGGGCCAGGGACGGGGTCGGTGTAGGAACCGGGGTCGGGAAGTATTTTAGTAATATTATTTTCTTAAAATATTATTGTGTTTTGATAATATGTGTCAAAACGGGTCGGGTCGGGCATGGGTCAGTCGCGGGTCGGGTCGGGTTTGGGTCATTAAATATGGGTCGGACCATATTCGACCCGACCCAAACCCGACCCAACCCACCCATTTGCCACATCTAACTAATAGAGATGCATTTTTTAAATTAGCAAACATTGCCACTGTCAAAAAGATTAGGAGTTGGCCTGCACATATAGCCCGTAAAAATCATGCAAAAATTGAGCTAGCAAATTGCCATGTGTAGCAATCAAAATTAATTATGACCCTCGAAATTGAGATACTTGATAACGAAATTAAACGGTGCGAGAAGAAACTAGCACACTGTACGGTCAATTAAAATGCTCGAACAATCCCACTCTTACCATCAGTTCTACACATTACGCCGCACAGACATGTTATAGATGGAATACAACCTCCTTATGGATCGCAAGTCGCAACACAACCAAGCTTGGCCGTAGCAGAGCAAGTAAACACACACGAAGAAGGAACAGAAGAAAACACAGACGGAGTTTCTCGAGGTTCAGAGAGAGAGAGAGAGAGGTGGACCGAGCAGAATTCAAGATGGATCTTGCAATAACTTCTCGAGTTTGAAGGGGCTTTTGTCGAGAAGAGATGGCGCCTGTAGCTATTCCAACCTCGAAATTTCCAAAGGCACACGCGATATATAACAATGCCATGCACAAGCAACAGCTCTAAGTGCCATCTCTTCTACGACAAAAGCTCCTAAATAAAGCTCTAAGTCAGCGCTCTCCGACAACACAAATCTGTATCTGTCTCACCTCAACCAGCCAAACTGCCCATTTATATAGAGCTAAGGAAGGAGGAGTGTTCTGCCCCCTTTTAAATTTGCAGATAGAGATTGACGGAGAGAAAGGGGGAGAGAACTTGTGCTCTTGGCGACAAATGCTGCTTCCATCATCCTCCTCCTCCTCCCATTCTCCTTAGGTGAAAAAAAAGGGGATTCTTTGCGGGGCCATTCACTTTTCTTTTTTGTGTTAATGTTCGATTCATTGTTATTACAATGGAAGTAGACATCGAAGTGGAGTCATACCCACATACGTTGTGACCACCCCAATCAAACTCTAATTAATCGTTTCGCGGGAATGACTTAATTTCGCTCTCGAGCACAGGATCACAAATACGGTACTTTCAATCTCAAAAATAATGTTTTTCTCCACCTTGATTGCCAGATTAGAATATGATACATGAAATGAATATGACGGGAAAAGTACCAAAAAAGTCCTCAATCTGCTGTATTTGTGCCAATTCAGTTGTAAACCTTACAGTTTGGCCAATTTAGTCCCTTCACCAAATTTTGGCTAGAAATTGATGACGTAGACGCTAGCCGTTTTATGTAGTAAGATTGACACTGAAGTGATTTTTTTTAATAAAAAAATTAACTTCATATATGTTAATGAATTTTTCATTAAGTTTTTATTGTAATTTATTTAATTGTTAAGGGCTGACAGGAGGCCATCAGCCGTTGGGTGAGGGTTGCTACCCTCCTAAGCAGCCCGTGAGGTGAGGGCCACAAGCTCTCGTAATGATATGAGTGAGAGCCACAAGCTCACGGGGGCCATTGGACGAGGGCTGCAAGTCCTTGCTAACTGCGGCGTGGGCTTAAGGCCCTCACCAGTGGCCGGTGGATGCCAACCCCCTGGCCGCCCTTAACAATTTTAAAAAAAATTAAAAGAATTAAAAGCAAAAGAAAAAAAATTCAAAAGTTTACATACTAGGGCTAGAGGTGGCAAAATGGGTCTAGAACCCACATTTAACCCATGTTTGATGGTGGTGGGTCAAAAATGGGTTGGCTTAAATACTTAAATGGGTTGCTTAAAAACTTTATGGGTCATTAATGGATTTCAAAAGGGGCCCTAAATGGGTTAGCTAAGAAAACTATCTTAAAGCAATCATAAATAAGTTTTATGAATATTTTTTTAAAATCTAATTTTTTTTAAATATTTTAATAATTTTTTTTATATAATTTTTTTTTTCATTTCTTTTTTCTTTTTTCTCCTGCCTTGGCCGTCGCTCTGCTTTGGCCGCCAATGGTCGTCGTTGCCCACCTCCGGTCACCACTGCCAACCGCCACCCTCCGTCGCCGGCGGCCGTCGGCTACCGCCACAATGCGTGTGCAGTTGTCTCTACGAACATTGCTTTACGCCATTAATAGAGTTGCGTGGAAAAAATCGACCCACGCTTCCTTTTTCCCGATCGATTCATCCGAACATGACGAACTAGGGTGGGGTGCAGTTGAGCCGACTTGGACAAATACAGTGACGCCCCCCATATACACTTGATTGAGTATTTGAATAGAAATTTTTGAATACCGTAGCTTAACTCAACTCGATCGTACAGTTAAATTGAAGACTAAATGATAAAACTAGAATACTAAATGGCACCACGGAGTTGCCAAGCTATATCAAGACATCTTTAAATACCTTTTTTGTCGTAGTGGCAGAAAATAAATCGGAATATAGATATATATATATATATATATATAGAGAGAGAGAGGGCGGTAGGTTTTGAATGCTATACCACGTGAAGGAGGACATATCTATTTTCTGCCACAGTGGCAGATAGATTGGACAACTCCATTCCCCACGAAACTACAAAACCTACCCTCCTCTCTCTCTCTCCCTGTGAATTATGGAAATGGAGAGCCCAGCAATATACTAAATTGGCGACGGAGGTGGCGGGCAGCAATTTGAGGGGATGACGATGACAGGAAGCGGGCAACGGTCAGCAGTGGCGAGCAGAGGTCGCAGGTGGCCGGTTATAATAAAAATTATTTTATAAAGAAAAAATTTAAATTTTTTCAGAAAAAATTCAATTGCATGTTTTAGCAATATAATTTTTCTTAATAAATTATAAGAAATAAATATTTCATAATTTAGCTAAATATATAAGTATTTAAGTAATACGGGTCGGGTCGGGTATGGGTCAGGTATGGGTTGGGTCGGGTTTGGGTCACTAAATTTGCATTGGGTGAATATGGGTCAAAACGGGTTAAATGTGTCAATATGGGTCGGACCATATTCGACCCGACCCAAACCCGACCCAACCCACCCAATTGACGCCTCTAACTAGGGCTCTGGCATTCATGATATCAATTTCTGGTCAATATCGATCGGATTAGTAAAAAGAATGCGGCACGAGCCACCCACTTTCTTTTCCTTTGAATTACATTGATTTGAAGATGGGATTACGAGACTAAAAACTATGACCTAATGTATTGCCAAAGGATGAGGGGGACAAGCCTTTTGGACCAAGTAAAAAGGAGGGTATGATGATGACTTTGTCGTATGTCACAAGTCGACAAACATCCAGAAGATTGGAAAAGTAGATGTTGAATTCAAACAGCTAGCACAAAAGCATATGATGATTTCGGTGAAATTATTGAACGACCGAGTGATCAAGTTGCAAATGGGAAATTTAGTCAAACATATAGTGTCCTTGTTGGGGCCTTGGTCAAAATGCATGGATTAGATTCTTGTGTTGGGTGTTTGTTTTCAAAGAGGTTTTAAGATCACGTTTCCACTATCGATTGATTTCTGGTCCTTTTGATTGTGTGGAATATTATCGACATCAAAATTGGTATATTAAGATCGGCGATTCACTCATCTAAATGTCTAATCGTGTGGACTAATCATAACATATCTAACGTTAATCTAGCTATGCATGTTTCTAGAGCGCATGATTTGGCTCTGACATCCTTAATTTTTTATATTTATTTCGACATTATCTTGATTAATCATACTTTTTGTGAAAAGCCATGATCTCAATTGAGATTTTGCAGGGTTAGATCATGCCCTTCCACTGAAAAGAATATCTTCTATGGTGCAATCGACTTTGTTCTTCGGTGCAAAAGAAGATGGAAAAAAGGAGCTGCCATAGTTGATTATAATTAACATGTGGTTTATACACTAAAGTAATCTTTTTGGTCATCCAAATGTAACCTAACATGCTTTTGCATAGTCTTCTTTGGTAAAGAACCACCTTGGACAGAATCTTCACCACTACTCGATGATGACATGTGATATGAGGTTTCCCCTTTCAACGCTACATGAATTCTAATTCTAAGGGATCTTATCCATGTGATAGACTACTTTGAATATGAATCTTGCGTCATTCGAGTGATGTTGCTATGAGGTCATTGCTCTGGTTATTAAAAACTAAATTATCATGATAAATCCATATTATACACTTATGACTTTATGAGTTTAAATTTCCTAAGCACATTGATTACTGCTTTTTTTTTTGTTTTTTGTTGAGAGAACTTGTAAAAAAAAAATACTATTACTGTTGGTAATTCTGCTGGTAAGTAAAAGGAAAATAATCAGTGAGAGGTCTCCGACATATGGATAATCTCAATTAATAAAAAAATTGCTGATGGAAAAACAGTTTTATTTTATTTATAAAATGAAAGCGAATCGAACCCGTGATTAGCTACGCGAATTTGAGCTTGAAAAACACAATCGAATTTCACCAATGGAGGAAAAAAAGCGATATAAATTATCCAAATCGACGCATAAACCAAGAGGCGAAAGAAACTTTGCATCAAGATCAATCAACAATGGTTCTCTGAAAGTCACATCACTAGTTGGAGTCGGGATTAATACCATAAGCATAATTCCACCTTGTGCGTTAGGGAAGAACTCACTTTGCATAAGAAAAGATACTTATATATACAATGTGTTGGATAATTTTGAAGAATATGAATTTTTGGATAATTTCTTTAGGAAGCTGCTAGTATGATATTTTGATAGTACCGTCAGTTATTTCTTACCACACGGTCTCCTAATCAATGAGTGCTTTATGCAAAATATGCGGTTGAGATTGCACTGTCCATAGCAGTACTATCGAGGAAGCATTTTTTGTTTCTTTGTATACATATATAATCTTTTATTTTGCCACGCTGCATAGTAGTATTGAGGGTAGAGCGTAGATGTGACAAAATGGATCAAGAACCCATATTTTAACCCACATTTAAGAGTGTGGGTCACAAATGGGTTGCTTGACAAACCTAAGTTGGTCATAAATGAGTCACTTGACAACTTAATGAGTCTTAAATGAATTTTAAATGGGCCATAAATGAGTTACCTAACTATATTAAGTGAGTCATTTCTAATTTTTTTACTTTATTTTTTATTTTTGTAAAATCGATCGCTGCCCGGTCGCCGTCGCCTTCTGCTGGCTGTCGTCGCACAATCTTCGCTAGCCGATTGCCGCCGCCCAGTCACTATTGCCTTCTGCAAGCCATCGCCGCCCGATCCCGTACGTCTAGTCCAACGGCCCATACTTGCAGCTTATTGAGATTACATACATCTGTAAGAAGCTCAACAACCCTATAAACACGGATCCGGATCGCCTAACATTTTCTCATAAGGTTAGACATCTAACTTTGCAATTCGGGCCGTCCATTCATATGTTGAACCCAATCTAAGCTTTTGCATCAGGCAATTTACAGAGTCAACCCAAGGCCCATGCTCATCTCAGGATTTTTTTTTTTAATTTTGATATATGGGGGTAATTTGCACCCTTGGTTACTAAACTTAGGTAGGCTTCGCAAAATTATCATTGAATCTTAATTTATCATTGAATCTTAATTTCGATTTCCTGATATGTTGCAAAGGAAGTACTTTGGTTTTGGATTTTGGCCGATTTCTCGGCGAAATGCTGATGACGTCGATATGGCATGTAAATAAAAAATCGTTCTTTCTCGTCATGGACTAATTCAAGTGAGGCTAGATAATTTTTAAGGATAAATTACCCAATTCATGAAAATGAACATCTCTCGAACTCGAAGGACCATGTTTGCAGATATGTGATTACATTCTTAAGTCACACTGCTTTGTCATAACCCCCATCGAAACTTTTGTCAACATTTGGTGTTTCGAGCGAGAAATCAAGAACAATTTTATGTATTTTTTCCGTATGGCAGTCAGGTGATGTCCGAACATCAGTCTATCGCTCATTTAGATGGTAATAGAAGTAGTGTTTGCTCCTCTTCTTGTGGTCTTGAATTCAAACTCCAATGGGAGCACACTAGGAGCAAAATCATGAATGTGGGAGAAGACAACAGAACCAATTGCCCTGCTGCTGGCTCCTCCGAAACAATCTAGCGCCGCTCCACCATGGACCGGTTTGTGCATACGATCATGTCGCAATCTGATCTTTTTGGAAAGTACGTGCTTGAACGAGAGATTGCGACATGATCGTATGCAGATCATCAGTTGCTCTGAAGTGTGAACCCACGGTTCTCCGGCCAAGCCCAGGAGCGAAGAGGATTGATGAGCTGATCAGGCAATCTGTCAGTGAGTGAGTGAGTGAGAATTTTCGACCAAGACAGTGCAAAGTAGCAAGAAGTGAAATCTCATGCAGCGTTCATTGGAATTGAGCTTAAGACAATACAACAGGGAACAATACAAAAGGGAAGCTAATGAACACACTATTGGGTGATCCTGGAACCAAAAGTTGAGGTTTTCCCTCACTCTTATAAACCGACCACCAATCCCTTCCACAATCGATGTGAGACAATCCTAACAATATTTTCCTCACACATCGGGCCCTAGGTTGAAGGCGCAACAATCCGTATCTCTCCCGTATAATTGTTGGGTCTAGACTTGTTGGTAACCTGGGTTCTGATACCAGTGTTGGGTGGTCTTGGGCTTTTCTTATCTTAAAAGCTCGCTTAAAGGATGATGCTTTCTGCTTTCCCTCACACTTATAAACCGACCACAAACCTCTTTCATCTTTGTCGTGGATCTGCGAATCCAATGTATTTTGTCTCGCTATGTATTTGTCTGCCTATATGAAAGTTTCCCTATGAGTTTCTAAAAGAGTTTTCTCTTCTCTCTGAGCACGATCTTTAGTCCAGATCCCTCTTGTTAATATAATAGTGCGATGTGGTTTAGTATGCTCTTCACTTGCCACTTTGGTGAAATCTGTGAGTCAGAAAATTCTGGGATTATCACTAAGGTTGAGCTTCAAGAGTAAGTTTGGTGTGCTAAGAAATAGTCCTTTAAATTGGCTGGAAGTGCCGCCTGATTAGGATAGCATACCTGTATATTGGCTTAAGCTTGTCTCCGCTTCCTTATTGGTATCATCCCAACACACATAATACTCGAGCAGGTCTACCATTCCCTTCCTTTTGTTTCCTTTTTCCTCTGCTTAGCAAGAATCTGTGCATCTATCCTTGTAGTAAGAGCGAAGCATCGATCTTTTGCCGTGCGCTTCTCTTCTTTTAAGGAGGGGTTTGTGAGTTCTAAGTCAAAAAAGATGATTTTTTTTTCCACAAAGAAAAGAAAGAAAGATGCCAAGTAACATGCACGGAATGAGAGGAGGAGGAGGGGACACAAAAGTGGGAAAGTGGCATATGACCTTTCAAAACGCTGACCTCACATCACGTATGAATTTAGCATGTCTAGATTGAAAAAAAGAGGTAAACTAGTAGAGATGCATTTTAGGTTGGCCTGTTCATGCGTAGGCATAGCCCGTTAAAACCATGCAAAAAATTAAAAATCTAGGCAGCTTGGCTACATGCTTGACAAGATTGTCATGCTCCACAATCATTATTAACCATGAGCCTTGAAATTGAAATACCGACTGAAAAACATGAGAGACTGAATGGTGAGAGAAGAAGATCGCATTTATATATCACTTAAATTTCGACTTAAAAACAACTTTACATCACTTAAATTACTCCAGCAATCCATAATTATCATCTATCCTACACATCACGCTGCACGGATATCATATTTGAGGAGCACGGCATCTGTGGATCATAAAGGAATCAAGCTTGGTCACAGACGCAGAGCAAGTAAAAGCATCAATGTTATGGGGAACAAGCATTTCTTGCTTTCATAGAAAGAGAAAGAAAATAAGGCCGGACCATAGGAGAAAACATCTCGTGTCGGGCAAACATTGACACGCCCGAGTGCACATGGAGAGAGAGAGTAGAAGAAGAAGAAGAAAAATGGACCATGCAACAACTTCTCGAGGTTAAAGGGACTCTTGTCGAGGAGAGATGGCGCTTATAGCTATTACCGGCGAACATATCTAAAAGCACAAGCAATGTCACAATGCATGCACAGGCAATAGCTCAGAGTGCCATCTTTCCTGCGACAAGAGCTCCTATTAAGCTCCAAATCAAGCCCCCCTCCTTCGTTTCTCTTTCTCTTTCTGGAAGGGACAAACTCCTAAAAACTCTACACAACACAAGCTGTGTCTGTCTCGTCCTAACCATCCAAATGCACAATTATATAGAGCCAAGGAGGACAGTTCCGTCCTTTTCTCTTCTCTCTCTCTCTCTCTCTCTCTCTCTCTCTTTTCCCAATTTTACATTTGGTGATAGAGATCGAAAAGGGAAAGAGGGAAAGAACCTTGAATTCTCATAAGTGAAAAGATATCTGTGTGGAGCCCTTCGCTAGTGATGTTGGGTTCACTGTTACTACAGACGAAGTAGACGTCAAACTGGTGTGATATCCATCATAATCCCTTCCATTTCCACATGAGTAACATGCGCAATGATTTACCATTGTAGGAATAGCTTAAGTTGATTCTCCAGCCAAGCATCACATGTATTGTACTTGCGATCTCAAGTTATATCTTAGTCACCATGACCTGTAGGGTCGGAATTGGATACGTACGATGAAAGTGACCTATCCACCTGATTGCTAGTGAACGAATCCCATCCCCTGGCGAGTGAAGTGCTTATGCCCAGCTTCTATTGAATTAGCCTAAGGAGATGTCGATGAGCGGGCCTTCGAATTTGCATCGGGGGGGGGGGGGGGGGGGGGGGGGGGGGGGGGGGAGGGGAAGTCTAATTGAAATTTCTTCAGATTGTTACGTGCCCAAACCTCGACTCTCATCATGCAATCTTCAGTCATGGGCTTTGATTTATGTGTATTCCAGATCAGGACGAAGGGAAATTCCTTTATGAGAGTCTCTATCCCTTAAGCAATCTCAGATAAGATATTGAATTTGCCTTTCCGGAACATATTTCCTAGTCATAGAGTCGTGGATTTTTGTCACGAGTGACGAGTTTGGTAGCAACTCGCACAGCCAGATTGAAACTAAATTCAAACAAACTAAAGAGATCGACACGTGCATGAATGTATTGAAATTAACCAAAAAAATTCACTAGTCAAATAAGAAATAATTACCAAAAAAAGAGAAACATATTATACCGACACTAGTTCAGTTCTAAACTTTTCAATTTGCCCAATTTAGTCTTAATCTTAAACTTTTTGATCATTTGCTGATCTAGTCCTTTCAGTCAATTTTAGCAGAAATTACTGACGTGGATGCTGGCAGTCCTATGTGGCATGACTAGTATTGTCATGGACGGTTTTTGCAAAATTTTGAAGTTTTTTTTTCTTTTGTGGCAAGGCTCGCCTAGCCCGATTTCCGGAGGGTTGCCGATGTCCCGAGAGACCCTCGCTGGCTATAGAAAGAAAAAGAAAAGAAAAGAAAAAGAAAAGAAAAATTTAAAATATCTAAAATTGCAAAATTGTCCACATTAGTATAACATTAACCGGCATCCACGTTACCCATTTCTGGCCCGAAATGACTACATTAGTAAATGATCAAAATGTTTAGGACTAAATTGGTTGCGACTGAATTGACATTTGTACAATAAGATTATATATATTTTATATAATTTTTCGAACTAAACAAGAATTCTCATGTTTATTCTTTACAAGTAGTGCCAACTCAAATCTGTTGTCGAATCATTGATAAAAATTCGACACTAACTTGTAAGTAGTCGGAGATGGGATTACGAGACTTAAAAACTATGACATAATGCCTTGCCAAAGGGTTGAATTTATTCTAGCATTGAATTCACTTTCTCAAGAGAGAACAACCTCTTTGGCCAGAGTAAAAGAAATGCATGATGATCATTTCGTTGTGCGTCGCATGCTGATTGCTGACAAAAGGGAATTGTGGTCAAACTTAGAGTGCCCTTGGATGCCCCCTGTTAGCCAAATTCACTTTCAACAAAATGCATGCTAAGATGCTTCCGTGGGGCATTTATTTTAAGGATCATGTTTCCACTTTATCGATCGATTTCCTACGCTTTAATTGTTTGGAATAATATCGACACCGAGTTTACAAATTTAATATATAAAGTAATGCCGGATTATTATATGTTTTAGTGCGCATGATTTGGCTACGAAATCCGTAATTCTTGATTTCTAAAAGGATATTATCTTGATTAATTCTCCTTGTTTGTTGTTGCGAAAAGCCATCATCTGAAATGAGATTTCACGGTATCTGATCACACATCTCCACCGAAACGAATATCTTCTATAGTGCAATCGATTTTGTTCTTCAACACAAAAGAAGGTGGAAAAACGAGCTGCTATATTTTATCATTATGAACATGTTGATTATACTTTTAAGCAATCCTTTTGGTCGTCCAATCGTAATCTATTATGCTTTTGCAATATTTGCATAATTTTCTTTGGTAAAGAACCACCTTGAACAGAATCTTGACAACTATCTGATGTTAACATATGAAATGAGGTGTCCCCTTTCAACGCCACATGAATTCTGAGTCTAAGAGAGCTTTTCCATGTGGGAGAATTCGTTGAATATGAATCTGGCGTCATTCAAGTGATGTTTGCTATGAGGTCATTTGCTCCGGTTGTTGAATATTGATTTATCACAATAAATTCAAATACAAAATTGATTTTCCTAAGCACATTGATTACTTATTTTTATATTATTTTATTTTTTAACCAGTTTTTTCAGAGAACTTGTGAAAAAAATAATATTATTTTTTTGTTAATTCTGCGCTGGTAAGTAAAAGAAAAGTGATATATAAGAGGTGTCAAATGTATGGATGAATTTCAATCAATAAAAGAATTGCTAACGCAAAAATCAATTTTATGAATCCTTTAAATGAAAAGCGAATCGACCCCTTGATTAACTACGCGAATTTGAGCTTTAAAAGTACTATGGAAGCGCGCATGGCGACACGTCTACTCTAGAAATCAGCTTATTGGCCAAAAGTTTTTTTTTTTTTACTATCTTTTGAGCAGAAGTTGATTTTTCTATTTTTGGAGAGAAGTGATTTTTCTTTTTTTACTTTTTCAAGTGGCTCCGGAGCTATTTACGAAGCAAAAATATGCTTTAGAAGAAGAAAAATGAAGCTGCATAACTAAACAGATTTCTGTTCCGAAAATATTTTTGGAGCAGAAATTCTACTCCAAAAATGTTGTCATGGGCTCCCTAAAACCTGTTAATTGCACTGATGGAGAAAAAGGCGATGTAAAATATCCAAGACCCACGCATAAATCAAGAGGTGAAAGAAACTTTTGCATCAATATTAATAAATCATGGTTCTAGAAAGTCACATCACTTCTAGAAGACGGGATTAATAGCATAAGCATATTCAACCTTGCATAAGAAAAGATGCTTCTCGATAATTTCGAAAAAAAGTAGGACTTTCTTGTAATTTCTTCCATGCTTACGCCGGAGTGTGATGTTACGGATTGTGTAATCATTTTTCCATGCCGCCCATCTCTTGCCGTCGAGATGGGTAATTTTTGCTTTCTAGAACACAACAGTCATGGATTTAGACTTTTAGTCCTCTGTAAGTTTTTCTCCTGGTCCATTAAGGATTCTCTTAATTTTTTTTATAGAGAAGGATTTAGCACTCAAATGGAAAATTTGGAGAATTGTTGAATCCCGAAATTGGCCTTTTTGTTTAAATAATAAGGTATAAATATGTCGGTGAGTATAGAGAAGGATAGATTTTGAAAGTTTGAGTTTATAACCAAACAAAAAAGAATCAGCCAGAATATTTATGATATTGCATACTTATAATTTTCTAAGGATGCTTCTTTGATTCCATTAAGATAAAAGAACACATTTTTTCTCCATATTAGTACACTTCTAATGGAGATGGTAAAGTGTCGGGAAAAAATTGGAAAAAGAAACTTACCGGTCCCGTAATTTTGTTGATAACTCATTGTAACTTATACTTTTATGAAATTACCAAATCCTTTTCACAAATATGCAAGTTACCAACTTTTTTGTTTATATTTTACCATTTTGCATTTATCCTTCTTATGAATGCTTTGAGTTTAACAATTCCTACATGAATTTGGTAATCGTTATTTCAATGAATTCTCAAGTTTGTTCCAATTAAATTACCAACTAATATTGGAATGCCAACTCTCATTTGAACTAGCTTTTAATTACCTTGTTTAATAACCATGTTAAATCTACTAACTCTTTTTAGAAATTACCAACTTTAGTTAGAGTAATTACCAAAAAAATTTATATGAAGTTACCAACTTACTTTGCATTATCAACTTTAATCCGAATCGATTATTGATACTTTATTTATCTTTTTGTCATTACCAACTTCTCTCTTGTCTGTAACAAAATAACACTTGTATCTTATACAAATTTTATTTGCCTTTCGTTACCAACACCTTTAAGTTTACCAACTATAATGAAACACAAGAATATGTTCCTGTTGAAGCATCTTAGGACTAGAGTTCTACTATGCTACTAATATTGACCTGCTCTCCTATTTTGACCAAGCCTATCTGAGGAAGAGTTAGGAGGCGTAAAACAAAATGGACACTATAGCTACTTGGGTTGGACGAATTATCCGTACGTGAAGCAATTAGGCATAAATTGGTATCGACTCCTCTCCCTAAGATCCAATAGAATAAGTAATGTGACTTAAGGTGCATTGATTATATAAATATATGTACATATATGAAAATTCCTAACCTTCAGTTGTGTGACTTACCAACCTTTCTCCAATTAACTTATACACTAGATACGAATGCCAACGTTTGAGTTTCTTACTATTAGTTCATCATATTTTCTATTAACTTACAAATTTTGTTTTGGTTGTCAACTTGTAAAATTTATCAACTCTTTTGACAAATTACAACCTCAACTAGAGTGATTACCAACATTTTTCCAATTAAGTCATCAATTAGTTTCTATTACGAACTTGTATTTGACTTAGATAGCATCAGATCCCTAACATAAAAGCAAAAAGAAAAATGTCTTTTAAGTCTTTGGCGACCAAGAGTTTTATTGCGAAAAGCCAATGCAAGAGATTTAAAAGAATGACTTTTCGATATCCGTGTGTTATACCGTTTGAACTTGAATAGCATTGTATGCACACAAAAAAAAAAAAAGCAACCTCTCACATCATCCCCATTAAAAGACACATTCTTTATAGATTTGTAATCAATATATCGAAATAGAAAAGGGGAAAAAAAGAGAAGGCAAGTAGCAACTAATTCGAATCCATTCGCAATAAATTAGCAAAGTGATGTTCTAATTACGTTGTTTTTTTCTCGTGTGTGAGAACACAAAGGAATAGAGGAGATGCACCATACATGGTCGGAGGAGGAAGAGAAGGGCGTGCTAATTCCGTACTAATTATTGCTATTTCCTTTTTTGACCCAATGATTGATTATCATTTATGAGCAGAGATGACTTATACCTATGTTTGGTTGTCCGGATATTTAGTCAGGATAGTATTGGATAGGATCGGATATGAAATCCAGGGATTATAACATATCTTGTCCCGTATTTGGTGAATCGCAGTAATAGAGCCGTATATGTTCATATCATATCATACTTATTGTTTGGTATATACGATATATCGATGTAAAATGAATTTGAAAAAGCACAAAAGGAAAATATAATAATCTCTTGTAATTCACTATTGAATCTAATAAAAGAAAGAAAATATATGAACATTCAACTTTTGTTGAAAAGTTTTTCCAAACGTAAGGTCTATCCAAGATTATGGAGATATAATATGGATAGCCTAATAAATCATTTAAGGCACGGTGATATATAATTTATACATGCTTACATTGATGATGATGCGAATTCAGTATAGAAAGGTGTTTCTAATACAAATGAACAGTCATCCCTGCAATCCCTAAAATTGATTTGACGGAAAGAAGCGAGGCAAAACCATAAATTTTAGTATGCTAGCTCTGGACTATTTTAAGGATTGAGATGCATTGGGTAGAAGGGGTTAAATATTGTTAGGGTGCATATTGTTAACTGGGATGATCTTATGAAAGCTTTTGACTCGGTACTTCTCAGCTTCCTGAGTACAGTGAAGCCCCTCCCTCCTTGAAACATGGTTTGATTGAAACAGGGAGATCTGATGAAGAGTGGGGATTTGAGGTGGTATTCAACATGATCCTATCTTAGAATTCCCAAAAGATTTTGATTTCCAACTTCCTAATCGAAAAGATTGTCAATCCATGGCGGATGCTTTCACTCTTTTCTTTTCAATTTCGCAATGAAAAATGATTAGCTGACGGTCACACTGTGCGTGACAGTGTGACCGTGGTATGCTTATCACCAAAAGTTGCAGATTTTTTTTTTTTTTTTTGCTGTTATGTGCCAGCCACAAAACAATTTGTGGCTAGCATTGGACCGTCCACTATCAAAATGATAGTGGACGATCAACATAGCAAGAACCTTTCGCAATTGATCATCGTCTATTTAATCTAGGAGGAGCTCCAATGTTACGTTGGCTTGTCCGTGATGATAACATTATGGAGAGGTCAGATGATCAACATGTGCGATGCGATGCATGACCTAAATGAAATGCGAATGCAAACTATGTACATGATATTTTTGTTCGAAATCTGGAAATATCGTGAGAACACTCATTGACCACGCTATTGATTTAAGAGGCTTTGTGTGTGTGTGTGTGTGTATAATGGCGTGACTCCGATCTGTGTGTGTGAAAATGTTCGTGCGAATGTCAACCAAAATGAAAAACTCAAATATGTCCTACGAAGTTGACAACAAACACACGGAGCGAAACATAACAAATTGAATGGAAATGATGATGAAATGATGCGTCGTGGTTGACATGTCAAATCCTATGCCAAGACATAACGATAGAATGACATGGCATGAGAATAATCATGTGCAACATAACATGGCAAATCATAGGAAGAACACAAGGAGGAAATGACATAGCATGATTCAAATAGCCATTATCGATTTGTTTTTCTCCGGGTTGATAATGTGAAAATATGTCTCGACCTTCAGCCTGTTGAATCAACCCGATCCGAACTAAATTGTGTATAAGCTGGGTGCAAGAAAGTTCAAAACATAATATTGCATATTACGGATATTGTTTTCTATGTTCTGAGTTGCGATAACTGATCAAGTTGTTTCCCTATTGAAGTTGGAGGAAAAATCAACTTTCCTATGGGTGTTGGAGACTTTGTCTTTAAATAGGAAAGTCCAACATGGACTTTGATTTAAGTTATTCACTCGAGGGTGGTCGTAACCTTCAACTTTTTACTGCCCTCCACATGGAAATTATGTCACCTCGATCGAACCTCGTAAATGTTGACACCTAAATTTTGATTGTTTAGGAATTCATTTATTTAAGCATAAAATGAGAGTTAATTATAATTCTCGCAAAAAATAAACTTTTCATGCATTGCGTTTTCTATGAGTCAAAAGCACATCGTTGCATTTAGGGTCTTAAGTGAGTCAATTGAGCTTAATTTGATGGGGGGTCGGACCGGACTGAATCTGAAAATTTCGATCAAGGCCGGAGGAGTATGCCGAATTTTTGTGAGCTATTTGGACCTATCCTCAAGCTTATTTTGGTCTATTTAAGCTTGGTTACTTAGATGAGATTTTCGATTAAATGCCCGATATTCAAAATAAGTCTTAGTTGAGCTTGGAATTAAAAAAAAAAAAAGACGAGCCCATATTTTAGTAAAAATTCGTCCGAAAGGCAAGCATTTGGGATATTGCTGAAATCTATGAAGGGTTGAGGTCTTAATTCAAAATTTAAACCAGCCCATCTTGGATTATTGACCATTTAATTAATTGAGGCCTGGATGTCATCGTAAACCCACTCAAGGCTTTTCCCTAATTTTCGGCCATCTCATGTTCACCCCCATCATTGCCGAAAATTTGACGAATCCTAGGGATTTGGACTCTTTCGAAATCAAGTTAATTAAGAGTTTTGTCAAATTAGGGAAACCATCTAGTTAAGAGTTTCATGAGATGCGGACTCTATTGATCTAACGGCTCGCAAGTGGTCTAGCAAAAAATAGCAATCCGACGGTCCCTAATTAATCTTACACATGCTAGGATTGGTGAAGGTTTGAGCTCTATAAAAACAAGGCCTCATTCACGTCAAAAGGGGTTTCCGAAGTAACTCTCATCAACTAGCGTTATTTGAATGTAACCCTTTAGGAGTAATTCATCTAATTGGTTAGTTCAAATTGGTTAGGTCTAAAATAAGAACATCCTTTTTATATGATCTCCTATAGATAGATTGACTTTACATTTCATACATCCACCCCGATTCCGATCTATTTGAAAATTACTATAATTTATTTATCCATATATTTACGCATACATAAGAGCTATGTTTGGAGGAAACCGCCATATTCTACTAAATATATATCCGTGTTATCTACATCTAAGTCTTGAAAAAAATAGATAAGATTCGCACCTATCGAATCTAAAAAATCTTGTTTTTTTGAACATGTCCAGAATTTTTTCATAAAAAACAGAGAGGATAGAGAAAGAGGAGAACACGAGGGAGACTTCAAAATGGAGAGGTTCCTGGTCGATTGCCATTTCCTTCCGCAACACACCTTCACCAGCGTCTCGACACGACTTCCTTTGAAGACAACTTGGTCTTCGATCTTGCTTGCCGTCGCTAGATCGACACAGCCGCCCGCCGATCAGCCCCGGTGCCGAGCGTACGGAAACGGTCCGCCTGAAGCTGCTGTCCGGCTTCGTTCTAGCACAAAACCGACTCTTTTTGGGCAGTATTTTGGCTTTATTTTGATCCATATTTAGTATCTAACAAAGCTGCACCTCTGCGTTAGATTATCTCGCTGTTCGAGAGCGAATTCAGTGAAAAAGGAACAGATCTTGGGTGTTAGTGCAGGGTCGCACGTTGCTGGATTTCGGCGTCGAAAAGGTAACAAATTCTCATCTTTTGATCGCAAATTCATGTCTGTTGCTTTGAAGACTTGCATGTATTGTTCTGATGTTTTGAGGAATTTGTTTGGTTTGCAATTAAAGGGTGGGAGTACTGTCTATGCTTCTTTGTCAACGTAAGTCAAAAAGGGAAGTTGAATATTGCAAGATAAAAACTCAATTTTTTTAGCAAGCTTAATTCGGTTAAGTGGGATCCGTGTGACACTTTGTAGGGATTGATTAAATACCTTTTTCTCCTCGAAGTAAAATCATCCACTAATCGAACTGAATTAAGAAAAAGTCAGAATTTTTGGCACACTCTCATGTTCATGACCGAATCACATATTGCGGATAACTCTTGATTGTTACCCTGTGCAAGTTTAGATTGGAGGATCGGTTCTATCTTGTGACCATTGGATGACCTTTACATATTATAGATAAAAATCAAGCTGAATTGTTTTAGAACATCTTGTTGTGAATACGTTTTTTTGGTCTTGGTCATTATCTCTAGCAATGAATTGGTCGGGGCCGTTAGCCTGATGTTTATCATGTCTTATCTTTTGTGATTCTCTCTAAAATTGTCTCTTAGAGATAAGATCTAAGATTTGATGTGGTTCGGATATTTGTTCTATCTCTTCAGAATTACCTGAAAATTAAATTTCCAAACCTTAAAGATAATTTTCTCAAATCAAATTGGATAAGATTTTTTTTTCATGGGGAAAGGTGGACCCCAATCTCATATCTTCGGCCATCCCTGTAAATTTTCAAAAAAAATCCAGATCAAATTGACTCATCTTTATCTTTTCAATTTTATTTTTGTCATGTTTGATTGTTCTGCTTTGCTTTGTTTTGTTTTGTTTTGATTGTTTATAAAGTTTGCACTTAAATAAACAATATTGCCCATAACACATGCTCCCCAATTGTGTCTTGCCCCTTCGAAAAACGTACATAAAGGCAATATATGACTTCGATCTCGAAGTATGATCGTGCCCGTACGTGTGAATTAGATATCAAATCCTCAATCTTGAGGAGCGGATCGCTAACTCCTAAATAGAATTTCAAGGTTTGCCCTATGTATATAGGGACGATGGTTATTCTATAGAATATTCACTTGCTAACCCCAATATCAAGGGATGTTGTGAATAATATTGGATTTTCGGATTTAAAGGTGTTTTATGGGTAATATTGTTTATTTTTGTTCAATTTTTTATTATTTTCATGCTAAAATAATTTCTAAAAAATCCCCAAAAAAAAAATCCCATGCTTTTCTTAAGTTAGATCACGTTTCTTTTGAACTTGGGGTAGCTTTTTCATTTCATTTTTCTATAAATCCGAAATGCATAGAAAATACCAAAAAAAAGAAAAAAATTCATTCGCATTGCATATCTTTAGTTTGCATTATCATCTCGCCACATTATGCATCTTGCCTCGTCATGCATTTTGCCTTGTCATGCAATGTTGCCATGTCATATAATCTTACATGTCATATAGATAGATTGCATTAGCATTGCATTTAATAAAAGAAAACCCAAAAAAATTCAAATCATCAAATTAAGGATTTTTTCATGAAAATTTGATACCGAGAGGCCGTTAGTTTTTTCCTAAATTAACTTAACCAAGTCCCCGAATTCATTTTCTCTGATTCGTAGAGATAAAATAGTTCTCCCACTATTTTATATAGGTTTCTAATCGACCTACGTAAATGATTAGTGGCGGCTTCGATTGAACATTTTTTTTATAAATAAACCTAAGTTGCGATTTGGTAGGACTTGGGAGGGTCCGGGTTAGGTTAGTTAATTTAATTGACCTAATAATCCATTAGCCTAATTTTTGATCGCGACAGTAAATCTGGCATCCGATTCATTTTTCTTGTTCTATCTATTTCACTGTTCGATCGCTCGTTTTAGCAACAGATGCCATGCTGACCCGACAACATGAAGCCAAATCACATACCGGATTAATACGGTTAAACCGAACCGAGGTGATGTATCGTGAGTCGATCGGTTTTGTTTACGTTCTTCTCCATTCGTTTTTTTTTTTTTTGCTTTTGCAGCTAAACCAGATGAAACTAGACATGATTAAAGCACCGCAAAGCATCATCATGGAAGTTGAAGACAGCAAATTATTATCGCCAAGGCCACTTTCACGGATGCCCAAGATCGAGCAGCTCGACGGGTTCCCTTTTGCCTTTCTCATTGGGTTTCATTCCTTCTTGGTTTCTGTCCCCCCTTTTTTCTTTTTTCCAAAAGTAACATTTCATTTCATTTAATTCCTCGGAATACAAGAAAAAAGTGTCGCAGTTCAACTGCTAACCAAAATACATTCCAGACAACATTAAAACAAAACAAGCTCCAAATTAAAAAAAAATCATAATAAAATTATGGATTATACGGTCAATGAGCGCATCTATGACTTCTTCACTCATAATCTGCGGCCGATAACCGAATCCGTCTTTAGTAACAAGCACACATCGAGAACTCCATCTGTTGCTACGGCTTTGCCTTTCGACGGTGCGTGCTTAGGTTTGGTGTCCTAAGCACCATCACCGAGCAGAATAGAAGATTGAACGAGCATAGATTTGATACAAGCTAAACCTTCACGAAGTTCATCTGATCTCTTTCGAAACCGGATTTCTTCACCGGCGAAACTTCAGGAGAGTGAAATCTCGAAAACACACCGCAGAAAATTCCAAAATATAAACTAGATCGAGATAGAAATATCTCAAAAATGAGAGAGAAACTTTGAGATCTAAGCTAAATTGGCAGAGAAAAAGCTCCCAAACAGGAGGAAAGGAAGAAAAAATAAAAATAAAAATAAAAATAAAAATAAAATCAAAACAACTTAAGAAAAGGATGATTCCCTCAGGAAATGTTATTGGCCGCTAGGGTTTTGGAAGGGTGGAGAGAAAAGAGAGGGGAGTTTCTCTTTGTTTCTTTTTTGGGGCTTCTGGTGCGGATGGGTTTGCTTAGCAGAAGTATCAGCATTTTACGTTTTTTTGCAGAAGTAAAGCAACTTTTGCCATGCTCTTCCTTTAATGGGATTCATGAGTTTCCACGTCATCAAAAATGAATTCGGCACGTTGCATTTGTATACTCCAATTATTGCTAGGATTCGGCACACAATCATAACAAAATATAAATTAGAAAGATAACTCTTGGGACAAGATTCTATCAGGGTTCTTAAATTAGGGCTGCATCAAGCGAAGCGATAGAGGATTCAACTATGATTACTACCTCGTACCTTTCTGTTACATCAATCAATTGCAAGCGGAAAAAAAAAGAATATATAGCAATGGATTCATAGGTTAAAACCTAAACTACCAATAAAATATGGGCTTAAATTATAAAAATACTCTGGCATCTAGGGGACTCTCCCGGACTCCCGTTCACACACCTAGAAGCAGGACCCTCGCGTTTTCCTGTCAATGGGAGCATAAATCACACCCCAACAACTATATGAAGTCTATTTATACACACTCACGGACGAAGGAGAGACAAAATCACTCACCCGCGAATGAGGAAGCACCTGCGAAAGAGGAAACTTATATGACTTTGTAGCTCATAGGTCGACATGTCCGGCCGAGTTAAACTGTTGTAGTAATGACATTACCTCCCCACTTTCGAAACGAAAATCCGATAGTTGTCGTTCCGGTACGCGTCACTAGGTGAACAGATTTTGTATATCGATCCTTCCATCCCTAGCCCCACTCCTATTCAATAAGGAACAGATTTTGAAGAGTTAAAACCAGCTCTTATTCCACATCCATAACGATTAAAGGATGGTACGATCTAGAAATGTACATAATAATAAGCTCGTGAACAAAAGATATTGGACTTTTTAAAATAGAATATTTTGACGAGAAAGACTTATTTAACAAGAGATAGATTATGCTCTCTCTCTTTTTCCTTTTTGTCCTAATGACTAGATCGGTCGTTATATTATCCGTACACACACACAATATAATCTATTTTGCTCCATTTCATCATGGGAGGTCTATTCCAAAACATATGCACCTCGTCCATATCAAGCTAAATCACATGCGTTTGCACTTAAATAAAATGAGTGACATCATGCGAGTCCACACCTTTTGAAGTATATATTGGAGGAAAGGTGGTATACGAAAATATATGAATGGAACTTCCAGAGTGAGTAAACCTGTTCATGCATAAGCAATTCCCATTAAAACCTCAACAAAAATTGTCGTGCATCACAATCAAAATTTAATTTGACCATCGAAATTGAGATTCCTACTAAAAAATGGAGGCTAAACAACATAAAAATATGCTCGCACACAATGGATCGATTAAAATTGCTCGAGCAATCCACACTTATCACCTATTCTGCACCTCGCACGGCATGGACATCATACTGCTCGAGTACGGCCTTCGTGGACAACACAGTAGGTCATTAGCCAAGCAAGTAAAAGCGTCGGTAGTATGTCGAGCAAGCATTCCTTGCATACACAGAAAAAGGAAGAAACTTAAGCCAGGACGCGGGACGAAACATCTCGTGCCGTGCAAAACGCAGACACAATCGTGTGCAGGGGGAGAGAGAGATGGAGACCGAGCAGATAAATGATGGACCATGCGATAACTTCTCGAGGTTAAAGGGACTCTTGCCGAGCAGAGATGGCACTTGTAGCTATTACACGAGTACGTATGAAAAGGGATAACAGTGCATGCACAGGCAATAGCTCTAGGTGCCATCTCTCCTGCGACAAGAGCTCCTGTTAAGCTCTAAATCTGTGCTCTCCTTTCTCTCAGCTTCTCTCTGATGTATCTATCTCTACGACAACATATTCTGTATTCCGTCTCACCTTAAATGCGCACTTATATAGAGCTCAGGAGGACAGTTCAGTCATTTTCTTCCTTCTCCTTTCTTAGAATTCGGTGATGGAGATGGAAAGAAAAAAAGGAGAGAACCTAGCTTGAGCTCTTGGCCACGATGCTTTTCGCCCTTCGTTGAATTCTCATTAGTAAAAAGGTTAATACCATGAAAAACCTCCAATCGATACATCTATGATTAATTTACCCAAAACTATTTTTTTGACCACGAAAACTCCAAAATGATACAATTGTGATAAATTTATCTCAAATTATTTTTTTGACCATAAAAAATCCTAAACTGGTACAACTGTGACAGATTTACCTTAAATTAGTTTTTTTGACCTCGAAAAACTTCAAACTGGTATATTTGTGATAAATTCACCCTCCGTTAAATTGGGCTAATACCACGATAAATTTCAAATTGATACATATGTGGCAAACATAGGGTAAAAATTTCAAGCTGGTACACTTATCAATCGTCACGTATCATAAATTTAGCACTTTAATGGTTAAATTTAATGAAAATTAACTGAGAGTAGATTTCTCACAGATGTATCACTTTGGAGTAAAGTTGTCACAAGTGTATTAATTTAATGTTTTTTTGATTAAAAATAATTTATGAAAAATTTGTAATGTATGAGTTTGGAATTTTATGTGATATTAATCCATTGGGAAAAGACATCATTGTGGAGCCCTTCGCTAGTTACGTTGGATTCACTGTTACTGCAGAGAAAGTAGATGTCAAACTGGAGTCATATCTTGAATCCCTTCCTTTTTCCACATATTCAACATGCATAATGATTAATCATTGTAAGAATAACTCGCGTTGACTCCCTTGAGCGCAGCATCACATGCATCGTAGCTTTGATCTCTATTTGTGTTCTAAAGCTTCGTAATTGCGGAGAGTCGAGTTTTCTTTATCTCGCGTTGTACTCGCGCAGCTCGAACGAAACATGAATTCGAACAAAAATGAAGAGACACTTTGCGTAGGTATTGATGATAACACAGAGAGATTTAGCGGAAAAAAAACGTATTCCTTTATTTTTTGTATATCTCATTTTTATCTTTTATAATGACCTAAAAGTATATATTTACAGATAAAGGAAAGAATCCTAAAAGATATATTCTCTAATCTAAGATCCACTAATCTAGCTAATTACAATCCATACATATTTTCTACGATTACAATATCTTTTACAGCTCATTCTAACAATTGAAACTAACAAAATATTATCTAGCTAAATGCGAGAATTCTCATGTTTATCCTTTATAAAGTCGTGATGGTGACTCGCCAAATCTAGTATCGAGTTAGGGAAAAATTGTCAAAAAAGTCCTAAACTTTTCGCATTTTTGTCAATTCATTCCTAAACCTTTTAAGATTGTCGATTCAATCTTAAGCATTTTCACTTTTTATCAATTCAATTCTTATCATTTTAAATTTTTCGATTCGATCGTAAAACTTTTCACCCTTTGCCAATTCAGTCATATTGGCCGGAAATTGCTGACTTGGACGTCAGTGCTAACGTGGATGATTTTTTTTGTGTGTGTGTGTTTTTTTTTTCGAATTCTTTATAATTTTCTTTTTTTCCCTTTCTGGGTTCAGGGTTGCAGCTGCCCCGCCGACCCTCGGCCAATGGCCAACGAGGCTGTTAGCCCCTGAGCCTAGAAAGCAAAAAATAAATAAATACATAAATAAAGCAAAGAAAAGCATGTAAAAAATATTAACAATTGTCTACATCGATGCGGGTGATGCCACGTAGGGCGAGCGACGTCTACATCAGAGATTTTCTGCCAATAGGACTGAATTGATAAAATGTGAAAATGTTTAGAATTGAATTGGCAAAAATACAAAAGGTTTATGATTTTTTTTCCTATTTTCCCAACGAATTAGTAATAAAAATGTGTGACACGTCTCGACCCAAAAAAAAAAAAAAATGCGTGACACGAACTTTAGTTGGGGAAGGGATTACGAGGCCGAAAGCTATGACCTAATGTCATGCCAAAGGGATAAGGGGGGACAAAACTTTTGGGCCAAAGTAAAAAGAAGGGCGTCCTTTGTCGTCTCTCACGTTGACGAGGTCCAGAGGGTTTGGAAAAGAGGACGTTGAATTCAAACAGCCAGTGAACAAGCCTATGATGATTTCGATGAAATCAAACATAAAACGTGCTTGGTGCCGGTGGACCCTTGTTTGATAAATTCACTTTCATCAAAATGCATGCATTAGATTCTTGTGGGAGGGCATTTGTTTCATGAAAAGAAAAAATCTACCTCAGCATTTCCCATAGGACGAACCACCTCCGCATTAGCGATTTCAGATCAAAATTAATCTCGACTGTACTAGCCAATGGTCATAATTTTTACGTTGCTAATTTGAAATGTTTAGAATTGAATCAACACAAGTGCAATAGATTTTTTTTTAAATCTTTTTTAGTAATTTTTCCTCAAAAGAAATTATAACTTCTCAAATTATCCACATTAAAAGACGCGATCCTTTATAGATTTAGTAAAACATGTATAAAAAAAAGTGGAGAATAGGGAAAGACATGACAGATATAGATAGAAGGAAGCGGTTGATGATAATACTATGTATTCCGTTAGAAAAAAGCAGTCCAAACACAACATTTGAGGATTGCGATCATCCGTTTTCAATTACAAGTGCTTCTAGCACTCGGGATTTCTAATGTGTAAAGACACATTTTTAACACGGGTGTGAAAACTACACGTGCCAACATAGTTGTTCTTATGTTCATGGACAAGCAAGGTGACGTCACAATGACGTGATTGTTTTTCTTCTCATGGGCGGGAAATCTCGAAAGGAATGGAGAGGGATGCATGAAAAGTGCCTAAAAGGGGATGCACCGCATTCTTGGTCGGTGGATGAAGAGAAACGGCAAACCATGCTTTATTAATGTTTGTGGGGGCATGAGACAACTGTCTCATAATATGCGTACCTAGTGTTTTTTTTTTTTTTTTTGGGGGGGGGGGGGGGGGGGGGGGGGGGGTTAATTTTAATTATAGCCCCGGAAGATCCAGAGAATTACTAAAAAAATAAAAGTCTTAAACTTATTGTAATTGTGTCAATTCAGTTTTATTTTTTTTTTACTAATTGAGTTCTAAACCTTTTACAATTATATCAATTCAATCTATTTTGCTTGTCGGCACTAATGTGACAAATTTTAATAATATGTTAATATCTTTCTATTTTTTATTTACATTTTAATAATTTTTTTGTCTTTTTTTGTTGGGTTAAGGCCATCCCTTGCAACCCTTGCTGACCATTGGGTGAGGGTTCGGCGGCTCACGACCCTCGCCCTGCTGTAGTGAGGATTCGCGCCACCCGCTGGCAGCCTCCTACCGGTCGTAACAAAAAACTTATTAAAAAAATTAGAAAAAAATTATTAAATTTTGTCACGTTAACGTCGGCCACCAAAATGGACTGAATTGACACAATTACAAAAGGTTTGGGACTCAATTGACAACAAAAAAAGGATTAAGACTGAATTGGCACATTACATTAGATTTGTGACCTTTTTGATAATTTTCCTGCTGAAGATTAGTAGATCATGCAATCGTGTTCAAGGGTATTGAACTTTCGTTCTTTTGCAAAATCGTAATCCAGCCAGATCTCCGATCATATACTGACGTCGCGGAAAAAAGGTCCATAGGGACCAAGGGTAATAAAGTCCATAGGGACCGAGAGTACTAAGGACGGAGAGCGAAATTTGGATATTAGGACGTTGACCAAATTTTGTAATTTCTCGTAAATATATCTATCCAATGTATAGGGAGAACTTAGGGTCCATCCAAGACAAAAAGACCATGATTTACAATGGAGATCTACTACAGACAACCTAATATTTTATTATTATTGTAAATATATTAATAAGTGGATATTTCACCTTCCATCATTTTTCATCTTCTAAAGAGGATTGATTACGTATATTAAGGATGACTGATTAGGATTGATTACGTACATTAAGGAGGATTGATGATGATTGATTACGAGGATTGATTACATATATTAAGGAGGATTGATGGTGATTGATGTTTAGCTTTTCATATTTTATGAATGTTTTTACTCTCTTGCCTATAAATAGAGGCTTGTGTAACTTGTTGAAGTGAATGAAAATGAGTTGACATTCTGCTCCCACTTTTCTCTTGTCTCTTCTTTCTCTCATTATATTTTCGGTAGAGTTCTCTGAGCTGATTCCAAAGATCGTCGTTTTCTTTTGCAACACGTTATCAGCACGAACCGATTAAAATCTTGGATTTTGCTCAAGATAAGCACCTGACTTCTCCTTCTAATATCTCTACTATTTCTTTTGAGTATGTCAAATATTACCAAGAGAGAGTTTGCGACGTTAGAAATTACCGGAAGTAATTATCTAGCATGGATTTTTTATGTCAAGATATACTTAACATCGTTAGATCTCAGTCGTTCTATTCTCCCAGAATCTAATTATACTCCAGCCCATAAGGCTAAGGCTCTTATCTTCATTCGCCACCATTTACGTGAAGATTTAAAGGCTGAGTATCTGACTGAGGAGGACCTGCAGTTTTATGGCAATCCCTGAAGGATCGTTTTGATCATCAACAAGAAGTTGTCCTTCCTCATACGAGGTTTCAATGGATCAATTTACGCTTTCAGGATTTTAAATCCGTAGTAGAATATAATTCTTCCACTCATCGAATTGTATAACAATTAAGACTCTGTTGCCAGCAGATCATAGAGATTGAAATGCTGGAAAAAATATTATCTACTTTTCATGCCAATAACCTTGTACTTCAGTAGCAGTATAGAGCAAAGAATTACTCCAAGCATTTAGAGTTAAACTCAGCACCACTTGTAGCTGAAAAACACAACCAGTTTTTGAAGCACATGTCGTATGTCATAGAAACAAGAGCCACGGGCATTGGATGGGCAAATGGTGTAACTTGAAAAAGCAGCCTTATAAAAGCCGACATAGAGGTTCACAAGGGTCTAAACGTGGTCCACAAAGAAAAGAAGGTCCAAAAGTGCCTAACCAGGTTGGTGCCAATATTTGCCAGAGATGTGGTTCTACAAGCCATTGATCTCGTACTTGTCGCACTCCAAAGCACATGGTTGATCTCTATCAAAGATAACAAGACGAGAGAAAAAAGGGAAGCCAATGTTGCAACCAAGCCTTCAATGGAGAATAAAGACCCATCTCTTGACAATACACCTTTTGATATTAATCATTTTTTGGATTTAGATTAAACAATATATATATAAATCTATGTGAATTTTTATTTACGTGTATTCTATCAGTTTTTGAATAATATTTATATTTAATATTGTAATTCCATTTCTTATTCTTTTTGTTAGTCATCAATGATGCTAAGCAATTATCTCGAGGAGAACAATGGTATTCTTTATCTTATAGACAGTGGTGCTATGCACACTATCCTCCAAGAGAGGAAGTTCTTTGAGACATTGAAAAAATGCGAATGGAGTATCACCACTATTTCAAGCGACAGTAACATTATTACAGGTTCCGGAAGAGCTCATGTAATATTACCAATTGGCATAATTTTTTTTATTACTAATGATGCTTTATTTTACCCACGGTCTAAAAGGAACTTGCTAAGCTTTAAAGATATTCGTTCCAATGGGTTTCATGTTGAAACTGAGACCGAAGGTAGCAAAGAATACTTGTATCTAACCCAGATGAATGGATACAGAAAATAAATTATGGAAAAGTTACCATCATTCTCCTCCGGGTTATATTATACTTACATACATGTAAGTAATAAACATGTTGCATGACCGTTTGGGTCACCCAGGGTCGAATATGATGCGTCGAATATTAACGCATTCAGTTGGGCATTTATTAATAAATCGTGGGCTCCCTTCACCCACTGATTATGTTTGCAATGCGTGCGCTGCGAGTAAATTAATTGTACATCTGTCTCATACTGTCTCATACTAAAGTAAGGGTGGAATCTTCTATATTTTTGCATAGAATTCAAGAAGATATCTGTGAGCCTATACACCCTGCATGTGGACCTTTCAGGCACTTTATGGTTATGATTGATGCTTCAATGCAATAGATATATGTTGAACTGTTGTCAACACTTAATATGGCATTCGCAAAATTACTCACTCAGCTCATTAAATTACGTGCACAATTTCCTGATTACCCGATCCAAAAGATCCGGTTAGATAATGCTGGTGAGTTTACGTCTAAGGCTTTTGATGACTATTGTATGACTATTGTGATAGACGTGGAGCATCATGTGCCACATATTCATACATAGAACGGCCTAGTAGAATCTTTAATTAAACGCTTGAAAATGATTGCTAGATCGTTGCTGTCGAGGGCCAAATTACCCTTTAGTTTATGGGGACATGCGATATTACACGCTGCATCATTGATTAGAATTCGACTCACTACATATAATGAATACTCCCCGATTCAACTTGTATGTGGATGTGAACCTGATGTTTCCCATCTGTAAATTTTTGGTTGTGTCGTTTATGTTCCTATTCCATCTCCACAGCGTTCCAAAATGGGGCCTCAACGTCGACTTGGTATTTATGTAGGATAAGAATCTCCATCTATTGTAAAATATTTGGAGCCCCAGATGGGCGACTTGTTTACTGCCCGGTTCGTTGACTATATATTTGATGAGACACTTTTTTCGACATTAAGGGGAGAAAGCCTGAAGCTTAAAGAATGCCGAGAAATTTTCTGGAAGAAAGATCAATTGAATTATCTTGATCCACGTACAAGCATTACTGAACTTGAAGTTTAGAAGATTATTAACTTGCAACATTTAGCAAGTAAACTGTCAGATGCATTTGTTTATCACAAAGGGGTGACTAAGTCCCATGTTCCTGCAGAAAACGCACCACCTAGGGTGGAGATCCTCTTGGGACAAAAAATGTTTGGTGAGCCTAGTCAATGTCAGAAGCGTGGACGATCCACAGGAGTCAAAGACATAAATCCGCAGAAAAGAAAAAACATTCAGTCACCCAATGCGCCTCCTACAGAGGAAAGCAATCCCGGTAAAATTAGTGCATCTGCCCCAAATAACAATCCCGAGAATACGGAATGGCCAAATGCTATTGATTTGGGAAACGATGGGGATTTGGTTGATGTCAATATCAAGGTTGCAGTATATTATATGAATACGGGAATGAAATATGATAGAATTACAGCTGTCGTCGACGACTCCTTTGCCTCTTAAGTAGCCCTCACTATCTCAAAAGATAGTCTGGATCCATAACCAAAATCCATTCTTGAATGCCAGAAGCGTTCATATTGGATTAAATGGAAAGAGACAATTAATGCAGAACTAGACTCGCTTAATAAACGTTGTGCTTTTGGACATGTTGTCCAAACACCCAAAAATATTATCCCTATTAGATATAAATGGGTGTTTGTAAGAAAACACAATGAAAAGAATGAGGTGGTAAGATATAAAGCGATACTAGTTGCCCAAGGGTTTTCGCAGAGACCTGGTATAGACTTTGATGTCATTTATTCTCCCGTAATGGACAATATTACGTTTCGTTATTTGATCAGTATGCCAGTAAGTATGAATCTTGATATGCGCCTAATGGATATTGTGACTGCATATTTATATGGGTCACTTGACACTAATATATATGAAAGTCCCTGAAGGATTTCTACTTCCCAAGATGGGAAAGAATGAAAATCGCAACACGTACAATATTAAGTTGCAAAGATCATTATATGGTCACAAACAATCTGGTCGCATGTGGTACAATTGGTTAAGTGATTACCTCCTGAAACAGGGATATGTAAATAATATAATATATCCTCATGTGCTCGTAAAAAGGTCACTAAATGGCTTTGCCATTATATCTGTATATGTTGATGACTTGAATATAATTGGAACTCCAAAAGGGCTCGAAGAAGCTCATTCCTACCTGAAAAAAGAATTTGAAATGAAAGACTTGGGTCAGACCAAGTACTGCCTCGGTCTGTAGATCGAGCACCTCCCAAAATGAGTTTTATTGCACCAGTCTAGTTATACAAAGAAGATATTAGAGACATTTATATTGATAAATCTCATCCTCTCAGCACACTAATGGTGGTCCGTTCACTTGAGGTGGACAGAGACCCATTTAGACCTAAAGAGGAAAACGATAATAGATTAAGACCTGAAGTTCCTTATCTTAGCGCCGTAGGAGCATTGTTATATCTTGCAAATTGCACCAGACCTGATATTGGATTTGCAGTAAATGTTTTAGCTAGACACAGTGCCAATCCAACCCGAAAACATTGGAATGTCATTAAACATATCCTACGTTACCTTCAAGGAACTGTTGATCTTGGTTTATTTTACCAAAGAAACAAAGATTTAACCTTGGTGGGATATTCAAATGCTGGCTATATGTTTGATCCTCTAGTGCCAAGTCACAGACTGGTTATGTGTTCCTCTGTGGAGGAACGTCAGTTTCATGGAAGTGGGTAAAACAAAGTGTAGTTGCTACTTCCTCAAATCATTCTAAGATTATTGCATTATTTGAAACTGCCAAAGAATGTGTTTGGTTGAGAACTTTGATACATCACATTCAAGATTCATGTGGCTTATCCTCAAATCATGATGCCTCCACTATACTTTTTGAGGATAATGCGGCTTGCATTGCACAAATACGTGATGGATTTGTCAAGAGTGACAGAACTAAACATATTTCACCTAAGTTATTTTACCCACATGAACTCCAAAATAATGGTGAAATATATATCCATTAAATTCGCTCTAGTGACAATCTTGCAGATTTATTCACTAAATCCCTTCCTACTTCCACATTTGAAAAACTTGTATATGGAATAGGGATGTGTCAGCTTGGACAACTACTTCAATCATAGGAAGCGAATTGATCATCCCTGAAGGATGTAACCCAGAAGGTTTATGGCCGTACTCTTTTTCCCTTTGTAGGTTTTTTTTTCCCGCATGGTTTTTACTTACCAAAGGTTTTTAATGATGCAGCCTACGTGCAATGACTATTAAAATGAGGGGGAGTATATACGCACTGTACTCTTTTTTTTTTCCTCAGCTAAGTTTTTGTCCCACTGGATTTTTCTTGACAAGGTTTTTTAATGAGACAATATAAATAGCGTATATAAAAAGGTGAACATCCAAGGGGGAGTGTTGTAAATATATTAATAAGTGGATGTTTCACCTTCCACCCTTTTTCCTCTTCTAAAGAGGATTGATTACATATATTAAGGATAATTGATGAGGATTGATTACGTACATTAAGGAGGATTGATGATGATTGATGTTTAGCCTTTCATATTTCATGAACGTTTTTACTCTCTTGCCTATAAATAGAGGCTTGTGTAATTTGTTGAAGTGAATGAAAATGAGTTGACATTCTGCTCCTACTTTTCTCTTGTCTCTTCTTTCTCTCATTATATTTCCGGTAGAGTTCTCTGAGTTGATTCCAAAGATCGCCGTTTTCTTTTACAACAATTGTCTCATTCATGGCACGACGACAAATTGTTTAGGGAAAAGTCACCAAAAACTTCAAATTATGCATATTGTAAGTATAATGTGACAAATTTATCCTAAAATTTTTCTATGATACAAAAACTTCTAGACTTGTAACCGTATCATTCATTTAGTCTCCATCAAGGTTTCGTTAATGAGTACCATAAAATATCTGCCTATATTGGTGTCGGAAATCAAATGGTGTGGGACATGCGCCCACGTGGCTGTGAAATAAAAACGACGTTATTTCGGTTGGAAAGTCATCCGACGGAATCTTGGCTGAGGATAAACGTTTCACATCGGTACAAGTTTGGAGTTCGTATGTCACAGGTGTACCAGTTTGGAGTATTACAGCGGGCATGATTTAGTGTTTTTATTTCATAAGACAAAAAAAAATCGGGGTGAAAATGTCTGGTATAGTTTGTAGTTTTATTTTTATAGCTTTGTCCCTATAATTTATACATGCTTACGCGAGGATATAAATCTCTAGCATTCCTTTAAAGTCTTCTGTGCAAGCCCCCAAGTCTCCTAACTTTTGTTGCTATAAACACATTGATTCGACAGGAAGAAGCAATGCAAAACGCCCACAATCTAGGATGCTAGATCTGGACTTCCCTTTAAGGATTGAGATGTATTACATGATGAGGAGAACCCGTTTTGACATCGACCGTTTGAATGCACTGAACGAGTGAACGTACAAGTGTATTTGCCGAACCTAGAGTTTGCTTCTTGGAAGACTTCGCTCATTTACACACAGCTAGCTAGCTTAATTAATGTAACTTAACTAGGTTCGACATTCACTAAATAAATTAAGTTCATCTTGATAGATTTAGAGACATAGATAATGGAATGCTTAATTACAATTAGGCACAAAAATATACATACAAGGAAGGGTGTAAACGTAAATACATACCCTAAAGGGAAAACCCCAAACTAGTTATTTTGACCATAAAAAAACTCCAAACTAGTTCACATGTGACAAATTTATTCTTTGTTAATTTTCGTTAAATTTGATTAATGCCATGAAAATTTCCAAATTAATACAATAGAGGGTAAAAACCCCAAACATGTGCATCCGACAATTGTCACGTGTCATACAACTCAGCAATTTGACGATAAAATTTAACGAAAACTAACGGAAGGTAAGTTTGTCACAGGTGTACCAGTTTGGAGTAAATTTGTCGAAGGTATACCAGTTTAGAGTTTTTAGTGATAAAAAAATGGTAGGTAAATTTGTCACATATGTACTAGTTTGAAATTTTTCGTGGTATTAACCCTAAAAATCATGTTTTTGCTAGATTAGAATATGAAACATGAAGTGAACATGACATGGAAAAGTACCAAAAAAGTCCTCACCCTGCTAAATTTGTGCCAATTCAGTTATGAACCTTACAATTTGGCCAATTTAGTCCATTCAGCCAATTTTGGCCGAAAATTGATCCCGTAGACACCAACTGTCTTATATGGCAAGGCTAACGCTGAAGTGAAATTTTTTTTTAAAAATTAATTCTATGAATTTTTTTAATTATTTAATTTCATTTATTTAATAATTCAGGGTTGACGGGGGCCACCGGCCACTGGATGAGGGTCGCTACCCTCTCATGCAGCCCACGAGGCCACAATCCCATGGAAATGAGTGAGAGGGACAAGCTCACGACGGCCGTTGGACGAGGGCTGCAAGTCCTTGCTAGCTGTAGTATGGGTTCGAGGCCCTTACCAGCGGCTAATGGACGCCAACCCCCTGCTAGCCCTTACCAATTGAAAATAAATGAAATAATTTAAAGCAAAATAAATAAATAAAATTCAAAAATTTACATACCAACGCTCCAGCATCCATATTATCAATTTCTGGTCAAAATTGACTGAATGGACTAAATGAGAAAATTATCAAAATGTTTAGAACTAAATAGCCAAATTGAAAAATTAGGACTGAATTGACATAAGTGTAATAGATTTAGGATTTTTTTTGTTAAATTTCCTGTCCGGTTTTCTTGTTTCGAGTTGAGTGTCGAGTATGATGGCAGCTCACTTAGATGGAAACTACAATTAACAAACTAGAGAGACACATGCATATGAATTGAATTATCGGATTGATTATCGGATTAGTAATAAGAATGCGACACGAGGCATCCACTTTCATTTCCTTTGAATTGGAGAAAATATTGGGTACAGAAGTGGTAAATCTGATGTGGCCCAGACCACCATTTATCATGCGACACATGCCACACGGGGCCCACCAGTCAGAAGAGAAGAAAAATTTCTCTCTCTTGCCCTCTTCTCTCCCTTTCGCCTGTCGTCTCCTACCTCCCACCCTCTCTTTCCTCCGTCTGATGTCTTTCACCTTCTCCGACCTAGAGTCGAGCCACCGCCGTTAGGGGCCGCCGGAAAGAGCACATTCCGAGTCTTTCGCAATTGGCTCGCTTCTAATGGATTCTGTAACATCGTTAACCGAAATCTTCTCCATCCCCGCCCTGGACCTCGAGCCTAAGGCTCGTCGTGGCTGCCATGGCAGTAGAGCTCGAGCTCTAACTCCGCGGCCGTGGCCGATGTCTTCTCTGTCCTTCGTTACGAAGCTCAATCTCGTGGCCGCCATGGCTATCGAGCTCGAGAATTCGAGGTCCGTGTCCATGGCGGCCGCGAGCCAGGAGCTCGAGCTCCGAGGCCGTGACCGACGTCCTCTGATGGATGGCAGCCATGAGCCATGGGCTCGAGCTTCCGACCGTAGTGGGGGAGATCGTCAAATTGGCGTCCCAGCCGCTAAGGTCGACGTCGTCTTGATTTCCCGACCATGGTGGCGCGAGCTCGGTGGTTATAGCGCCCGTCGTCGTCTGGATTTCCGACGGCGAAGCAAGACGAGAGATGGAGATAGTGAAGGAAGAGAGAGGAGAGAGAAATTTTTCTTCCTTTCTTTAACTGTGGGTCCCTTTTTGCTACGTGTCGCGCAATGAAGAGTGGTCTGGACCACGTCAGATTCACAACATCTGTACCTAATATTTTCTCGAAGGACCAAGTAAAAAGGACGGTATGATGATGACTTTGTCGTGGGTCGCATGCTGACGAACATCTTTTTTTTTTTTGGTCGAATGCTGACGAACATCTAGAAGATTGGAAAAGTAGATGTTGAATTCAAACAGCTAGCACAAAAGAATATGATTATTTCGGAGAAATTATTAAACGAATAAGTAATGAAGTTGTAAAAGGGTGTCCTTGGTGGGGCCTTGTTCAAAATGCATGGATTAGATTCTTGTGCTGGGGCATTTGTTTTCAAAGAGGTTTTAAGATCACGTTTCCACTTTATCGATTGATTACCTGCCCTTTTGATTGTGTGGAATGTTATCGACATCAAAATCAGTATATTAAGTGATCTAGGACACCCGTCGGATTGTGAGTTTTGAATGCGATTCACTTATCTAAATGTCCGACCGTGTACACTAATCATAACATACTAACGTTAATCTGGCTATGCATGTTTCTAGCGCGCATGATTTGGCTCTGACATCAGTAATTTTTTATATTTAAGTCGACATTATCTTAATTAATGATACTTATTGTGAAAAGGCATTATCTCAATCGAGATTTTGCAGGGTTTGATCATGCCCTTCCACCGAAAAGAATATCTTCTATGGTGCAATAGATTTTGTTCTCCGGCGCAAAAGAAGATAGAAAAAAGGAAGTGCTATAGTTGATTATAATTAACATGTGGATTATACTCATAAGTAAACTTTTTGGTAGTCCAATTGTAACCGATCATGCTTTTTGCATAATCTTATTTGGTAAAGAACCACCTTGGACAGAATCCTGTCCACTATTTGATGATAACATATGATATGAGGTGTCCCCTTTCAACGCAACATGGATTCTAATTCTAAGGGGTCTTACCCATTCGATAGACTTCTTTGAATATGAATCTTGCGTCATTCGAATGATGTTGCTATGAGATCATTGCTCCAGTTATTAAAAAATAATTTTATCACGATAAATCCATATTGAAAATTATATAAACAAAACACTTACGTTACGAATTTTACATTTCCTAGGCACATTGATTACTGATTTTTTTTTTCCATATCATTTTACTTCTTAGCCAGTTTGTTGAGAGAGCCTGTGAAAAAAAAAACGTATTATTATTGTTGTTAAATCTGCTGGTAAGTAAAATGAAAATAATCAATGAGAGGTCTCAGATATATGGATTAGTTTAAATCAATAAAAAATTGCTGATGGAAAAACAATGTTATTTGATTTATAAAATGAAAGCAAATCGAACCCGTGATTAGCTACGCGAATTTGAGCTTCAAAGGTACCATCGAATTTCACCAATGGAGGAAAAAAGGCGACATAAATTGTCCAAACCCACGCATAAATCAAGAGGCGAAAGAAACTTTGCATCAAGATCAATTAACAATGGTTCTCTAAAAGTCACTTCACTATTTGGAGTCGGGATTAATGCCATAAGCATAATTCCACCTTGCGGGTTGGTGAAGAACTCACTTTGCATAAGAAAAGATGCTTATACAACGTGTTGGATAATGTTGAAGAATAGGACTTTTGGATAATTTCTTTGGGAAGCTGCTTGCCTAATATTTTGACAGTACCCTTAGTTATTTCTGACCACACGATCTCTTAATCAATGAGTGTTTTGCGCAAAAATTGCTCTGATTGTGTGTGGGTATATGATTGAGATTGTACCGATCCCTGATAGTACTGTCAGAAAAGCATTTCACAATTCCTTATATATATTGTCACTAACCACACTCCATAGTAGGCAATGAGGGTAGATGTAGAGCCCATATTTTAAACCACAGAGTGTGAGTTATAAATGAATTGCTTAACAAACTTAAGTGAGTCATAAATGGGTCAATTAACAATTTAATGGGTCTTAAATGGATTACCTAACTATATTAAGTGAGTCATGTCTGATTTTTTATTTTCTTTTTCATTTTTATTTTATTATAAAATACGCCGCCTCCGTCACCGCTGCCGCCGCCGTCTACCTGTGGTCGCCGCCCCGTTTGCCTAGTATTTGGAAGATTGATCAAAACAGAGGGACAAGGAGAAAAGGGAAAAAGAGGATGGAAGCAGAAGGCTTGCTACTTAGCAAGTGGGGAAGCAAAGGCAGATCGTCGCCTCCGACCAGGTGTCCGACTGCTTGCACACCGTGCTGTCCAAAACGGCGGGTGTGAGCTCAATCCCGTACGTCCAGTCCAACGGCCCAAACTGTTAGGAGATTAGCGATAATCCAAATAATATCAAATTAGCATAGCAGAACAAAGAAATCTCCCTTCTTGTGCAAACCTAATAGGAAACGTTATAATAGAGAGATATATCTGACAGAATATATAAAGACCAGGTACCCACGAACACAATAGAATTTTTACGTGGAAAATCTCCCCAATGTGAGCAGAAAAAAAAAACCATGGGACCATAGTCCACCCAAAAACTTCACTATCAACGAATTGGGTAGACAATGTTCTTCTCTAGTTATAATAGAGGTATATAGCGGCAAATACATCAAGAACACCATTCTTGACAATACACGTGAAATCGCAAGAGATCAAGGATAAATCTCACCAAAATGTAAGTTTAGTGCTACCAATGAAAAATCCAATGAAAGAAGATCCAGATGAAAATCAAACCGATCAGATCCGAGAACAATGCGTCGCGAGCAATCGGACCACGAATCGACCTCTGATGTAAGCTTGATGAAATCCGGATGGCACCCTCTTTCAGATTTTCTTCGCTCTTTCTCCCTTGCTACTACATCTAAAAAGAACGTCTTTTGTGGCTATAGCATATATGATAGCGAGAAACCCTATTTCTCCATATGTGTCAACATACGAGCTCAAGTCATGGGCTTGCACTTCATTGGGCTTTGTCCATATAGGAGTGATCCAGCCAACAAATCTCCCCCTCACGACGATGTAGAGGGATTCACCATCCCCGCTATCAATCGGCAATATTCAAGCTTGTTTCTAGGTAGAGTCTTTGTCATCATATCGAAACCATTATGGTCTGTATGGATTTTTCAAGTTCCAACAACTTCTCATCTAGAACATCCCTTATCCAGTGATATCTAACATCAATATGTTTCGATCTAGAATGAAAAGTTGAGTTATTACCAAGTTGAATCGCACTTTGGTTATCACAAAATAACACATGTTTTTTTTGCTTGAACCCAAGTTCTTTCAAGAACTTTTTCAGCCACATCAATTCTTTATTAGCTTCGGTCGCTGCAATAAATTCTGCTTCAGTTGTAGAAAGTGTAACACACATTTGCAACCTTGACTTCCATGACACAGCCCCATTGGTAAAAGAAATCAAATAACCAGAAGTAGATTTACGTGTATTAATATCTCCGGCCAAATCAGAATCTGTGTATCCAACTAACTCTAGTTTTCCGATTCCGAAATTGAGTTTCAAACTTGAAGTTCCTCGAAAATATCTCATGATCCACTTTATCGCATTCCAATGTTGTCTTCCCGGATTTGACAAATAGCGACTAATAATGCCAACTGCATGTGCCAAGTCTGGTTGTGTACATACCATCGCATACATTAAGCTTCCCACAGCTGATGCATATGGAACAATTTCCATGTCTTTCTTCTCTTTATCAGTCGTAGGACTTTGCTTTGTACTCAACTTAAAGTAGGAAACAAGAGGAGCACTAACCACTTTAGCCTTGTCCATGTGAAATTTCTGAAGAACTTTCTCGATATACTTCTCTTGCGACAAGAATAACTTCTTAGAATTTCTGTCTCGAGTAATTTTAATACCAATAATTTGCTTCGCCGGACCCAAGTCTTTCATGGCAAAAGACTTGCTCAACTGTTTCTTCAACAACTCAATTTGTGAAGCATTCCTACCAATAATCAACATATCATCAACGTAAAGCAAGAGAATAATAAAGTCATCATTAGAAAATTTTTGGACAAACAAGCAGTTATCTGAGGAAGTCTTCTTATAGCCCTGCTCAATCATAACTGACGTAAACCTTTTGTACCATTGTCTCGGAGCTTGCTTAAGGCTGTAGAGACTCTTTTTTAGCTTGCACACATAGTCCTCTTTTCCTTTCACTTTGAAACCTTCTAGCTGTTCCATGTATATTTCTTCCTCCAAGTTACCATGAAGGAACGCTGTTTTGACATCCATCTGTTCAATTTCCAAGTTTAGGCTAGATGCCAAGCCTAAAACCACACGGATAGAAGACATTTTTACCAATAGAGAAAATATATCATCAAAGTCAATGCCCTTTCTCTGACTGAATCCATTAACAACCAATCTAGCTTTGTACCGTGGTTGTAAAGTATGTTCATCTTGTTTCAACCTGTATACACATTTGTTCTTTAAAGCTCTTTTGCCTTTAGGCAACTTCACCAGTTCATAGGTATGATTATCATAAAATGACTGCATTTCATCCTGCATGGCATCAAGCCATTTGCTTTTGTACTCATCTTCTATTGCTTCTGCATAACACTCTGGTTCACCTGCATCAGTCAATAATATATACTCATATGCAGAATATCTAGTGGAAGGTCGTCGGTTTCTGACAGATCTCCGGACTGGAACATCTGATGGAACATCAAATGCAGCTGCTCCTTCTAATGGAGATTCTAGTTTAGGAGCAACATCATATGCCTCAACATGTTTCGAGACATGTGCATTATCTGGAACATTTATATCTGGCTGATCCTCATCAACCTGTGCAGGAACATGTATGTGAGGAACTAGATCCAAGTCAATTAAATCATCACTAACCCGTGGTGTTGAAATTATCTCTGATTTCTCAATATCTTCTATAGTCTGATCTTCCATAAATTCAACATCTATGCTTCTTATAACTTTATTCTCAACTGGATCATAGAACTTGTAGCTGAACATATCCCGTCCATAGCCAATGAATATGCATTGTCATGTTTTCACATCAAGTTTAGATCTCTCATTTTTGGGAATATGCACAAATGCTTTGCACCCAAAGACACGCAAATAATCATAAGAAACATTTTTTCCTGTCCAAACTCTATCAGGAACATCAAACTCTAAAGGAACACATGAAGTAAGATTTAATACATGTGCAACTGTACTTAAAGCTTCACCCCAAAAGGATCTTGGTAGCTTTGACTGTGAAAGCAAACATCTTACCCGTTCAATCAGTGTCCTGTTCATTCTCTCAACTAAACCATTTAACTGAGGTGTCTGTTGACACATGATTTTTTGACCAAGTCTTTTTTCAGCTTTATTTCGAAAAATCACAAAAAAATCCATAAAAAGTCAAAAAATTACAAAATCAACTTTGGTAGCCTTGACCAAGCCCAAGGAACCATTCTTGACCAAAATATAATTTTTCATATTTTCACATTTTTTAGTATTTTTTAGAAAATGGAAAAATACTCAAAAAATCAAGAAAAATAGCGTTTGAGGTCAAAAAAATATGGAAAAATAGCCAATATTTTTATTTTAAATCTCTTGTCTTTTTGACCTCACAAAAGGTCCAAAATAAAATTCAATTGTATATGTTCCTTTGTTATACATATGATTGAATTTGAGAAACAAATGTCAATCGAGTCTTTTAATTTGCAATTTTGGCATTTTCTAGGATCTTGACATCCATTCTAACTGTCCCTTATTACAATTTAGCCCAATTGATTGTACAAATTGCTCAATTGCACGAATTTGGCAAAATTGCATACTAAAATTGTATTTTTAGTCCTTGAAATTGAGCATAATTGAAATTACTTTCAATTCAAGGGCTATCATTGCAAATTAAACATACTGCCCAATGGGTTTCACCATTTTGAATCAATTGGCATAGGTAATTTGACCCAATTTGATCATTTGAACCTTCAATTGCATAATTCTCCAATTTGCAATTAAAAGGAAATTTGGGGTTTTTGTTGAAACTGATATGAACTTTTGGGCAAAATCACATTTTTTTGATAGAATTCATGCCCTAAATTCGATTATGAGGTTCAATTGCAAAAATTTCCTGTTAATTTGGATTTAATTTGGAAAATTGCAAGTCGGGACCGGTTCGGACCGGTTTGACCGCCGGTTGGACCGGTCGAACCGGTCCAGAACAGTGTCTTCTTCTTCCCCAAAACGCTCGTGCGAATGAACAGTGACAGACCGAGTTTTGAAGACCAAATTGAAGGTCAATTCGCGACTAATTGAAAGAGGAATGGTGGGCATTTTGTTCCTCTCATCTTCCCCCGTCGATCGACACCAACAGCACCATCCAACGTTGCCGGAGGGGAGAGTAATCGGATGGTCAAGGTCGCGCGACCTGCAAAAGTCAAACAACGTTAGAAACAGCTCAAATCCATGCCAAATTCGTGCGAAATGAGACTCGTCGAGGGACCTAATGAAACTAAACGGATTACCCAGCTTCTCCGTCGTCGTTAGCATGCCATTTGGCACGTGAGTTGAAGTGGGCAGAGGATTCCCCGTTCGGCGCCAAAATTTCAAAGAACGATATAAGCCAACAGACCTTCGCGAAGCAGGCAGTTGGTGGATTCAGTTCGAACAGAGGAAACTGAATCAAGAGAGAGAAAGAACGAGAGAGAGAGAGAGAGAGCTCACCTTCCCTCGCGGTGGTTGAAGGTTTGAGCTCGGATTTGTAGAGCGCTGGTTGGGCCTTCGGAGGCTAAACCGAAGCTCCACGAGGTCAAGAGGTCGCCCAAACTGCTAGGAAGCGAACGCCACCGATCGTGCCGCCTGAAACCGCGAAAATAGGTAAGACGAAGCTTAAAGCTCTTCACTGTGCATTAATGGTGACTTGCTTGTTTTACGTTCTTTTTTGTGATTTGCGTGTGCGTTTTCTTCCATGAACATCACTGACCATTGTCGCACATCTATTTTGTATCGATTTCGCTTGCACACCCCGAATTGAGTCTCCCAATCCCAACCTCTATCGTCGAACACTGTCCATTCTTGCCCAGCCAAATCTGAGCCGAGCGAGCTCAATCGGAGCTCGAGGTAAGCCTTCTAAACTTCCTCTGGTGCTATTCTATGACTGGATTGCCATGATTTGTTACGAATCGAGCTATTGAATCTCCATGGCCGTACTCGGCATTCTATATGATACTCGCGATTCTGTGGATTATGAGCTCTGATTCTTAGATATGTTAGACTAGAGGTGACGGCGAGTCGATTAGTGTTGGTTTCGCGCGATTTCATCAAGATCCCACCGTCGGATCGTCGCCGGAGAAGCATAGCCGTTCGTCCAGTTGCAGGCGCGAGGTTGAAGACGATGCGCACGTGGCGAGGTCAACGAGTCAAAGGTCTAGGTGGCAACACGCGATTGGTCCACGTGGATGTCGAGTCAGCATGGCAGTTGGATCTGTTATTCGAATAGAAAAGATCGGACGGTTCAGATAAATCGAACCTAAATTCTAGTGGCCATCCGATTAGTAAATAGGATTATCCGAAAATGGTTTTAAAATCAAAAAATCAAAAATGGGATGAAACGGTGCCGTTTAGTTTAGTTGTAGTGCGGCGTCGTTTATGTTAGTATGAATGGACGGCCCAGATCTAGGCTTGGGTTTTAATCGTGGTCGTAGGTTAAAGTAGTCAGATCAGACGGCCTGGCCGAGTCTTCGTTCAATCTGAACCGTAGGATTTAGTAATCTGATCCGGCGGTCGTGAATTACCCACGCGGTTCAATAGGAGCCGTCGGATCAAGTCTAGATAATCCAAAAAAATAAAAAAAAAAGGGGCAGATACGGCGTCGTTTAGGTGATTGGGTCTCGCGGGTCTGGGTTTGAGCCGGGTTCCGAACCGAGTGGGTCGGGTTGACCCGACCCGAGTAACATTTTTTTTTAATAAAAAATGGGAAAATTGTGGGAAAATCCTAGACGCTCCAGAAATCCCCAAAAATTGGGGATTGACTACAGACAACTGGTCAACCCTATTTTTGGGGTTTCTTATCCGTTCTTCCGAGACTTGACGATATTACCCTTTAGGGGTAAGTCGCCTCTGCTGTATATGCGAGATAAGGTCGATAATGCCAAGGTAAGAATTAGGGTCAGGTAGGCGACCAATTCTTAGGCTTGGGTTTTCGAGTCCCGCATCTTTTCTCAAAATGACGATTTTGCCCTTTAAAGGAAAAATCGTCTTTCTTGTTCCAATCGAGTCCTGAAAATTACTTAAAATTAGGGTTTAGGTCAGGTGGACGACCAGCCTTAATATTTAAGATTTTCAGTTCTTATCTTTATCCAAAATGACGACTTTACCTCTCCGAGGGTAAAATCACTTTTAAATCCCAGAAAAATCCTGGAAATTCTCGAAAAATGGGAAATGGATTGGATTGATGACCAATCCTATTTCCCCTGTCTTTTGACTTCTCAATTCATCTAAAATGACAAATTTGCCCTTTTCAAGGCGAATTGTCCCTGAATAGTTCAAAATTACGATTCTGCCCCTCATGGGCGAATCATGTCCAAATCACTCTTAATCCTTGATTGACATTTCTCTAGGCTAATAGGGCCTCATTAGGGATGCCAAGATGCTTTCATGTGTTTTATCAGCATGTACTGGATCCTTGATTTGCGCACTTATTTCTATTGATTGTGAGTGATAGGGTAGCTATTCCCATCTGCATGAACTCCTAGATTTAGGATCTGTACCCCACTCGTCTGAATGAAATCCAAGGATCAGATAAACCATTCAACTTAGGTACCGAAAGGGCGTCAACTCTGACAGTTGGCTGTTGACACCTAAATTTTGATCAACTTTTTTTTTATTTTTATTTTGAAAATTCATAGAAAATCCATAAAAAGTTGAAAAAATTGAAAAATCAATTTTGGTGACCTTAGCCAAGCTAAATGAACCATTTTGACCAAAAAAATAATTTTCATAATTTTCATTTTTTTATATATATTTTCGAAAAATACAAAAAAAAGAAAAAAAAAAAGAAAATCAAGAAAATCAAGAAAAATAATATTTGAGGTCACAAAGATATATAAAAATAGTCGGTATTTTTATTTTTATTTTATCTATTTTCTAACCTCATAAATAGTAAAATTCAGGTTTGATTTTAGGTGTTTTCTGATCACCATAAAATTGAATCTGGCAAAAATATTAGTAATGATTAAAAGGAAAAGGAGTGAAAACATCATCATTCAAAAGGAAAAGGAAACTAATCATTTTGTCTTTTCTTTTGATTATTTTATTATTATTCTTACTTTTTAATATTTTATTTTATTATTATTTTTTTATTTTTTTATTATTATTCACTCACCTTTTCCCTCATCCGTCGCTGGCTTCTTCTCCCCCCGCGACTTCATCTTCTTCTCCTCCTTCCTCTTCTTCCTCTCCCGTAGCTTCTTCTTCTTCTTTTCTTCTTCTTCTTCTTAAAAATAAAATGGAATCCTCACCTTCGTGCACTATTTTCCTTCGCCTTCGACCCTTCCGCTGTCGTCGCTAGCCGTCGTACCTCAAAGCCGCCGTGAATAACCCAAGACCCGCGGCCTCCACCCGTTTCGGAGTTTGGTTCGGGATTGTTTCGGATCGGGCCAAATCCGTCATCGCCAAAGCGCGCTATCGCCTCCGGCGACAGCCCCGGAGTCCTACCTCCTCCCTCGGAGCTTATGGAGCCTACGCGCCGCTGGTGGAGCCCAGAAACAGCCTCGGGTCACCACCTCGTCGTCGGAGCGTATCCGGACGTGTCGGAACGTGTCCGGACGTGTCGGAGCGTGTCCGGACGTGTCGGGCGTGTCGGAACGTGTCCGGATGTGTCGGAGCGTGTCCGGACGTGTCGGGGCGTGTCGGGCGTGTCGGAGCGTGTCGGAGCCGTGTCCGAGCAGTGTCGGAACAGTGCATGAACAGTGTCGGAACAGTGCATGAAAGTGTCCAATTTTTAAATTTTTTTATTATTTTTTTATTTTTTAGTCTTAATTTGTGAAATTGACTATCGACATTCTAATGGCGATCGACAGGTAACAGGCATGGGGATGGTCGCAGGCTGGGGCTGGGCGATTGAAAGCTGGTGTCCAATCCGGTATGTTTTACGTACCCGATCCGTATATCAGGATTATTTTTCTAAAATATTGCATTTATAGACTTGATTTGTATGTATTTGTTTCAGTCTAGTGGTTAGCTTATATATCTGGTTGAGTGTTATCTATTGTCAAAGACATGCTTTTTGTTAAAATATTTTCTGAAAATATAAAAAAATATTAATGAATAAAAAATGCCAAAAAAATGGAAAAATTAAAGAAAAACAAAAAAATTGAGAAAAATTGCAGAAAAATTCTAAAAAATGTCCAAGACTGAAAATGACAAAAAATTGATTTGTTTTCATTTTTGGGATTTTCTCCCATTTAATCCAAAATGGCGATTTCACCCCTCAAAGGGTAAATCGTCTTTGATATTCTGATGAATTGTGGAAATTGCTTAGAATTTGGTGATGGGCCAGATGGGTGGTTAAACCTTATGTCTAAGATTTCCACATTTCATTTCCATTTTTAGAAAATGACGATTTTACCCTTCGAATGGTAAATCGGTTTCTAAAATTCCCGAAAATCACGAAAATTGCCAAAAAATAGGAAATGGGTCAATTGAGTGACCAAACCTGTTTTGACTCCGGATTCATTCCGAAATGATGATTTTTTCCTTTTTGGGCAAATTGTCCCCTTTGTCTCAAAATTACGATTTTGCCCCTGATGGGCAAAATCATGTCTAAATCATTCCTAAGCCTGATTGATGCTTCTCTAGGCCAATATGGCCTTATTAGGAATGCCATGTGATTTATTTGTACATTTGAATTCATTGATTTGTGCACTTTATTATTGATTGTGATTGCCAGGATAGTCATTCCTATCTGCATGAACTCCTAGATTTAGGACTCGTACCCCACTCATCTGTATGAAATCTTAAGTCAGAAAACTCAGTCAACTTAGGTACCGAAAGGGCGTCAACTCTGATAGTTGACGTAATTAAGTCCCCGAACCCATTTCCCTGGTTATCGCAGAATTGAATAGAAACTCCCGACTATTCAATAGGGTGGTCCAATCATACCCTCCAAAAAAATGATTGGTGGCGACTCCATGGCATGCACACTTAGCACATATCACTATACCACACTGAAGGTCGACTACGTATACCTCCGTTGCGATTTGGGTAACGGGCCTTGGGAGAGGCCCGCGTCCGACCAGACTGGACGGCCCATTAGCCCTCGAGAGCCCATGGCGAATCTCGAGAGGGTCGCGACAGACTGGCGACTCCGCTGGGGACTTTAGAGAACTTGAGCCGATTAAAAAGGTGATTGATTTTTCTAACATGTTTTATGCAGATGCTCTTCAAGGTGAGGTACGTACTTTAACCCTTGAGGTGTTAAATGTTTTTGCAGATTGGAGAAATAAGGGGTGGAGTACTTGTTAACTCTGTTTTATGCAGGTTGGGCGTAGGAATGAATGATTGTGTGTATGTTTTATATTGAAGCGGTGATTGTTAAATAAGATGCATGTTTATCGCTTTAGCACGACACCGAAAATACACACAACCGCGCCTAAAACCCCGGGCGCCGCCTATAGGAAAACAATAGAATGGATTGAAAATGGAATCTCCGTGAGGAAAAACACGGGGTAATCTACTTTTCAATTCCGCTCACTTCGAACTATGGATCGAGTCCCAATGCAACGATAGCTGTGCAATGGATTCGGCTCTTTCTAGAACTCGAGGTGGGAACCTTGACCTTAGGTGCCAAATCCTTTGATTTTTAGAAGTTTTATCCTCCATTGTCTCATGTGCATGTCTTTAGATGGTTGGTATATCTAAAACCACCTAAAAAAAAAATCGGTGATCCTGGAGTTACATCTCGAAGATTGGAACTGGGGCATCTCCAAGTGTTCGGGCCACATTCCTTTGATTGATTTGACATTCTTAGTCCTCTTGTATAAAATTAATTTTGCTGAGATCCTCTATATCTCGTCCCGTAGATTGATTGTATTAGGGATCTATTTGTATTGTATACATCTTGATAAGGCTCATTTCTATCGAAAATGGGGGCAAATTCCCCAAACCCGTGGAGCATAGTGGAATTCGTCCCTTCAGTGCAAAACACATTGGGCCGCAGAGCCACTCGTTTGGTGAAAGGACGTATCGTTCCTAATTGATTTTTAATCAGATCTGGGGATAAGTTTTTCTCCATTCTTTTTATCTCAGGACGTCTCTCCTCTGGCAAAGTCAATAGACGCAATAACAGAGTCGTCCGCATCAGAATCAAACCCCAAGATACGAATTTGGGTGAACGGTAACCTTGTATCGTTCCAATTTGGTCTTCCAAGACCACATGCCTAACGTGAGTTTTTACTCATTTTACAGGAAGTTGTTGGCGCTGAAAGCCTCAAATGAAAATAGCACACTAATAGGGAGGCGAATAGAATCATTGGCCTTAGAAGTCAGGATTCCAGGAGATGGTCTTTGATTATAAGACCTAGTGGATGGTAAAAAGTATCGCTCCTACGTCACATGCTTTGACATGCATTTTGATAAAATCTTCTTTTTTTCCTTGAATAAAAGGAACCTTGAAGAATGGCGCTGAAGTGCGCCCAAAAACACAAATGGATCTTTTCTGGGGAAAATTCTTGAGAAGGATTCGTCGCCCAACCAGATGGGAGATCAAGGACACAAGATAGAGGGCCAAATTATGCAAGCCGCGCGTGTGTGTTCAAACGGAAACACAAAACAAGAACAAGGCGGTATCGTTCCAATTTGTCTTGAATTTTGGAACGCAAACTGACACCTAATTCCCTACTTTGACAGGGGCTCGCCATCAAGGCGAAACAGGTTTTCACATCCCGTGTATTACCCAACGGAACACATGACCAAGGGTAAGATGTATCGTTCTAATTTATTGAAAAATTCATGAACGTACAATAACATGTTTCTTCCGCATTTTCAGGGATCTCCAGCCGTGACGGGAAGGTAAGTATCCCTTTTCCCAGTTAGCTGGAGATAAAAAAAAAATGTCAGAATCCTTTCAATAATCATGCCTAAAAAGGATAGAGATTTTTCAATGCATCGATATTCATGATTTAAAACAGGAGGTTGTTTGAACATGAATAAAACATGCATGGAGCATCGTAAGATTCCCTTGAGGGGTAAATTTTTGGAGAAAAAGAAAGAGATTTTTCCAATCAAAAATTGTTCAAAACTTCCAGAAGGACGTTTTCTCAAAAGACGAGAGGCAAAGCCTAATCCAAACACGTCCTATACACACTTGAGAGAGAAGTGGAGCGGATCAAATAGTAAAATCTGGACCTACGGAAGTACGGACCATTCGCAGCGATTACATGGGTTGGGACGACGGAGGCATTCGTTTCTTATCCCCAAACACTACAGGTGACCATTGACAACCCCTTCGAACGGCGGTTTTCATTCTCAACCCTGTCAAGAACCATCCCACACCGGGGCAAAATGGAAGTAAGTCCAGCGGCATCAGGAGAAAATGGTTAGAAATTTTCTTGCTCGGACTAATTAATCTTTGTGTGTTGTTTATATGGTAATCCAAGTGCCATAGGATGACGAGAAGCATTCATTCTTTATCCCATACACTGTATCATTTGCACAGCCAAGTTGAGCCTGCAAATTCATTTCATGAACCCATTGGTGATCATTCCAAGACGGATGTCGCACCACTTCAAAAATGGAAGAGTTCAAGACTCAGGGATTACGAAGAGAATTCTCGGACTGATATTTAAAGCATGTTTAGACTATATGTCTAACATGATCCCATGAAGATGAGAAAAATGGGGATTTCAAAAATGAAAATGAGAAAAATCCCCGGCATCAAGAAAAAGCAAAGTGCCTAGTAAAAGCAAGGCCGATGCTCGTGCTAGTTGTTTAATTGGTCCGCAATGAAGCTGGATGGGAAAAGGAGAAATCCCTGAAGGAGCCAAATCCAAAAGGACTGCTCCCCAAATGATATCAAGCGCAGAACAAAAACATAGAAAGAGTCAGTCTCTGAATGCAACAAGAGACGCTCTTTAAAGAGCTGGTGCACATCGCGAGATAGGTTGCGCGCCTCAAAGGCTAAAGATGCAGAAAAGAAAGGACAGGTGGCAAATCAGCAATGATCACCAATGTCAAACCCGTCACGAATTCTGGGCCAAAAATAAGCCTGTTTCGGTCCCCAATCCTACCAATGTTACAACCCCGAAACAGTCTTCTCTGACTAAGACACTTGGGTTAACATATAGCTTAGCTCGAAGAAGTACGAGCAAGATTATTTCTTTCTCATTTTGCAGGGTTCTTGACTTGTAAACCCGGAGCAGATGGTGAAAATTTTTGTTCAATGGCCTTGACTCAAAAGTGAGTCCCCCTTGAAGATCAAGAACCAAGCCCAACATTACGGTCCCGTGGAAGACCTCCCGACCGATCAAAATGTATGCGCTGCGAATGAGCCTAAAACCTAGGCACAGGTTAGTAGGGAATTGAGTGCATCCCCTACAAAAAAAAAAAACCACTATCGCAAAACAGGTGAGAAGACCTCATTGTCGAGAAATATTCCAATTGATGTTTTGAACAAACTCTTTTTGGAATTTTCAAACTATTGATCTAGATTTTCCGTCCAAGGGATTTGTGATCACATTTGCATATTGCAAGAATGCTTTGGATAACCTCCAGCATCAAAATGCACACTTCATGATTAAAACTTAAAACATACGGTTTTGTCAAATGGACAGCCGTGGCCTTCCCAAAGATTACTAACGTTTTCTTGGTGAAGAAAAATCTTCCAGGCTCGAACTTCTGCAGGATTCTTGGAAACCCCAAATCCCAGAAAAACATTTGCTCCGTGGAGTGGAGCACGCAGGTTTGAACTTTCTAAAGGATACCTGGAGAACACAGCTTCCAGAATGTCGTCTCAACAGACTCAACTGAAGTTTTGTCAAAATAAAATCTTTCACTGCTTCAAAACTGAATTCCCGAAAAATTTCGGGATCTTTCAAAAGAAGGGGTGAGGATGTGATCCCATTTCAAAATTTAGGCGGTCTCATCGGATGTGGAGAACCCTCGTCATGAGACCCCTTTTCAAAAATCAAGCAGTCCTAGCTTGACGTGGAGAACCCTCGTCCTAGGATCCCTTTTTCAAAAATATCAAACAGTCCTGGCATGACGTGGAGAACCCTCGTTCTAGGACCTCTTTTCAAATATCAAACAGTCTCATCGGACGTGGAGAACCCTCGTCATGAGACCCCTTTTCAAACCAAAACAAAGGTAGATACCGCCTGAAGGGTCAAATGAAGGTAGATACCGCCTGAAGGGTCAAATCAAAGGTAGATACCGCCTGAAGGGTCAACACAAGGTAGAAACCGCCTGAAGGGTCAAATAAAGGTAGATACCGCCTGAAGGGTCAAATGATGGTAGAAACCGCCTGAAGGGTCAACTCGAGGTAGATACCGCCTGAAGGGTCAACTCAAGGTAGAAACCGCCTGAAGGGTCAATCAAAGGTAGAAACCGCCTGAAGGGTCAATCCAATAGTGAAAATCACTTAAATGGTCAACTCAATGGTCCAATCCACCATACGGATCAAAATCATTGGCAAATCTCAAATGGGACGCGTCTTCCTTAGATTCCTATCAGTTAGGAATCCCATTATGGTTTGACCTACCATACGGGTCAGAGCTTAACCTCTCTAGGATACTCTAGTAACGAGTTCCTAGAAATTCTCTTGAATCCATCAAACACCGCGAAAATCGCACAAACATCGAACAGGTAAGTGGCAGGTATGTCTCTCTATTATCTCACTCTCTCATGTCAAAATGTTTCCCCTTTCAAGAAAGAGCATACATGGACAAGCATGAAAATTGGATGTCATGACTCCTTTTCCTTTAGTTTCCCGAGTCGAGTCGATCAGGACTCAGGTGTCACCTTATCTTTGAGAGAAACCTCTAATGAGATTCCTCTCAAAGAGGGGCAGCTGTTGACACCTAAATTTTGATCAATTTTTTTTTTATTTTTTTTTATTTTTTTTATTTTTATTTTGAAAATTCATAGAAAATCCATAAAAAGTTGAAAAAATTGAAAAATCAATTTTGGTGACCTTAACCAAGCTAAATGAACCATTTTGACCAAAAAAATAATTTTCATAATTTTCATTTTTTTATATATATTTTCGAAAAATACAAAAAAAAAAAGAAAAAAAAAGAAAATCAAGAAAATCAAGAAAAATAATATTTGAGGTCACAAAGATATATAAAAATAGTCGGTATTTTTATTTTTATTTTATCTATTTTCTAACCTCATAAATAGTAAAATTCAGGTTTGATTTTAGGTGTTTTCTGATCACCATAAAATTGAATCTGGCAAAAATATTAGTAATGATTAAAAGAAAAAGGAGTGAAAACATCATCATTCAAAAGGAAAAGGAAACTAATCATTTTGTCTTTTCTTTTGATTATTTTATTATTATTCTTACTTTTTAATATTTTATTTTATTATTATTTTATTATTTTATTATTTTTTTTATTATTATTCACTCACCTTTTCCCTCATCCGTCGCTGGCTTCTTCTCCCCCCCGCGACTTCATCTTCTTCTCCTCCTTCCTCTTCTTCCTCTCCCGTAGCTTCTTCTTCTTTTTTTCTTCTTCTTCTTCTTAAAAATAAAATGGAATCCTCACCTTCGTGCACTATTTTCCTTCGCCTTCGACCCTTCCGCCGTCGTCGCTAGCCGTCGTACCTCAAAGCCGCCGTGAATAACCCAAGACCCGCGGCCTCCACCCGTTTCGGAGTTTGGTTCGGGATTGTTTCGGATCGGGCCAAATCCGTCATCGCCAAAGCGCGCTATCGCCTCCGGCGACAGCCCCGGAGTCCTACCTCCTCCCTCGGAGCTTATGGAGCCTACGCGCCGCTGGTGGAGCCCAGAAACAGCCTCGGGTCACCACCCCGTCGTCGGAGCGTATCCGGACGTGTCGGAACGTGTCCGGACGTGTCGGAGCGTGTCCGGACATGTCGGGCGTGTCGGGCGTGTCGGGCTTGTCGGAACGTGTCCGGACGTGTCGGAGCGTGTCCGGACGTGTCGGGGCGTGTCGGGCGTGTCGGAGCGTGTCGGAGCCGTGTCCGAGCAGTGTCGGAACAGTGCATGAACAGTGTCGGAACAGTGCATGAACAGTGTCCAATTTTTAAATTTTTTTATTTTTTTTTATTTTTTAGTCTTAATTTGTGAAATTGACTATCGACATTCTAATGGCGATCGACAGGTAACAGGCATGGGGATGGTCGCAGGCTGGGGCTGGGCGATTGAAAGTTGGTGTCCAATCCGGTATGTTTTACGTACCCGATCCGTATATCAGGATTATTTTTCTAAAATATTGCATTTATAGACTTGATTTGTATGTATTTGTTTCAGTCTAGTGGTTAGCTTATTTATCTGGTTGAGTGTTATCTATTGTCAAAGACATGCTTTTTGTTAAAATATTTTCTGAAAATATAAAAAAATATTAATGAATCAAAAATGCCAAAAAAATGGAAAAATTAAAGAAAAACAAAAAAATTGAGAAAAATTGCAGAAAAATTCTAAAAAATGTCCAAGGCTGAAAATGACAAAAAATTGATTTGTTTTCATTTTTGGGATTTTCTCCCATTTAATCCAAAATGGCGATTTCACCCCTCAAAGGGTAAATCGTCTTTGATATTCTGATGAATTGTGGAAATTGCTTAGAATTTGGTGATGGGCCAGATGGGTGGTTAAACCTTATGTCTAAGATTTCCACATTTCATTTCCATTTTTAGAAAATGACGATTTTACCCTTCGAATGGTAAATCGGTTTCTAAAATTCCCGAAAATCACGAAAATTGCCAAAAAATAGGAAATGGGTCAATTGAGTGACCAAACCTGTTTTGACTCCGGATTCATTCCGAAATGATGATTTTTTCCTTTTTGGGCAAATTGTCCCCTTTGTCTCAAAATTACGATTTTGCCCCTGATGGGCAAAATCATGTCTAAATCATTCCTAAGCCTGATTGATGCTTCTCTAGGCCAATATGGCCTTATTAGGAATGCCATGTGATTTATTTGTACATTTGAATTCATTGATTTGTGCACTTTATTATTGATTGTGATTGCCAGGATAGTCATTCCTATCTGCATGAACTCCTAGATTTAGGACTCGTACCCCACTCATCTGTATGAAATCTTAAGTCAGAAAACTCAGTCAACTTAGGTACCGAAAGGGCGTCAACTCTGATAGTTGACGTAATTAAGTCCCCGAACCCATTTCCCTGGTTATCGCAGAATTGAATAGAAACTCCCGACTATTCAATAGGGTGGTCCAATCATACCCTCCAAAAAAATGATTGGTGGCGACTCCATGGCATGCACACTTAGCACATATCACTATACCACACTGAAGGTCGACTACGTATACCTCCGTTGCGATTTGGGTAACGGGCCTTGGGAGAGGCCCGCGTCCGACCAGACTGGACGGCCCATTAGCCCTCGAGAGCCCATGGCGAATCTCGAGAGGGTCGCGACATTGGCGTAACTAAGTCCCCGAACCCACTTCTCTGGTTCTCGCAGAATCGAATAGACCACTCCCAACTATTCGATAGGGTTTCCGATCGTACCCTCCTCGAAACGATTGGTGGCGATTCCTTGGAATGTACACTTATCCCATGTCACTAGACCACACTGAAGGTCGACCACGTATATCTAGCAGTTGCGATTTGGGTAATGGACCTTGGGAGAGGCCCGCGTCCGATCATGCAATATCGGACGGTCCATTAACCCCCGCTAGCTCGATGGCGCTCGAGAGGGTCGCGACAGACTGGCGACTTCGCTGGGGAATTATTCTTAACCAGAATCTCTGGTTACGAATTCCAGAGGACTTGAGCCGATTAAAAAGTTGTTTGGTTTATCTGACCTTGTTTTCTGCAGATGCTCTTGAAGGTGAGGTACGTACACTAACCATTGTGTTAGATGTTTTTGCAGATTGGAGAAATAAGGGGTAGAGTGATTGTTGACATTTTTTCCTACAGGTTGGAGTTGAGAATGTATGTTTATTTTTATGTACATACTGAAGCGGTGTTTTGATACAAACTGCTGTGCATGACCTTGCATTGTGATGATCACGACACATCGCACACACTGGCGGTCAAACCCCGACTGCAACCACCCTTAGGATACCTTAGATAGGGAAATTGTGCGAAAAAGATCTTGTGTTTGATGGCACTTGAGACTTTCGTACTCGTTCCCGCCTACCATTTGCATTGGCGATATCTAGCCCTCTTGGGTAGGTACCATTGGGGAGGAATCTGCCTCATGTGGATCGTGGGAGCCCGAGCCATTGGTTCCTCACCTGATTTTCGATTTTTAGAGTATACCCACTTGTCTCATGCGCGTGTCTATGAATGGTTGGTATACCTAAAATCATCCATTGTTACAGGGGGACATTCCACATTCCCCTAAGTATGGTTGGTAATGCATTTATTTTCAATGTACTTTATTATTCCCTGCTCCATAATATGACTCATATATTACATACATTCATATGCATTCGCATCATGAAAATCACTCAAGTGACTAATTGAAACAACAATGGTAATAGGGTAGGATGTCGCTGTTCCCTAAGAGCTCGACAAAATTGGTGACCTTCGAGTACTTAAGAAAAGTCACTCGCCCTGGACCAAACACAAGGCTACACTTCACCAGATTTGTGCATGGTCGGGAACTGACTGGACGTAAGCTAGGATATGCGGAAGATTGTCAAACCCGCTACTACGTCGATAACCTCAGATTCAAGCGACAAGCAGACGAGATGTTTAAGAATTATCTGGAGGTGAAGAGAGAGCGTCGCAACCTGTTGGCCAGGGAGGCATATGCCCGTCAGAAGGCCGAACTACTGACCAAAGAAAGTGTACCTGTGATAACTTTTTGGGGAAAAAGAAGACATCCTGCTACCAAGACAAAGCCAAAGCGTATCACACTCAAGAAGGTGGAACCCGAGAAGGCTCCTGAAGTCGTCATACCATGGACCAGAGAATGGCCAGAGGAACTACGACTTTTCGACCAGAACATTGAAGATAACTCCCCTCAACTTGATTGAAGCAGAGTTCCCGACTGACTGTCAAGAGTGATTTAGATCCTCACATTCCATTGGCCTTTTATGGCTTTCTTGTTTGAAGAATCTTTCTCTACCTTTCTTTCATTAGGAATCCTGATTGTAATAAAAGTTCATTCCACTTTGTTCATTTGATGTATTGACCAATGGAATGTGACATTACTGTTTCCTTTAGTCACTGAGTGAACCTGACTAAATTGCATAATTCACTTCTTTGAAATTCAAATTAGGCTTTAAGTCAGGCCTTCGAGACATGAAAAAGGTCATAATTCCCATTTCTTCAAAACGAACTATGCAATTAAGTTGGCCCATGCATACCTCATGGCATATGCATAATCATGTCTTTAAAGTAATTTTTGACGATTGACTTTTTAAAATCATTTGCATATTTTAGACTTGATGGGAAAGAGTGATATTCAAGTGTTCAAAGTTCCCTGAGCCGAACTCCAATCATGGTGGGATAGCATGGGCGAAGCCAGCCAGAAGTATGCTGAATCACGACTAGGATACCTGTTAGACCTGCTGAAGATTGAGTGTCCACCTGCCTTTATCCAAGCCATGGCGCTCTATTGGGATCCTACCACCGCTACATTCTGCATGGAAGGACGGGAGATTACTCCCACTATCGAGGAGTACAGTGCCGTCATCAGAGTTGAGTTCACTCACACACTCGTTCGACCCCCCATAGGATTTGAACCCTTAAGTCAGGTGGCTGAATTCCTTAACACAAGCCTAAGCGAAGTCAAAACAGATGCAAAAAGCAATTCTGGACGAATCTCCATCTCTTTCCTTATAGACCAATTTTCCCGCCTCCCTGCTACTAAAGGGACCAAATCTGGTAGAGCCTTTGTCTTGGCATTCTTCAGCTTTGTGCTGTTCCCAATCTCATCTGTCACCTTCGACGCCATCATGGCTATAGTAGCCAGACAAGTCTGTTGTGGGTGTGATTACTCAAACATCATCCTTGCCGAAACCTTCCTTTCCTTAAATCTCTTCAAGAAAAATAAAAAGGGAATCTTTAGAGCCTCTAGTGATCTTTTGTATCTGTGGTTCACATCCCATATCAAACAATTCCACATCCGCATGGGTTTCACTGGAATCATCCCTGATGCACATCCTCTTAAAACTTTTGTTAGAGCACATACACATATTCCTAAGTTCAACTTCATAGAGTGGAAAAACTTCCTTAAAGTTCTAAAGCCCGAACAACTCCGATGGCGGCTAAGGTTGCCGACGCTGAACAAAGTCAGATTGGCCTGCGATGACAATGGTCCAGTCCCCTTGCTAGGATTCATCAGCGCTACCGCATACTATATGAAGAGGGTGATCCGACAATTTGGGGCGCTACAAGGGATCCCTTCTCCACCACAACCTGGTATCTTTTCTTTTGACATACCGAGCAAGACTCTTATGGAAGAGGAGAAGAGACAGTTTGAAGCCAAGGTGACATCCATCATCTGCTCCTTGAAGAATTCGTAAGCCGAAGAAATAAGTTGGCCTGAAAACATGACTCGTGCAGAAAACATTCATAGAGCCACTGCGGAATACATTCAGCACTTTAAAGCGACCAGACGAAGCCTTGTCGAGCCCTACATACCCGAATACATCGTACCGTACGTACCTGGAATAGAGCCGTATGTACCCGAAGACATGGGACCGCTGCCATATTCAGAGGATGAGGAGCCCCAGACTGAAGAGGGGAATCCATACTGGGATGATGAGGATACCTTAGGCCTCAAGCATCCTGGACTTGAATAGACTAAAATAAGCAAACATTGTGACACTTTCTCATACATTCTCATTTCTGTGTGATGCTATTTTGGACACATGAGCATAAATGTGAACATGTTTCGTGAAATCATAAAAACTATCGTCAGAAATTACGCTTCTTTTAATTTCATGAATTCTTGCCGGAAAATGATTAAAAGAACTACTTACATGAGGTTAAGGCTCACAAGGTAGCCCTTTTTCTTATCTACTGACAAGAAACATGCAACTAAAAGAATTGACCGCTTCTTTTCGTAAAAAACAAAAGAAATACTCACTGAAAATCTTTATGGAACAGGTACACTCCCAACACGGAATTACCAACACATCGTTTCCATACTCGCCTTAAGACAAGAATGGAGCAACAAGAACTGACTCCACGTGTGGGCATGTTGGAATCCCAGATGACTGCCCTAGCAACTATGATGGCCGACATCAAGGCCATGCTGGAAGCCACCCAAGCTAAACAAACAACGGCTCATAACCAGAACAACTCAGGTCCTTCTTTTGTGCTTGATGCAGCAGACAAAGAGGTGACGAGAGATACCCAACGTGCAGAGGAGGATATCCATGAACCAAATAGCCAGTCACAGCAAAAAACCTCTCCTGTTATCATTAACCTCGAGAAGGAAGAGAAGGGGAAACAGACCATAAAAACTGAAGCAGAGGCTAAGAGATTGGCCAAGATCGAAGAATGCTTGAGCAGCCAAGGCTATGAGTTAGCCCGCTTCGACAAGATATCTCCTTTTGCTAAGGTAGAGACTCCTCCTGACTATAAGGAACCAGAGTTCGTAAGAAAGTATAATGGGACAAGCTGTCCCCGTGCCCACCTCAAGTATTACCTATGCAAGATGGCGCACTATTCGGATTACATTCCACTGTTAATGAACACGTTCCAAGAGAGTTTGGCTAGCGCCGCTCTGGCTTGGTTCATTGAGCTAGACCTAGAAGATTATGACGAATGGGAGGATCTTGCAGAAGACTTCCTCAGGCAGTACAAGTTCAACACGGCTACATCCCCAACAAGAGAAGACCTTCTACGAACTTCAAAGGCGAGAGGCGAATCAATCAGGATATATGCCCAGAGGTGGCGAGCCTTGGCTACCCAAGTAAAGCCGTCAATCCCAAAGGAGGAGCTGATTGATTTATTCCTAAAGGCACTCCCCTACGAGTACTTTGACAAGCTAAACACTTCCGGATGTCAAATATTTGCACATTTGATAAAGGTTGCTGAAAGGCTAGAATGGGCCTTGAGAGAAAGAAGGCCTCATGAAGCTTCTACTAGGAAGCAATATCCCTTGAAAAAGGAGAGAGAAACCGAACTTGACATAGCATTTATACTGGATCCCCACAAGCCCAAGCCGTTTGGCAATTCCAATCAGACCAAAGGAGGATCGTCCTGGTCGGCACCGAAAGTACAAGAGCCTAGAAGAAGGCAACCCCAGAAGTAATTTTCTCAGCTCCCGAGGCCTTTATTCAAGTTGCTCCCAGCGCTGCTAGAGCAACGCCTGGTGGCAAAAGAATCGCCTAGGGTAAACCCTGTTAAATATCCTGGCTTTGACGAGAACCAAACATATGTCTACCACATGGGCGAGAGAGGACATAATGTGGACAACTGTTATATCATTAAGCTGAAGGTGCAAGCTCTGATTGACAGTCAAATTATGAAGTTTGACAATGTGGCCTCAAATGTACAAGAAAACCCACTTCCAGATCATCTCGCAGTAGGAGTGATATTTGCTGAAGCGGAGGAAGACTATCTTAAGCTGAAGATAGACGTGCCTAAGCTGACCGACTTGCTGGCAGCCGCTTCGTCATACCCAAAAGCAGGAGAGATCTCTGCTGACGAAAAGAAACTATGCATTGCCAAAATGATGAGCTTAGGGATAATGTCCGATATCACCAATGAAGAATTCGAAGGAGTTGAAGCTTCTTTATCTTTGAAAGGAAGCTACTTCGTGATCAAAACTGAACAGGGTAGCACCTGAGATATCCCACACGAGAATCTGGTAGACAGTCTCAAGCCGGTCACTCAGTCAGAAGAGGAATTCGAAAAGGACGAACTGAAAGCCAAGAGACGAAGTCTAGCGGACAGCAAATTTATGGCCAACGCGCTGGAAAAGGGCGAAATTGTAGACAACCTTGATCAAGATTCTGGAGGGTACAACTTCAAAGTGAAATATTCAGCCCCTCCCAGATTTTATCAGAAAATTGAGGACATCATACCAGACGGATGGGGAGGTATGGTTGATCTCTCTCAATCAGAGACCTCGAAGGACGTGGAAAAACTTTTTTCAAAAAGGCTTGACGACACCGTATCAATGGTCGAAGTTGCTACGACAATGGTAATCAGATTGGAAGAACTTGATAGCCTGAGCGAGGTGGAGGACTACCTAGTCAAGCCTGTTGTGATTCAATTGCCGCAAGAAGAGGCAGACAACACGACTAAACCAGAGACATCTTATCAGATGACTGTAACTATAGAGTCCCTCCAGTAGAAGAATATGATCCTAAAGTAGTCCATTGGGACTATGGGACTAAAGAAGTAGACGCGGTAATGAGGTCTGGACGGTTTTATGCCCCCAGGGAAGGCGAATCCGAAAAAAGGGAGGTCTCAAAGGAAGACGCCGAAAAACTCATATCAATCATCAAAACCAGCGAGTTCGAAGTAATAGAGCAGCTGAGGAAGATGCCAGCTCAAATATCCTTGCTAGATTTATTCATCAACTCAGAGAAGCACAAGAACGCACTGTTGAAAATACTCAACGAAGTACATGTCCCTGAATCAATTAACGAGGTACAATTAGGGGACTTTGTGGGGGCGATCATTTTAAAAGACCAATTGAGCTTCTCTGACGAGGACTTCCCCATGGAAGGAAGAGGGCACAACAAGGCCTTATATATCTCTGCGCAATGTAATGGGAAAAGAGTGGCACACGTATTGATCGACAATGGATCAGCCTTCAATATTTGCCCTTTGGCTACCCTAAGAAGTTTGGGAATCAATGATGAAACGATTAAGACATCCAAAACGGCTGTGAGAGCTTTCGACGGAATGAAGAAGACTGTGGTGGGCGAGATTGAGCTGGACGTATTCATTGGCCCGACAAAATTCTCTATAAACTTCCAAGTAATGGACCTGCCCAACGCATTCGGATTCTTGCTGGGAAGGCCTTGGATCCATACAGCAGGAGCCGTCCCTTCGAGCTTGCATCAAAAAGTACGCTTTGTAGTGGATGGGAAGGTGATTACCATACATGGAGAAGTCGACCTCCAGATATACCAGAACAGTGCCATTCCCTATATTGAACCCGAAGTGAAAACAGAAGCAAGCTATCATTCCCTAGAACTGGTAGCCACAGTTCATACCCCGGCAGGGACAAGGTTGAGAACCCCATACGTCTCAGAAGCCAATCTTTTACCAGCCAAGATGCTACTGGCATATGGGTTTGATCCTAGAAGAAGTCTGGGTAAGCACAGTCAAGGGATAAATACCCCCTACAGTTAAAAGCTAACCCGCATAGAATGGGCTTAGGGTATCAGAAATATCACGTGGATGAATCTGTCCCAAAGGCAACGGGCCGAGGCCGAGGAAAAAGCCTGGGACGCCTGGGAGGCCGAAACAGCCTGAATAACGCATTCATCGGTTCTCCAACTTGGAAAGGCAGGTTTCGAATGTTCAATAATCCTCTAAATGCTTACTTCAACCAGAACTCTAAATGGTTGTCTGAAGAGGATGTCACTTCACCGATAGAACCAGATCTGACAAATCCTTTTCTTGAAGACAACTCTGTGAATGCCGTCATAGAGTTGCTAAGTGATGAAGCTACTTCCTCTGAGTAACGAGACTCTTCCCTTGTCCTTAAATAGTGCATTTAGAACTTTTTGCATTTTGTCGCATTTTCTTTCCTTATTGTACGTATAGGGAAATGCCTTTGGATCTCCGGCCGTTGGTCCAAATAGCACATCTTGTAACGCGGCCCATCTTGCATTCAATAAAACCATACATATTTTGTTAAGGACATATGGAACCACGAATCAGCCCAATGATGATACTAGTCTTCTGCATAGAAGCTTGAGGCCTGATTTGCCGTATGACTCCTGATTTCCAAAGAGATTTCCTTGGGGCAAGGATATCCAATGACATGAGGATTAGTCCCGTTTATACCTGTACCTATTTCGAAAACTCTTTCGAAAAGACTTTCCATGATCATGCATGTCATTCTTATGGAGTACGAACTAACCATACTCATGACATTTCAGGCATATCATCTCAAACATGCATATCAGGTTATTACGAGATTCGGATTTCTCCAGTGACCATTCTTATAGCAATGAGGAAGATGAAGACGAGGGTTATGCGTCTATCCGTAGAGATTGGAATGCCTTTGAGGAATCGACGCCCCCTACTTCAGAAGAACCAATCAGTGTTAATCTGGGAGACTTCGTAAATATCAAAGAGGTCAAGATCGGTGGGCATTTATCCCGAAATGAAAGGCTCAAGTTCACAGAGTTATTAAAAGAATATCAAGACATTTTTGCATGGTCTTACGCTGATATGCCAGGCCTAGATCCTAAGATTGTGGAGCATGCCTTACCCACAGATCCTAGTATCAAACCTGTCAAGCAAGGTAGCAGACGGATGAAGGCCGAGTTGGAAGATAAAATTAAGGAAGAAGTCATGAAACTTCTCAGGGTAGGCTTCATTGAAGCCATCCCATACTTAGATTGGATTGCAAATATAGTCCCCGTCATGAAGAAGGATGGTAGAGTTCGGATCTGCGTGGATTACCGAGATCTAAATAGAGCAAGCCCAAAAGATGATTTTTCACTTCCTCACATTGATGTGTTGGTGGATAGCACAGCAAGTTATGAGTTGTTCTCGTTTATGGATGGATTCTCGGGATACAACCAAATTTTCATGAAACAAGAAGACAAATCAAAGACTGCTTTTACCACATCCTGGGGGAACTTTTGCTACAAAGTCATGCCCTTTGGATTAAAAAACGCCGGGGCTACCTATCAGAAGGCCATGGTCACATTATTCCATGATATGATCCACAAAGAAATTGAAGTGTACGTCGATGACATGTTTGCCAAATCCAAGAAAGAGCAGGATCACGTACAGGTGTTAAGAAAATTATTTGAGCGCCCGCGCAAATATAAGTTGAAGTTGAACCCTAACAAATGTGTGTTTGGGGCGAGATCTGGGAAACTTCTTGGGTTTATAGTCAGTAACAGGGGCATTGAGATTGATCCTTCAAAGATTCAAGCTATCCACGATTTGTCAACTCCCTCCACAGTAAGACAAGTGAGAAGCCTTCTGGGGAGACTGAACTATATTGCCAGATTTATCAATCAGCTGTCTGATGTGGCTAAGACGATCTTCAAATTGCTTAAGAAAGGCGCGAAAGTAACATGGGATGCTGAATGCAGCAGAGCATTCCAAATGATCAAGAACTATTTGATCACACCACCGGTACTTGTGCCACAAATTCCTGGTTACCCATTGACCTTATATCTGACTATACAGCAGGAATCCTTGGGAGCCTTACTTGCCCAAACGAGCCCGATAGATGGTAAAGAAAGGGCCATCTATTACCTGAGTAAGAAATTCACGCCATCCGAAGCAAAATATGTACCAGTTGAAAGGGCCTGTGTAGCAGCGGTATGGGTACTTCGTAGACTGAGGCAGTATACCCTACACCACCACATTCAGCTTATAACAGAGAACGATCATGTCAAGTACCTCCTGGAGAAACCCGCTTTAATTGGGAAATTAGCAAAATGGCAAGTGATGCTGTCTGAATTTGATATCAAGTGTTCTCCACAGAAATCAGTAAAAGGAAGGGCTATAGCTGACATGCTAGCAGAAAACCCGTCAAACGGTGAGTCTCCTGAGGTAACAAGCACAGAAGGTCAAATTCTCAACTTAGCGGAAGACAAGTGGGTCATGTATTTCGATGGTGCTGTTAATCTATCAGGGGCAGGCATTGGGGCAGTACTGATATCCCCTGATGATCAACATTACCCTGTGGCGGCAAAAATAACTTTCCCTTGCACCAACAACATCTCAGAATTTGAGGCGTGCATTCTAGGCCTACGATTGGCCATTTCCATAAAGATACCTAGGTTGCAAGTTTTTGGAGATTCCATACTCATCATTGTACAGACACAGGGAGAGTGGAAGACAAAAGATGCAAAACTCATCCCTTATCATGAATACCTTGAGGAATTAACACTCGAATTTGAAGAAGTGTTATTCGAGTACCTATCGAGATCCCACAATCAATTTGCAGATGCGTTAGCCACCCTTGCCTCATGTTGCAAACAACTGGAGGGTTGGATATAGAACCCCTTAGGATCAATATAGTTGAAAGGCCAGCTTATTGTATGCTAATTGAAGAGGAATTTGATGGGGGACCATGGTATTACGACATCAAGAATTATCTTTCAAAAGGGGAGTTTCCTGAAGGATGCCACCCAGGAGACCGGAGATACATAACCAAGATGGCCAACAAGTTCTTCCTCAGCGGACAAATTCTATACAAAAGGTCGTTTGACTCTACTTTGTTGAGGTGCGTAGATGCCAAGGAAGCAAATATTCTCATGAAAGAGATCCATGAAGGTATATGTGGGCCTCACATGAACGGCCACCTCCTCGCCAGGAAGATCATGCGGCTTGGCTATTTTTGGATGACCATCGAATCAGACTGCTGCCAGCATGTCCGATCATGCCACCAATGCCAAATATATGGTGATAAAATGAAAGCACCCCCAAACGAACTACACCAAATGTCTGAAGTTTGGCCTTTCTCTATGTGGGGGATAGACATGATAGGGCCTATTAATCATGTGGCTTCTAATGGTCATCGCTTCATCCTGGTAGCGATTGATTATTTCACAAAATGGGTAGAGGCCAGTTCCTACAAGAATGTCACTGCAAGGAATGTGGCAAGATTCGTCAAAAGAGACATCATCTTCTGGTATGGTACCATTCAAGCGATCATCACAGATAATGGGTCTAACCTGAGCAACAAGATTGTCAATGGTCTATTGGATCACTTCGGTATTCGACATCTGAATTCATCCCCCTACCGCCCACAGATGAATGGAGCAGTGGAAGTAGCCAACAAAAACATCAAAAGAATCTTGGCTAAAACAGCAGAAAACTACAGGGATTGGCATGAAAGGCCGCCCTTCGCCTTAATGGCTTACCGAACGTCAATCAGGACTTCTACAGGGGCAACTCCCTACAGTCTGGTGTATGGGACGGAAGCAGTCCTACCCGTGGAAGTTAAGATTCCCTCTTTGAGAATCTTGTCAGAGGGTAAACTCTTCGAGCCAGAGTATTCCAAGCACAGATACGAACAATTGAATTTAATAGACGAGAAGCGTCTTAAAGCCATTTGTCATGGAAAAACTTACCAGAAGAGGGTAGCCAGGACGTTCAACCGAAAGGTCAAGACCAGAAATTTCGAAGTAAATGACTTGGTAATTAGGAAGACTTTGCCGAGTAAAATCCATCCGGGAGGTAAATTCACCCCGAATTACGAAGGCCCCTACATCATCAAGAAGATTCTCACTGGAGGAGCATTAATTCTTGTAAACTCCGAAGGAGAAGAACTGGGGCACCATGTAAACTCAGATGCTGTGAAGAAGTATTACCCTTGAAATAAAATCAGATTTCGATTATATGACTCATCCCGGACTGAGCCAAGTCATCATAATAGTCATTGCATAGGCATATCATGCATCCATGCATACATTAGCATGTGTTCAATATTGCAGCACCCAAGGAAGCAAAGCCCTTAATGGCAAATACCAGGAATGTCTGATGAAGACAGCAGACAGCAAAACGAAGAGCAGAAAAACTGCAAAGAATGGCACAGGGGCACGCTCCAAAATGAACGAAGCCATTGAGCAGGATTCATCCCCCCAATCAGATGAAGACATCATCGCCATAGGTCAAAATGACTGATTTATGTAATCTACACATTGGCATTCAGATGGGAATGCATAATCAAGGAGACCTAACGGCGTGGCGGCCAGACTTTCATGAATTTATGAATTTCCATTGGAGCGCATGATCAAGGGTAAGGTGTATTGTTATAATTTTCTGAAATTTGAGAGCATACACTGACATATTCCTTTCATATTTTTTCAGGGATCCTTGGCCACGCTGGACATGTAAGTATTCATTTCCCTATATCTCAGGTTTTTTCAGGGATCCTTTCAAATGTAAGTATTCATTTCCCTATCTCACGTCAGCAAAAGAATAAGGAGCAGAGCGTTCACCAGCGAGACAAGAGAGATTGAGTGTCAAGATTCGTTTTTCTTTTCCCCAGTCGAGTCGGTCTAGACTCAGGTGTCACCTGTCTTTGAGCGAAACCTCTCACGAGATTCCTCTCAAGGAGGGGCAGCTGTTGACACCTGATTTTTTGACCAAGTCTTTTTCAGCTTTATTTCGAAAAATCACAAAAAATCCATAAAAAGTCAAAAAATTACAAAATCAACTTTGGTAGCCTTGGCCAAGCCCAAGGAACCATTCTTGACCAAAAAATAATTTTTCATATTTTTCACATTTTTTTAGTATTTTTTAGAAAATGGAAAAATACTCAAAAAATCAAGAAAAACAGCGTTTGAGGTCACAAAAATATGGAAAAATAGCCAATATTTTTATTTTAAATCCCTTGTCTTTTTGACCTCACAAAAAGTCCAAAATAAAATTCAATTGTATATGTTCCTTTGTTATACATATGATTGAATTTGAGAAACAAATGTCAATCGAGTCTTTTAATTTGCAATTTTGGCATTTTCTAGGATCTTGACATCCATTCTAACTGTCCCTTATTGTAATTTAGCCCAATTGATTGTACAAATTGCTCAATTGCACGAATTTGGCAAAATTGCATACTAAAATTGCATTTTTAGTCCTTGAAATTGAGCATAATTGAAATTACTTTCAATTTAAGGGCTATCATTGCAAATTAAACATACTGCCCAATGGGTTTCACCATTTTGAATCAATTGGCACAGGTAATTTGACCCAATTTGATCATTTGAACCTTCAATTGCATAATTCTCCAATTTGCAATTAAAAGGAAATTTGGGGTTTTTGTTGAAACTGGTATGAACTTTTGGGAAAAATCACATTTTTTGATAGAATTCATGCCCTAGATTCGATTATGAGGTTCAATTGCAAAAATTTCCTGTTAATTTGGATTTAATTTGGAAAATTGCAAGTCGGGACCGGTTCGGACCGGTCTGACCGCCGGTTGGACTGGTCGAACCGGTCCAGAACAGTGTCTTCTTCTTCCCCAAAACGCTCGTGCAAATGAACAGTGACAGATCGAGTTTTGAAGACCAAATTGAAGGTCAATTTGCGACTAATGGAAAGAGGAATGGTGGGCATTTTGTTCCTCTCATCTTCCCCCGTCGATCGACACCAACAGCACCATCCAACGTCACCGGAGCGGAGAGTAATCGGATGGTCAAGGTCGCGGGACCTACAAAAGTCAAACAAAGTTTGAAACAGCTCAAATCCATGCCAAATTCGTGCGAAATGAGACTCGTCGAGGGACCTAATGAAACTGAACGGAAAACCCAGCTTCTCCGTCGTCATTAGCATGCCATTTGGCACGTGATGGCACGTGAGTTGAAGTGGGCAGAGGATTCCCCGTTCGGCGCCAAAATTTCAAAGAACGATATAAGCCAATAGACCTTCGCGAAGTAGGCAGTTGGTGGATTCAGTTCGAAGAGAGGAAACTGAATCAAGAGAGAGAAAGAACGAGAGAGAGAGAGAGAGAGAGAGAGAGAGAGAGAGAGAGAGAGAGAGAGAGCTCACCTTCCCTCGCGGTGGTCGAAGGTTTGAGCTCGGATTTGCAGAGCGCTGGTTGGGCCTTCGGAGGCTAAACCGAAGCTCCACGAGGTCGTCAAGAGGTCGCCCAAACTCCCAGGAAGCGAACGCCACCGATCGCGCCGCCTGAAACCGCGGAAATAGGTAAGACGAAGCTTAAAGCTCTTCACCGTGCATTAATGGTGACTTGCTTGTTTTACGTTCTTTTTCGTTATTTGCGTGTGCGTTTTCTTCCCTGAAAATCACTGACCATTGTCGAACATCTATTTTGTATCGATTTCGCTTGCATACCCCGAATTGAGTCTCCCAATCCCAACCTCTATCGTCGAACACTGTCCATTCTTGCCCAGCCAAATCTGAGCCGAACAGCTCAATCGGAGCTCGAGGTAAGCCTTCTAAACTTCCTCTGGTGCTATTCTATGACTGGATTGCCATGATTTGTTACGAATCGAGCTATTGAATCTCCATGGCCGTACTCGACATTCTATATGATACTCGCGATTCTGTGGATTATGAGCTCTGATTCTTAGATATGTTAGACTAGAGGTGACGGCGAGTCGATTAGTGTTGGTCTCGCGCGATTTCATCAAGATCCCACCGTCGGATCGTCGCCGGAGAAGCATAGCCGTTCGTCCAGTTGCAGGCGCGAGGTTGAAGACGATGCGTACGTGGCGAGGTCAACGAGTCAAAGGTCTAGGTGGCAACACGCGATTGGTCCACGTGGATGTCGAGTCAGCATGGCCGTTGGGTCTGTTATTCGAATAGAAAAGATCGGACGGTTCAGATAAATCGAACCTAAATTCTAGTGGCCGTCCGATTAGTAAATAGGATTATCCGAAAATAGTTTTAAAATCAGAAAATCAAAAATGGGATGAAACGGTGCCGTTTAGTTTAGTTGTAGTGCGGCGTCGTTTAGGTTAGTATGAATGGACGGCCCAGATCTAGGCTTGAGTTTTAATCGTGGCCGTAGGTTAAAGTAGTCAGATCAGACGGCCTGGCTGAGTCTTCGTTCAATCTGAACCGTAGGATTTAGTAATCTGATCCGGCGGTCGTGAATTAGCCACTCGGTTCAATAGGAGCCGTCGGATCAAGTCTAGATAATCCAAAAAAAAAAATAAAAAAAAAGGTGCAGATACGGCGTCGTTTAGGTGAACGGGTCTGGGCCGGGTTCCGACCCGAGTGGGTTGGGTTGACCCGACCCGAATAACATTTTTTTAATAAAAAAATCGGAAAATGATTTTAAAAATAAAAAAAATCAGAAAAATCCTAGAAAATAAAAAAATGCTAGAAAATTCCAAAAAAAAAATGGAAAAATTGTGGGAAAATCCTAGACGCTCCAGAAATCCCCAAAAATTGGGGATTGACCACAGACAACTGGTCAACCCTATTTTTGGGGTTTCTTATCCATTCTTCCGAGACTTGACGATATTACCCTTTAGGGGTAAGTCGCCTCTGCTGTATATGCGAGATAAGGTCGATAATGCCAAGGTAAGAATTAGGGTCAGGTAGACGACCAATTCTTAGGCTTGGGTTTTCGAGTCCAGCCTCTTTTCTCAAAATGACGATTTTGCCCTTTAAAGGGAAAATCGTCTTTCTTGTTCCAATCGAGTCCTGAAAATTGCTTAAAATTAGGGTTTAGGTCAGGTGGACGACCAGCCCTAATATTTAAGATTTTCAGTTCTCATCTTTATCCAAAATGACGACTTTACCCCTCCGAGGGTAAAATTACTTTTAAATCCCAGAAAAATCCTGGAAATTCTCGAAAAATAGGAAATGGATTGGATTGATGACCAATCCTATTTCCCCTGTCTTTTGACTTCCCAATTCATCTAAAATGACAAATTTTCCCTTTTCAAGGCGAATTGTCCCTAAATAGTTCAAAATTACGATTCTGCCCCTCATGGGCGAATCATGTCCAAATCACTCTTAATCCTTGATTGACATTTCTCTAGGCTAATAGGGCCTCATTAGGGATGCCAAGCTGCTTTCATGTGTTTTATCCGCATGTACTGGATCCTTGATTTGCGCACTTATTTCTGTTGATTGTGAGTGATAGGGTAGCTATTCCCATCTGCATGAACTCCTAGATTTAGGATCTGTACCCCACTCGTATGTATAAAATCCAAGGATCAGATAAACTATTCAACTTAGGTACCGAAAGGGCGTCAACTCTGACAGTTGGCGTAATTAAGTCCCCGAACCCACTTCTCTGGTTCTCGCAGAATCGAATAGACCACTCCAAACTATTCGATAGGGTTTCCGATCGTACCCTCCACGAAATGATTGGTGGCGACTCCTTGGCATGTACACTTATCACATGTCACTAGACCACACTGAAGGTCGACCACGTATATCCAGCAGTTGCGATTTGGGTAATGGACCTTGGGAGAGGCCCGCGTCCGATCATGCAACATCGGACGGCCCATTAACCCCCGCTAGCCCGATGGCACTCGAGAGGGTCGCGACAGTGTCTTGGGAGGTGTCCTTTGGTGTCAAATACCAAATTGTTTGTAATATTCATCAAAAGGACCAATATACTCTCCCCCGTTATCAGTTCTGATGCATTTCAAATTCTTTCCAGTCTGTCTCTCGATTGAAGCCTGAAATTGCTTAAAAGCTTCTAACACTTGGTCTTTAGATTTCAAGGTATAAACCCAAAGCTTTCTTGAATAATCATCTATGAAAGTAACAAAATAAAGAGAGCCGCCAAGTGATTTTGTCTTCATAGGACCACAAACATCAGAATGCGCTAAATCAAGTATACCTGACTTTCTCGAAAGAGGGGAGCTTTTGAATGCAACTCTATTCTGTTTTCCTACTAAACAGTGTTCACACTTTTCAGCGCCGAATTTTTCATTCCTGAAAGGAGCTTCTTCTTAGACAATATTGACAAGCCATTCTCACTGATGTGATTGAGCCTCTTGTGCCATCACTCAACTGTCTCTTCGTTGTCTACTGTATTAATTTTGTATGTGGATAATTTTGCCTACATAATGTACAACAAAGAAAAGTTATTTCCTCTAGCCACAACCATAGACCCTTTAGTGAGCTTCCATCGACCATCACTGAAGGTGTTGCAATACCTCTCATCATCCAGCTTACCTGTGGAAATCAAATTCAATCGAATATCAAGTATATGCTTAACATTATTCAATACTAACCTCGTGCCATTGCTGGTCTCTAGGCACACATCACCAATGCCTACAACTTCAGCCAGCCCATTGTTTCCCATCATCACAGATCCAAAGTCGTCTGCCCTATAAGATGTAAAGAAATACCTATGAGATGTAGCATGAATAGATGCACCACTATCGATTATCCAACTTGTCTCATGACATGCAAAATTCACTGCATCACCATAAAAAACAATGAAAAAGTCTTAAGAAAGTACAGCAACACGATTGTCATCGCTATTATTATCACTTTTCGTCTCTTTACTTTTCTCTTTCTCTTTCTCTCTTTTCAACTGACGGCAATACCTTTGGATATGTCCCTTCTGATGGAAATAATGGCACTTAATATTTACAAATTTATTAGATTTGCCTCTACTTTTATCTCGACTCTTATCCATGTTCCATGAACTTCGAGTCTCACTTCTTTCCCTTTTTTCAACAACCAAGGCATCAGAGTGTGAAGAGGATCCCTGTGTCTTCATTCTCATCTCTTCATTCAAAACACTGCTCTTGGCTAAATCCATAGTAATCTTACCATCCGGGACTGAATTAGACAAAGAAGTTCGGAACGTTTCCCACGAGTCTAGCAAAGTGCCAAGCAACCATAATGCTTGTATCTCATCATCAAACGTGATTCCCATCGCAACCAACTGATTTATAATTCCTTGAAAAGAATTTAAATGGTCAGTCAAAGGAATACCATCATGATATCCCAAAGCCATCATCTGTTTAATCAGAAATAACTTGTTATTTCCAGTCTTTTGAGCATATAATTGTTCGAGCTTATTCCACAAACTGCGTGCATGTGTTTCTTCAGTGATATGGTTCAAAACATTATCATCCACCCATTGTCTAATATAACCACACACCTGACGATGGCATATAGACCATTCAGCATCAGATTTATTCTCTGGTTTCTCATAAGCAAACACGGGAAAATAATAATCATTCACATATAAAAGGTCTTCCATTTTTCCTTTCTAGACATGATAATTTGAACCATTCAATGTAACCATTCTACTCGTATTCGTTTCCATCGTTCAACACAAGGAACACAAAAAAATTCCAATGAGAACCAAGCTATGATACCACTTTGTTAGGAGATTAGCGATAATCCTAACAATATCGAATTAGCGTAGCGAAACAAAGAAATCTCCCCTCTTGTGCAAACCTAATAGAAAACGTTATAATAGGGCGATATATCTGACAGATATAAACACCAAGCACCCACGAATACAAGAGAATTGTTACGTGAAAAATCTCCCCGATGTGAGGAGATAAAAAATCACGGGACCGTAGTCCACCCAAAAACTTCGCTATCAACGAATTGGATAGACAATGTTCTTCTCTAGTTAATACTAGAGGTACATAGCAGCAAATACATCAAGAATACCATTCTTGACAATACACGTGAAATCGCAAGAGATCAAGGATAAATCTCACCAAAACGTAAGTTTAGTTCTACCCATGAAAAATCCAATGAAAGAAGATACAGATGAAAATCAAACCCATCAGATCCGAGAACAATGCGTTGCGAGCAATCGGACTACGAATCGACCTCTGATGTAAGCTTGATGAAATCCGGATGGCATCCTCTTTCAGATTTTCTTCGCTCTTTCTCTATTTCTACTACATCTAAAAAGAACGTCTTTTGCGGCTACAACATATATGATAGCGAGAAACCCTATTTCTCCATATGTGTCAATATACGGGCTCAAGCCATGGGCTTGCACTTCATTGGGCTTCCTCCATATAGGAGTGACCCTACCAACACAAACTTCTCCAGCTTGTTGAGATTACATACATATGTAAGAAGCTCAACAAACCCTATAAACCCAGATCCTGAACCTATTGAAAAGTCTTAACCCTATAAACTCATACCCTAGCTCTATTAAAAAGTCTCTCTCTCCTTTTGTACCATCTAGTTCGATCAATTACTGTTCGCTCGTTTTGCAACAAGGACAATCTTTCACCGAAATTTGTTCTCCGATTTTTATTATGAGAGTTCTGTGGTGATTCCAAACAAGAAACATCCAAGCAAGTATAAAAATCATTGAATAATTGTACAAACGTAAAACGAATCGGAGTTTGACTCGACGAAAAAGTTTATAAAGTACAAAGAAAACAAACTTCGACGGAGCTTGACTTGACGACAAAGATTGAATACGCTGTGGTGCTACGCCGGAGTTTGACTCGACGACGAAGCACCAGGATAAAGATTCATATCGGAGTTTGACTGCAACTACATCTAAGAAAATTTGAAATGTAGTGAAAATAAAGATAAAGAAAAGATAAACCGATAAAGAATGTTGAGTTTCTGCCGTTGATTTGGGGGGCGTACAAAAAACACACTTGGGTATTTATAATCCCTTACAGACGGTTACAACTTTAAAAATTTAAATAAAAGATAAGTTCATGATGGCGGTTATTGTCATTCATGGCCCCCTATTTTCCAAGTATTCTCCACATTCAAATAACCACCCTTATCCGTAAGCAGTTTTGTTGTTGACGCCAATGCTCTCCAACTATCGGTAAGTTGCCAACGCTAATGCTCACCAACTATCGATAAGTTGCCGATGCCAATGCTTACCAACTTTCGGTAAGTTGTCAACTATCGGTAAGTTGCCGACGCTAATGCTCAAGGATCCCTAGAAGTGGCCAACCGGAACCGTGGACCTGGAACCGGCCCGTTGACCGGGCCCACGGTTCCATATTTTTCGAAATTGAATTTTATTATATTATAGTTTATAATAATTTATAAAATTACATTATAATAATAATTCAAAGACAATTCCTCTCCTCGCTTTTTTTTTTTCAAATTTTATTACAATGTAAAATTTCATTATAATTTATAATTAATAATTTATTAATTTTATTTCATTATTTATTATTTTAAAAAATAAAATTAAAGGTTCGGAACCTGAACCGGGAATCGGAACCCCAGTTTCGCCTTTTTGTGGACCTAAAACCGCCGGTTCCAAAACCGAAACCGGCCACATCTATAGATGCCTATTCCCGTGACTTTCATCTGTGAGTCAATTTTGAGTGTCAATATATGCCCCCTTAAAAGAATCGAATGATTTACCATTCATTCAATTCTTTTAATTTAGAAAATCAAGAGTCTTTAGGTGCCCCATTGTCATCGCCAAATTCGATTCACTATTATGCCGAAGATGTTCACTAGATATTACTTAAGCAGGTTGTCCTCCAAACAACTTATTGATCACCATATTTGGTCGTTTGAGGGGAGTACACTATTGATCATCCTACCCGCTGCTCCTCTCACATCTGATTCTTGAGGCTTTCTATGCCAGTCGCAAGATCAACCTTCTTCGACACCCAATTGACGGTTTCGAATATCCTCCTTATAGCAACCACTCCAATTGCCTTCTCTACTTGTCGGTAGTTGCTTCGGGATGCGGACACCTCTTTCTCGCTCTTGTTCCCATCGGCTGTTCAGTCGAAAAACATCACCAGGATTGTCAAGATCAAGTTGATTTCTAGTATGTACCATCGTATTTCCTGAAATCAGCAACACTTGTCCCATCAGGCGTGCCAAAAAGATGTTCGCTCATTTTGCAACAAGGACAATCTTTCACTGAAATTTGTTCTTCGATTTTTATTATGAGGGTTCTGTGGTGATTCCGGACAGGAAATATCCAAGCGAGTATAAAAATCACTGTAGAATTGTTAATATGTCTTGAATAGTTAATGGCTTAAGTTAAGGGTCTTGGGCCAACATTAGGATTTGAGGGGTAATACTATAAATATTGCTTTTTGCTCAAACTGTCTGATTGAGAAGCTTACGTTGCCTCTTTTGTAATCCCTGATTCTCATAGTGGATTTTACTTCTCATTTCTCCCGTGGTTTTTCCCGCAATGATTTCCACGTAAATCTTGATGTTCCATTCTTCTCCTCTGTCTCAATTTCATTTTAGTTTTCGCATTGTCGTAACAAGAATTGTACAAATGTAAACTAAACCGGAGTTTCACTCGATGGAAAAGTTTAGAAAGTACAAAGAAAGCAAACTTCGACGGAGTTTGACTCGATGACGAAGATTGAAAACGCAGCGATACTCCGCCAGAGTTTGACTCGACGATGAAGCACCAATGATACAGATTCATAATGGAGTTTGACTCAACGACGTGAATTTGAGAATTGCAACCACATCTAAGAAAATTTGAAATGCAGTGAAAATAAAGATAAAGGAAAGATAAACTAATAAAGAATGTTGAATTCTATCGTTGATTTGGGGGTTTTACAAAAAACACACTTGGGTATTTGTAATCCCTTACAAATGGTTGCAACTTTAAAATTTAAATAAAAGATAACTTCCTAATGGCAATTATTGTCATTCATGGCCCCCTATTTTCTAGGCATTCTCCACATTGAAATAATCACCCTTATTCGTAAGTAGTTTTGTTGCCGACGCCAATGCTCTCCAACTATCGGTAAGTTCCCGACGCCAATACTCACCAATTATTGGTAAGTTCTAACTATCGGTGAGTTGCCGACGCCAATACTTACCAACTATCGGTGAGTTGTCGACGCTAATGCTCATGGACGCCTATTCCCGTGGCTTTCATCCATGAGTCAATTTTGAGTGTGAACAATTACTTCACTTTTTTTATTCGATTTATTACTTCACTTTTTTTTATTTTCATCATTGTGAGTCTTTTTCTTTTTCTTTTTCTTCTTCTTCTAGAAAGAGAGCATGTTGAGATTACGTAACTCTATTCTAAGTACGCCTAATAATTGCGCGCTTGTACACAGATATATTAGGGTGTAGCCTAAGAGTTAGCATGATTCGAGTTGGTCTGGTTTCCTCAAGGTTCGGAGACCGGACTGACAATCCCGGTTTTCAATTTTCGAAACCGAAGACCAGACCGGACTTTGGGCAGTCCAATGGACCGTAAAATCAAAATAAAAGGTAAAGAAGTATATTTGGCTCACTGATTACAACACTAGATGAAAAAGTAAATCTCAATTTACTTCAATCTTGTCCCACGCACTCACAAACCTCTGAAGACGAGAAGAAGGTTCCCAATGGTGCACTAACTTTTTAGTTTCTTGATTTTTGAAATCTTTTGATCTGTTGTCGTTACCATATTATCTAGACAGTTTTGGGCAAAAACGGTGCTTCGACATGTGAAGATGTTGAGAACCCAGTGGAGGGGTACTAAATCTCTTCGTCTAAACATCAAATTTGCGGAAACATGCCCAAAACACAACTTGCATCACTGATGGGGAAACAAATATACGAAGACATATTGTGATTGTTACATATTAGATGTCATCTTCGCATTCTCGAGAGTTTTGTCGCTTCGAATAAGATTCAACAATAAAGAAAGAGAAAGCGTGGTTCGGTGTCCTGTGTAATACAACTAATATAAGGGGAGGAGAGAGAGAGGTGATGCAGAGTCTATTAGTGGTGCATTTTTGGATTGATTGGACCGGCAGAAATACAATCGGAAGTCGAAACAATGATGCACCTAGAACCGGATCTACGATATCGGAACGAGTTCAAATTCAATCGGTCGAAGCAAAACGGAGTGCTGATCAATACTTACCGCCGTTCCAGCAGTGAACTGCAATGGATTTGCGATGGATTTCGGCGATCCAGGATCGTTTAGATAGATTTTTTAATTTTTTTAGTGTTTTTCAGATTAAATTTTATTATTAGTGGCAATTTTATAATTTTGAGTTTTGTATCCAGAAACCTAGTAAGGTTAGGTTTAATACCTCATATAAAAGGTGTTTTATGTTCTTTTGAGAGAACAAAATATTATTATTGAATTTTTCGAGAGTTTTGTATTCTATCGATTTCCTTTCTACACTGAACGCTGCGTCAGAGGGAAGTTACGTCTACCAAAAGACGTGACTTTCCCACGTTTAAAAAAGGGTAATTGCTTATAACTGCTTTGGCAGTTATCTGCAGTGAGTTGGGTGTGATTGCTCACATGGGCGGCACACCATATGGCCCATGCTCCAACAACAGTGAATGCAGCTGAGAATGTCAATACTTGCCTCAAGATTTGGGTACATGATTTTGATAAAAGAAAGTCTAGAGTGATCTCGATGCGTGCAAGTTTAGACGAAACACTTTTTGGGCTATGTAGCTATCAGCACGACCGCACAAGGCAGGAGCTGCTTATTTGTTTAGAATATTACTGGTTTCTTTTTGTGGTCAGAATTAGGTTTTGTATTTAAAAAAAAAAATCGGTTCGATTTGGCGGCCCATTGATCCGGTTGCCCCTAAAATGGGGAACCGAATCGTCCTGACACCTGTTTCACCTTGAGGAACCGAAGACTCCAGAACCGGATCCAACCCATCGGTCCATTTTACTCGCCCCTATTGTAGCCCGCTTGCCTATTTTTTCATTTGAAAGATTATAATAATTTTTTCCTAATAAAGTGTTTCACACTTTCCCTCTTATCCTACGTGCCTGTGGGATAAGGGGAAAAATGTAACTTTTTTTTTTTTACAGACAAACATCAACAGATACTTCTACCCGTTAGTTGTCTGGAGTTGGATTGAAAATGCGGGCATTTGTAGATGTGTTATCACAGCTGACGTTGACCTCAACATTACCTACTTTGTGGAAGCAGATTGAAGAAAGCTTTGACAAGACATGAATTTGATTTTACAATAGTTTGTTGGTATGAAGATTCGTTCGATCTTTAGTTTTTCTAGTTTTACTTTGTTTTTCTTCGTTCTATTGAGTTCGTCAATATTTGCAACAACTAAAATGATTGACATAATGTGATATTTGCTGGCCATGACTACCAGAGTAATACAAGCAATTGCAAAAGTGTATCAGAGACTGAAGAGTATTCCGTCCTATATTACTGCATTTATAATATGGGATATCCTCGTCAACGTGCCAATGTTATGTCTTTACCAATTTGACTTTCACTATGAATAACCATGTGACAGTCGACCGACTCTTTTTACATAATGGTAGAATCAATTTGATAAAAAAGATCAGAATGATAAATGCACAATTCCGGCACATTGACCATGACATCTCCTATTATACATGCAGAAATTAAGAACAAAATACCTCTTCATCTTCAATCTATAGTAGCTGCAAATGCTTGTATTTCTCCAATAGTCATGTCCATTTGCTTGTATTTTTCTCAATTCCGCAAACGCCACATTATATTAAGGATTTTTCTTTCTTTCCTTTTTTTTTTTGTCTAAGTAGTAGGAATTAGGAAATTCCCTTGAAACATACGCCTAAGCTACATGAGATTTACTAAGATGAAAAGTCAATTGATTATTCTTGGGCTTTCTTGTTTATAACATGAACTCCAAAAGTGCAACATGGACATATCTCAATTAATATTATCATTATATGCCACAAACCTAACATGCATTGATGGACTAACATGAAATGCTGTTTTGGTAGTTTTATGTTTTTTCATGTAAGCTATGCATTGTTCTACACCTATATGCGTTCCGAAACTAACATGCATTATTCTAAATATGAATTACGAATGCAATCTAAGTTCTATAAATGTGCATGATATGCAACATGAGCATGGCGATTAAAGAATTTTACGAGGTACCAAAACAAGTCTTATTAAAGTTCATCGTTAAAATCCAAATGCAAATTATTTCAATACGTGCAAAATTTATTCGAGAGAAACACACACACACACACACATATATATATATATATGGTAAAGAGAGAAACACATTTATTAGAATCATGAATATGCAATAAGGACCCGACCTTTAGGCTCAATTACACCTATATGTTAAAACCAAAATATCAAATGAGATTTCACAAACCTTGACTAACCTAAATACCAACGTCTAGCGTGATACGAAGAGGGCCGACGATTGGTGAACGCCGGTGAGGGTGATGGAGTAGGTGCGGCTGAATTAATCGATCCGGCGAAAGAAATTGGCTGACGCTACAAAGGACCTCAAGGTGACTTACTGATATCCCAATATCATTCTATTGTTGGTCTAGATGGTAATAGGGTTTGCTCCTCTTCTTGTGATCTTGAATTCAGACTTCATTTGGGAGCACACCAGGAGTAAAATCATGAATGCACCGGGCCGAAATGAGAGGATGCGCCCTTAAAATCGTTCGGGGAGGTAGATAACAATCTAGCGCAGCTCCGCCATGGACCGGTAAGTGCATACAATCATGTCGCAATCTTTTGGGAGAATCGGCGCTTGCGCTACGAAGCTCGCTTACTTACTGTTCGACCCTTCCTTTACCTCATTCAGCAGCATGCCAGCAAGTATTGTGTGGAATTCTACTAGAAGTTAGCCTGACGCAGCGTTCAGTGAAGATACAAGCAAATCTTGCTTAGAGAGAGAAATTCTCGAAAATTCAATATCAAAAATATATTCCATCTGCTCAAACATCGTAAAACACCTTATATAGAGTGTTAACCCTAATGACACCAAAACCAACAAAATTACAAAATTGCCACTAAAAATAAAATTAAATCAAAAAAATGCTAAAATTAAATTCGAAAATTCTAGACGCATCTTCTCGACTTCCGTTGGGACTTCTGCATATCCAATCGATCCATAAATGCATTACTAATATGCTCCGCATCATTCTCCTCCACTTGGGAAAAACTCATCCTCGAGTTAGAATCAGAATCTGGATACAACGGCTCTGTGGACTCATGAAATAGAGATAAGTCAGCAACATTGAAGGTATTGGATATGCCCATGCTTTGTGGAAGGTCGATAACATAGGCATTATCGTTGATCTTCCTACTGACGGTGTAAGGCCCGTATTTCTTCTGCTGCAATTTGCTGTAAGATCCAACCGGTAACTGCTCTTTACGAAGGAAGACCATGACTTGATCGCCGACTGCAAACACATGCTTGCGCCTGTGTTTATCTACCGCAGCCTTGTACTTCTGATTAGCCGCTTCCAACTTCTGCTTCACTTCTTGATGTACCTCGACAATCTGCTTAGCCATATGATCCGCTGCAACACTCTTGTCTGCTTGCTTGGGCAAGTGAATCAAATCCAGAGTATGTTGAGGCGCCTTTGTATAGACAACAGAAAAAGGCGACATGCCAATAGAACTATGAACCGCATTATTATAAGCAAACTCCGCCTGCGATAAAGCAACATCTCACTGCTGTCGCGACCTAAACAATCAGCATTAGGCTAATGGATTATTAAGTTAATTAGATCAATTAACCCAATATGGACTCTCCCAAGCCCTACCAATTCGCAACTTAAATTAATTAGAATGATTTATAAATTTGGAGTCGCCACTAATCATTTTTGGTAGGTCGATTAGAAACCTAAGTAAAACAGCGGGAGAACCACTTTACTTCTACGAACCAGAGATTGTGGATTCGGAGACTTGATTACATTAGTTAATTAAAACTAATGCCCTTTCGGTACCTTTATTCCATGTGAGATGTCTTAAATTGACGACTCAGATTGAATCAATTTGAAGCTCAAAAAAGGTAATTCTTTTTGAATTTTCACTTTTTATAAATGCAATGCGATATGGATGCAATGATATGAACCTATCTAAATGACGAGGTGACATGCGAACCATGCATGATTAAAATGAGATTATCCTATGTGCCGAATTTATATGATTAAATCAAGCATGCAGAAATGGTATCGACTCAATGCAATATAGACATGCGATAATGAGACATGTGAATGATAATGCAATGCATGGGATTCTCAAGAAACTGAGTGGTGTATGTATGTAATTTTCGAAAATTATGATGAGGTAATGAGCAGATTTTTTTTATCTTTTTTATTATTTTCTTTATGATGCTGATGCAACCTAACTACATGACACGTGAGATGACATGACATGGCATAATGACATGGCAAGATGACATGGATAATGACGTGGAAAAATGTCATAAAAATGACGTGGCAGGATGACATGGCAAGATGACATGGAAAGATGACGTAGCAAAATGACATGGCAAGATGACATGACTAAATGACGTGGTAAAATGACATAGCAAGATGACGTGGCAAGATGACGGGGTAAGATGACGTGGCAAAATGACATGGCAAGACGACGTGGCTAAATGCCGTGGAAAAATGTCATAAAAAAATGACGTGGCAAGATGACGTAGCAAAATGACATGGCAAGATGACATGACTAAATGACGTGGTAAAATGACATGGCAAGATGACGTGGCAAAATGACGTGGCAAGATGTGGAACGAATTGGTCATCGTTTTTTTTTAGAAATTCGAAATTTGCTAAACAAAAACCGAACTCGCCATTTTTTTATTCATTTTTTTTTTCAAAAATTATTATTATTTTTATTCCTGAAAATTGTATCCATTTTCCTATTAAATTCGAAAATCAATCTAGGATTTGCCGCCAATCACTTTCAAAAATATTCGCACGCCTTCCATATTTGGAAATCGGGATTGCCATCTACTAAACGCGCCTTCCTTTTTTTAAAAAAATGTGATCGGATTCAAAATTTCCTAATTCAAATCTTTCCTTACCGAACGAGATCGACTTGAAAACGGGAAACTAAACCTAGGTAAGGTAACCATAGAATTTCAATCAATCAATTTCTATCCATTAAGCAAACAATCACACCAACATGGCAAGAATTCAAAAGTCCAAAAAAAATAAAATCTTTATTTCCTAAAAAAAATTCAGCCTTGCCGATTTAGCATTTTTTTTGTATCAACCCCGACAAATCGCGCCCGCGGGGTAACGGACGAAACCGGTCGTAACTTGATTTTTTATTTAGCGAAAATGGCTTTTGATTTTGTTGGAGATTCGCGGTACTTGCAAAGGCAATTAAACTCAACTGAACTAAATCAAACGACCGTGACAAATCAAACAGTTATCAATCAACGATCAACCAAAATCGGATTGGAATTATACTTAAGCCAAGCTTCCTTTCCCTCTTCGAGTTAAGCACCCCCCAAGACCGATTCGATATCCTTGAATTGCGGATAACTTTCCTACTTCGAACCTGAATCGAATTGCGTCATGCACGTATTAGCTCGGAGGGAACTTGCGAACTCTGCTCAAGGCAACGACTCGAGAGAAGATGTCTTCCTGTATATCCTTCATTGACCACCACTTGGACCTTCATTGGATTTTCGCCAAAGCCCTCTGTCAAACTTTCTAATTCACCTAAAGACAGATTTCCATGAAAAGATTAACAAAATCATAATAAACAACATTTGCTCGTGTGGGTAATGTGATGTTGATAAAGAAAATATAAAGATTTCCCCCAATTCTAGTGCGATGATTGAGAATTCTGCCTCGATAATGTGTTGATGCGAGAATTCTCGAGCACTTCAAGATTGCTTGGAAAATCTGCAGGAAATTAATCAAAAGTGATTTGCATGGACCTCCACATGTCACCGAAGGGATTCTTTTGAGAACTTCCCAAAGATTAATTTTTTCGTGAGCCTTCCTCCAAGGTAATCCAGTGAGTCTGCTCAGTGATTCGGATGCGTGGGGAGGCGTCGAGGTGTTGTCGGCTCAGCAGTGGCAACGGATTGAACCACAAGGGTGACGTCGTAGTGTGCGTCGTCAGGCGCATTGGCGAGGCTCGTTATCAATGGATCACTGGTGGGGCTCGATCGAACAAAGGTGCTCGGTTGATGGCTTGTCCGGAGCTATTGCGGGAACGGTGTAAAGGAGGGCTCACTTCCTTTCTCTTTGGCCTCTCTCTAGCCGTCAGCTTTTGTGGATGAAGCACTCCCACGATTTCTCTCTGCCGTGATGTGAATGTATGGCCGTATATTCTGATAAAAAATGCCCCCCCCCCCCCCCTCATAACCCTAGACATAGTGAGATATATATAGTGGATAGTAGGGTTATGCTCCAAGATTCAATCCTAACCGTTGACTCTAAAAATTTCAGACGAGATATCAACCGTAGGATCATAATTTCTGATTCTTGCATAATCCTATCGGGCTAGGATATCACAAAATTCGGCCACCATGGGGGATAGGGCTTTTGGCCAAAAATTCTTTTATAGATGAGCTCATTCGAGCGAACTTAAGGCCTAAGTGGGCTTTAATTAATTAAACGGATAATTAATTACAAGCCTTATTTTTAAAAAAATTAAAATGGACCGAATGAGATTTTAAATTGAGGCAATTATAATTTTCGGTAGTTCCTCCTTTCATGATCGAAAATTCCCGAATTGATTTTAGTTCCGCCGCCTAATAAATTCAGCTCAATTAAGATCGCCTTCGACTGACTACCAATGCATGACAGACAAATAAAATTATGTAATGCATGAAAATTTCTTTTTGCGAAAATTAGGAATAACTCTCATTTTGGGAAATCAATAAATGAATTTCCTAAAATTCAAAATTTAGGTGTCAACAACTACTTCGGTTTATCCCCACAAAGACTTCGAATTAAGTTGCCCAAAGTTCTATTGACCACATCCGTCTGCCCATCAGTCTAAAGGTGAGCTGTGCTACTGAAATTCAGTGATGAGTCAAACAATTTCCATAAGGTTCGCCAAAAATGCCCCAGAAATTTGCTATCTCTATCTGAAGTAATAGACTTAGGCACTCCATGCAGACGAACTATTTCTTTGAAAAATAACCTAGCCACACTCACAGCATCAAAAGTATTCCTACAAGGAATGAAGTGTGCCATCTTGGAAAATATGTCAACTACAATAAAAATAGAATCCACGCCTCTTTGAGTTCTTGGTAAACCCAGCACAAAATCCATTGACAGATCCTCCCATATATTGTCAAGGACAGGTAAGGGCATATACAAACCTGTATTCTTAGATTGCCCCTTAGCAGTTTGGCAAACATAACATTTCTGCACATACCTACTGATATTTTTACGCAATTGGGGCCAGTAAAATCGTTCTCTGACTGCAGCAATGGTTTTATCATGGCCTAGATGTGCAACCATTCCACCATCATGCAAATCGCGAATTACCTTCTCTCGTAATGATGTTCGAGGAAGACAAAGTTGATTGCCATGCATTAGATAGCCATCCAGAATATAGAACTCCTGCACAGGTTGACCATCAGCACACGTCTCCCAAATCTGCCCAAAATCTCCATTGGCTGCATAACAGTCTCTCAATTGTTCGAACCCCAGAATGTCCTGGTGCAATGTAACCAGTAAGCCAGCTCTCCTGCTCAATGCATCTGCTACAACATTATGCACACCAGATTTGTGCTGCAACCTGAAAGGAATTTTTTGTAAAAATTGACACCAACGCGCATGCATATCTTTATTGATTCTCTTTTGACTATTTAAGTACTTTAAAGCTTCATGGTCAGAATAAAGCACAAATTCTTTCCCAATTAGATATTGCTCCCATGTCTTCAAAGCTCTTACGATAGAGTAGAATTCTTTGTCATAAGTGCTCCACTTCTGTCTCGCATTACTAAGCTTCTCACTAAAAAAATAAATTGGCTTACGCTCCTGAGACAAAAGAGCTACTATACCCACTCCAGTGGCATCACAATCTACCTCAAACAGCTTATCAAAGTTAGGTAGAGCCAGAACAGGTGCAGTACACAATTTCTCCTTTAGAATAGCAAAACTATTCTCGACTTTCTCTCCCCACAGAAATCTACCTTTTCTTCATACACTCTGTAATCGGGGCTGCGATAGTGTTAAAATTTCTAATAAATCGCCTATAAAAAGTAGCCAACCCATGAAAACTCCTAACCTCAGAAACTGTTTTTGGAGTAGGCCACTCTCTGATGGCCTTCACCTTCGTTTCATCTACCTCTATGCCCTCAGCAGTGATAATAAACCCCAAGAATAGCAGCTTATGAGTCAGAAAGCTACATTTCTTAAGATTCACATACAGCTTACTAGTCTGCAAAGCTGTCAACACTTCCCTCAAGTGCATCAAATGATCCTCCTCAGTCTTACTATAAATCAGGATATCATCAAAATAAACTACGACAAATTTCCAATACAAGATTTCAGAACCTGATTCATAAGCCTCATGAAAGTGCTCGGAGCATTAGAAAGCCCAAACGGTATCACAACCACTCGTACAGCCCATCCTTTGTCTTGAAAGCTGTCTTCCACTCATCTCCAGGCCGAATACGAATCTGATGGTAGCCATTCTTCAAATCCAGTTTCGTAAACCACTTAGCTCCATGAAGTCTATCCAGCATGTCATCCAATCTAGGTATTGAAAACTTGTAGCCCACAGTTATCTTATTAACGGCTCTGCTGTCTACACACATCCTCCAGCTCCCATCTTTCTTAGGAGTTAGCAAGGCAGGAACAGCACATGGACTCATGCTATCCTGAATGTACCCCTTTCGCAGCAATTCTTCCACCTTCTCCTTTAGAATCTCACTCTCCTTAGGACTCATCCTATAGTGCGGTAAATTAGGCAGACTAGCACCATGAATGAAGTTGATATGGTGCTGAATATCACGCATAGGAGGTAATCCATCTGGGATCTCTTCAGGCATCAGCTCACTAAATTCTTGTAATAAAGGTTTAACTGCTTCAGGTTGCTTCTCCACTTGTAATTCAGTCTCTATCTCAATTGCTTGCTTCACTACCAGCACATGAATTTCCCTGGTCTCCTTAATTTCAGATTCAAATTTTCGTGTAAGAGTAAGGAAATTATTATCTACAGCCTGTTTTCCTTTCTTCTTCAGGGGCAGCAACGTATACTTCACTCCATCTTTCACCAGATTGTACTGGTTGCTCCTCCTCAAATGCTGAGCATCCACATCAAATTGCCACGGCCTCCCAAATAATACGTGGCATACATCCATATCTACCACATCACAATACAGCTCATCGTGATACTTACCAATGAAAAATGAAATTTTGCACCATTCAGTTACATGAATGCTTTCTGCTCCAAATTTAATCCATCCTAACGTATAAGGGTTAGGATGTTTCTCCACAGGTATCCCCAGCTTCTTCACTGCTTCCTTCCCAATGATATTTTCCATGCTCCCACTAACAATGACCACAGCAAATATCTTCACCAGAATAGTGCATCTGGTTCGGAATAGCTGGTGGCGCTGTGAATTATCCTCATGTTTTGGGGCTAGCATCATCCTGCGCACTACACAGTTTATCTCCTCCTCTTTCTCCTCTTCCTCACCATCTAGTTCGCAGCAATATCTGTCCTCTTCCTCTTCTTCTCTCGCTGCCACGTTTACTGTCTTTCTTTGAGGGCATTCATTAGAGCGGTGCCCAGGTTGATTACATCTGTAACACTTAATCGCCGCTGGTTTAGCATAAGGATTCGGGTTCATAGTTTTCTGTGATTGCGACCCCTTGTCCCTTGCCTCGTTCAAAGGGCGCTTTTGTATCGCCTTATTCCCCTGATTTCGCTCTGCGCTAAAGCGATTGTTGAAGTCGCTCTTCTCCATGGAACTGTCTGAGCTACTACCTCTATAATTTTCAAAGACCCTCTTACTCCGTTCTTGCTGCATCAATTCTGCCTTTCTCGCCATGTTCTTAGCTTCAGCCAATCTCATGAATTCTGCCGTATACTCATGTACAGTTCGATTGCCCTGCTGGTAACGCTAATACTGCTGGAACATGATCTGTTCATAATCAGGCGGAAGGAACTCCTGCTTCAGCAGTCTCCTCATTTTATTCCATGTTTGCACCCTCTCTTTTCCTTCTCGCTCCCTTCTATTCTGCAATCTCTCCCACCATGCAGACGCACCCCCTTTCAATCTACAGGCTACTTGTCGTACCTTTTTCTCGCTAGGGGTTCCCATATAATCGAAGAATCTATCGATATCAGCAATCCAATCCAAAAATTCTTCTAATCCCAGACTCCCATTAAAATGAGAGATATCGACTTTTAGTTTAAAGTCGTTACCTTCACAATCGTCGTAACGTCGTCTGCCATCTATTCTATCGCGATCGTCATAACGTCCCCTTCGAATTCCACCATAACGATCCATGTCTCCATAATCAGCACACCCTTCATCAGAAAACTCGTGCTCTTCTTCTTCAGAACTCTCTGAGAACAGAGGGTTATTCTGCCTGCAGACAGGAACAGGCCTGACAGGGTCACCGTGAGCAATATCTGCACCCGGTCTTCTGTCTTTCCGCCGGTTCCGGTTCACATCAACGTCGAAATCTTCAAATCGATCTGCCAATACATCAAATCGTGCTTCGATGCGTTGAAATCGTTGATCTAATCGTTGATCCAGGCATTCCATTAAACACTGCTCCAAACGTTGCAGCGCGTCGTCCCCAAGGATTGTGGCTCCAGTCTCCTGATCATCGTTACGAAGACCACCGCCAGTCGCCATAGGCTCTGATACCACCTGACGCAGCGTTCAGCGAAGATACATGTAAATCTTGCTTAGAGAGAGAAAATCTTGAAAATTCAATATCAAAAATATATTTCATCTGCTCAAACATCATAAAACACCTTATATAGGGTGTTAACCCTAATGACACCAAAACCAACAAATTTACAAAATTACCACTAAAAATAAAATTAAATCAGAAAAATGCTAAAATTAAATCTAAAAATTCTAGACGCATCTTCTCGACTTCCGTTGGGACTTCTGCCTATCCAATCGATCCAGAAACGCATTACTAATATGCTCCGCATCATAGCCCCATATTCGTTTCTTCAGGAATATGTATGACCTTAAAGGATTCTGAGAATGTTCTCACTTCTCTTGTTTTGGGCCTTACTTATTGTTGAAATTGTGCACATCTGGTTGGGAGACTCAAGAACTAGTCAATGACTGATAGATGCCAAGGTCCCCTGGAGGTGGACTCGCAAGGCCGAGTTTTCTTTTCAATTTTTGCTGTTGGGAATTGATGTCGGCGGCGACGGTGGCTGCGCAAAGTCTAGTTATGTAAGCATTTCATATATCTCATAGTTATATGAGTAAATAATTTATTGCTGCATATAGAGATGGGACAATCGACATCGAACCGTTCTCATGTACTATGATCTGCAGCACGCCGGAGTTCCGCAACGCCACCATAAACAGCTACCTCCACTTCATGTCCTATCAAGCAGGTTCCGCCATTATCTCAACCTCACCGATATCCAGGGATGATCAATATCAGTGCTCCTTTTTCGAGGAAGTTCCTCCCGAGATGATCCGGTGCTCGACAAGATCGATTCCGGAGCTGTTATCTCGTGGGCCCGGCATCCTGATTCCTAATGGTTGGTGCTTTTTGTTGGCCTGTAAAGCCAAAATATATCATTAAGATTTCTTTTTTTTTCTTTCCTTTTCTTCTAGGTTTAAAGATACACCTTATATATTAGGGATATATAGGTTGTAGTCGTCAAAGAAGATAAGAGCAAATAGAAAGCGCGGAAGATAAGAGCAGATAGAACACGCGAAGTAACGAATAGAGGGAAAAAAAGAGAGGCTGTGACGGCATTCTTAAGTGTTCTAGTTTTCTTTTTGCTTCGATCTTGTGAGAAGATTGTCAGTTGTATTCCTACTTTTCTCGAAAACTAGTGGATTCGCAGAGTGCCTCTGCACGGAGACGTAGCCCAGGTTTGGGTGAACTTCGATAACAAATTCTCTAGTGTGCTTCTTCTGATTCTGATCTTTTATCGTTATACTTTGCTACTGCGTATTGTTTGCTTGGGTAATTTTTCTGGAATTGGAGCATGATTCCTATCAATTGGTATCAAAGCCTAGGTTGGCTAATCGAGAACATGGAGGGTTTTTCGATGACGTTCGATTGAAAGAAAACAGTATGACAGAAGATAAAATTAGAATCGATAAGTTCGATGGTTAGGATTTCGGATGGTGAAAACTTCAAATAGAGGACTATCTTTATCAGAAAGATCTCTATGCACCACTTGAGGGTTGGAAACCTAAACTCGCAGAAGTAGATCCGACAACAGAATCATGATGGAAAATTCTTGATCGAAAGGCAATAGGTATGATTCGTCTAGGCTTGACGAAAAAGACAGGATACCACATCGCGAAAGCAAAGACTGCAAAAGAAACCATGGATATTCTAACGAATATTTATGAGAAGCCATCCACATCGAATCAGATATTGTTTGCTAAAGAAGTTGGTTAATATGAAATTATCTGACAGAGGTTCTGTTGCAGAGCATATTAACAATTTCACGCAGGTTACAGATCAGTTAAAATCCGCAAGCATAAATCTGGATATGAAGTTACAAGCTCTGTTATTTCTATGTTCCATTTCGGAAAGCTATAACATCGCGATGCAAGGAATTTCGAGCACCATGAAGGATGATTTGACTCTGGATGATGCTATGAGCAGTATCATGGATGAATAGATGCGAAGAAAAGTCTCAGATGGAGATAAGTTTTCGGCATCTGCATCTTCAGCGGCACTAGTAGTGGAGAACCGTGGAAGAAGTAAAAGCAGAGGAAAATTCAATGGACACGGTAGGTCACAAACCAGGGGGAAGAGAGATGTTACAAAAGATCAGTGCTGGTTTTGTCCCCGGGACATCGTAGATTTCAATGTGAAGCCTACAAAAAGAAGTTGCGAGATGAGTGATGTAACTAGCAATATCTCCTAGAGGGGGGTGAATAGGAGATTCTGAACACAATTATAAATTTCTTGCGGAATGGATAGAGTTCAGTGTACGATTAGGAACAAAAGCAATATAACAGTGTGCAGGAAATCTAAACACAAGAGTAAGAGTTTAGAGAAGAGGATATTGCACACGATGTTTATAGTGGTTCGGCTTGGATCAAGCCTACGTCCACTCTCCCACGATGACAGCCGATTGGCTGGATTTCACTATGAAGAATCAAGAAGATTACAATCACTCAAGTGTTTTGTTTCCTTCTCACACAGATTTTCACAGTGAAGGATTTTGAGTACACAGAATACTCTCTCAGATGAAACTCAAATTATTCTTGCACTTTGGATTGTTTGTTCGCCCTCTTACCCTCTAGTCGAACATTATACTTCTTTTATACTCCCCTGCCTCCGAACTAGCCGTTGGATTCCAGCCAAGGGATCGCTCTTCAATCCTTGATTGGACGTCATCAATCGTGATTGAACGAGACTGTATCTTCAGAAGATATGTAGACCGTTGGGTAAGATATTGAACCCTTCTGATTCAGTCGCCCATACAACTGAATCTCCAGCTTCCATAAGTGTGATAAGTTTGAGTTGATTCCCGAGGATATTTTCCTTAGAAGATGATATCCTATTTTAGAAAGTCCCTTGATTGACAAGAGGGGATATCAAGATAATTGAATATCACTTGCCTTGATCGGAAACCTGCCATACGTGGGTCTTCGTGTTTTGTAAAATGCAGGAACTGATCTTTCTTCAGATTCGTCTAGGAGAAATTTGATCAGTTGGCATGGAATGGTAATACGGAGATTTGATGTGATCCATCCGTCACTGTTTGGATCGTCAAGAGCACTTCCATCTGACTCTGCGTCAGAAGCACTTCCATCTGACCCTTCGTCAGAAGCACTTCCATCTGACCCTTCGTCAGAAGCACTTCCATCTGACCCTTCGTCAGCGCGACAGAATTGGAGTAACTCAATCTGCTGCTTACTCATTCTTCCTGCATCACATTTCATTAAACAATATCTTTTGAAGGTTTTGTCAGAATCAAAATATAGGAGTATTTCCACAACAATCTCCCCCTTTTTGATGATGACAAAAACTTCTCCAGTTGCAAATTTAAAGGAAAATTTAACCAGTGATAATTTAATAAAAGTGAGTAGCCATCATATTTGTTCCTGCAGGTAATCATCATTAGAGTTTGAAATATAATGAAAGTGTGCTCATAGGAGAGCATGATCAGAGTAAGATTATCCTGCAATAATCCTGCACGAATTGTCCTGCAAAACGGTAGGTTAGGTCTTCTCCTCCTTTCATATAAATTGAGATATGATATGAATAGAAAAATATGATTAGAGATAATCTATTGAGACTGCATAAAAATAATTTCAACTTCTCCCCCTTTTTTGTCAACATCGAAAAAGTTCTTGAAGAGGAAAAGAGAAAAAAAAAATAGCTGAGTTTTTTTAAGAAGAGGGATGATCTTCAGTCTCAACATCAGTCTCCCCTCGGGAAGGTCCTGCAAAACTTCTTCTCAGCATCTGAGCAAGGTCTCTAACAGCTTGAGGAGAGGGCATGTGTGAAGCTGTTCTGTCCGTTCTGACCAGTGTGTATGTAGGCAAGTTGGCTATCTCATCACGAAACGTTTTCCCATAGACATCAATGGATTTTTCTAGCCTAGTCACCTGACTAGTCAGACCCTGCAGCTTCCTATCTGTCTTCTGTTCAAAAGCCTGCAGTTGCTGAACAAATCTTGTTTCCATTGCAGCCATTGTCTAAATGACAGTATTTTGAAGATTCTCAAAATGCGCGTGAAGATCCATATGTGGGTGTGGAGGTGTAGGTTCTGAAGTCTCCCCCTCAGTTTGAGCCTTAGTGAAGGCTTGAGAAGCTAGGACTTCAGTGAGAAAGACATCTGATGTGACAGGCTCAGGCACTTTCTCCCCCTGAAGTATAGCTCTTTTTCCTTTCTCCTTTGATGGTGGCACGGAGACTATTTCTTCATCAATGTCCATTGGAATGGACTGTGCACTGGACAGCTGATCTTCTCGTGCTATTGCTGAGGCTAGACTTGTAGTACCTTTCTGAATAGTGCGTCTGGTGGAAGAGACAGAGTAGGCGTCAAAGTCATCTTGTTCTTGCTCCTGTGCTTGTGACGCCAATGTTACTAGAACTTGAGCTAGCAATTCCTCATGATCACAGTTGACGATTCGGATGTCATACTCTGTTTCATCTGCAAATCTTGCAACTTGCTCCTCATTCCACATTGTGAGGAATTCTTCCTCAGTTAGATCACAGGGACATACAACCTTTTCTTGTGGTTGTATTTCTGTTTCATCTCCTTCTTCCTCATCTCCCCCAGCATTACTATTTTCAGACTCACCACCTTCATCTGATCCACCTCGAGATTGGGTAGCTTCAGAATCATATTCCCCTGTTTCTTCCTCACTTGCGTCTAAGTTCCTATCAGCGGGACTTTCTGTTTGTTGCCCCTTAACTGCCATGACTTTTCTCTTCTTTGGAGATTTCTGCCTTGACTCTTCCTCAAAGTCCACAATGACTGGTTCATTGTTCTTTGTTCTCCATCCAGCAGGAGTCATCTTGAATCCCATCTTTGTTACCATAGTCTCTCCAGCAGTCATTAAAGGAATTTCTTGCTCGACAAAGGCACCTAGGCTATCAATCTTGAAATGATTGATTATTTTGAAGATCAACGCCGCATAAGGAAGTTGCCCCTTTGGCTTGAGAGCTGATTTGTACATATGCAATAGTACAGTGTGAGCAAAAGAAATCCTTTGTCCTGTCAAGATTCCCCATAGCAACTTTGCCTCGTATTTTGATATATCTATCTTTGATGCTGCCTTGGGTCTGAGACATTCAATGATCACTTTGTGCCTCATGATATGTTTCAGGGGAAAGTCTGTGTAGGCAATGTGTGACTTTGATTCCCTTGAGGAACTCGATTTGCTAGTCAGGAAGCAGAAAGCTTCACTTGCAGTGATATCTAAGGGTTTGAAATCTCCCTTTCTGGTTCCCATGATTGAAGCCAATTCATCAACAGTCAGAAAATACTGTTTTCTTTTGATTGTGAAAGCTAGAGAGTTGAAGTTGACAAACTGAAGATTTGAATAGAAGTAAGCTACCATATCAGGAAAAGTGTAGCCTCTCCTAGTTATAAACTGATCTAGCTTCATCTTTTCTAGATGCTTCCTCAGATAGATGCAATTGCTGTCAAAGTACTTTAACTCAAATACTCTTTGAGGTATAACACCTCTCTGTTTCATTGCTTCAAACCGTTCTTTGTGAGCTTGATTCTGGAACAATGGATCAGGAAAGCTTTTATCCAAATTAAAGCCTATATTTTTCACAAATTCATTGAACATAATGTCATCATCATCTTCCACCTTCGCCTTCGTACCGCCAGGTCTAATTGGGGATCGTCTACGTTTCGAACTTGTCTCTGCCACTTTTTCCTTTCCTTTTCTAGAGACAGACGTAGGTTTTTCTACAGCAAGTGGTTCAACGATTTTTCCAGGAAAACTAAGAAACTCCAAAAGTTCGCTCTCACTATCAAAGTGATGAGTTTTCAGCAGTTTTCTAAGTTCGTTTCCAAAATCTCCTGCGTCATTGATTCTATCATACATTGGCTTAATAGAATGAGCCATAGATTCCTTTATTTAAAAGGTAGACAGAGATAGACCTTTTGTCCGACGGAGTGCTTCTCGTTGTTCGTTGATTTGGGTATCTGTGAGTTCCGCGCTGCTTGTAGTTGATGCGGAGAACTTCCTCTTCGTCTGAGGCGTCTTCTTCTAGTCAGAGACTGATTTTGGAGCCATTGATGCGTAGAAAGTTTGAAACTTTGAGTGAAAGAGTGTTGCTTTGAGGAGGAAATCGAGAGCGAGAGGTTTTCAACACGGTTTTAGGGTTTTGATTTGAGAGAATTTTGAAAGTAAGAGAACAGAGGTGACGGTTCAGCGTTTTTATAAAAGAGGCGGTTATTTTTGGAAACACAAAAGAGAATTTTGATTTAAAAAGGAATTCTTAAAAAAAAAGAATATTCACGGTCAATCAGATATTAAGCGATATCTATTCATATGAGGAACTTACCTAAAAGATAGCTTTTAGAGATAACTGACCTTTTGATTTAAGAAAAGTGTGAATTTTTTTCTTACGCGCCTTTTTGGCGTCCCTTCTGACGCTCCTTCCGATGCTTCTTCTGACGCTCCTTCCGATGCTTCTTCTGACTCTTCTTCTGACTCTCCTTCTGACTCTCCTTCTGACTCTCCTTCTGATGCTCCTTCTGACACTCCTTCTGATGCTCCTTCTGACACTCCTTCTGATGCTCCTTCTGATGCTCTTTCTGACTTTCCTTCTGACTCTCCTTCTGACTCTCCTTCTGACGTACCATGTTCTAAGGTATACTTAAGAAGGAAGGTTAATAATAGATAATTCATTTATGATAAAATTGAAACTTTGTTTATCAAGTGGTTTAGTAAAAATATCTACAAGTTGATTTTTCGTGTCAATGTATTGAATGTTAACATCATGGTTTTGAACATGATCACGTATGAAGTGATGCTTGATCTCAATATGCTTTGTTCTTGAGTGAAGTACAGGATTCTTTGTGAGATTTATGGCACTTGTGTTGTCACATAAGATTTCCACAGTTGATTCTTCAACACCATAGTCCTTGAGCTGCTGTTTTAGCCAAAGTATTTGAGTGCAGCAGCTTCCAAGAGATACGTATTCTGCTTCAGCTGTACTGAGTGCCACTGTATTTTACTTCTTTGAGTACCATGAGACAAGCATGTTTCCCATGAGTTGACAGGTTCCAGATGTACTTTTTCTATCAATTTTGCAACCTACAAGATCTGCATCTGAATAACCTTTTAGTGTAAAATCAGAAGATTTAGAATACCACAAACCATAGTTGGGATAAGTCCCTATGTATTTGATTATTCTCTTGACTGCTGATAGGTGTGATTCTCTTGGACTTGACTGAAATCTTGCACATAAGCAGACACTATTTAGTATGTCGGGTCTTGAAGCTGTGAGGTAGAGTAATGATCCGATCATGCTTCGATATAGTTTGGGATTGACTTCTTTTCCATCTTCATTCTTATCTAATTTGGAAGAGTGAGACATAGGAATTTCTGTCTTCTTGCCATTCTCCATACCAAACTTCTTCACTATTTCCAATGCATACTTCTCTTGAAATATGAAGGTTCCTTTCTGGGATTGATGAATTTGAAGACCAAGAAAGAACCGTAATTCTCCCATCATACTCATCTCAAATTCATCCTGCATTGTTTTAGAGAATTTATTGCAGAGAAGTTCATTAGAGGAGCCGAATATAATATCATCAACATAAATTTGAACTAAAAGGATATATTTACCTTTTCTTTGAATAAAAAGAGTGGTATCTACATTACCTTTAGTGAAGCTGTGTTGAGATAAAAAATTACTTAACCTTTCATACCAGGCACGGGGTGCTTGTTTCAATCCATAGAGTGCCTTTTTTAAGACATAGACCATATCCTTTTGTTTAGGTTCTTCGAAGCCAGGAGGTTGTTCAACATATACCTCTTCTTTGATGTACCCGTTTAGGAAGGCACTTTTCATGTCCATCTGAAAAAGTTTGAAGTCATTGTAACATGCATAAGCAAGAAGTAGCCTGATGGCTTCTAACCTGGCAACCGGTGCATAGGTTTCATCATAGTCTATTCCTTCTTCTTGAGAATATCCTTTTGCTACAAGTCTTGCTTTGTTTCTCACAACTTTTCCTTTGTCATCAAGTTTGTTTCTGAATACCCATTTTGTTCCAATTACTGGACGATTTTTGGGACGATTGACTAGTTCCCAAACATTGTTGACTTTGAACTGATGTAGCTCTTCCTGCATTGCATTTATCCAGTTTTCATCTGCTAATGCATCTTCAATCATTTTTGGCTCCAATTCAAATACCAAGGCGATGTTGCTCATTGCTTGCTTGAACTTGGATCTTGTTCTTACACCATCATTTATGCTGCCTATAATAAGTTCCTTTGGATGACTTGACTTATGCTTCCAGTTTTTGTCAAGTCCATCATTTGAGGATATTGTGGATTCATTTTGATCATCTTCTGGTCTTTCTTTTGAGGAAGTTTCCTTCTGAGCATTCTCCGAACTCGTATTCACATCTGATTCTGCTTGTGAGTTCGTGACTTGATGAAGTGTATGCATTTGAATGGATTCAGGTTCATCATCCTAGTTGCTTTCATCGAACTTGATGTTCACTGATTCTTCAATAATACGAGTGTTCTTGTTGTAAACTCTGTAGGCTTTGCTTATTGTTGAATATCCCAAGAAAATTCCTTCATCTGATCTTTCATCAAACTTTCCAACTCGATCATTAGCATTCTTTAGAATAAAGCATTTGCAACCAAATACATGAAAATATGCAATATCAGGCTTTCTTTCTTTGAAAAATTCATAGGGAGTTTTCTCAGAAAAAAGTCTGAGGGAAATTCGATTTAAGATATAACAAGCTGTTGAAACGGCCTCAGCCCAAAAGTTAGAGGCAATTTTACTTTCAATAAGAAGAGTTCTGGCCATTTCTTGCAACGATCTGTTTTTCCTTTCTACTACCCCATTTTGTTGTGGAGTATAAGGAGCAGAGAAGTCATGCTGAATTCTGAAATTAGTGCAAAAATCTGAGAAATTTTGATTTTCAAATTCTCCCCCATGATCCGTTCTCAAACTGGAAATAGTGTAACCCTTTTCATTTTGAATTCTTTTAGCAAGTTTTGAAAAGGATATGAAAGCTTCGTTTTTGTGAGCAAGAAATGAAACCCGTGTAAATCTAGAGAAGTCATCAACTATGACAAGGCAATATTTCTTACCTCCAATGCTTAGAGTTCTATTTGGTCCGAAGATGTCCATATGAAGTAGCTGCAGACAACGCTTAGTGGAAACTTGATTTAAAGACTTAAAGGAACTTCTTACCTGCTTACCTAGTGTGCATGCATGACATAGTCCACTTTTCTCAAATTTTGTTTGAGGTAATCCTCGAACAAGTCCCTTCTTGGAAAGCTTTGAAATATGTTTCACACTAATATGACCTAACTTTCTGTGCCAAAGATCAGATTCATCTTTAACAGAAATAAGACATTTAGCATGTTCACAGTCAGCATTAATATCTAAAAGATAAATATTCCCATGCCTTCGTCCCGTGAAGGATTGCTTCTTATCCTTGCTCATACCTGTGCATTTTAGATCTTGGAACCGAATATCATATCCAGAGTCACAGAGTTGACTTACAGAAATCAAGTTGTAGTTCAATCCTTTGACTAGAGAGACATCTTTAACGGTCAGATTTCCAATCTTTACATTTCCTTTCCCGATCACTTTACCCTTGTTCCTTCCTCCAAACGACACACTTCTTCCATCATAATCTGATAGGGATATAAACACATCTGGATTTCCAGTCATGTGACTTGAACAACCACTATCCAGAAACCACTTGTTCTTCCTTCTCTTTGGTACCTGCAATAGATAACCAACTTACTGTTTCTTTGGTACCCATGTTTTCTTGGGTCCTTCTGTGTTAGTATATTTTGACCTTTTAATAGGTCTCCAGATTTTCTTGCAGTAATCCTTAGTATGGCTAGGATCACCACAGTTCACACAAGGTTGTCGAATGTAGGATCTAGTAAAATGCTTATAAAAATGATGCTTGTAATTGGAAAACGTTGGTTTTCGAAATTCAGTTTTAAAGACATTTCTTTGGCTACTTTCCTTTTTAAAACCTAACCCAGATCGATCATTGAAGGGTATTTGTTTTGATATAATGCTATTCAGAGTTTCTGAGCTTTGTGAAAACCTTTTTGATATAGTAGAAATTTTTTCTTTCAAGGAAGCATTTTCTCTTGAAACAGAATCATGATTTTCTTTCATCTGGTGAAACTCTTGTTGTAGAAAACTAATTTTTTCTTCTTGGGATAAATTCTGTTGTTTTAAAGAAGTATTTTCCTTTTTCAAACAAGAAACCTTCTCAAGGGCTTCTTTGTAGTTTCTACATAATTCATCAATATATTCAACGACTTCATCATGGAGTTCAGATGAACATACCTCAGTTTCTGAATCTGAACTTGAGTCTGATTCGGCCATGAGACAGATATTTGCATAATCATTCTCGCTTTCATCAGAATCACTCAAAGTTTCTGCCTTTAGAGCCTTCTTGTACTTCTCATACTTGAGTTTGTCCTTCTTCAAAATTGGGCAGTTCGGTTTGATATGACCTGCTTTCTTACAATGGAAGCAAATCACGTCTTTGCTATCTTGTGAGTCGTTGCTTGATATTTTTACCTCACTCTTTTTCCAAGGTTTCTTTCCTTTGATGTTTCTGCCTTTCCGAGCCATCTTCCTAAATTTCTTGACCATGAGGGCTAATTCTTCATCATCCTCATCTTCATCATCTGTGTCAGAAAAACATTGATTAATTTGAATTTTTAATGCAATAGATTTTTTACCTTTCTGTTCTCCCTTTTTGTTAGCTCGTTCTGTTTCATAGGATTGCAAAGTGCCGACTAGTTCATCCACCGAGAGGGGTCTAATTGTTTGGCATTCTTGAATTGATGGCTTGATGTAATTCCAATCATCTGTGAGTCCACGTAGTATCTTCCTGACTTGCATTGGTTCAGCAATAGGTGCACCTTGTCTTGCAAGTCCACTTGCCAAAGTCTGAAATCTGTCTATCATATCTGCAATAGATTCATCAGGCTTCATTTCAAATGCTTCATAGTCACTCAGTAAAATACTGAGCTTTGTTTCTTTCACACGATTTGTTCCTTGAAAGGTAACATGAAGTCTATCCCATATTGCCTTAGATGATTCTTCCTCTGAGACACGATTATAAAGAGGAGTAGATAAGGCACAAAAGAGAGCATTGACAGCTTTAGAATCAAGGCCTTTTCTTTTAGCCTTTTCAGCATCAGTCATTGTTGTGACAATGTTTACTCCGTCAACAGAGGTTGGATTTGTGGTATTTGCAGGAACTATTCCATTTGTAACGACATCCCACATCAGATCATCATAGGCTTTGAAGAACCACTTCATCTTGTTACTCAACATGTTGTAATCCTTTCCATCAAAGTATGGAGGCTTGTTGGCAAAGTGCGAATCGCTTGTTCCTGAAGAGTGATTGCTAGACATAGTAGATCGTTAACTCTGAAGTCAATAGACACTTCGTAAAATGAGCAACTTGCTCTGATACCAATTGATGTAACTAGCAATATCTCCTAGAGGGGGGTGAATAGGAGATTCTGAACACAATTATAAATTTCTTGAGGAATGGATAGAGTTCAGTGTACGATTAGGAACAAAAGCAGTATAATAGTGTACAGGAAATCTAAACACAAGAGTAAGAGTTTAGAGAAGAGGATATTGCACACGATGTTTATAGTGGTTCGGCTTGGATCAAGCCTACGTCCACTCTCCCACGATGACAGCCGATTGGCTGGATTTCACTATGAAGAATCAAGAAGATTACAATCACTCAAGTATTTTGTTTCCTTCTCACACAGATTTTCACAGTGAAGGATTTTGAGTACACAGAATACTCTCTCAGATGAAACTCAAATTATTCTTGCACTTTGGATTGTTGTTCGCCCTCTTACCCTCTAGTCGAACATTATACTTCTTTTATACTCCCCTGCCTCCGAACTAGCCGTTGGATTCCAGCCAAGGGATCGCTCTTCAATCCTTGATTGGACGTCATCAATCGTGATTGAACGAGACTGTATCTTCAGAAGATATGTAGACCGTTGGGTAAGATATTGAACCCTTCTGATTTAGTCGCCCATACAACTGAATCTCTAGCTTCCATAAGTGTGATAAGTTTGAGTTGATTCCCGAGGATATTTTCCTTAGAAGATGATATCCTATTTTAGAAAGTCCCTTGATTGACAAGAGGGGATATCAGGATAATTGAATATCACTTGCCTTGATCGGAAACCTGCCATACGTGGGTCTTCGTGTTTTGTAAAATGCAGGAACTGATCTTTCTTCAGATTCGTCTAGGAGAAATTTGATCAGTTGGCATGGAATGGTAATACGGAGATTTGATGTGATCCATCCGTCACTGTTTGGATCGTCAAGAGCACTTCCATCCGACTCTACGTCAGAAGCACTTCCATCTGACCCTTCATCAGAAGCACTTCCATCTGACCCTTCGTCAGAAGCACTTCCATCTGACCCTTCGTCAGCGCGACAGAATTGGAGTAACTCAATCTGCTGCTTACTCATTCTTCCTGCATCACATTTCATTAAACAATATCTTTTGAAGGTTTTGTCAAAATCAAAATATAGGAGTATTTTCACAACAATGAGAACCAATGAATTAATGTGGTAAGCGATGAACCTTTGTTAGAGAACTTGTGTTTATATGCAGGGTTTAACTTGGCTACAGATAAGTGGTTTCTTGATTCTGGTGCTTCTTTTCATTGTACTTCTCAAAGAAATATATTTGTTGATTATGCTAATGGAGATTTTGGACAAGTGGTTGTGGGAAACGGCCACATGTGTCCTATTGCAGGAAAAGAAACTGTAGTTTTGAACATCTCATATGGCGGACGTTTAATTTTGCGTGAAACCAGACATATTCCCGAGTTAAAGAAAAATCTGATTTCAATTAGTAAACTTGACTAAGAAGGCATGGTGACAACTTTTGAAGGCGGAGAATAGAAGATAACCTCAGGAGCAAGAATAGTAGCAAAGGGAAAGCGTACATGTACACTTTACCTTCTCCAGGGAAACAATATCAGTGATATGGTTGCAACTACAACGGCTACAGGTAATTTATCTACTCTTTGGCATTATCGTTTGAGACATCTTGGTGAAAAAGATATCAAACAATTACATTCAAGAAAGTTTCTTCCAGATTTGCAAAAAGTTGAGTTAGATTTATGTGAAAGTTGCATTTATGGAAAATAAAAAGCAGATAGTTTTCAATTGAACGTGCGATAAAATAAAATGCAGAAATTAGAGTTGATTCATACTAATGTGTGGGGACCGGCTCAAGAGCTCTCTTATGGTGGTAAGAGATATTTTGTCACTTTCATTAATGATGCAACAAGAAAGACTTGAGTATATGCTCTGAGAGAAAAATCAGAAGTATTCGGAGTTTTGAAAAATTAGAAAACCATGGTAGAAAAAGAAATAGGTTATCAGATTAAAGCTCTAAAATCTGATAATGGTGGTGAATACACAAGCAATGAATTTACAAAATATTTTAGCCGAGAAGGCATACGTGGGTTAAAGACTGTTCCTAGAACTCCTCAAGAGAATGGTATGGCTGAAAGGATGAACAAGACTATTTTGGAGCATGCAAGATGCATGAGACTACATGCAGGTCTTCCACTATACTTATGGGCTGCTACAGTTGATGCAGCTGTACATTGAATTCTAGTGCGCTGGATGGAGGAGTACCGCAAGAGTAGTGGTCAGGTAAAAAGGTCAATTATTCATATTTAAAAGTTTTTTGTTTAATTGCATATGCTTTGATTGACAGAAAGGACAGAAAAAAGCTTAATGCTAAGTCCCAAAAGTGTGTCTTTATTGGATATGGCGGCGATGAATATGGATATAGGCTTTGGGTTTATGAGAATAACAAAGTCACTCGCAGTCGGAATGTGGTGTTCCATGAAGAAAAGATGTACAAAGATCGCCAGACAGAGCATGAGACGGTAGTAGAACCAGAATTGAGCTGGACATAATTCCTGTGAAGATGGTTCCAATAGATCGAAGTGCATCTGAAGGGGAGGTTGTTCAAGATGAACACATTATTAATGAGCAGGTGGTTCAAGAGGAATGTGATTATCCGGAACAGACTAACGACCCTAAAGTACCTGTTTTGAGGAAATCTACATGTATAAGAAAGCCAAAGGTAATTATTAATCCTTCAGCTAATATTGTTCTGAGCCATGTCTTATATACAGATTCGGGGGAGCCGGAGACTTATGATGAGGCAAAAAAAGACACATCTCACATGCAGTGGGAGGGTGCTATGAGAGATGAGATGAGCTCGTTAATTCAGAACAAAACTTGGGAGTTGATCAAGTTGCCCACAAGTAAAAAAGCTTTGTTAAATAAGTGGGTATACAGGATCAAAAATCAAGCTGATGGTGGTATCAGATACAAGGCGAGACTTGTAGTAAAGGGTTTTTCTTAAACAGAATGGATCGACTACTCCGAGATATTTTCACCAGTAGTGAAGATGATATCAATCAGAATGTTGTTGAGTATAGTTGCAGTGGGTGATTTTCATCGCAAGCAGTTAGATGTAAAAACGACTTTTTTGCATGGTGATCTAGATGAAGAATTATACATGGCGCAACCTAGAGGTTTTGAAGTCAAAAGTAAAGAACACATGATATGTCGCTTGAAGAAAAACTTGTATGGCTTGAAGTAAGCTCCACGACAATGATATTTAAAATTTGATGATTTTATGGAAGAAAAAGGATTTGCACACTGTGAGGCTGATTATTGTGTTTATTTTTGAAAGTATAGCGATGGTGATATTGTATATCTCTCTTTATATGTTGATGACATACTAGTGACTAGTTCTAATATGAAGAGAATTGCAGAAGTAAAGAAGATGTTAGCAACGCAGTTTGCTATGAAAGATTTGGGAGAGGCCAAGAAAATTTTAGGCATGAAAATCATCAAGGACAGAAAAAAATAAGAAGTTATGGTTATCGCAAGAAGACTATGTGAACAAGGTGTTGAAAAGATTCGACATGGACGAGGCAAACCCAGTTGCGACTCCTCTTGCGGGTCACTTCAAACTTTCCTAGGATATGTGTCCAAGTACTCAAGTTTTGAAAGATGAGATGGCGGCAGTACCGTATGTGTCAGCAATTGGAAGTTTGATGTATGCTATGGTGAGCACGAGACCAGACATTGCACAGGCAGTGGGAGTTGTAAGTCGATATTTGCAGAACCCGGGCAAAGAGCATTGGAATGCAGTAAAATTGATATTGAGATATCTAGCAGGTATATCAAATTATTCTCTTTGTTATGGAGGTACATCTCTAGAATTATAGGGTTATGTGGATGCAGATCACTCGGGTGAACGAGATAGTAGTAAAAGTACGACTGGATATATCTTTATAGTTGCAGGTATAACAGTGAGTTGGGTATCTCAACTACATAAAATAGTGGCTCTATCCACGATAGAAACAGAGTACGTGGCGATCACGGAAGCATCTAAGGAAATCATGTGGTTACAAGATTATCTAGAAGAGTTACATTGAAAGTAGCCAGTGAGCACACTATGGAGTGATAGTCGAAGTGCAGTACACTTAGCAAAGAATGCAGCTTATCACTCAAGGATTGGGTATATCAAGAAGCGTTATAACTTCATCAGGTCAGCATTGAAAGATAACGAGTTAAACCTACAAAAGATTGATGGCTCAAAGAATCCAGCTGACATGTTTATCAAGGTAGTAGACAGAGAGAATCATACTTTATGTACTACTACTATTGGTATTACTCCATGTTAATTGATGATTTGTATCGCAGAGGCACAAGTTCTAGTTGCTAGTTTTTTTTAAGAGGATGGATGCAAAATTGCTTGGTGCATCAGATATATTTGTCTTCAAGTGGGGGATTGTTGGCTTGTGAAGCCAAAATATATCGTTGAAATTTCTTTTTGCTTTTATTCTTTTCTTTTCTTCTAGATTTAAAGATACACCTTATATATTAGGGATATATAGGTTATAACCATCAGAGAAGATAAAACATATAGAAAGCGTAGAAGAAAAGAGCAGATAGAACGCGCGAAGTAGCGAATAGAGAGAAAAAAAAAAGACCGTGACGGTATTTTTGAGTGTTATAGTTTTATTTTTGTTTCGATCTTGTAAGAATATCGTCGGTTGTATTCCTACTTTTCTCGAAAACTAGTGGATTCGCAAAGTGCCTCTTCGCGGAGACATAGCTCAGGTTTGGGTGAACTTCGATAACAAATTCTCTGGTGTGCTTCTTCTGATTCTGTTCTTTTAGCGTTATACTTTGCCACTGCGTATTGTTTTCTTGGGTAATTTTTCTGAAACTGGGGCACCATCCCTATCAGCTTTTGGTGATGGAGAGAATGGGAGTAATCCATGCTCCGCTGCCGGTGAACCCACTGTTCTCCGGCCAAGCCCAGGAGCGAAGAAGATTGATAAGCTGATCAGCACTCCGTCAGCAAGTGAGAGTCTTCGACCTAGACAGTGCAAAGTAGCAAGAAGTGACAAGTCATGCAGCGTTCATTGGAATTGAGCACAATACAACAGGGAATAATACGGAAGGGAAGCTAATGAACACACAATACTCCAGCAGGTCTACGGTTCCCTTTTGTTTCTTTTTTCTCGAATCTATGCATGTTTCCTTGCCATAAAAGCGAAGGACCTTTTGCCATGCTCCTTTTAAGGAGGGATTTGTGAGTTCTAAGTCAAAAAAGATGATTTTTTTTCCACAAAGAAAAGCAAGAAAGATACCAGCGCGTGGATCGTCTGCCCTAGTGCTAGAAGGGCAGGGGCTGCCCTGATCAATCCCATCCGTCCGTTCCATCAACGGACGGATGGGATTGATCCGGGCGAAAAAGTGACCGAAAAAAAAAAATTGCCCCAGCCGCAATTTTGGGAGATCCCATCCGTCCGTTCCATCAACGGACGGATGGGATGGATCAGGGCACACCCTGCCCTGATAGCACCAGGGCAGGTGATCCGGATCCAAGATACCAAGTCATGTACGAAACAACGGAAGAAGGAGAGACAAAAGTGGAAATTGGCAAATGACCTTTCAAAACGTTGACCTCACCTCACGTATGGATTTAGCCTATCTAGATTGAAGATAAGAGTTAAACTGATAGAGATGCATTTTAGGTTGGCCTGTCCATGCATGGGCATAGCCCCTTAAAACCATGCAAAAAAATAAATATAAAAAGCTAGGTAACTTGGCTATATGCTCGGCAAGATTGTCATGCACCATAATCATTATTAATTATGAGCCTCGAAATTGAGATGCCGACTGAAAAACACAAGAGACTAAATGGTGCAAGAAGAAGCTCGCAACTATATATCACTTAAATTTCGACTTAAAAACAATTTTATATCACTTAAACTACTCGAACAATTCATATTTGTCATCTGTCCTACACAGCATTCTGCATGAATATCATATTTAAGGAACACGGCATCTATGGATCATAAAAGGAACCAAGCTTGGTCATAGCAAGTAAAAGCATCAATGATATGGGGAACAAGCATTTCTCGCATTAATAGAAAGAGACAGAAACATTTCCCGCATTCATTGAAAGAGAAAGAAACTTAGCTGGAGAATAGGAGAAAACATCTCGTGTCGGGCAAACATAGACACGCCCGTGTGCGTGTGAGAAAGATGGACCTAGTATAAGAAAAATGAAGCATGCAAGAACTTCTCGAGGTTAAAGGGACTCTCGTCGAGGAGAGATGGCACTTATAGCTATTACCCAGCGAACAAATCTAAGGGCACATGCAGTATCACAATGCATGCACAGGCAATAGCTCAGAGTGCCATCTGTCCTGCGACAAGAGCACCTATTAAGCTCCAAATCAGCCCTCTTCTTTCTTCTCTCTCTCTCTCTCTCTCTCTCTCTCTTTTTCTGGAGGGGACAAACTCCTATGAACTCTACACAACACAACTGTGTCTGTCTCGTCCTAACCATCCAAATGCACAATTATATAAAGCCGAGAAGGACTCTTCCGTCCTTTTCTCTTATCTTCTTCTTGCCCTTTTTTCTTCAATTTTTTTTTTTTAAATTTGGTGATAGAGATCGAAAAGGGAAAGAGGGAGAGAACCTTGTGCTCTTGGCCACAATGCTCTTCCACACTCGTTCAATTCTCATTAGTGAAAAAAAGGTATCTTTGTGGAGCCACTGTCAATACGGACAAAGTAGACGTCAAACTGGAGTCATATCCATCACAATCCCTTCCATATCCACGTAAGTAACATGCGCAATGATTAACCATTGTAGGAATAGCTTAAGTTGATTCTCCACCCCAGCACCACGTGTATTGTAGCTGCGATCTCAAGTTATATTTTAGCCACCATGACCTGTTGGGTCGGGACTGGATACGTAAGACGAAAGTGACCTATCTACCTGATTTTTGCGGAACATATTTCCTAATCATGGAGTCTCGGATTTTAATCACGAGTGACAAGTTTGGTAGCAACTCGCGCAGCCAGATTGAAACTAGATTCAATCAAAATCTAAAGAGACACGTGCATGCACGTATTGACATTAACAAAAAAAACGCTAGTTAAGTAGGAAATAATTACCAAATAAACACATAAACATATTGTACAGACACTAGTTCAGTTCTAAACCTTTCAGTTGAGCCAATTTAGTCTTAATCTTAAACCTTTTGATCATTTGCTAATCTAGTCCTTCCGACCAATTTTAGCAAAAATTACTGATGCGGATGCCAGCAGTTCTCTGTGGCAGGACTAATGTTGTCATGGATGGTTTTGGCAAAATTTTAAAGTTTTTTCCTTAATTCTTTATGTATTTTTTCTTTTTCTTTTTCTTTTTCTTTTCCTTTTTCGTGGCAAGGCTCGCCTAGCCCAATTTCCGGAAGGGTTGCCGATGTCCTGAGAGATCCTCGCCGGCTATAGTGAAAAGAGAAAAAGCAAAGAAAGAAAAATAAAAGAAAAGAAAAATAAAAAATATATAAAATTGCAAAAATTGTCCACATTAGTATAACCGGTGTCAACGTTATTGATTTTCGGCCCGAAATGATTACTCTAGTAAATGATCAAAATATTTAGGACTAAAATAGTCAAACTAAAAGGGTTGGGATTGAATTGGCATTTGTACAATAAGATATGATTTTTTTTTAATAATTTTTCGAACTAAACAAGAATTCTCATGTTTATTCTTTACAAATAGTGCCAAGACAAATCTGTCGTTGGATCAGTGATCGGAGATGGGATTACGAGACATAAAAATTAGGACATAATGCCTTGCCAAAGGGTTGAATTTATTCTAGCATTGAATTCACTTTCTCAAGAGGGAACAAACTCTTTGGCCAAAGTAAAAGAAAAGCATGCTGATCGTTTCGTTGCGCGTCGCATGCTGATTGCTGACAAAAGGGAATTTTGGTCATAGAGTGCCCCTGGGTGGCCCCTGTTAGCCAAATTCGCTTTCAACAAAATGCATGCTAAGATGCTTCCGTGGGGCATTTATTTTAAGGATCATGTTTCCACTTTATCGATCAATTTCCTACTCTTTAATTGTTTGGAATAATATCGACACCGACTTTACAAATTTAATATATAAAGTAATGCTGGATTATTATATGTTTTAGTGCGCATGATTTGGCTAAGAAATCCGTAATTCTTGATATCTAAAAGGACATTATCTTGATTAATTCTCCTTGTTTGCTGTTGCGAAAAGTTATCATTTCAAATGAGATTTCACGGTATCTAATCACGCGTCTCCATCGAAATGAATATCTTCTATAGTGCAATCGATTTCGTTCTTCAACGCAAAAGAAGGTGGAAAAAAGAGCTGCTATATTTTATCATTATGAACATGTTGATTATACTTTTAAGCAATCCTTTTGGTCGTCCAATCGTAATCGACTATGCTTTTGCATAATATTCTTATGCTTTTGCATAATATTCTTTGGTAAAGAGCCACCTTGAACAGAATCTTGACCACTATCTGATGTTAACATATGATATGAGGTGTCCCCCTTCAACGCCACATGAATTCTAATTCTAAGAGAGCTTTTCCATGTGGGAGAATTCTTTGAATATGAATCTGGCGTCATTCAAGTGATGTTTGCTATGACTACGACGTCATTTGCTCCGGTTACTGAATATTGATTTACAACAACAAAATTCAAATCGAAAATTGATTTTCCTAAGCACATTGATTACTTCTTCTTCTTTTTTGGGTAAGAAGCACATTGATTACTTATTTTTATTTTATTTTATTTCTTAACCAGTTTTTTCAGAGAACTTGTGAAAAAATAATATTATTGTTGTTATATAAGATGTCTCAAATATATGGATGAATTTCAATCAATAAAAGAATTGCTAACGTAAAAATCAATTTTATTGATCTTTAAAATGAAAAACGAATCGACCCCTTGATTAGCTAGGTGAATTTGAGCTTTAAAAGTACCATGGAAACGGGCATCGGCAACACATCTACTCTAGAAATTAACTTATGATCAAAAGTTAATTTTTCCACTATCTTCTAAGCATAAGTTGATTTTTCTATTTCTGGAGAGAAGTAATTTTTTTTTTTACTTTTTCAGTTAGCTCCAAAACTATTTCTGAAGCAAAATGATGCTTTAAAAGTAGAAAAATAAAGCTGCGTAACCAAGCTAGATTTCTGCTCTGGAAACATTTCTGGAGCAACTTCAAAAATATTGTCATGCGCTCCCTAAAACCTGTGGATTGCACTGATGGAGAAAAGGGCGACATAAAATATCCAAACCCACGCATAAATCAAGTGATGAAAGAAACTTTTGCTTCAAGATTAATCATGTTTCTAGAAATTTACGCCGGGGTAAAAAATATTTTTAAAAAGAAAATAATATTCTTTATTAATAAACAAATTATTTTTTTAAAAGAAATTTATAAAGTTTTAAAATAAAGTGAAAAAATTTTGGCCATTGCTTCCTCATGACTTTTCATGAGTAATCATCTCCTAAACACCAAATTACATGAAAATCAAGAAATTCTAACACTCCTATCCAAAAAGTTTTGATTTAATCAGAAGTTTCATTGAGCAATACATCGAAAAACCTATGTGCATCAAAGAACTTCTGAAGATTTTCAGCAAGAAGTATCTAGTAAAGGCGCTACACCCCTATTTTACAGAATTAATATAGCCACTCAGGCGCTGCACATTACCCTCAATGGAGGAACTTTAAAGAAGGGCTTCCAGACAGGGCCTGGTTTATCAAGATTGAGAATGGCAGAGATCTTTCGTTGAAAAGTCTCAATGCCATCTTCGAAAGTCTTGAGCCCGAGGGCCGCTGATGATGCAGAACTTGTAATTTCTTCCGTGCTTATGCCCGAGTCTAACGTTACAGTGTGTGTAATCATTTTTCCATGCCGCCCATCTCTTGCCCTCGATATGGGTTATTTTTGCTTTCTAGAACATAATAGTCATGGATTTAGTCCCTCTTTAAGTTTTTCTCCAGGTTCATTAAGAAGCCCCTTAATTTTTTTTATTTATTTTTTTTTTATGTAGCGCTCAAACGGAAAATTTGAAGGATCGTTGAATCCTTCAATTGGCCGTTTTGTTTAAATAAGAAACTTACCGGTCGCATTTTGATAACTTATTGGTAACTTATCTTAGATATATTGTATATACTAGGAGTAAGTTTTTTTTGTGTATTTATTTTCTTGCCCTTCTTTGTATGTATATTTATATTGGCCTTATGCCTAATTGTAGTTATGCATTCCGTTATTCAATTCACAAATCTATCATGATATCAGAGTTAGGGTTTCTCGTTTTCCCTCATAGGCGATGTGGTGAACGAGTCTCGTGTTGGATTTTGATTCCCACCGATCGGATTTCGTTCCCAGATAGGGTTTGCTCAATAATTCGTCTTCTTCTGGTTCCATTGGTATTTTGCGTGGGTTTGCTCAATTCCCCACCAATTGTTCGTCTTCTTCTGGTTCAATTAGTCTTCTGCGTGGGTTTGCTCAATTTCCCACCAATTCGTCTTCTGCGTGTTCAATTCGTCTTATGGGTGGGCTTTGCTCAATTTTACTTTGACTGAGCGTCTTCTGCTCGAGACCATCATTATTATTTGGTAGCTGCTGTACGTGCTTCAGTTCGGTACACTACTCGCGCTTCTCAGTGGGTGTTCTTTGGCGTTTCTTCTCAGTGGAGGTGCAGTTTTGTTCTCTTCGGAAATAAGCCCACGAGCTCGCTATAATTTTCCTAGTTTGTTTTGCAATTTTGTTCGCTTTCGTTTTGATTTATTGATCTCAGAATTATGGCTGATAATGATCGGATTGATCGCATTGATGTTAAGTTGGATGGATCTAAACCCTCAGTGGTGGCTGCTCTTGTTTATCATGATTTGTATGAACATGTGGATGGTACTCGTTCTTGTACTGCACCCTTGTTTGATACTGCAGATCCTAAACCTAAGGCTGACCAGATTCACGACGCCAATATGAAATTAGGGATTGGCATGTTGCTGATAGAAAAGCATGAGCAACATTATTTGGTTCTATAAGTCCTGATCTTCGCCCCCAATTTACTCAGATTATTGGTGCGAAATAGTTATGGGATCAAATTGCTGAGATGTTTACACAAACAAGTTCTATTCTTGTTTATCATCTTATGCAGGAACTTCGTTGTGCCACTCAAGGTACACGAACAATTCGTGAATTTCATAATTATATGACGTCTCTTTGGTCCCAGCTTGATGTGTTGGCTCGTCTACCATGTCCCACGTGTGCTAGTTGTGTTGTTTGTGCTGCATCTAGACTTGAAGATCAGAACAAGAATCATATGTATGAATTCTTGATGCAACTCTCACCAGAATTTGAGGGAGCTCGAAGTCAAATTCTATATTGTTATCATGCACCATCTCTTTCTGATGCAGTCAAGGAACTTCAGGCTAAGGAAACTAGACGAGGAATTCTTGGTGCTCCTCCATCTTTAGATTCCTCTGCAATAATGGCCACTCCACAATCTGCTTTTCGGACAAGCTCCTCTCAACGTGGTCTCCAATCTGGCTCTTCTCAACATGTTTTTCAGTCTGGCTATTCACAGCGTGGTTCTCATCATGGTTCTCAGCATGATTTTGTGCGTGGTTCCCAGCGTGCTTCTTCTTAGCGAGGTTCACATTTTTATTGTAACTTCTGTAAGCAAAATGGGCATATTGAAGATCGATATTTTCAGAAAATGCGTGATCTTCCTGATGCACCCTTGCGTTCAGTTGCACATGTTTCTTCTCCATCTACAAATCGTGTCACTCCATCCTCATCTTCAAATGATCGTCTTGCTAATATTGAGGCTCACCTTTCTCGTTTAGCTCAGCTTCACCTTGGTTCTTCTGGCGTATCCTCCACTGTTGCTGCAGCTGCTGCTGCACAATCTTCAGGTGATAGTTCTTCCTGGATTCTTGACTCTGGGGTTGCTCATTAAATGACTGTCTCTGCTCATCATCTCACTCAACAGACTACACTAAAAAATCCAAGAGGGTTCTTTACAGCTGATGGATCTTCTCCTACTACTACTATGCAAGGCTAACTTACTATTCCTGGCAGTTTTAATGTGCCTAATGTGTTGCATATACCGAACTTAGCCCTGAATCTTTTATCTGTTAGGCAACTTGCCGATATGGGTTATATGGTGACATATACTGTTGATTCTTGTGTTGTACAGGATCGTACAAGTGGCCGGACGATTGGCAGGGGTAGTAGACATGGAGGATTGTATTTGATGCAGCATCTCTAGCTTCCTTCACCTCAACCTGTTCTTGCCATCTTCGATCTTGACTGTTAGCACCAGCGCCTAGTTCATATATTTGCTTCCTGTTTGTCTTTTCTGCGTCAGCAGGGTGCACTTGGACATGTTTCATCTATTGTTATGCGTCCTTGTACTAGTTGCTCTTTAGCTAAACAATCTGCACCTCATTTTTCCTATTAGTTCTTATGTTTTCACTTCTTGTTTTGACTTAGTACATTCAGATGTTTGGGATCCTGCTCCCCAAATTTCTAAAAGTGGATTCAAGTATTATGTATCGTTCATTGATGATTATTCTCGTTATACGTGGGTTTATTTCATGTGCTCTCGTGATGAATTTCTCTCTATCTATAAGAACTTTACAACCATGATATCTACTCAATTCTCTAAAACTATTAATATTTTTCGTTCTGATTTTGGTGGAGAGTATCTTTCTGCAGCTTTTCGTTCTTTCTTAATTTATCAAGGAACGTTACCTCAGTTGTCATGTCCCGATGTTCCATCTCAAAATGGTCTTGCTGAACGAAAACATCGTCATATTTTGGATACTACTCGTACTCTCCTGTTATCCAATTCAGTTCCTACTGAATTTTATGCTGAAGCACTATCTACTGTTGTCTATCTCATAAATCAACTTCCTTCTTTCGTCCTCTCCAAAGCCACCCCTCACCAACGTCTTTTCTCAAAACTACTCACTTATCGTCAACTTCATTTTTTTGGCTGTACATGTTATGTGTTTCTTCCATCCCATGAGCGTACCAAACTCTCTGCAAAGTCAGTTCGATGTGCTTTCTTAGGTTACAGTACAGAACACAAAGGCTATAGGAACTATGATCCTTCTTTACGACAAATTTGTATCTCTCGTAGTGTTCAGTTCTTTGAGTACCTACCCTTTCTTTTCCGCTGCCTCTACTTCTTCACAGTCTTCTCCATCTGTATTTATGGATTTTGCTCTTGATTAATCTCATCTTCCTCTTCTTATATCTTCTCCATCAGATCCAGTGTCACCACCTTCTCCTAATATGTTTCCTCCTTCGTCTACTTTGCATGCTACTTCGACGCCTCTTGACGATTCTCGTCCACCATCCCCTCGGTGGAATCCTCCGCGAGATCATCATCCTCCAGCTAGGTACGTGGCGGCCACAAGTTATTCTGATAGTTTGGTTCCTTTATGGCTTATGTCCGCACTTTGCAGGAACCATCAAATTATCGTATGGCCATATAACATGCTGAATGGCGTGATGTTATGTCTGAGAAATTATCTGCTCTAGAGCGCACTGGTACATGGGATCTTGTGGCTCTTCCACTAGGAAAAACCATAATATCTTGTCGTTGGATATATAAAATTAAGACCCACTCTGATGGAAGCATTGAGCACTATAAAGCGCGTCTTGTTGCATGTGATTTTGATCAGGAGTATGGGATAGATTATGAGGAAACCTTTGCTCCTGTTGCCAAAATGGCTTCTGTTCGCATTCTTCTTGTAGTAGTCTCCATTCGTAATTGGCCTCTTTTTCAGCTTGATGTGAAGAATGCTTTTCTTCATGGGATTTTTCAGGAGCAACTCCATATGCAGCCACCTCCAGGTCTGCCTCATTCGCTCGGCCAAGTATTTCATCTTCGTCGGGCTCTTTATGATCGCAAACAAGCTCCTCGAGCTTGGTTTGAACAGTTTGTAAATGTCGTTCGATCAGCTGGCTTTGTTCAGAGTGAAAATGATCATGCTATGTTTACTCATACCTCTTTAGCTGGTTGTACTATTCTCCTACTCTATGTAGATGATATGATTATTACTGAGGATGACTTTATTCATATTGCTTATACTAAGCAACATCTTCACCGTCAGTATGCTATGAAAGATTTGAGTTTCTTACGTTATTTTCCCGGTATTGAGGTTGTTCGCAGTCGACGTGGTATTCTTCTCTCCTAGCAGAAGTACATTGCTGACATTTTAGCTCGTGCTGAGTTATCTGATACTCGTACTGCAGCTACTCCTGTTGAAATTCATTTACAGCTTCGTCCGAATGATGGTGAGCCTCTGTCTGATGTCACTCGCTACCGAGCTCTTGTTGGCAGTCTTGTCTAGTACGACTACTCGTCCTGATATCGCATATGATGTTCATCTTGTCAGTCAGTTTGTCGCGACTCCTCGTACAGTTCATTATGCTGCTGTACTCCAAATTCTGCGATATCTTCGTGGTACTCTGACACGCTTAGTTTTTCTTACATCGACTTCCTCACTTGCTCTTTGTGCTTACTCTGATGCTGATTGGGCTTCGGATGTTACTGACCGTAAGTCCATTACAGGATTTTGTATCTTTCTAGGTGATTCTCTTATTTCTTGGTGTGTCAAGAAGCAACATGTTGTGTCTCGCTCTTCCACTGAGTCTGAGTATCGTGCTATGGTTGACACTACTGTTGAGATTATTTGGCTTCGTCGTCTTCTTGCTGATCTTGGTGTTGCCTCCTCTGCTCCCATGTCTCTTCATCGTGACAATAAGAGTGCTATTCACATTGCTACAAATCCGATGTTTCATGAGCGTGCCAAGCACATTGACATTGATTGTCATATTACGCGTCATCAACTCCAAGCACATATCATTTCTCTTCTCTTTGTGGCTTTTACAGCCCAGCTTGCTGACTTATTCACTAAATTTCTTACATCACAACGCTTTGCTGCTCTTCTTTCTAAACTCTCATTAGTTGACCCACCTTGAGTTTGAGTGGGGTGTTAGATATATTGTATATACTAGGAGTATGTTTTTTGTGTATTTACTTTCTTGCCATTTTTTATATGTATATTTATATTGGCCTTATGCCTAATTGTAATTATGCATTCCGTTATTCAATTATCAAATCTATCAACTTATACGTTGTGAAATTACCAAATATTTTTTTACGATATGCAAATTACCAACTTTTGTGTTTATATTTCACCATCTTGCATTTTTCCTTTTTTTAATGCTTTAAGCTTACCAACTCTTAGATGAATTTAGTAGTCTTTATTTGAATGACTTACCAAATTTGTTCCGATTAGATTACCAACTATTATTGAATTACCAAATCTCATTTGAACTACTTATCAACGGTTATTTGGTTTTTCGTTTATATTCATTTGCTGTAGTTTACCGACTTTTTCCTCCTCCTCCTTTTTTTTATATGAATTCACCAACCTTTATTTTGTGTGATTTACCGGCTTTTCTCCCGTTAGATTGTCAATCAGTTTTGGATAACCAAATTCATTTAAGTTGTTGACCAATATTTATTAAGCTCTTTTCAAAATATACGAACTTCCCTATTGATGTACTAACTTTTATTGACTTGCTTACTAACATGTTAAATTTAGTGACTCTTTTTAGAAATTCCCAACTTTAGTTGGAGTAATTACCAAAATTTTCCCAATGAACTTACCAACATACTTTGCATTATCAACTTTTTGCTGAGTTAGTTATTGATATTTTTCTTCTTATAATTACCAACTTCTCTCTTATGTCTAACAAAACAAAGCTACTGTATCTTGTATAATGGACTTGGTCAGCCTCTAATATATCTTTTATACCATGACCAATGCCCGAATTGGTTCTATAAATGTGACATGCTATCAAGAAAAAAATTGCAATAGCTAAATGATGATGAGCAATATCAGTTAGCCATAGACCCCCAGTTACTAGATCTAATCATCTACGAAAAGCAAGAAATTCCGCATACTTTGACAATCAAGGTAAAAAAATGGGACTGCTTCCTCGACAAAATTGGGATAAAGTTGAGCCAAAACATCTCAATTCAAGATAAATTCATGAAGAAGTGGGTTTGTTACCTATACCTTAACTACAATGAATATATATGTGAACTATTAATGAAATTCCTAATCTCTAGTTATGTGATTTACAAACTTTCTCCAATGAACTTATAAGCTAGTTTCAGGTACCAACTCTTGTTTGAGTTTCTTACCATTAGTTCACCAAAATGTCTATTAAAGTACAACTTTATTTGTCTTGCTTGTCAACTTCCAAAATCTATCAACTCTTTTGATAAGTTACAGCCTCAACTAGAGTGATTACCAACTTTCTTCCAATTTAATTATGGATTAGTTTGTATTACGAACTCGTATTGGAGTTAGATAGCATAAAATCACTATTTAAAAGCAAAAATGTCTTTCTTCGGCAACCAATAGTTTTATTGCGAAAAGCCAATGCAAGACACGTGTGTGGACCAAATGATTGCTTATCACTTAAGAACAGAGAGCGAAATTTAAATATTAGTACTTGACCTATTTTCGTAATTTCTCAATAATAACTCCATCCGACAATATAGAGAGAACTCACAAACTAGGGTCTATCCAAGACAATGTGACGATGATTTACTGTGGATCACCTAAGACAAATTGACTATGATTTACTATGGATCACCTAATAAGTCATTTAAGGGATGATTTATACATGGTTACGTGATGACATCAATTTCTTGGATTCTTTAAGAGTATAGAAATGTCTTTTTAACACAAATCAAAAGTCAATCTGTGCAATCCCACTGGTCTCCTAATTTTCGTTGCTACAATTGATTGGACAGAAAGAAGCAAGGCAAAACCCTACAATTCTGGTATGCTAGCTCTGGACTATTTTAAGGATTGAGATGTATTGGGAAGAATGATTAAAAATTGTTAGGGAACATATGTTCCAGATTAAGATACATGAGAACGCATTAGGACATTGACCGTTTATATAGATTGAACTAAGAATTGTGTTTACCATGTTGAAGTTAACTTTGATTCTTAGTGTTAGAAAGTCCAACTCAAAAGTTTAAACTGATGGATATGGAAAAATTATCAAAAAATTCCTAAACCTTTTGTAGTTTTGCCAATTCAGTCCTAAACTTTTTACATTTGAGTCAATTCAGTCCTAAACTTTTTTTTCGTACCAAATCAATCTTGAACCTCTTTCATTTGTGTCAATTCAGTCCATTCGACCAATTTTGACTAGACAGCGTGGATGTGGATGCCGATCGACGATGACGTAGACGTCAACTGACGTGGATAATTTTTAGTAATACTTTATATTTTTTAATTATTCTTTTTCTTTTCTTTCTTCTTTTTTTTTCTTTCTTCCACCTTTCTTCTACCTCCAACCACCTCCAACCGGTCGCCGGCCATGATTGGCCAAGAGCTGAGGCCGGCGAGGCTGACCTCGCCGGTGTCAGACTGTTGGAGTTTATGAATATTTTGGGTACTCTTGATTCTCAAACCGGGTATGCCCACGTGAGCTTAGAGAAACCAAAATATGAACCAACGAACTTGTGACCCCTGCGCATGAAATGATGAGGGTCCCGCTACAGGAAAGTGATTAACCCAAGAAAGTGATAGTGCTTGAAGAAAGTCCTAAAGCTGAAACTATGAGGATGGTTCCACAAGGTACACTAGTCCGATTCTGATCCGGAGTAAGAGGACTTGGTTAATGAAGTCGAGGATGTAGATTCGGATGAAGACTCGGACTCAAATAACATGCTGGCTCTCAAGAGATCAACATGTAAAAGGCGGGTACCACTTCGGTACTCGCTTAGTGCATTGAGTACGTTTCATGCCTTGAGCATTACGGGGATGATCCAAGTTCTGTAAAATATGTGAGATCCATGGATGACGTGAGTTAGTGGGAGCTCGCAATAATAGATGAGATGTAGTTGCTTGATCATAACAAGACATAGAGCCTATGTACATTGCCTAAGGATAGAAAGGCAATTGGGTGCAAATGGGTGTTCAAGCGAAAATTGAAACCGAATGGAACTATGGAGAAGTACAAGGCGAGGCTCGTAGATAAGGGGTATTCTCAGATCAAGGGACTTGACTATGACGAGATATTTTCTCCCATGGCAAAACTGACCTCGATACAATTTGTTATGTCTGTAGTAGCTGCATACGATCTTGAAGTAGAACGGATGCATGTAAAGACGGCTTTCCTTCCCATGGACTTGGAGAAGGAGATTTATATGAGGCAACCAAAAGGTTTTGAAGCAAAAGGAAAAGAGTGCAAACTGAAAAAGTCTTTATATGGGCTGAAGCAGTCCCCGAGGATGTAGTACCAGAAGTTTGACACGTATATGCTCCAGCTTAATTTTGAGCGTTCAAATTCTGACCACTATGTTTATGTGAAGAGGGCGGACAATCAGTTTGTCATCTTCACGCTATATGTAAATGATATGTTGTTAATCGGGAGTAGCGTGAAGATGATGAAATCTGTGAAAATTTTGTTAGGTAAGAAGTTCAAGATGAAAGATTCGGGGCCTGCAAATTTTATTTTGGGCATGCAGATTACAAGGGACCGTGGAAAACGGAAGCTATGAATAGGGCAAGAGAAATATATCAAAAAAAATATTGAATTCAACATGATGGACTGCAAGCAGTGGGAGTCTTGAGCCAATATATATCTAACCCAGGTAGAGAACATTGGAATGCGATAAACAGAGTTTTCATATATCTTCGTGGAACTTAGAAATTTTCTTTATGTTTTGAAGGTACTGTCGCGACCCGTCCGAAAAAACGGACGCGGTTAATGGATTACCGATCGTGGACCTTAGATCGGCGCGGGCCCTCCCAGGCTCATACCAAATCGCGGCGGGTGTATGTCTTTTGAGAGATTCGACAATAAAAGTCGATCGCTTTCGACCTTAGTGTGGTCGTGGTGGCATGTGCAACTTGTGCATGCATTTGGAGTCGCCACCGGTCTTTCTTGGAGGGTAGACCGGAAACCTTACTGATCAATTGGGAGAGATCGATCAGTTCTGCGGAACCAGAGATTTTGGGTTCGGGGACTTGGTTACGTCGGTGTCATTACCAACGCCCTTTCGGTACCTAACGCGAGTGATTTTTCTGACTAAGAGTTCATGCAGACGCAATTTTGGGTGAGATAGGTATGAGTCAGGGTTTCATGCAGATTGGAAGACTGGTCCTATCAAATCACAGTCAATATAATGAAAGCGCAAGTCAAGTGCATAAATAAATCATGTCAATGCACATCAATTTCAATCATTGGCCTCCTAGTATAGCCATAAGGGCTTAGGGAAGATGTGATTTAGGGTTAGGGGTAAAATGGGAAGATTCGGGGACAATTAGCCCGAAGGGCAGAATTGTCATTTTGGAAGATTTGGATACCGATTTACCCAAAATATTCCATGGCCAGTTGATTGTGGACATTTCCCATTTTTGAGAATTTTTTTGGAATTTCTTGATTTTTTTCTTCAATTTTTGGAAGACGATTCGCCCAAAGGGCGAAATCGTCATTTTTAAGAAGGTTCGGGGTTCAAAACACCCGGGATGAGCCCTGGCCAGTTGTTTGTGGCCATTTCCTATTTTTTGGGATTTTCACGGATTTTTTAGAATTTTTTGGAAGACGGTTTGCCGGAAGGCCAAAACCGTCATTTTTGGAAAGATCGGGGGTCAAATGACCCGAAACAGGTCGTGGCCAGTTGAATGTGGCCGTTTCCTATTTTCTGGAATTTTTTAGAATTTTTCTGAATTTTTAGAATGTTTTGACTTTTTTATGATTTTTCATTTTTTATTGATTTTTTTGATTATTTTATTATTTTCTGATTATTTTATTTATTTAAAAATATTTTCCGGGCCGGGTCAGACCCGGCCCGCCCCTCTCGGGCGCCCGGCCCGACCCTAGGGGTCGACACCGGCCTAAAACGACACCGTTTTATATTTTTAAACATTTTTCTATTTTTTAACAATTTTTTGATTTTTTTATCTATTTTATTTATTTATCCGAAAATTCCCCGGATCCGACGGCTCTCGTCGTGCCACGTGGCTTTGTCTCGTGCGTCCGATCTTCCACTAGATCGGGCGACTTACAGAGAGCCACGTGGCTCGATCGCGACTGTCGAATCAAAAATTGATTTATTTTCTTTTTTAGAAAAACCTCAAATCGGACGGTCAGAACCATTCCACGTGTCCAATTGTGGTGCGTCCGATCTTGGACAAGATCGGACGATCCACAGAAGGCCACTTGGCACGTTCTTGGCCATCGGATCGAATTTATTTAATTTTCCGAAAATCATTTATTAATTTTCCAAAATTCTAGGATCGCGACACGTGTCGCGATCGTGGCCGTCCATTCTGTTTTACTTGCAAAAGACTTGGACCGGCCCCCACCCGGCTGACGTGGCGTCCACGTGGCGCGCCACGTCAGCCTTTGACCGTTGACCCGCCGGCGAAGTCGCCTGAGAAGACGATGAATAGTACAAATTCCGGCGACTTCGCCGGAATCTCGCCGGAGAACCGCTAAACCGAGGCAAACCTCGGTGTTTTTTCACCCTTTTGACACCATTTGACTCTCTAGGACTTCAGCAACACGATTCAGCCAAAAACAAAGCCATGACGACGTGGAAAAGAGGCGAACCGAGCCTTCCCCGACCGGCGCCGGCGAAGATTTTTCAAAAAAAAAATTTGTAACTAAACCCGATTTTGATCGATCACACAGCATCCAAACGAAGTCTAGGGACTTACCTGAGGCTGCCTGAGGCTCGGCGGCCGCCGAAATCCCCTCGCCAAGCTCCCGGTTTGGACCGCGGCCGGCGAAGCTCGGACCGCCGCTCTCGGCGGTTTCTGATGCAAAACGAAGGTCACACAAGGCTTAGAGTTGGATCTAAATGAGTCTTAAGATGAGACTTGCACACAAAGAAGCCGTGAAGGGCTTGGCCGAGAGCCCCAAAATGAAATGCTCATTGAAGCATTACGTCGAACACATGGTATACACCGAGGAAAAATGAGTTCGGGGGGGAGATACCAACCTAATTAGAGCTCGCCGACGACCACGAGTGCTTGCCTGAGGATCCGTGAAGGTCGCTGAAGCTCCGGGGAAGTTTCTTCAGTCCGGTCTTTTTGCCAAAAAAAAGTCCCCCCTCTCTCGGCCGAACTCGGTTTTTATCCGAGAATCTCGCCGGTTCTCGTGGCCGACCGCCCGCCTCGGCACGTCCACCACCTCTGCCAAAGCCGAATATGCTCTGCCAAGCTGCTTCCCACGCTCGGCTGCCTCGTTTCCCTCCCGAAAAGCCGCCCCCCACGTTGCTCTGTTTTTCCACGTTCGGTGCGCATGGGTCTGCAACTTTGTTGCAGACCCGGTCGGACCGGGCCGGGTCAGTTCTGACCCGACCGGCCCGGTTCGACCAAATCACTCTAATTGGGCCCCAAATTGACCTATTTTCATGAAATTAATGGCATAATCGGATTCGTTGACATATTTTCTATCAAATAAGGGTATTTTCGTGAATCAATTGATTGAATTTTTGCGAAAACCCCAAATTGTCCCTAGGATCCGAAAATGAATTTCGCCAAATTGAGGGGCCAAACGATCGAATTAATCAAAAATGAGCCCACCAATGGATTCCTCATGATGAAAAATATAGGGTAGAGGTGTTTAATTTTAATGGGTGTGCCCGTGTGAAATTTAATTTGAAGAATTGTAAAACCGGGGACTAAATTGGATAAAATTTGTGCAATTAAGCCCTTTTGGTTAAAATTGATCAAATTGGAGGGAAAATTGACCCAATTGCATTTCAATTCTTTAGATTCCAATGTCATAGCTTATAGAAACCGAGAATTGAAAATTAAATGACTCGAAAAGGATTTTTTAGGCCCGGTTCGGGATTAGGTTTGTGAAGGAACCCCATGAACCAGGCCAAATTTCCCTAATAAAAAGTGAAAATATTAAGGAGAGAATTAAAATAAAATTTCTGAATATTTTTGTGTAATTTTCTGACCACGAATGGTATTTTTCCTGATTTTTTGGGTATTTTAATAATTAAATGAATTCCAAAAAATATTAAAAAATTCAAAAAATATTTTTTGTTCAAAATTGGTTCCTAAGGCTAGGCTAAGGCTTCCAAAGTTGATTTTGCAATTTTTTGACCTTTTTTGCTATTTTTAATTAATTTTAGAGATAAAAAACTATAATAACGGATGGTCAAAAATCAGGTGTCAGCAGGTACATGGAATGGAAATATCCTTGATATCGCAGGCCATATAGATGCAGATTGGGGTGGAGATATTGATAGTAGACGGTCCACTAGCAGGTATGTTTTCACATTATTTGGGGCTGCATTGAGTTAGATGAGTAGGAGGCAAAGCATGGTAGTACTCTCTTTCACGGAGGCTGAGTACATGGCTCTTACTCATGTCGGAAAAAAGGCCATGTGGTTATGGCGGTTGTGCTTGGACCTCGGTTTTGAGCAAGGTGTCGTAAAAGTGAGATGCGACAATCAAGGAGCTATTTATTTAGCAAAGAATCCAGCATTCCATACATGTACGAAGCACACCGACATACAATATCATTTTATCCGAGAGAAAGTGGAGAAGAAAGTGGTTCAGCTTGTAAAGGTCGACATGGTGAAAAATAGCTCAGACTTCCTTACTAAAGCCGTCATAGGTGCGAAGTTTGAATGGTGCTCTGCTGCCATTGGATTGAAGAGTAATGATGTTGAGAATCCCTCATTTGCAGAAGTATCCACCAAATGGGAGAATGTTGAAGTTGGCGAATACTTCGAAGATCCTTGTTTCTCATACCGAGTACGCCCACATGAGCTTAGGGAAATCAAAGTATGAACTAATGACTTGTAACCCCTGCACATGGAATGACAGGGGTCTTGCTGCTCGGTCAACAAGCCAAAGTTCTGCTCGCCGGTGAGCAGGTGGGGGCTCGGGGGCAGCACCCCCGAAACAACATTGGGTTTGGGCTTGTTTTACGTTAGCCCGTTTGTTGTGGAACCAAAGGGATTCAGATATGCTTAGGTTTTGGGCCTATTTTTTAGGTCCTATATATTGTGCTTGTATGAAATATCATTGTAACGAGTTACGCGGCTGTAAACTTAAATCATAGTGAAACCTCTTTGCATGATGCAGCCCTATCTTGGGGTAAATCTGGGTAAACTCGTGTGTCATCTATTTCTTCTATTTTCTGTGTGATCGTCTGATTCAGTTTAGATACAACCCATCACAAACGAGCCTCACCGGCGACGGGCGAGGCCGTCCTCCCCCAGATTTAGCCTCGACCTCGCCCAGGCCAAATTTGGGCTTAGGTCAACAGTACCAAGTTCGGACTGGCCCGCGCAGGGCCGGGCCGGGCGAAATTATTTTTTATTTTATTTTTTTCTTTTTTTTCGAAACTAAAATTAATTGACAAATCTACCAAATGAAAGAATATGAAAAGAAAAAATTAAATTAAATTAAATTAAAGGGAAAATATGGATGTTAAAAAAAATCCGGGCGTCGGGCCGGTCCTGCTCGAAAAGGCCCAAAAATTAACTGAATTTTTGGGCCGGCCCACCAGGCCGGAGCCTTTTTGACACCGCTACTCTGTTGACACCTGATTTTTTACCAAGTCTTTTTGCAGTTATATTTTGGAAAATCACAAAAAATCCATAAAAAGTCAAAAAAATTACAAAATCAACTTTGGTGGCCTTGGCCAAGCCCAATGAACCATTCTCGACCAAAAAATATTTTTTTATATTTTTCACATTTTTTAGTATTTTTAGAAAATAGGAAAAAACTAGAAAAATCAACAAAAAATAGATTTTGAGGTCACAAAAATATAGGAAAATATTCAATATTTTTCTTTTAATTTTCTTATCATTTTCACCTCATCAAGAGTTGAAATTCAAGTTTAATTTTGTGTGTTTCTTTGTAACACACAGGGTTAAACTTATCAAAAAATATGTTTTGAGTCTTTTTATTTGCAAATCTTTTGCATTTTCCGAGTCTTGACATTCAGCTTGATTGCCCTACATTTCAATTTGGTTCAATTGTGCACTGATTTGATTAATTTTAACTTTAAGGACCTAATTGCATAAAGATTCTATTCATTTTAGTCCATATGATAGCAATTCCAAAAATTAAAATTTTCTGAGAGACACCCATAGAACCCAAATGCTTCTTCCCTATAGGTTTTGACCTCCTGAATCTAATGGTAAGTTTAATTGGGGCCGATTCGTCCATTAAGAACGTCAATTTGACAAAAATCAATTTCGGACCTTGTCTTAGATTTGGGGCTTTTGTATAAATCAAAATCAATTCAGCCCAATTTTACCTTGCTTAGGTAAATTCCATGCTATAAAATCCGATTATAAAGTCAATTCCAGGATTTTGGGATATTTGGACACCCAATTTGAAGGAAAATTCTAAATCGGGTCGACTAGGTCGGGTTGACCCAGCCCAGTCAACCCATTGACCGAAATTGGCAGAATAAGGAGAAGGCTCTCTCCTTCCGCTCTTGGCGCACGAACAGAGCGCTTGAATGAAGAAAACAAAAGCGCGATTACACCTAAAACTGAGGCACCCAGTCGACGAACCTTAGCCAGTGGACTTGACATCTTCATCCGGTACCATCCAACGGTGGTGAACAGGATGGCGCGCGAAGGTGGACGACCTGGAGGCTCGGTAGCAGACTAAAGAAATCCGTTGGAGGTGGGGGAATCGGTTAAAAAGATCTTCGTCGAGGGAGTTGAGAAAAAAAGGAGGAGGAGAGGAACGACCACAAAAGAGAGAGAGCTGGAGAGAGAGGGGAGCTCGCAGAGAGAGACAGAGGGCAAGAGAGCGAAAGAAGAGAGAGAGAGGGGATCGTCTGCCATTGAAGGAGCTCGGGGGGCCGAGAGATTCAAAGGCTCAGCCAAGGCCTTCCTAGCTTCACCAAGCTGTACCGTCACCGTCTACACCTTCGTCTCGATCCTGCGAACGCAACGAGCAAGCTTGTTCGTCAGTTTATCGCAGAAAAAGGTGAGTCAAGTCTCTAAGCTAGAGGTCGGTCTTCAATGGCATCTTAACTTTCGGCGTATCATTTGTTGCGTTTTAACTTGCAATTCACTCGTCATGCATCGCTGAACATTTTTGCCTTTAATCGCATGTCATCTCATTGCCTAAATCGCCGAGTCTACCCCCACCATAACCGATCGATTGTGAGCTTCATAGCTCGTTCTAGACCAAACCGAGCCCACACGATGGCCAGGTAAGTCTTCTCGCCCCTTCGTTATGCTTCCTGATCGATTTGTTTAGTTAAACAACGGTAGAAATGGCTAGGACAGGTAGCCGCCGGAGTTTACCTTCGGTCGGAGATGGCATGTGTGTGAGTTGTGATTCTGCTATGTCAAGGCTTCGATATGTTGTAGAGGAGATTGAAACGAGTTGAATGGCGGTGGTTTCGCGAGCATTGGTGGTCTGTAGACGAAGAAATCACCTCCCGACGAGGAGCCGGCGAGATAGAGCCGGCGCCGATCGTCTTCCCCGGCGAGTCTGTTGACTAGTCAACGATAGTTGACCAGTCAACGCTGACGTGTCGCTGACGTGGCGCCCACGTGGTAGCCACGTCAGCCGTTCGGTTATAACCGAATACAACAAACTTGATCCGACGATGAAGGGTTAGCCACGTGTCGCGATCTCGCTTTTTTGAAATAAAAAGTGATTTTCAGAAATAAAAGATGCTTTAAATGGGACGGTTAAGATTTAGTCAAGCCTTTCAATCTAGACCGTCGGTTCATTATGAAGATCAGGCCGTCCGCAGGTCCGCCACGTGGCGCAATCAGGGCCACTCGTTCGATTTGGGCGGGAGTTGAAATTTGAGCGGGAGGACTGAAATGACGTCGTTTTGGGCACGGGTCGCGCGGGCCCGGATTCGGGCCGGGCCGGTCACCAGTGGGTCGTGGGCCGGGTCACCCGACCCGGCCCAAATAACATTTTTTTTATAAAAAAAATCAGGAAATGATTTTAAAAAATAAATAAAAAAATCAGAAAAATCCTAGACACTCCGGAAATCCCCAAAAATCGAGGATTGACCACAGACAACTGGTCAACCCTATTTTTGGGGTTTCTTATCCGTTCTTCCAAGACTTGACGATATTACCTTTTAGGGGTAATTCGCCTCTGCTATATATGCGAGATAAGGCCGATAATGCCAAGGTAAAAATTAGGGTCGGGTAGGTGACCAATTCTTAGGCTTGAGTTTTCGAGTCCCGTCCCTTTTCTCAAAATGACGATTTTGCCCATCAATGGGAAAATCGTCTTTCTTGTTCCAATCAAGTCCCGAAAATTGCTTGAAATTAGGGTTTGGGTCAGGTGGACGACCAACCCTAATATTTGAGATTTTCAGTTCTCGTCTTTTGTCCAAAATGACGACTTTACCCCTCTAAGGGTAAAATCATTTTTAAATTCCAGAAAAATCCTTTAAATTCCCGAAAAAGTAGGAAATGGATTGGATTGATGGCCAATCATATTTCCCCCGTCTTTTGACTTTACAATTCGTCTAAAATGACAAATTTGCCCTTCCAAGGTGGATTTTCCCCGAATTGTTCAAAATTACGATTTTGCCCCTCATGGGCAAATCATACCAAAATCATTCCTAAGCCTTGATTGATATTTCTCTAGGCTAATAGGGCCTCATTAGGGATGCCATGCTGATTTCATGTGTTTTATCCGCATGTATTGGATCCTTGATCTGCGCACCTATTTATGTTGATTGTGAGTGATAGGGTAGTAATTCCCTTCTGCATGAACTCCTAAATTTAAGATCTGTACCTCCACTCGTCTGTATGAGATCCTAGGATCAGATAAACCATTCAGCTTCGGTACCGAAAGGGCGTCAACTCTGACAGTTGGCGTAACTAAGTCGCCGAACCCACTTCTTTGGTTTCCGTAGAATCGAATAGACCACTCCCAACTATTCGATAGGGTTTCCGATCGTACCCTTCACGAAACGATTGGTGGCGACTCCTTGGCATGTACATTTATCACATGTCACTAGACCTCACCGAAGGTCGACCACGTATATCCAGCCGTTGCGCTTTGGGTAATGGACCTTGGGAGAGGCCCCTCGTCCGATCAAGCCAGCGATCGGGCGGCCCATTAGCCCCCCTTCGCCCCTATCCGGGAGGGAGGGTCGCGACAGACTAGCGACTCGGCTGGGGACTTATTCTAAACCAGAATCTCTAGTTACGAATTCCAGAGGACTTGAGCCGATTAAAAAGTTGTTTGGTTTATCTGACCTTATTTTTCGCAGATGCTCTCGAAGGTGGGGTACGTATACTAACCATTGTGTTAGATGTTTTTGCATATTGGAGAAATAAGGGGTGGAGTGATTGTTGACATTTTTCCTGCATGTTGGAGTTGGGAATGTATGTTTACTTTACGCACATACTGAAGCGGTGTTTTGATACAAACTGTTGTGCATGACTTTGCATTGTGATGATCACGACACATAGCATACACTGGCGGTCAAACCCCGACTGCAACCACCTCTAGGTTATCTTAGATAGGGAAAGGGTGCGAAAAGGATCTTGCGTTTGATGGCACTTGAGACTTTCGTATTCGTTCCCGCCTACCATCTGCATTGGCGATATCTAGCCCTCTTGGGTAGGTACCCTTGGGGAGGAATCTACCTCATGTGGATCGTGGGAGCCTGAGCCGTAGGTTCATCACATGATTTTTGATTTTTAGAGTATACCCACTTGTCTCATGCGCGTGTCTATAAATGGTTGGTATACCTAAAACCACCCATTGATACAGGGGGGACATTCCACATTCCCCCAAGTACGGTTGGTAAGGCATTTATTTTCAATGTACTTTATTATTCCCTGCTCCATAATATGACTCATACATTACATACATTCATATGCATTCGCATCATGAAAATCACTCAAGTGACTAATTGAAACAACGATGGCAATAGGGTAGGATGTCGCTGTTCCCTAAGAGTTCGACGGAGTTGGTAACCTTCGAGTACCTAAGGAAAGTCACTCGCCCTGGACCAAACACAAGGCTACACTTCACCAGATTCGTGCATGGCCGAGAATTGACTGGACGTAAGTTGGGATATGTCGAAGATTGCCAAACCCGTTACTATGTCGATAACCTCAGATTTAAGCGAGAAGCGGACGAGATGTTTAAGAATTATCTGGAGATGAAGAGACAGCGTCGCAACCAGTTAGCCAGGGAGGCATATGCCCGTCGGAAGGCCAAACGACAGGCTAATGAGGACATACCCATGATCACTTTTTGGGGAAAAAGAAGACGTCATGCTACCAAGACAAAGCCGAAACGCATCATGCTCAAGAAGGTGAAACCCGAGAAGGCTCCTGAAGTCATCATACCATGGACCCGAGAATGGCCAGAGGAACTACGACCTCTTGACCAAAGCATTGAAGACAACCCCCTTACCCTTGACTAGAGGAGAATTCTCGACTGGCTGTCATTTGGATAGACCTCTAGGAAAGGAGTGATTTAGATCCTCACATTTCATCGGCCTTTTATGGCTTTCTTGTTTGAAGAATTTCTCTTTACCTTTCTTTCATTAGGCATCCTAATTGTAATAAAAGTTCATTCCACTTTGTTCATTTGATGTATTGACCAATGGAATGTGACATTGTTGTTTCCCTTAGTCACCGAGTGAACTTGACTAAATTGCATAATTCACTTCCCCGAAATTCAAGTTAGGCTTTAAGTCAGGACTTCAAGACCTAAAAAAAGGCCCTAATTTCCATTTCTTCAATTGAACTATGCAATTAAGTTAGCCTATGCATACCTCATGACATCTGCATAATCATGTGTTTAAATTAATTTTTGACGATTGACTTTTTAAAATCATTTGCATATTTTAGACTTGATGGGAAAGAGTGATATTCAAGTGTTCAAAGTTCCCCGGGCCGAACTTCAATCGTGGTGGGATAGCATGGGCGAAGCCAGCCAGGAGTATGCTGAATCACGACTAGGATACCTATTAGACCTGCTGAAGATTGAGTGTCCACCTGCCTTTATCCAAGCCATGGCGCTCTATTGGGATCCTACCACCGCTACATTCTGCATGGAAGGACTGGAGATTACTCCCACTATCGAGGAGTACAGTGCCGTCATCGGAGTTGAGTTCACTCACATGTTCGTCCGACCCCCCATAGGATTTAAGCCCCTGAGTCAGGTGGCTGAATTCCTTGACACAGGCCTAAACGAAGTCAAAGCAGATGCAAAAAGCAATTCTGAACGAATCTCCCTATCTTTCCTTATAGATCGATTTTCCCGCATCCCTACTGCTAAAGGGACCAATTCTGGTAGAGCCTTTGTCTTGGCATTCTTCAGCTTTGTGCTATTCCCAATCTCATCTGTCACCTTCGACCCTATCATGGCTGTAGTAGCCAGACAAGTCTGTTGTGGGTGGGATTACTCAAACATCATCCTTGCTGAAACCTTCCTTTCCTTAAATCGCTTCAAGAAAAATAAAAATGGAATCTTTAGAGCCTCTAGTGATTTACTGTATCTGTGGTTCACATCCCATATCAGACAATTCCACATCCGTATGGGTTTCACTGAAATCAGCCATGATGCACATCCTCTTAAAACCTTTGTCAGAACACATACACGTATTCCTAAGTTCAACTTCATAGAGTGGAAGAACTTCCTTAAAGCCCTAAAGCCCGAACAACTCCGATGGCGGCTAATGTTGCCAACGCTGGGCAAAGTCAGATTGGCTTGCGATGACAAAGGTCCAGTCCCCTTGCTAGGATTCACGGGCGCTACCGCATACTATCCAAAGAGGGTGATCCGACAATTTGGGGCACTACAGGAGATCCATTCTCCACCACAACCTGGTATCTTTTCTTTTGACATACCAAGTAAGACCCTCATGGAGGAGGAGAAGAAACAGTTTGAAGCCAATGTGACATCCATCATCCGCTCCTTGAAGAATTCTCAGGCCAAAGAAATAAGTTGGCCAGAAAACATGACTCATGAAATACATTCAGCACTTTAAAGCGACCATACGAAGCCTTGTCGAGCCCTACATACCCGAATACATCGTACCGTACGTACCTGGAATAGAGCCATACGTACCCGAAGACATGGGACCGCTGCCATATTCAGAGGATGATGAGCCCCGGACTGAAGAGGGGAATCCATACTGGGATGATGAGGATACCTTAGAGCTCAAGCGTCCTAGACTTGAATAGGCTATTCTGTCAAGTGTAAAACAAGCAAACATTGTGATACCTCCTCATACGTTCTCATTCTTGTTGGATACTATTTTGGACATATGAGCATAAGTAGGAACATGTTTTGCGAATGCATAAAAACTATCGTCAGAAATTATGCTTCTTTTAATTTCATGAATTCTTGTTGAAAAATGGTTAAAAGAACTACTTACATGAGACTAAGGCTCACGAGGTAGCCCTTTTTCTCATCTACTGACAAGAAGCATGCAACTAAAAGAATTAGCTGCTTTCTATCAAAGACAAAAGAAATACTCACTGGAAATCCTTCTGAAACAGGTACACTCCCATCACGGAATTACCAACACATCGTTTCCGTACTAGCCTTAAGACAAGAATGGAGCAACAAGAATTGACTCCGCGTGTGGGCATGTTGGAATCTCATATGACTGCCCTGGCAACTATGATGGCCGACATCAAGGCAATGCTGGAAGCCACCCAAGCTAAACATACAATGGCTCATAACTAGAACGACTCAGGTCCTTCTTTTGTACCTGATACAGCAGATAAGGATGTGACGAGAGATACCCAACATATAGAGGAGGATATCCGTGAGCCAAATAACCGATCACAACAAAAGGCCTCTCCTGTTATTATCAACCTCGAGAAGGAAGAGAAGGGGAAGCAGACTGTGAAGACTGAAGTAGAGGCTAAAAGATTGGCCAAGATCGAAGAATGCTTGAGCAGCCAGGGCTATGAGTTAGTCCGCTTCGACAAGATATCTCCTTTTGCTAAAGTAGAGACTCCTCCTGACTATAAGGAACCAGAGTTCGTGAGAAAATATAACGGGACAAGCTGTCCCCGTGCCCACCTCAAGTATTACCTGCGCAAGATGGCACACTATTTGGATTATATTCCACTGTTAATGAACACGTTCCAAGAAAGTTTGGCTGGCGCCGCTTTGGCTTGGTTCATTGAGCTAGACCTAGAAGATTATGATGGGTGGGAGGATCTTGCAGAAGACTTCCTCAGACAATATAAGTTCAACACGGCTATAGCCCCAACAAGAGAAGACCTTCTACGAACTTCAAAGACGAGAGGTGAATTAATCAGAACATATGCCCAGAGGTGGCGAGCCTTGGCTACCCAAGTAAAGCCATCAATCCCAGAGGATGAGCTGATTGATTTATTCCTAAAGGCACTCCCCTACGAATACTTCGACAAACTAAACACTTCCGGATGTCAAACATTTGTACACTTTATTAAGGTTGCTGAAAGGCTAGAATGGGCCTTAAGAGAAAGGAGGCCTCATGAAGTTTCTACTAGGAAACAGTATCTCCTAAAAAAGGATAAAGAAGCCGGTCTTGACATAGCATTCATACCGGGCCCCCACAAGCCCAAGATGTTTGGCAATTCTGATCACACCAAAGGAGGATCGTCCTGGTCGGCACCAAAAGAGCAAGAGCCTAGAAGAAGGCAACCCTAGAAGCAATTTTCTCAGCTCCCGAGACCTTTATCCAAGTTACTCCCGATGCTGCTAGAGCAACGCCTGGTGGCAAAAGAACCACCTAGGGCAAACCCTGTTAAGTATCCTGGCTTTGACGAGAGCCAAACCTGTGTCTATCATATGGGCGAGAGGGGACATAATGTGGATAACTGTTATATCCTTAAGCTGAAAGTGCAAGCTCTGATTGACAGTCAGATTCTGAAGTTTGACAATGCGGCCCAAAATGTGCAAGAAAACCCACTTCCAGATCATCAAGCAGTAGGAGCGATATTCACTGAAAGGGAGGGAAACTACCTTAAGCTGAAAGTGGACATACCTAAGCTGACCGACCTTCTAGCAACCGTTTCGTCATACCCAAAAGCAGGAGAGATCTTTGCTGACGTAAAGAAGCTATGTATCGCCAAGATGATGAGCTTGGGGATAATGTCTGAAATTACCGATGAAGAATTCGAAGGAGTCGAAGCTTCTCTATCTTCGGAAGGAAGCCACTTCGTGATCAAAACTGAGCGAGGTAGCACCTGGGACATCCCGCACAAGAATCTGATAGACAGTCTTGGGCCAGTCACTCAGTCAGAAGAAGAATTCGAAGAGGACGAACTGGAAGCCAAGAGGCGAAGTCTAGCAGATCGCAAATTTATGGCAGGCGCGCTTGAAATGGGCGAAACTGTAGACAACCTTGGTCAAGATTCTGGGGGGTACAATTTCAAAGTGAATTATTCACCCCCTCCCAGCTTTTATCAAAAAATTGAGGATATCATACCGGACGGATGGGGAGGTATGGATGATCCCTCTCAACCAGAAACCTCGAAGGACATGGAAAAACTTTTTACAAAAGGCTTTGACGACACCGTATCGATGATCGAAGCCGCTACGACCGTGATAATCAGATTGGAAGAACTTGATAGCCTGAGCAGGGTGGAAAATTGCCCAGTCAAGCCTGTTGTGATTCGACTGCCGCAAGAGAAAGAAGACGACAAGGCTGAACCAGAGACGTCTTACCGGACGACGGTAACTATAGAAGTCCCTCCAGTAGAAAAGTACGATCCTAAAGCAGTCCATTGGGACTATGGAACGAAGGAAGTAGATGCAGTAATGAGGTCTGGACGATTTTATGCCCCTAGGGAAGGCGAATCCGAAAAAAAGGAGGTCTCGAAGGAAGATGCAGAAAAGCTCATATCGATCATTAAGACCAGCGAGTTCGAAGTAATAGAGCAGCTGAGGAAGATGCCAGCTCAGATATCCCTGCTAGATTTATTCATCAATTCAGAGAAGCACAAAAACGCACTGTTGAAAATACTTAACGAAGTACATGTCCCTGAAACAATCAACGAGGTACAATTAGGGGACTTTGTAGGGGCAATCCTTTTAAAAGACCAATTGAGCTTCTCTGATGAGGATTTCCCCATGGAAGGAAGAGGGCACAACAAGGCCTTATATATCTCCGCGCAATGTAACGGGAAAAGAGTGGCACACGTATTGATCGACAATGGATCAGCCTTCAATATTTGCCCTTTGGCTACCCTGAGAAGGTTGGGAATCAAGGAAGAAACGATTAAGGCATCCAAAACAGCTGTGAGAGCTTTCGATGGAATGAAGAAGACTGTGGTGCGTGAGATTGAGCTTGACGTATTCATCGGCCCGACAAAATTCTCTATAAACTTCCAAGTAATGGATCTGCCCAGTGCATTCGGATTCCTGCTAGGAAGACCTTGGATCCATATAGCAGGAGCCGTCCCTTCGAGCTTACACCAAAAAGTACGCTTTGTGGTGGATGGGAATGTGATTACTGTACATGGAGAAGTCGACCTCCAGATATATCAGAACAGCGCCATTCCCTACGTTGAACTTGAACTCAAGACAGAAGCAAGCTATCATTCTCTAGAACTGGTAGCAACAGTTCATACTCCGGCAGGAACAAGGTTGACAGCCCCCTACATCGCAGAGGCCAATCTTTTACCAGCTAAGATGCTACTGGCATATGGGTTTGACCTTGGAAAAGGTCTAGGTAAATACGGTCAAGGGATAAATGCCCTCCTGCAGTTAAAAGCTAACCCACATAGAATGGGCTTGGGGTATCAAAAATATCACGTGGATGAATCTGTCCCGAAGGCAACAGGCCGAGGCCGAGGCAAAAGCCTGGGACGCCGGAGAGGCCGAAACAACCCGAATGACTCGTTCATCGATTCTCCAATTTGGAAATGCAGGTTTCGAATATTCAATAACCCTTTAAATGCCCACTTCAACCAGAACTCTAAATGGTTGTCTGAAGATGATGTCACTTCACCAATAGAACCAGATCTGACAAATCCTTTTCTCAAAGATGACTTTGTGAATGTCATCATGGAATGGTTGGATGATGAAGCCACTTCCTCTGAGTAAAGAGACTCTTCCCTCGTCTTTAAATTCTGCATTCTATTGCATTTTCTTTCCTTATTGTACGTGTAGGGAAACGCCTTTGGATCTCCGGCCGTTGGTCCAAATAGCGCAGTTTGTAATGCGGCCCATCTTACATTCAATAAAACCATGCATATTTTGTTAAGGACATATGGAACCACGAATCAGCCCGATGATGATGCTAGTCTTCTGCACAGAAGCTTGAGGCCTGATTTGCCGTATAATTCCTAATTTCTAAAAAGATTTCCACGGGGCCAGGATATCCAATGACATGAGGATTAGTCTGGTTTATACCTGTACCTATTTCGAAAACTCTTTCGAAAAAACTTTCCATGATCATGCATGTCATTCTTACGGAGTACGAGCTAACCATACTCATGACATTTCAGGCATATCATCTCAAACATGCATACCAAGTTGTTACAAGATTCGGATTTCTCCATTAACCATTCTTATAACATTGAGGAAGATGAAGACGAGGGTTATGCGTCTATCCGCAGAGATTGGAATTCCTTTGAGGAATCAAAGCCCCCTACTGCAGAAGAACCGATCATTATTAATTTGGGAGATGCCGTGAATATCAAAGAGGTCAAGATCGGCAGGCATTTGTCCCGAGACGAGAGGCTCGAATTCACTGAATTTCTGAAAGAATATCAAGACATCTTTGCATGGTCTTACGCTGATATGCCAGGCCTAGATCCTAAGATTGTGGAGCATGCATTACCCACGAATCCCAGTATCAAACCTGTCAAGCAAGGCAGCAGACGGATGAAGGCCGAGTTGGAAGACAAAATTAAGGAAGAAGTCATGAAACTTCTCAGGGTAGGCTTCATTAAAGCTATCCCATACTCGGACTGGATTGCGAATATAGTCCCCGTCATGAAGAAGGATGGTAGAGTTCGGATCTGCGTAGACTACCGAGATCTGAATAGAGCAAGCCCAAAAGATGATTTTCCACTTCCTCACATTGATGTATTGGTGGATAGTACGGCAGGTTATGAATTATTCTCATTCATGGATGGATTCTCGGGATACAACCAAATCTTCATGAAACAAGAAGACAAACCAAAAACCGCATTTACCACACCCTAGGGGAACTTTTGCTATAAAGTCATGCCCTTTGGATTAAAAAACGCTGGGGCCACCTATCAGAAGGCTATGGTCACATTATTCCATGATATGATCCACAAAGAAATTGAAGTACATGTCGATGACATGATCGCTAAATCCAAGAAAGGGCAGGATCACATACAGGTGTTAAGAAAATTATTTGAGCGCCTGCGCAAATATAAGTTGAAGTTGAACCCTAACAAATGTGTGTTTGGAGCAAGATTTGGGAAACTTCTCGGATTCATAGTCAGTGACAGGGGCATTGAGATTGATCCTTCAAAGATTCAAGCTATCCATGATCTGTCAACTCCATCTACAGTAAAAGAAGTGAGAAGCCTTCTAGGGAGACGGAACTATATTGCCAGATTTATCAATCAATTATCTGATGTGGCTAAGCCAATCTTCAAATTGCTCAAGAAATGTGCGAGAGTGACATGGGATGCAGAATGCAGTAGGGCATTCCAAAAGATTAAGAACTATCTAATCTCACCACCGGTACTTGTGCCACCAATTCCTGGTCACCCATTGACCTTATATCTGACTATACAGCAGGAATCTTTGGGAGCCTTACTTGCCCAAACAAGCCCGATAGATGGTAAAGAAAGAGCCATCTATTACCTAAGTAAGAAATTCACACCATCTGAAGTGAAATATGTACGAGTTGAAGGGCCTGTGTAGCAACGGTATGGGTACTTCGTAGACTAAGGCAGTATACCCTACACCACCACATTCCACTCATAACAGAAAACGATCCTGTCAAATACCTCCTGGAGAAACCCGCTTTAATCGGGAAATTAGCAAAATGGCAAGTGATGCTGTCTGAATTTGACATCAAGTGTTCTCCACAAAATTCGGTAAAAGGAAGAGTTATAGCTGACATGCTGGCAGAGAACCCGTCAAGCGGTAAGCCTTCTAAAGTAATAAGAACAGAAGATCAAATTCTGAACTTAGCAGAGGACAAGTGGGTCATGTATTTCGATGGTGCTGTTAATCTATTAGGGGCAGGCACTGGGGCAGTACTGATATCCCCCAATGATCAACATTATCCTGTGGCGGCGAAAATAACTTTTCCTTGCACCAACAACATCTCAGAATACAAGGCGTGCAATCTAGGCCTACGATTAGCCATTTCTATGAAGATACCCAGATTGCAAGTTTATGGAGATTCCATGCTCATCATATTACAGACGCAAGGAGAGTGGAAGACAAAAGATGCAAAGCTCATCCCGTATCACAAATACGTTGAAGAATCGACACTTGAATTCGAAGAAGTGTCATTCGAGTACCTATCAAGGTCTCATAATCAATTTGCAGGTACGTTAGCCACCCTGGCTTCAATGTTGCAAATGACTGGAGGGTTGGATATAGAACCCCTAAGGATTGGCACAATTGAAAGGCCGACCCACTGCATGCTAATAGAAGAGGAATTTGATGGAGAGTCGTGGTATTACGACATCAAGAATTACCTCTCAAAATGGGAGTTTCCTGAAGGATGTCAGGCAGGAGACCGGAGATACATAACCAAGATGGCCAGCAAATTCTTACTCAGTGGACAAATTCTATACAAAAGGTCATTTGACTCTACTCTGTTAAAATGTGTAGATGCCAAAGAAGCAAATATTCTCATGAAAGAGATCCATGAAGGTATATGTGGGCCTCACATGAACGGCCACCTCCTTACCAGGAAGATCATGCGGCTTGGCTATTTTTGGATGACCATCGAATCAGACTGCTGCCAGCATGTCTGGTCATGCCACCAATGCCAAATATATGGTAATAAGATCAATGCACCCCCGAATGAACTACACCAAATGTCTGAAGTTTGGCCTTTCTCTATGTGGGGCATAGACATGATAGGACCCATTAATCTTGCGGCTTCAAATGGTCATCGCTTCATTTTGGTAGCAATTGATTACTTCAAAAAATGGGTAGAAGCCAGTTCTTACAAGAATGTCACTACAAGAAATGTAGCAAGATTCGTCAAAAAAGACATCATCTCCCGGTATGGTACCCCTCAAGCGATCATCACAGATAATGGGTCTAACTTGAACAACAAGATTGTCAATGATCTACTAGATCACTTTGGTATTCGACATCTGAATTCATTCCCCTACCGCCCGCAGATGAATGGGGCAGTGGAGGCAGCCAACAAAAACATCAAGAGAATCTTGGCTAAAACAGCAGAAAATTACAGGGATTGGCATGAAAGGTTGCCCTTTGCCTTAATGGCTTACCGAACATCAATCAAGACTTCTACAGGGGCAACTCCCTACAGTCTGGTGTATGGGATGGAAGCAGTCCTACCGGTGGAAGTTAAGGTCCCCTCTTTGAGAATCTTATCAGAAGGCAAACTCTCCGAGTCAGAATATTCCAAACACAGATATGAACAGTTGAATTGAATAGACGAGAAGCGTCTTAAAGCCATTTGTCATGGACAAACTTACCAGAAGAGGGTAGCCAGGGCATTTAATAGAAAAGTCAAAACCAGGAATTTCGAAGTGAATGACTTGGTAATTAAGAAGACTTTGCCGAATACTATCCATCCGGGAGGTAAATTCACCCCGAATTACGAAGGTCCCTACATTATCAAGAAGATTCTCACGGGAGGAGCATTGATTCTTGTAAACTCTGAGGGAGAAGAATTGAGGCACCCTGTAAATTCAAATGCTGTGAAGAAATATTACCCTTGAAATAAAATCAGATTCTGGTTATATGACTCATTCCGAATTGAGCCGAGTCATCATAATAGTCATTACATAAGCATATCATGCATCCATGCATACACTAGCATGTGTTCAATATTGCAGGAATGTCTGATGAAGAAGACAGAAGACAGCAAACGAAGAACATGAAACTTCGAAGAATGACATGGGGCACGTTCCAAAGATGAATGAAGCCATCGAGCAGAATTCATTGCCCCAATCAGACGAAGGCGTCATCGCCATAGGTCAAGATGGCTGGTTTATGCAATCTGCACACTGGCGTTCAGATGGGAATGCGTGATCAAGGAGACCTAACATCGTGGTGGTCAGGTGCATGTCCTTTCTCTTCAAAGACTGAGAATTTCAAGAAATTTTAGAACACTTAACCACCCTATGTTGTTAAGAAAAATGCAGATTTTCATGAATCTATGAATTTCTATTGGAGCGCATGATCAAGGGTAAGGTGTATCGTTCTAATTTTCTGAAATTCGAAAGCATACACCGACATATTCCTTTTATGTTTTTCAGGGATCCCTAGCCACGCTGGGCAGGTAAGTATTCATTTCCCTATCTTTTAGGTTTTAAACTTCCAGAACCCTTATTACTAGAATTTAAAGGCTTCTTGGAATCTAGCATGCATTCAATTCTCATGTCTATAAAAATGCAGAATTCTCACAGTCATGGCATTGTCACTCATGTTTAAACTTGGAGGTTATCTGAACATGGTTGAAATATGCGTTGTATATCATAAATCCCTTTATAGGGTAAGTTTTGGAGAAAACAAAATGAACTTTTCCAACAAGAGTTGTTCAAATTGTTCAAAAGGATGTTTCCTCAGACAAGAGGCAAGCTTGATCCAAATATGTCATATACACACTTGAGAGATGAGTGGAGTGGTAAGGATAGAGATACCTTGACCTACGGACGTAAGGGTTATTCGCAGTGATTACATGGATTGAGACGACGGAGGCATTTGTTTCTCTATCATAAACACTACAGGTGACCATTGATAACCCTTTGAACGGCGGTTTCATTCTTTACCCCTGTCAAAAACCACCCCACATTGGGGCCAACTGGAGGTAGATCCAACGGTATCAGGAGGTAAATGGTTAGAAGTTCTCTTGCTCAGACTTGCATCAATCTTCGCGTGTTGCTTGTCATTTTAACTTTTATGGTAGTTTAAGTGCTTTAAGATGACGAAAAGCATTCGTTTCTCTATCCTATACACTTTTACCCTTTGCACAGCCCAGTTGAGCCTATACGTTCGTTTCACAAACCCGTTGGTGATCATTGCATATTCCAAGGTGGAAGCGACATCACTTCAAGAGCAAAAGAGTTCAAAATACAGGATTTGTGAAAAATTCCTAGATTAATGTCTGAATGCTGAGATTCAAGCTGTACATCTAGCACACTCATTTGAAAATTATGATTCCCAAAAGAAGGGAAAAGATGGGATTTCAAGGAAAAGAAAAAAAAAAGAGAAAAATCCGATCCTGGGCATCAAGAAAAAGCAAAGTGCATGGTAAAAGCAAGGTCAATGCCCGTCCAAATATTTGTACACTTGTAAATCATGTGTTTGATCTTGTAAATGCCAAAAGATGATATGATACCTTTGTATATGGCACTAGTGAGATCTGATTGTAAAAGAAAATTCCAAAGGAGCTGGACTGCGAAAGATACTCTCAAATCATGCCACACTCAGATGATGAAAGCGTAGACAAGATGTTGACACCGTCTCAACATGAAAGAGATATTCTCTAAAGACAAATGTGCTCTTTGAAGACTAACAATTCTCTTCAAAGACTATCAATGCACTTCAAAGACTGAAGTGATCACCAATGTTAAACCCTTCGCATATTCTGAACAAAAAACAAGCCTTTTTTATCCCCAATCCCACCTACGTTATAACCCTGAAAAGCCTTTTCTGATTAAGGCACTTGGATTGACATAGGGTTTAATGTCTAAGCTTAGCTCGAAGAAGTTCGAGCAAGATTATTTCTTTCTCATTTCGCAGGTTTCTTGACTTGTAAACCTGGAGCAGACATTGAAGACTTCTCTTCGAAAGCCTTGACTTGCACGCAAGTCCCTCTTTGAAAACCGTAGACCAAGCCCAACATTACGGTCCCTTGGAAGTCCTCCTGATCGATCGAGGTGTATTCACTGCGAATGATCCTGAACCCTAGGCACATGTTTGATAGGAAATTCGAGTGCATTCTTGGTAAAAGACCATTATCTCAAAACGGTGAGAAGTCCTTTTTGATGAGAATACTCCGTTGGACATTTTAACCAAACTCTTTTGGTAATTTCAGATTGTTTGATTCAAACTTTCCCCACAAGGAATTTTTTATCACTTCCGTATGTTGCAAGGTGTTTTGGATAACCTCTAGCATCATAATGCATTTATTAAAATCTTTCATGACTTTGATATAAGTCATAAAGTACTGTCAGCTTGACATTAGATATCACTTAAAGACCATTGATGTGCCCTTGGTGAGAAAATTTTCAGATTGGAGTTTCTGCAAGATTCTTGATGACTTTGGCTCCCAAAATGGCTTGTGGCTCACTTGGTAAGAAACAATTTACATGTTTTAACTTCTGCAGGATTTCTGGTAACCCCAAATCCCAGAAGAACACAACCTCTCTTGGTAAGAAAGAGTTTACATGTTCAAGCTTCTGTAGGACCCCTGGTATCCCCAGACCTCAGAATGCTACTTCTTTTCTGAAGAATATATTTCAAGTTTAAACTTCTGCAGGACTCATGGTAGCCCCAAGTCCCAGAATAACACATTTCTTTAAGAAGGAGAGTTTATATGCCTGGGCTTTCTGCAGGATACCTGGAGTCCCCAGATCCCAGAATGTCACCTCCAATGTCAAAAGGACAATCTCCGAAACCATTGTCGCGACCCGTCCGAAAGAGGACGCGGCTAATGGATTACCGATCGCGGGCCTTCCTCCGCACAAGGGTGCGGATCGCGGGCTTTGGATCAGCGCGGGCCCTCCCAAGCCCATACCAAATCGCGGCGGGAGTATGTTTCAAAGGGATTCGACGATAAGAGTCGATCGCTTTCGACCTTCAGTGTGGTCGTGGTGGCATGTGCAAATTGTGCATGCATTTGGAGTCGCCACCGGTCTTTCTTGGAGGGTAGACCGGAAACCTTACTGACCGATTGGGAGAGGTCGATCAGTTCTGCAGAACCAGAGATTTTGGGTTCGGGGACTTGGTTACGTCGGTGTCATTACCAACGCCCTTTCGGTACCTAACGCGAGTGATTTTCCTGGCTAAGAGTTCATGCAGGCGCAAGTTTGGGTGAGGTAGGTTTGATTCAGGGTTTCATGCAGATTGGAATACTATTCCTATCAATCACAATCAATTTAAATGAAAGCGCAATCAAATACATAAATAAACCTCATCGATGCACATCAATCCAAATCAATGGCTTCCTAATATAGCCATAAGGGCTTAGGGAAGGTGTGATTTCGGACCGGGGTAAAATGGGAGGATTTGGAGGCGATTCAGCCCGAAGGGCAAAATCGTCAATTTTTGGAAGATTTGGATGCCGAATTACCCAAAATATTCCATGGCTAGTTGATTGTAGTCATTTCCCATTCTTGAGATTTTTTTTGGAATTTCTTGATTTTTCTTTAATTTTTGGAAGACGATTCGCCCAAAGGGCGAAATCGTCATTTTAAGAAGGGTCGGGGTTCAAAACTCCCGGAATGAGTCTTGGCCAATTGACTGTGGCCATTTCCTATTTTTGGGGATTTTCCTGGATTTTTTTAGAAATTTTTTGGAAGACGGTTTGCCAGAAGGGCAAAACCGTCATTTCTGGAAAGATCGGGGGGTCAAATGACCCGGAATAGGTCATGGCCAATTGAACGTGGCCATTTCCTATTTTTCGGAATTTTTTAGAATTTTTCTGAATTTTCCGAATTTTTTGAATTTTTTATGATTTTCCATTTTTTTACTGATTTTTTTGATTTATTATTATTTTTTAATGATTTTTCGAAATTTCTGAAAATAAAACCATCTGACGGTCCTCATCTCGCCACGTGGCATCTCACTGACCATCCGATTATTTTGAATTTTTATATCCGAAAATCATTTTTTTATATTAAAAAAAATTGTTTATTTTGAAAATCGCCGGATCGCGACACGTGGCTCATCCACGGCCGTCCGATCCGGCTTTTATTTTTTTAAAAGACACGGACCCACATCGCTGACGTGGCTGCCTACGTGGCGCGCCATGTCAGCGTTGACTCAAAGACCGGCAAAGGGGTTCGCCGGAGAAGACGACCGGCGCCGGCGCTTCGTCGGAGGGCCGTATTTCGATCATCCGAAGTCCGATTGACTTCAAATTTTCGCCAAAATGCTCCAAATGAGCTCCTCTACAACATATATCAGCCTCATTACAGCAGAATCATATTTTCCCTCGTTATCGCCGGAGAAGATGACCGGTGCCGGCAACCCTTCGCCGGCGCCTCGTCGGAAGGGCATAACTTTGCCTATAGGACTCCAAATCGCACGAAATCAGCGGCATTAGACTCGTAAGGACCTCATCTACAACATATTGAAAGCTCGACACAGCAGCTCGACATTTCTCACACCTGCAACCCCGGCCAAAACTAAACTCCGGCGACTACCCACCTTAACCATTTCTATCGTTATTTATCTAAAAAAATTTCGATCAGGAAGCATCTTAGGAGGTTGAAAAGACTTACCTGACCGTCGGTGAGCTTTGGTTTGAAACGTAGGAAGCTCACGCACTCTAGAGAGCTTTTCGGGTTTGGGGGCGACTCGGGGGTTTTCATGCAAAAACGAGGAAAACGAGGTGCAATAACGAGATTAGTGATGCGCCAAGAGCATTTTTAGGACTACAAACTAGAAGAAAGGTGCTTAGTACCCCGAGTTACCACTAACGACGTTGGACAAGGGCGGAGATTGCGCTCACCTTTTTCGGGGATATTAGAGAAAGCCGCACGTCTCCGTGTATTTCCGGGATTGAGACGAGTCCAACGGGGTCGGTGGCGTGGCCTAGTGTTGCCGGAGCTCACCGAAAAGCCAACTCAAAGCTCTTGGACTCCCACCTCAAAAAATGCCGAACACTTCCTTTGCCGCACCCCTTTTTTTTTCTTCATGCGCCTCCAGGAGGAGAGAAAACCTTCATTTTTTGTTGCTTTTCTCATCTCCCCCCTCCGTCCAGCTCCCCCCAATATTTTTTTATTTTATTCTACAATGCTCCCCCACTTTTAGTATTTTTCTTCTTGGTGGCTTGGTCTTCTCCTATCATTATCCAGCATCCTCCACCATCTTTCCTTTCCCTTTTTTAATCACTTTTCATTGATGGTCTCCTCTTTTTTTATTCCTTCTTGTTATTTCTCGTGAGCTTTCCAGCTCTTGGCATCATCCTCTCTCTCTCCTTTTCTTTATTCAAACGCGCCACTCTCCCACTATATATCTTCTTTTGGTCGGCCAAGCGCCGCTCTCCCACTATATATCTTCTTTTGGTCGGCCAAACGTGTCCTTTTATTATTTTACGCTTTTCCTATCTCGGATTTCCTGAGCACGAAGAGAAAGAACGGAGCGAAAGCTTATGTTGCGTCTTAGTCAACTGGATTGATCGGACGAGTCGACTTGACCCAGTTGACCATGCTCAATGATTTTCTTCAAATTCAATGTCCAAATGAGTAAATCGACATGCAGTTGGACCAAATTAAAGTGCAGGCAATCGAATTGAATGTCAATACCATAAAAAAAGGAGATTTGTAAATTAAATTAAAAAAAACTCGAATGACATTTTTTTTGCCAAATTCAATTCTATATGCTATGAAGGAACACATGCAATCAAACTTGATTTTTGACTCTTTATGAGATCAAAATATCGACTATTTTTATATATTTTTGTGACCTCAAATTCTATTTTTTTTGTTCTGTTTTCTTTGAATTTTTCAAAATAATAATAATAAAAGCTGATAAAAAATCAGGTGTCAACAACCATCCCTCTGTGAGATTTCAAATTTATAGGTTTGAGCTTTCTGTAGGATACCTGGAGTCCCCAGATCCCAGAATGTCACCCCCAATGTCAAAAGGACAATCTCCGAAATCATCCCTCTGTGAGATTTCAAATTCATAGGTTTGAGCTTTCTGCAGGATACCTGGAGTCCCCAGATCCCAGAATGTCACCTCCAATGTCAAAAGGACAATCTCCGAAATCATCCCTCTGTGAGATTTCAAATTCATAGGTTTGAGCTTTCTGCTGGATACCTGGAGTACCCAGATCCCAGAATGTCACCTCCTATGTCAAAAGGACAATGTTTGAAATTATCTCCTTGTGTGAGATTCCAGTATTACAGGTTTGATCTTTCTGCAGGATGTCTGGAGTACCCAGATCCCAGAATGTCACCTCCCATGTCAAGAAGACAATCTTTAGAAATCATCTCTCCGTGAGATCTCAGTGTTACAGGTTGGAACTTTCTGCAGGATACCTGGAGCTCCCAGATCCCAGAATATCACCTTCAATGTCGAAAGGACAATATTCAAGATAGTCTTCCTGCGAGATCTCAGGTAGCCCCTAGATCCCAGAAGAATCTTATCAAAGTTTTTGCAGGTTTAAGTTTTCTGCAGGATACTTGGAATCCCTAAATCCCAGAATAACGTCTCGCGTGTCGAAAGGACAATTTTCAGTGTCAGCTTTCTGTGAGGTTCTAGGTAACTCATAAACCCAGAATAGCTCTTGTGGTGAAGCCTAAAGGTTCGGCACACCTCATTTGTATAAATCCTAGTTAATTCCTTAGAATATAGGATCAAAAACTGTTAACAAAATCAGCTTTCTGTGAGGTTCTAGGTAATCCCTAAATCCAGAGTAGCTCGTTTGGTGAAGCCTAAAGATTAGGCACACCTCACTTGTATAGATCCTAGTTAATTCCTTAGAATATAGGATCAAAATGTTCGACAATCCCTAAGAGACTGGGTGCGTCATCCATATGTTCCTAGCAGAGAGGAGTCATATTCTCGGCCTGATCCCCCTGAATGATCAAAATGTTCGACAATCCCTAAGAGACTGGGTGCGTCATCCATAGGTTCCTAGCAGAGAGGAGTCCTATTTTCGGCCTAATCCCCCTGAAGGATCAAAATGTTCGACAATCCCTAAGAGACTGGATGCGTCATCTATAGGTTCCTAGCAGAGAGGAGTCATATTCTCGGCCTGATCCTCCTGAAGGATCAAAATGTTCGACAATCCCTAAAAGACTGGGTGCGTCATCCATAGGTTCCTAGCAGAGAGGAGTCCTATTCATGGTCTGATCCACCATACGGATCAAAATTTCTGACAATCCCTAAGAGACTAGGTGCGTCATTCACAGGTTCTTGTCAAGTATAGGAATCTCATTCTGGTACGGCCTACCATACAGGCTAGAGTTTAACCGCCCTAGGGTATTCAAAAGACGAGTCCCTAGGTATTCACTTGAACTCGCTATACACTGCATATGCCGCACGAGCATCAGGCAGGTGATCAACAGGTAAATGGCAGGTGGGTCTCTCTACTTTCTCTCTCACGTCAGCAAAAGAATAAGGGGCAGAGCGTTCACCAGCAGGACAAGAAAGATTGAGTGTCAAGATTCGTTTTTCTTTTCCCCAGTCGAGTCGGTATAGACTCAGGTGTCACCTATATTTGAGCGAAACCTCTCGCAAGATTCCTCTCAAAGAGGGGCAGCTGTTGACACCTGATTTTTGACCAAGTCTTTTTGCAGTTATATATTGAAAAATCACAAAAAAAATCCATAAAAAGTCAAAACAAAATTACAAAATCAACTTTGGTGGCCTTGGCCAAGCCCAAGGAACCATTCTTGACCAAAAAATAATTTTTTATATTTTTCACATTTTTTATTATTTTTAGAAAATAGGAAAATACTAGAAAAACAACAAAAAATAGAATTTGAGGTCACAAAAATATAGGAAAATAGTCAATATTTTTCTTTTAATTTTCTTATCATTTTGACCTCATCAAGAGTTGAAATTCAAGTTTAATTTTGTGTGTTTCTTTGTAACACACAAGGTTAAACTTGTCAAAAAATATGTTTTGAGTCTTTTTATTTGCAAATCTTTTGCATTTTCCGAGTCTTGACATTCAGTTTGATTGCCCTACATTACAATTTGGTTCAATTGTGCACTGATTTGATTAATTTTGGCTTTAAGGACCTAATTGCATAAAGATTCTATTCATTTCATTCCAAAAATTAAAATTTTCTGAGAGACACCCATAGAACCCAAATGCTTCTTCCCTATAGGTTTTGACCTCCTGAATCTAATGGTAAGTTTAATTGGGGCCGATTCGTCCGTTAAGAACGTCAATTTGACAAAAATCAATTTCGGACTTTGTCTTAGATTTGGGGCTTTTGTATAAATCAAAATCAATTCAGCCCAATTTTACCTTGCTTAGGTAAATTCCATGCTACAAAATCCGATTATAAAGTCAATTCCAGGATTTTGGGATATTTGGACACCCAATTTGAAGGAAAATTCTAAATCGGGTCGACTGGGTCGGGTTGACCCAACCCAGTCAATCCATTGACCGAAATTGGCAGAATAAGGAGAAGGCTCTCTCCTTCCGCTCTTGGCGCACGAACAGAGCGCTCGAAGGAAGAAAAAAAAAAGCGCGATTACACCTAAAACCGAGGCACCCAGTCGACGAACCTTAGCCAGTGGACTTGACATCTTCATCCGGTACCATCCAACGGTGGTGAACGGGATGGCGCGCGAAGGTGGACGACCTGGAGGCTCGGTAGCAGACTAAAGAAATCTGTTGGAGGTGGGGGAATCGGTTAAAAAGATCTTCGTCGAGGGAGTTGAGAAAAAAAGGAGGAGGAGAGGAACGACCACAAAAGAGAGAGAGCTGGGGAGAGAGGGGAGCTCGCAGAGAGAGACAGAGGGCAAGAGAGCGAAAGAAGAGAGAGAGAGGGGATCGTCTGCCATTGAAGGAGCTCGGGGGGCCGAGAGATTCAAAGACTCAGCCAAGGCCTTCCTAGCTTCACCAAGCTGTACCGTCGTCGTTTACACCTTCGTCTCGATCCTGCAAACGCAACGAGCAAGCTTGTTCGTCAGTTTATAGCAGAAAAAGGTGAGTCAAGCCTCTAAGCTAGAGGTTTGGTCTTCAATGGCATCTTAACTTTCGGCGCGTCATTTGTTGCGTTTTAACTTGCAATTCACTCGTCATGCATCGCTGAACATTTTTTCCTTTAATCGCATGTCATCTCATTGCCTAAATCGCTGAGTCTACCCCCACCATAACCGATCGGTTGTGAGCTCCATAGCTCGTTCTAGACCAAACCGAGCCCAGACGATGGCCAGGTAAGTCTTCTCGCCCCTTCGTTATGCTTCCTGATCGATTTGTTTAGTTAAACAACGGTAGAAATGGCTAGGACAGGTAGCCGCCGGAGCTTACCTTCGGTCGGAGATGGCATGTGTGTGAGTTGTGATTCTGCTATGTCAAGGCTTCGATATGTTGAAGAGGAGATTGAAACGAGTTGAATGGCGGTGGTTTCGCGAGCATTGGTGGTCTGTAGACGAAGAAATCACCTTCCGACGAGGCGCCGGCGAGATAGAGCCGGCGCCGATCGTCTTCCCCGACGAGTCTGTTGACTGGTCAACGATAGTTGACCAGTCAACGCTGACGTGTCGCTGACGTGGTGCCCACGTGGCAGCCACGTCAGCCGTTCGGTTATAACCGAATACAACAAACTTGATCCGACGGTGAAGGGTTAGCCACGTGTCGCGATCTCGCTTTTTTGAAATAAAAAGTGATTTTCAGAAATAAAAGATGCTTTCAATCGGACGGTTAAGATTTAGTCAAGCCTTTCAATCTAGACCGTCGGTTCATTATGAAGATCAGGCCGTCTGCAGGTCCGCCACGTGGAACAATCAGGGCCACTCGTTCGATTTGGGCGGGAGTTGAAATTTGAGCGGGAGGACTAAAATGACGTCGTTTTGGGAACGGGTCGCGCGGGCCCGGATCCTAGCCGGGCCGGTCACCAGTGGGTCGTGGACCGGGTCACCCGACCCGGCCCGAATAACATTGTTTTAATAAAAAAAATCAGGAAATTATTTTAAAAAATAAATAAATAAATCAGAAAAATCCTAGACACTCCAGAAATCCCCAAAAATCGAGGATTGACCACAGACAACTGGTCAACCCTATTTTTGGGGTTTCTTATCCGTTCTTCCAAAACTTGACGATATTACCCTTTATGGGTAATTCGCCTCTGCTATATATGCGAGATAAGGCCGATAATGCCAAGGTAAGAATTAGGGTCGGGTAGGTGACCAATTCTTAGGCTTGGGTTTTCGAGTCCCGTCCCTTTTCTCAAAATGACGATTTTGCCCCTCAATGGGAAAATCGTCTTTCTTGTTCCAATCAAGTCCCAAAAATTACTTGAAGTTAGGGTTTGGATCAGGTGGACGACCAACCCTAATATTTGAGATTTTCAGTTCTCGTCTTTTGTCCAAAATGACGACTTTACCCCTCTAAGGGTAAAATCATTTTTAAATTCCAGAAAAATCCTGTAAATTCCCGAAAAAAATAGGAAATGGATTGGATTGATGGCCAATCCTATTTCCCCCGTCTTTGGACTTTACAATTCGTCTAAAATGACAAATTTGCCCTTCCAAGGCCCATTTTCCCCGAATTGTTCAAAATTACGATTTTGCCCCTCATTGGCAAATCATAGCAAAATCATTCCTAAGCCTTGATTGATATTTCTCTTGGCTAATAGGGCCTCATTAGGGATGCCATGCTGATTTCATGTGTTTTATCCGCATGTATTGGATCCTTGATCTGCGCACTTATTTTTGTTGATTGTGAGTGATAGGGTAGTAATACCCTTCTGCATGAACTCCTAAATTTAAGATATATACCTCCACTCGTCTGTATGAGATCCTAGGATCAGATAAACCATTCAGCTTCGGTACCGAAAGGGCGTCAACTCTGACAGTTGGCGTAACTAAGTTCCCGAACCCACTTCTCAGGTTTCCGTAGAATCGAATAGACCACTACCAACTATTCGATAGGGTTTCCGATCGTACCCTCCACGAAACGATTGGTGGCGACTCCTTGGCATGTACATTTATCACATGTCACTAGACCTCACCGAAGGTCGACCACGTATATCCAGCCGTTGCGATTTGGGTAATGGACCTTGGGAGAGGCCCGCGTCCGATCAAGCCAGCGATCGGGCGGCCCATTAGCCCCCATTCGCCCCTATCCGCAAGGGAGGGTCGCGACATACTCTCCTGTGGAACTTATAGTTAGTTACTCGACCTCGGAAACATGGTTGTGAGAGTAATGTGGAGCAATATTTACAAGTAATACCAGTTCCTCCGTCGTCTCTTCTTCTTCTTCAAGCCCTGATTGGGGTTGTCTTGAGAACGATGCAATTTTCTTACATTTACCTCCACGATCCTCTAGAATCTTGAAAATGAAAAACAGTCCCAACACTTGAGTTTGTCTTCCTCAGCCTTGAGTTAGGGTTCGATCATTTTCTTCCATATCTTCCTTCAATGGCGGCATCGCTGGAGAATGCTTGCAACTCTTAGGCTCACGGGCGATTTTAATAACCTTGTTCTGATAGTTTATTGTTGTGCATGTATTTAATTTTAACATAATTTAAAATATTATTAAAAATTATACACGTCAGGGCCAGTGTTAATGTGGGACAACAGCAACAACTTCAACCCTCCCTCTTGATACCATGTGATGATAGAGAATCTGACTTCGAACTCCCTCAAAATCTAGTGAGAGTTGCTTGTTCTGATCTTCATGATCTTCATGTTTAAATGAAGGACAAGTGTTAGCACCTAAATTTTAATTTTAGGTAATTCATAAATTTACGCAGATAAGCCCATTAAAGTATGAACTTCGGCCAAGCCCATAGCCCATCTATAAGTGGTCGAATATTGGGTCATCCTAGCCCGACAAGATTAGAAATTTCAATCCGACGGCCATGTTTTGGAAAATTTGACGATTGAGATTAAACCGTAAAGGCGTAACCCTAATTCACCCTATATATTCGTCATTATGCCTAGGGTTAAAGAGAGAGGACATAATTTTTCTGACACTCTTTCTCTCTCTCTCTCTCTCTCTCTCTCTCTCTCTCTCTCTCTCTCTCTCTCTCTCTCTCTCTCTCTCTCTCTCTCTCTCTCTCTCTCTCTCTCTCTCTCTCTCTCTCTCTACTCGCCGCCGCCTGTTGCCTCCCAACCGCCGCTCCCGCTCCGCACCATAGTTGCTCTCGCCTTGCCGCCCGTTGCTCCTGTTCCGCGCCGAGCAGCCGCTGCCTGACGCTCGTTTCTGCTCCCGCTCGAAGATCACCACTCGGCCGCTACTCCCGCTCGCCACCGCTGCACCGAAGACCTCTACCCGGCCGCCGTTCCTGCTCGTTGTCCCTGCCCCAAGATAGTTTCCTACTCGCTGACGCCCGACACCATTTCTGCTGATCCTGCTCGCTGCTTCCTGTCGACACCTTCCGGTGCTCGAGCCTCGCTCCATCGTTGATCCCTTGCGTTCATCCGCCACTGTCCAGATCGAAGAAGTTACTGTCCAGCTGCTGTTCGGTATTTGACGGAGGTTGATTCGCCATTTCTTTGTCGCAATTTAAGGCCTTGATACTTCTATTACTTGTGTTAGATATCCCGAAACATCTCGTTTGCAAATCGGACTCGAATTAGTCCAATTGGAACGTGGACCTGTCAAGAGTGTGCTACTGGAATTTACGGAAAGAGGTTGTGTTACCCGCCGCACGTCCCGACATCTCGCGCGACATCGCCGTCCATCGCCATCATCCTCGGCAATTTTCTGTTATCGTCTTCTTGTTTTCGCAGGATATCGAATCGGTCCTGCAGGCGTTTAATTCGAAGAAGGAAAGGAAGCTCGGCTTAGGTATAATTCTAATCCCGTTTTTGGTTGATTATTGATTGATATTGGTTTGATTTGCCATGGCCATCGATTTAATTTAGTTGAGTTTAATTGCCTTTTGTACCGCGAATCTCCGACAAAATCAAAAGTCATTTTCGTTAAACAAAAAAAAAATCAAGTTATGGTCGGTTTCGCCCGTTACCCCGCGGGTGCGATTTGCCGGGCTTGATACAAAAAAATGCTAAATCGGCAAGGTTGAATTTTTGGAAATAAGGATTTGATTTTTTCGGATTGTCGAATTCTTGCCATGTTGGTGTGATTGCTTGCCTAATTGATGGAAATTGATTGGATTCGGTTTTCTGATTGAAATTCTGTGGTTGTCTTATCTAGGTTAGTTTCCCGTTTCAAATCGATCTCGTTTAATAAGGAAAAATTCGAATTAGGAAACTGTGAATCCGATCATATTTTTTTAAAAAAGGAAGGCGCGTCTAATTGATGGCAATCCCGATTCCCAAAATATGGAAAGCGTGCGAATATTTTTGAAATTTTTCGGTAAGGAAAGATTCGAGTTAGGAAATGGTGAATCCGATCACATTTTTTAACAAAAGGAAAGCGCGTTTAATTAATGGCAATCTCGATTCCCAAAATATGGAAGGCGTACGTATATTTTTGAAAGTGATTGGCGGCAAATCCTAGATTGATCCTCGAATTTATTGGAAAATAGACATAATTTTCGGAAATAAAAAAATAAAAAAATTTGAAAAAAATAAAAATAAAAAATGGCAAGTTCGATTTTTGTTTAGCAAATTTCGAATTTCTAAAAAAAATGAATGATCATTTCATCCCGCATATTACCACGTCATCTCGCATGTCATCCCATGTTTCCCCATATCATTTTATTTGTAATGTAATTTTCAGTTAATTAGGATTAGATGGACTAGGAAAAGCCCGATGTTATGGACCTAATAGAGTTAGGTCATAGAGAGGATCAGGAAGAGGCGACGGGCTATCAGAACCGCTCCAAAGCGTGGGCCTTGCAAGAAGGGTGATGTCCAGGATCATACAGCTGCCTAAGCCCAGCAAGATCAAGATGACGAGAGCGTCAGGGAAAATTCCGTTTAGTTTTTTTTTTAGGATTTTCGGAATTATCAAAGTGTATTTTCGAATTTACTTTTCATTTTTTTATTTTTTGAATTTCGAGTCATTTGATTCTTTATTTGTAATTTTCGATTATTTGAAGTTTTGTACCTTTTAATAATTCGTCGTATGTCATATAGTTTTAGGTCATGCATTGCATCAGTAATTCATTTACCTTTCTTTTATTCGAGATAAAAAAAACAAAAAAATAGAAAAAGCAAAAGCCTTGAGTTGATTTCCAAGTCATCAATTTTATCAAGAAAAATCCAAAACAAAAAGGAATCTAGGTACCGAAAGGGCGTTAGTCTAAGTCGATTAGCGTAACCAAATCCCCGAATCCAAAATCTCTGGTTCGCGACGGTGAATTAGTTCTCCCGCTAGTTCATCTAGGTTTCTAATCGACCTACCTCAAACGATTAGTGGCGACTCCTCATTTGTTCTAATTTCTCCCATGTTGCGATTCGGTAGGGTTTGGGAGGATCCGCATTAGGTTAGTTCTCGATAACTTGCCCGATAATCCGATTAACCTAAAACGATATTTAGGTTGCGGCAGCTTGGCGACTCCACTAGGGACTTTACTTTTTATTTTTCGAGAAATATGAATGCTTAACTCAGTTATCTGAACCTTTCGAAAAATTTAAAAGTTGTAGATGATTTAGGCCGTTTAGATTCCTTGGATGTCTTGAGTGGATTGATTGGATTTCACCTTCAGGTGTTAAATATTCTTGCAGGGTTGAAGTATTAAGGGGAGATGTTTGTTAACCCTTTTTGTGCAAGCTAGGAGTTATAAGGAGCGAGTGTTTGCTAACCTTTGTTTTGCGATTTGAAGGAGTTTATGTACATGAGTTTATATAGAAGCGATGTCTTGATATAACCTGCTATGCATGCCTTAGTTGGATAGACACTACACCTTGCACACACAACCCGCCGTTGGACCTGAATGGCTAGGCTTAGGATGGTGCTTGGTTAGGGACACTTCGGCCATTACCCTGTGGCCTGAGTCGTCCTTTTCAAGTCCCGAATCTTTCTAAATCGGTGCCGAGAGCGAGTACCCTCGTCACTTACCCTGGTGATGCGGGTCTTCACTTAGCTGAGCCGGATGTCTACGGGGGACCTCGATCCAGCCGTAAACCCCAGTTGGCTTGGTCTGAGTATTCTTGGGGCTCCACCTTTGAAGCCTATTAGTTAGTGAACCTCACGACCTCATCTGTATGTCTATGTGATTATTTTTCTCGGTTTTCTAAAGGCGGTATTTTCTGAATTTTACCTTTCTCTCTATTTATGCTTTTCGGGTTGATCCATGACAGCTAGGGCGAGTCAGAGTCTCGAATTATAGATCATGGGGAAGGAGATATCCGGTGTATTGAGCCAGCCAAGGAAAAGTTGAAGGAATGGTGGAATTTTCTAGGCGAGGATACCCGAGAGACAATCAGATTTTACATTGGTCGGATGCTTCCTTTGATCCATATCCGTATTCAGTTTGGTCTCGTTCATGCTCTGGTTCAGTTTTGGAGTCCACAGACTACCACCTTCATCTTTGGTAAGCATGAGCTAACTCCCACCTTGGATGAGTATAGTATTCTTGTTGGAAAGTCACTGGGCCGGGTTTTGGTCGCTCCGCCACTTGGTAAAATCCAGTCTTAGTCTTGTTTGAGTTTTTAAATGTCAATAGGGATGAAGTGGCTAAGATTTTGAAACAAGAAAGGGGGAGTTGCCCCATCTCATTCCTAGATATTTGTCTTAGGGTTAATTCTTCTAGATTTGGCAGAGCTAGAATTTTCATGATGTTATTCTTTGGGTCAATCATTTTTCCACATAAGCCAAATCATGTCGATCCTTTGATGTCATTTTTGTCAACGAAGTATTAGATGGTAGAAATTTTGTGAACGCAATTTTGGCAGAAACCTTCCTTTCGCTTAATAGATTTAAGGCCAAACAAGATAAGACACTCCGTTTTTCTCCAGAAATTCTGCAAGTTTGGTTCCTTTCTCACTATATTCAGTTTGGAAAATACCTCGAAATACCCTTGATTTCAGAACTTGAACACCCTTTCTTGAAATTTAAAAATGAACAAGGTCAACTTTCAAGCTTTTACTATACCAAGCTTTTGGCCCTGTTATCAAACCCCAGTCCAGTGATTTTCCTATGGAGTGCTATGTGGTTTAAAGTGGAGGAGGCAAGGATCACGGGTCCAGACGGAGCGCCTATTCCTCTCTTGGGATTTTCAGGCCTGTTAGAATATCATCCTGCAAGGGTAGTCCGTCAGTATGGTGTCCTACAGGAAATTCCACCAAAGCCAAAGGAAGACAAGATCTGCATCTACTTTGAAGGAAACGATCGGAGATTTGAGGAACATGTCGCCCTATCGCGTTCTATGTGGGAACGTTATCAACCAGTGAAGCTCGTATTTCCGAAAGAAGTCCTCAAGGCAAGGGTCAAGACGTACTGCGCCTCTCTCAAATATATCGGAGAGCATGATATACCAAAGGAGTGGCTTCCAGTGGTTCCCGCCATTCCAGTTCAAGAAACCATGCGTCTCAAAATCCGCTTACTCAAAAAGAAGTACGCCAAAGCTAAGGAGAGGGCCGTATCTTCGAGGAAAAGTACAAGAAGCTCAAGGCTCAGAAGATTCTCCCAGGATCTATGGCTCGAGATGTTTAGTCTTTTTTAGTGCTTTCAGTCTTTCTAGAGATTTGTTTAAAGATTTCTTTCTTGTTATTTGACTTTGTCAGAATTTATTTCCTGAGGTTATTTAATTTTGATCGAATTGAGAATTTCAGATCTTTATTAGTTTAAATATCAGATTGCCATGAATAATTTTCTTAATTGAATCAAAATGCTTGCAATGGCAAAGATTTTTCTCTATCAAACGCAAACAAAGTTGGGAGTCTTAGGAAGTTCGTGAGTTAGAGTGTGTCATGGATCAGCCCGGTATGCTTGAAACATGTTACTAATCATGGGTTATTTCCTTGTTTTAGGAAGCATATCACGGATCCTCCTCAACATTCATATAACACTTGCTCCAAAGCCAGGCAAATGGCCAATCCAGCTGAATCAATTGCCCAAATGGAGGAGAGAATGAGGCAGGAAATGAGAAGGGAAAGGGAGGAGCAAGCCAAGGTCTTCAATGATCAACTGGTCGAGCTGAAGACTATGATATCTCAGCTGTCTCTGGGTCAACAACTACCTTCTGCCACGCCCGTGCGTTCCAACTCTTTGTTTCAGTCAAAGGGGTTATACGTAGACCTACGACAGGAGGAGGAAGAAGAAGATGAGGAAGACATGCCTGGGGTTGTATCCTCGCTCGCTGCGGTCAAGATAAAAACTAAAGGTGTTGCCAGAGCCTCAGGGCATATTGGCCAATCATCAACCCAAGTTCCGTCTGTCCCGCTAGTGAACTATTCTCTGCCTGAAGCTATTATTCCACAAAAGGATGATAATGCGAAGATGCTGGCCAAAATAGACCAGAGGCTCAAAGAGGTTGAGGGTGCACGGCATGTCCCTAAGATTGACCGTTCAACCTTTTCAAGAACAATCTATCCGGACAAGTTCAAAGTCCCGGATTTTGAAAAGTATGATGGCACGTCAGATCCTGTGCAGTACATCCAGACTTACTAGGCTAGAATGGGTAAGTATGCTGCAAATGACGCCCTCATGGTCCAGACGTTTCAGGTCAGTTTGAAAAGAGCCGCCATGAGATGATACATTGCTTATGAGGTCTATACCAAAGATGATTGGGACGAAGTGGCCAATGATTTCGTGCAGCATTTCAGTTTCAATATTGATGTAGCTATCACAACACAAGATCTAGAGCGGGCCGAAATGAAGAAAGGTGGGTCGATTAAAGAGTACAGCACCAGATGGATGAGTCTTGCCTCACAGTTGAAACCGGTGCCTCCCGAACGGGAACTGATGAGACTATTCGTCTCTACCCTGCCACAGAACGTACGAGCACATGTGTTCATATCAGCAGTCGTATCTTTCTCTGACCTTATTTCCTACGCTGAGGAGGTGGAAAACAACTGGAAGAGAGGCTGGTATGGAGACAGCAGAAACGGTCCAAAGCGTTTTGCACTAAAGAAGGAACCAGCAGCCACACAGGTTAACTTAACGTACACGCAAAGACCGGTGGTTCAGAGCCCTGTCATTCAACTCCCCGACGAACAGAGGGCTAATAGTAGCCAGAGAAGGGATACGTGGAAGAACCGGCAGTTCAACCCACTCCCGGGGACCTTGTCGCAAATTTGGGCCATCCTACAAAAGAAAGGGCTCTTAACTATAGCGCCAATGAGAGCGAGCACGTCAAACATAAAGTGGTATGACCCGAATAAGAAATGTGATTATCATCGTGGGGAAGTAGGTCACGACACAGACAATTGTTTCGTCTTGAAAAATCGTATTCAGGATCTGATTGAGACTAGGGCAATCTCGCTACCCAACAAGCAGCCCAACGTGCAGAAGAATCCCCTACCTGAACATTCTGGGGCCATCAATGCTATTTTAGGAGAAGACATTAGCACAGCAAGTCCATTTAAGGTCAAGGCTGCTGAAGCTCTGAACGTCCTAATCAGGGCGAGTTATTACCAAACAGGAGAAGTGGTGACTTCAACTCAGCTAGAGGAGATGTTTACTAAGTTGATCAAAGACGGCTTGGTGGTTCGGATGAACCAGTTTGGGATGATAGCTACCATCTCTGGGATGGTTATTGACTGGGAATAGGAGCTGGCGGCATTGGCTATATCCCCACTTGAAGTAACGGTTCCCATCGAGGAGATTGAAATAGAAGCTCAAGTAGATCCGGAGTTAGCAGATATACCCCCTCTACAAGACGCGTCAAATGATGAGCTGGGGCTGGTGGTGAACGAGAACCTGATGATTACCACCCCACAACCCTTCCCATATTCAGATGGTCGGGCAGTCCCTTGGTCCTATGACTTAGCTCTTATAACTAGGTCAGGACGAACCTACAATGAAGACAAGCCTGTCGCGACCCTCTTGAGGTTGTCGGGCTCTCGAGGGCTAATGGGCCGTCCTGTCTGATCGGACGCGGGCCTCTCCCAAGGCCCATTACCCAAATCGCAACGGAGGTATGCGTGATCGACTTTCAGTGTGGTCTAGTGACATGTGCTAAGTGTGCATGCCATGGAGTCGCCACCAATCATTTTTTTAGGGTATGATTGGACCACCCAATCGAATAGTTGGGAGTTTCTATTCAATTCTGCGAGAACCAGAGAAATGGTTTCGGGGACTTAGTTACACCAACTGTCAGAGTTGACGCCCTTTCGGTACCTAAGTTGACTAAATTTTCTAGCCTGAGATTCATGCGGATGAGTAAGGTATGAACCCTAAATCTAGAAATTCATGTAGATAAGAGTGATTATCCTAGCAATCACAATCAGTAATAAAATGCCCAACTCAAGGAATCTAGATATGCAAATAAATCACATGGCATTCCTAGTAATGTCCTATTTATCAATCACAGCTCAAGAATGATTTAGCTGTCCTAGCCATTCTACACACAATCTAACATAAGAAAAGCATTAGGAAGCATCGAAGGAGTTCGAGAGTACTCACATGGGGTTCGCCGTGCCCTGGTTTGGTCTTGGACGAGCTATCGAGCTCATGCCGACCCGATTATATTTGGGGATCCACTCGGCGTTTTACACCATGAAATCATGTGAAACAAAAACGAAAATATTCAGCAAGGGGCATTTATTGTAGATGGTGGTCGATCTAATTGGACGTCAAGACTAAAAAAGATGTAGAAATTTACAAATTAAAATACTCGAATGACATTTTTTTGCCAAATTCAACTCTATGCGTCGTGAAGAAACACATGCAATTGAACTTAAATTTTGACTATTTATGAGTTCAAAATGTAAAAGAAATTAAAATAAAAATATTGACTATTTTTCTATATTTTTACGACATCGAACGCTATTTTTCTTCATTTTTCATGTATTTTTCTATTTTTGGAAAATATTAAAAAATATTAAAAAATATGAAAAATTATTTTTTTATCAAAAATGGTTCCTTTAGCTTGGTCAAGGCTACCAAAGATGATTTTTTAATTTTTTTAACTTTTTATATATTTTTTATGAATTTTTTAAAAATAAACTATGAAAGACTGATCAAAAATCAGGTGTCAACAGCTGCCCCTCTTTGAGAGGAATTTCGTCAGAGGTTTCTCTCAAAGACAAGGTGACACCTGTGTTCCGATCAACTCGACTGGGAAAAGAAAAGAAATCATGACATCCAATTTTCATGCCCATCAATGTGTGCTTTTCCTTAAAAAGAGATGTGCTCATTCAATTCCCTGATATGATGTAAGAAAGTTAAGGAGTAGATAGACTTCCCTGCCCCTTACCTGCCTAATGCTTGCGGCATTTGCTGTGTCTGATGGGTTCAAGTAGATTCCTAAGGACTTGTCATCGGAGTGTCCTGGGGATGTTAAGCTCTGACCTGTATGGTAGGTCAAACCATAATGGGATTCCTAACTGATAGGAACCTAAGGAAGACGCATCCCACATTTGGGAATTTGCCAAGGGTTTTGATCCGTGTGGTGGACTAAACTAGAAATGGCTTGCCTAATGTAAGGCTTATTAGGGAAAACGACTCCTCCCGCGTTCGGGATTCATCAAGGTTTTGATCCGTATGGTGGATCGGACCATTGGGTTGATCCTTTAGGCGGTCTCTACCAGTCCTTTGACCCTTCAGGCGGTTTCTACCATTCATTGACCCTTCATGCGGTTTCTACCATTGATTGACCCTTCATGCGGTTTCTACCATTGAGTTGACCCTTCAGGCGGTTTCTACCATTGGTTGACCCTTCAGGCGGTTTCTACCATACATTGACCCTTCAGGCGGTTTCTACCATACATTGACCCTTCAGGCGGTTTCTACCATTGTGTTGACCCTTCAGGCGGTTTCTACCATTGATTGACCCTTCAGGCGGTTTCTACCATTGAGTTGACCCTTCAGGCGGTTTCTACCATTTATGAGATTCCAAATTGATATGAATCAAAGGATGACGTACCCGCTCTTCGGGGCTAGTCGGAGACTCGATCATTCTGTGGATCGGTCTTAGAAAAGATTTGCCTACTAAAAGGCTTCACCTAAGGATGACGCACCCAGTCTTTGGGGTGGCCAAAAGTCCTGTAGAAAGCTTAGACCTGAAAAAATTTTCCTCGCCAAGAAGATATTAGTAATCTTTGGGAAGACAATAATTGTCTAACTGACAAAATTCTACGACTTAAGTTTTAGTCATGAAATGTGCATTTTGATTGTTGGAGGTTATCCAAAACATTCCTGCCATATACAGATGTGATCATAAATTCCTTGCACGGAAACTCTAGATCAAACAATTTGAAAATTTCAAAAAGAGTTTGCTCAAAACATCCATTGGAGTATTTCTCACCCAAGAAGGCTCCTCACTGCTCTGTGATAATGATCTTTAATAGGGAAAGTGCTCAATTTCCTACCGACCTGTGCCTGGGTTTCAGGATCATTCGCAACGCATACATTTCGACCGATCAGGAGGTCTTTCACGGGACCGTAGTGTTAGGCTTGGATATCGGTTTCCAAGGGGGACTCACTTTTGAGTCAAGGCCATTGAACGAAATTTTTCACTATCTGCTCCGGGTTTACAAGTCAAGAACCCTGTAAAATGAGAAAGAAATAGTCTTACTCGTACTTCTTTGAGCTAAGTTATACATTAACCCAAGTGTCTTAGTCAGATAAGACTGCTTCGGGGTTGTAACATTGGAAGGATTGGGGACCGAAAAAGGCTTATTTTTTGCCCAGAAATTGTGAAGGGTTTGGCATTGGTGATCATTGCAAATTTGCCACATGTCCTTCGAAGAACATCTCCATTTCTTGAAGTGTACACTCCTCTTTTAGAGCGCACAAGGATGTTTAAAAGCGTCTCTTGTTACATTAAGAGACCGTCTGTTTGTGTGTTTGCAATTTGAGCACGACATCATTTGGAGAGTAGTCATCTTGATCTGACTCCTTTGCAGGGTCTTTTCATCGTATATCTAGACTTTACTGGGGATATTTTGAATAGACATCAGCCTTGCTTTTTACCAGGCACTTTGCTTTTTCTTGATGTCTAGGGATTTTTCTTTTCCCCCTCTTTTTAATCCCGTGTTTTTCTTTTCTTTTGGAGCTAGGATTTTCGGCAATCATGCTAGATATGCAACTTAAACTTTGGCACGCTTCCATTCCTAGAGTGATGTTGCCTTTGCTTTGGAATATGCAATGATCACCAATAGGTTGATGAAATGAATTTGCTGGCTCAACTTGGTTGTGCAAAGGATAACAGTGTGTAGGATAGAGAAATGAATCATTCTCGTCATCCTATGACACTTGGATTATCATATAAACAACACACAAAGATTTATGTTAGTCCGAGCAAGAAAATTTCTAACCGTTTACTTTCTGATACTGTTGGACTAACCTTCATTTGCCCCAATGTGGGGTGGTTCTTGACAGGGTTGAGAATGAAAATCGCCGTTCAATGGGGTTCTCAATGGGCATCTGTAGTGTTTGGAATGAAGAAATAAATGCCTCTGTCATCTCGATCCATGTAATCGTTGCGAATGACCCTTATATCCATAGGTTAAGGTTTCTCTATCATTTCCAATCTCCTCATCTCTCAAGTGTGTATGGGACGTGTTTGGATTAGGCTCGCTTCTCTTATGAGAAAATACCCTTTTGAACAGTTCAAACGACTCTTATTGGAAAAATTCATTTCATTTCATCAAGATTTATCCTTCAAAGGGATTTTATGATGCACCATACATGTGTAATTCATGTTCAGACAATCTCATGTTTTAAAACATGAATGTCAATGAAGTAAGAATTCTATGTCTTTTTAGATGTGAGAATCAAATTAATTCTGAAAGTTTTTAATCTCCAATGAATTGGGAAAATGGATACTTACCTGCCCATCGAGGCTGGAGATCCTGGAGATATAAAAGGGATATGTCATTGTATATTCTAAAACTTTACAAAAATTGGAACGATACATCTTACCCTTGGTCATATGCTCCAACGAGTGTACAAGGGTTGTGAAAATCTGCACTTCACATAGTAACACAAGATTGTTGGGTGTTCTAAAGTTCTTTCGACTTCTTGGTTTTTGGAGAAAAATGAAACTTACATGTCTGCCTTGATGGCGAGCTCCTGCCAAGGATAAATATTAAGCATTATTTTGGGTTTCCAAATTCAAAACAAATTGGGACGATACTACTTTACTCTTGATTTGAATTCCTTCTGCATGCCAATGTGCGGATTGTAGAAGCCGGCCCTCAAGCTTGTGGCCATGATTTCTTCGTCTGGTTGGGCAACGAATCCACCTCGAGGATTTACGTCGGAGGAGATTCATTCATCTTTTTGGGCGTGTTTCATGCACTGTTTTGTTATTTGAATGCATGGCTTCTTGGGTGCCTCATCTCTGTTCATCACCTGAGAGGAAAATGAGAGAACATTATCCCCGCATCTGATTGAAAATCATTTAGGAACGATACGTTCTTTTTACCAAATGGGTGGCTCCGCGGCCAAATGTGTTTTACATTGAAAGGATGGATTCCATTACGCTCTGCGGATGATAACTATCGCTTCAAGGACTTGCCCCACGGATCAAACGATGAATTTGATGTCTTCGGCTTCGACATGCTTTCCGGATGTAGGAATGGTTTGCCCCCATTTTCAGTGGAGATGGGTTTTGTCGAGTGGGCAACATCAAAAACTCATCCTAGATTTGGCTTTAGTCGAAGGTTGAAATCCCGACCTTGGATAAGCGAATCATGATTCATCTCATTCTGCTTCGGATTTGTCATTTGCATGCTTCACATTTTACAATACCAACTTCGCCGCTTGATGAAAATGAATCGATGATTTTCGAATTGCCCCAAGTTCTATAGTCATCTGCGTCGAATCTCTTTGAACTTCATCGGGTGATAGACCAACTGATAAAATGATTTTTCAATCCCGAGATCGAACTCCTGACGTTTCGTACCACTTCCATTTCACTGACTACCAGGACACAGCACTATTGGCGTCCCTAACTGGTTCGTTTTTTGTTATAAAATTCTTGAAGCAGTTAGCGACCCCCATCGAGAATGAAACAAGCTCAATTTAGAGTTCATAACGACTAAAGGTCCCTTAGAACGATACAGAGCTAACCATCTTTGAGCTCGCTCGGGCTTTTGCTCGCATTTTCCTATGTGAAGCCTTTAAATGTTTTTCTTCGTGGCGTTCAATTGATTCGCCTCGACTCTAATCTAACAAGGGATTGTCGCACTCAAGCATGATGATGCTCGCAGGTAGTACTGATCGCTGCCCCAGATTAACTCTAGGCATTAAGGAAGATTATCTTGCATGGAAGACTTTATGACAGAAAGATTAATGATACATCCAGTCACATGTGCCTAGTTCCCTTGAGGATTCTCGGTGATCAGCCAGCTACACCATGAATCAGACATATAATCGTCATTTTGGATCATAACTTCATAAGTCCATCAGTTTTAAACTGATCGATCCAGATATGGAGCTCCTCATCAAGGAAATCTTTTGATTCTTCGAGCAACTGATATTCGGGTTGACCATCATCGCTTGGCGTTGAAGGATTCCTGTTTCTGTTGTGAGCGATCTGATTCTTCGAGCTAGAACCTTCGTCGTTGCTCGAGATTATAAGAGGATGATTGATCGGTTCACTATCAAAAGCACATTCCATTTGGGAATGGGAGAAACAAAAATCCTCAAAGCATCCGCCCGCTTGATCTTCCGAAATCATATGCCCAAGCCGGGCAGATCTTTGAACACTAGGCGCAATATGTTGATCGGGGATAGGAAGAGCACTAGCGAAAAGTTGCTGCTCAAACCAAGGAGTTCGTACCTGCTGCACTTGTGGCATATACTCTTGAGGGGTGCTGAGATGATTCGGGGGAATATTCTGATTAGCGCCCAAGTAGTCGATGGTGCTGCTACCAGCTTGGTCGGTGCCTAGATTCGGCAGGGTATTTCTTACTTCAGGGGAATTATAGTTATAGCCATGCCTAGTGTTTAGGCACAAGTTGAGTTCTTTCAGGTTCAGTGCTGTGTGGCGCTGTCTTAGCGCCCTTCTGTAGCTCTTGAGGTGACTCGCGACTCCATCTTTAGTGAGTCCTGGTATGTTCATGATCTCAAGTATGCGCGTTGGATATGCTGAGTTGATCCCTAGTTGCTGAACCGCACTAAGGAACTTGAGATGAAGCTCGGGGGACCAATTGACCCTCGTCTTCTTGCGACCCGGAACAGTGTTGACAACTTGGCTATTGCTCTCTGGCCTATTTCCAGAAGAATTTGATCGAGCCGGAAATTGTTGTGGAGGGAATTCATCAGCTTTGGATTGGTCGGTCGTGATAGTAAGCTCATCGTTAAGGAAACTCCAATCATGGTGACGCATATCACATCCTTTAGAAGGCATCGATATTGACTTCGTAGAATTGATTTGTTCATGCATATCTCCAACAAAATCCGATTGTATCGAAGATGGTTCGAGGGAGTGGGGTGGTGAATGAGCATTTTCAATCCTCATATAAGGCTTATCAAGGAACATTTCGCCGAGAGTGATAGGGCCACCGCAATTAAGGCAAGCGATAGTGCTGGGAGCTTTCTTATACCTCATGTTCTCCGCTCGAAGCTTTTCGTTTTCCTCCTTTAGAATCGCAAGTTCTTGACGTCTGTGTTGAGCCCTCAATTTGGCTCGCTTATTTTGAAACCAAAACTTGACCCTCAAAGGTTTCATCCCTAGCTTCTGGCCCAATTCATTTCTTTGTTTCATGTTCGGGAGAGGGCATTCACTAAAGAAAGCTTCAAGCTCTTGGATTTCATTCTGAGTGTGGCACTGGCGACGTTTCCTTTTCCGAGATTGACCATCGCTGCTGCTGTTGTCATCGCTGCTGAGCTCCTGAACTTCGTTGCCGAAAGGGTTGGGTTCTGTGGTTCTGGTACCAGACGCCATCCTGGAATCTTCGAGATCTCTCAGTAGTTCATTTTCTGAGATTTTTGGATCAGTCGCCTCTAGCAACTGATGGTAACCCTCAAACATGTTGGATCGAGAAATGTTCGATCAATTTTTGCTCACTCAGGGTTCTCTACTCTCTCATGTATGCTCACTCTCTCTAAATTTTCTTTTGAGTGGTTCTGTATGCCCATGAAACGTTCTTTAAACATGGATGAAGATCATCAGGCAAGCGTTGCTCCCAAGATTTCGTATTTCCCGCTTTGTCGTCTTCTTTCTTCTTTTCAACGTGGAGGGACACCAAATCGATTTCCTTTTCTCGATATCCATGTCTGTCTCCCACTTATTTTCAAAAAGGTGGAACTACGCTCGCCTCCTGCTCAGTTTTTTAATATGATGGGACCGCCAAATCCTTTCGCAACTTTTTTCGATAGTTGCGCTTAACTCCCGCTCAATTTTAATATGGTGACACCGACATATCTTTTTACAACTTTTTTAGGTTTATCAAGCCTGAAATCGCGGACTGGGACAGATCTGATGGTTCACCGAAAGAGCCACCACTGCTTTACCCAATTAACTTGGCTCCACGAGCATTATTGCTATGCCTTTCTTCATTCTCGAGTTGCTATAAAAGGAGGAGTTAATGCAGAGAAGATTAACACTCTTACATAATTGCCTTTTCTTATTTTAATCACTCTACCACACTCATCTTCTTCTCCCCCACTCCAACGAAAATGACCTCCTCTCCTATTCGCGCTTTCTCGGCCGAAAATTTGGCCCAGTGGGAAAAACTCTATAACCTCCTCGGTCGAGGCTATGCTCATATAGCCGATCACCCAGAAACTGAAGATGAAATCTGCATTTTGCTCGTGGAAATAGACACCACCTCCATCGAGGGCACTAATTTAGAGAGGGAATATAGAATCTTCCCAACCCTCTTTATAAACTTTTTAGAGACTTACCGTGTCGCTCATCGAAAAGCTACCGTGGCTCACGTTTTGCGAGCTCGCTATGAGGATCGGTCCAACTGCTTGGTGTTGGCCAACATTGTGGCCGATAGTCACAGAAAGGCTGTTGAGTTCGCCAACAAGCGAGTCTCGATGTTGCTTCGCGAGAGGGGAAATTTGGTGGAGCGCTTGGCCTTATCCCTGACCACCTATGAGCACGACCGTCGTAATGTCGTGTTGAAGTTTCAATGTGAGTGGCAGGAAGAAAGGCTTGACAGCATTACCGCGGATATAGCCCATGGGAGAGGACTAGTTCGGGACCTGGAAATAGCCGCCGAAGATCACGGGACCAAGGTTGCCGAGCTTAAAGGGGAATGTAAACGCCTTCTTCTTAAGCTTGCAGATCTCGAGTCTCGAGGTGGTGAGTATAATCAAAGCATCAATAATATGGAGGGCCAACTTGGTTCCTTTGTGATGCTAATTAGGGCTCATTGCGGTTTTATGTTTCCACCCCGATGATTTGTATGATCTGCTTTTAAGGTCCCTCGATTGAGCGAAATGAATGAAAGCTCTAATGTGTGTGTCTCAACTTCTGTATGGCTGACTTTCTCGAACACCTGACCACTCTCAACCTAGGCAAGCTGCGCTTTGACATTTATGATTCGAGCGTGTACATCTTGATTTTTTAATCTTGCTTATGATCGGATAAAGGAACCTCCCACCACGATTATCCACAAAAAGACTTCTCTTCTCTACTTGTTTTTAACCTGTTTCAAATGAAAAGGCAGAATCAGAAGAAAGAATTTGAAAAATAAAGCATAAATCCTTTCAATTTTATGCTTACTTGTGATTAATAGGGATAAGAGCTTTTACAAGGGTTTTGACCTTGTGCAAAAGCTTTTATCAATATTCCTCAAAGGAAAGCATATCATTGAAAGGAATGTAATTCACGATAATCGCCTTTGATCAATTCCAAGAAAATCAATGGAATGTTCAAAAGTACACAATTACGATATGTTTTAAATTCAATTGAAGATACGGTATCCAAATTAAAGCCGTTTGCTAAGAACGAGAGTAATTTGGATATCTATCTTTTCATTAAATTTGAAAAACACGAATACTCTTGATCAATTATTGTGGATTACCAATGATGCAAAATATGCATGAACCAATTCAAGTTTATAGTTCCTTCTGGCGAAATTGGGATTGTATTGCCCTATACGGCCAAAAGGTTGTATAAGACTTCCAATTTCAATTTCATCCAAAGGAATTATAAAATTGATTTTGGAGTATTCGAGTGATTAGAAGAAATGCCACTATCACATTCCAATGACAAGTCAATAGAAATACAACAAATTTCAATCTGAATGTATATAAACACAAATAGATCCCTAATACAATCAATCTAAGGGGTCAGATCGAGAGGATCTCAGCAAAATAAATCTTATACAAGAAGGCTAGAAATGAAAATTAAAACAAAGGAATGTGATCTTAATACTTAGAGATGCCCCAGTTTCGATCTTTGAGACGTGACTTCAGGATCACCTATTCCAAATCGTCATCTTCATTAGATGATACCTCAATGATGTCCATAGCAGGCTCTTCTTGTCCACTTGGCGCTCGTAATGGGATGACACCATCTTCATCTTCCATCAAGAACATTGGGAGGAAAACACACCTATCTATCCTCAAAATGGCATTTAATCCAATCACTGGAATTATGCAATGAATATAATGATTAAGAGCTGTAATAAGTTCGAGGGATAGAAAAGTCTTACCAACCAAACTTAAGAGAAAATCAAGCTTCTCTGTATTTTTAGCAGTGTTAGGTATACTAACCTTCCATAGACAAACGCATGAGACAAGTGAGGGAAAACTCCTAAAAATCAAAAGATAGGGCTTGGTACCTAAAGCCAAGGTTCTCACCTCGAATTCTGGGAAGAGCCGATTCCATTGCACAACTATCGTTGCATTGGGACTCAATCCATAGTTCGAAGTGAGCGGAATTGAAAAGTGGATTACCCCATGTTTTTCCTCACGGAGATTCCATTTTCAATTCCTTCTATTGTGTTCCTAAAGAGGGCGCCTGGGGTTTTAGGCGCAATTGTGTGTATTCATTGTGTCGTGCTAAAGCAAAAGACATGCATTTTATTTAACAATCACCGCTTCAATATAAACATCCACACAATCATACATCCAAAACTCTTGCCTGCATAAAACAAAGTTAACAAGCACTTCACCCCTTATTTCTCCCGTCTACAAAAACATCTAACACATTCGTTAGCATATACACCTCACTTTCGAGAGCATCTGCATAAAATTAGGTTAGAAGAATCAATCAACTTTTTAATCGGCTCAAGTCCACTAAATGGTTAAGAACCAGTCCCCAGCGGAGTCGCCAGTCTGTCGCGACCCTCTTGAGGTTGTCGGGCTCTCGAGGGCTAATGGGCCGTCCTGTCTGATCGGACGCGGGCCTCTCCCAAGGCCCATTACCCAAATCGCAACGGAGGTATGCGTGATCGACTTTCAGTGTGGTCTAGTGACATGTGCTAAGTGTGCATGCCATGGAGTCGCCACCAATCATTTTTTTAGGGTATGATTGGACCACCCAATCGAATAGTTGGGAGTTTCTATTCAATTCTGCGAGAACCAGAGAAATGGTTTCGGGGACTTAGTTACACCAACTGTCAGAGTTGACGCCCTTTCGGTACCTAAGTTGACTAAATTTTCTAGCCTGAGATTCATGCGGATGAGTAAGGTATGAACCCTAAATCTAGAAATTCATGTAGATAAGAGTGATTATCCTAGCAATCACAATCAGTAATAAAATGCCCAACTCAAGGAATCTAGATATGCAAATAAATCACATGGCATTCCTAGTAATGTCCTATTTATCAATCACAGCTCAAGAATGATTTAGCTGTCCTAGCCATTCTACACACAATCTAACATAAGAAAAGCATTAGGAAGCATCGAAGGAGTTCGAGAGTACTCACATGGGGTTCGCCGTGCCCTGGTTTGGTCTTGGACGAGCTATCGAGCTCATGCCGACCCGATTATATTTGGGGATCCACTCGGCGTTTTACACCATGAAATCATGTGAAACAAAAACGAAAATATTCAGCAAGGGGCATTTATTGTAGATGGTGGTCGATCTAATTGGACGTCAAGACTAAAAAAGATGTAGAAATTTACAAATTAAAATACTCGAATGACATTTTTTTGCCAAATTCAACTCTATGCGTCGTGAAGAAACACATGCAATTGAACTTAAATTTTGACTATTTATGAGTTCAAAATGTAAAAGAAATTAAAATAAAAATATTGACTATTTTTCTATATTTTTACGACATCGAACGCTATTTTTCTTCATTTTTCATGTATTTTTCTATTTTTGGAAAATATTAAAAAATATTAAAAAATATGAAAAATTATTTTTTTATCAAAAATGGTTCCTTTAGCTTGGTCAAGGCTACCAAAGATGATTTTTTAATTTTTTTAACTTTTTATATATTTTTTATGAATTTTTTAAAAATAAACTATGAAAGACTGATCAAAAATCAGGTGTCAACAAAGCCGCCTAGACCGGTCGAAGAGAAGGAAGCTAAGGGGTTCCTCGCGGTCATTAAGACTAGCGAATACAACATTATGGATCAGCTAAGGAAAGCGCCATCTCAAGTCTCTCTACTCAAGTTGTTGCAAACCTCACCTAAGCATCAGGAAGCGTTAAAGAAGATCCTGGGGCAGGTTCACGTCCCTGAGAATATCAAACAAAAGAAGCTAGAAGGATTTGTCGAGGCGGTCCTGTTGAAGGATCAAGTAGCTTTCGCGGACGATGAGATTCCTACAGAAGGTCGGGGCCATAACAAAGCCCTGCATATTACCATGAAGCACAAACAGACCTTTGTGTCTCGAGTCCTCATTAATAACGGTTCGGCATTGAATATATGTCCATTGGCCACCTTGAACCGATTAGGAGTAGACTTGGCTAAAATGCAGTCGCCAAAGGCCCATGTCATAGCCTTTGATGGGATGAAGAAAGACGTTCTAGGGCAGATAAATCTGGATATCCTCATCGGACCGTCGACATTTGACATTTTGTTTCAAGTCCTGGATATCCCTTCTGCATTCAATCTTCTACTTGGACGCCCTTAGATCCACAATGCAGGCGCCGTACCTTCAAGCCTCCATCAGAAGATTAAATTTGTGGTCGAGAAGAAACTGGTGATGGTGTTTGGTGAGGAAGACCATCAGATCTATAACGAGACAGTCATTCCCTACGTGGAGCCGACCTAAAATGAAGAGAGCTCGTATCACGCATTCGAGCTAGTACAGACCATACATGCCTCTCTTGAGAGTCCCTTACCAACTCTCGAGATGTCGGCCGCTTCTGTTATGGTGGCCAAAGTAATGGTAAGGAATAGCTATCAACCCGGCATGGGACTGGGAAGACATGGCCAAGGAATCCGCACCCCTGTGGAGCTTAAAGGTCAAAATCATAAGGCGGGCCTTGGTTATCCGGGACAGAGACATGGCAAGCAGGTAATGAAAGGGCTTAGCAAGCAAGAAGACAATTCTCAGCCACAGCCCCTATACGTCACTTTTCAATCTGGTGGGAGGGTTGGAGGATATGATGAGTTGTCCAAGTATGAGGACGATTTGGGGATTGTATTCCACGTTCCGGTGAAGGAGCAGGTCGCCGAAGTATAGCCCATGGAACTAGATGTGAAAGGTGAGATACCTAACCTGGCTGAATGGTTTGGTGACATGACCGTGGAAGCTGTGCTTAAAGACCTCATGCAGATAGATGGGACCCCTGAAGAAGAGCTCGACCTGGAACGCAGACCACCGAGGCCTTCGAACAATGTTCACTCTGAAGACGATCCATTGGAGGGTTTAGATTCAGAGGATGTGGAGGGAGATCTAATGGATTATGTAGTTTATGACCTCGATGAATTCGACTCCGAATATGAAGAAATACGTCGGGAATTCGAAGAACATGAAACGGTCAAGCCGTTAACCGGAGATGAGACCTTGTCTATCAATCTAGGAAATGAAGAAAACCTTAAGGAAGTCAAGATTGGGGCAAACCTTCTTGAGGACACAGCTAGACGGCTGATTCAACTCCTGAAAGATTACCAAGATATCTTTGCATGGTCCTACGCAGATATGCCAGGGTTTGATCGCTCGATTGTTGAACACTGTCTTCCGCTCAACCCATCTTGTGATCCAGTAGCACAAAAGAAACGAAGAGCTAGACCGGAGTTAGAAAATAAGATCAAAGATGAGGTTATGAAACTCCTAGACGTGGGATTCATTGAGACTTCTCAATACCAAGATTGGATTGCCAACATCGCTCCAGTGATGAAGAAGGATGGTCGAGTTCAAGTTTGTGTAGACTACCGGGACTTGAATAAGGCCAGCCCGAAGGATAATTTTCCCTCCCACATATCGATGTTCTAGTGGACAGCACAGCTGGATTCAAGCTGTTTTCTTTCATGGATGGCTTCTCAGGGTACAACCAGATTCTGATGAACGAAAATGATAAGAGGAAAACCACTTTCACTACCCCATGGGGATTATTTCAGTACAGGGTGATGCCTTTTGGATTAAAGAATGTCGGGGCAACATATCAACGGGCCATGGTGACTTTATTTCATGACCTGATTCATAATGAGTTAGAGGTATATATGGATGATATGATTGCCAAGACCCGAAAAGGGGAAGACCACGTCCATACTCTTATTAAGCTATTTGAGCGGCTTAGGAAATTCAAATTGCGCCTTAACCCAGCGAAGTGTGTTTTCGGGGCTAGCAGTGGTAAATTGCTCGGTTTCATTATCAGCAACTGAGGTATCGAGATTGATCCATCAAAGGCTAAAGCAATTTGCGAATTGAAACCACCGACCACGGCGAAGGAGGTTAGGAGTCTCATGGGAAGATTGAACTATATTTCTCGATTCATCTCTCAGTTAACAGAGACTGCCAAACCCTTTCTCAAGTTCCTAAAAAAGAATGCACTTATTAGATGGGATGAACAATGTGAGGAAGCGTTTGAGAAGTTGAAGCAGCATCTTATGAATCCACATGTCCTTGTGCCACCCACATCGGGGCAACCGTTGATTCTCTACCTCACAATAAACAGTGAGTCACTTGGAGCGATGCTAGCCCAAGAAAGTCAGGGAGATGCTAAAGAACGGGCCATCTATTATTTTAGCAAGAAATTCACGGGCTCCGAATTAAATTACTCAGAGGCTGAAAAGATGTGCGCAGCATTGGTATGGGTGTTACACAGGCTGCGACAATACACTCTGCATTACCAAATCCTTTTGGTAACGGAGTGCGATCCCATTAAATATCTCCTGAATCAGCCTGCATTGGTTGGCAAACTTGCCAAGTGGCAAATCCTCATTTTCGAATTTGACATTCGATATTTGCCTTAGAAATCGGTGAAAGGAAGAGTTATAGCGGATGTTCTAGCAGAAAATCCGAGGCAAGGTGATGATATTTATCGACCTGAAGATCGAATTATGGCGGTCGAAGATTATGTTTGGACAATGTACTTTGATGGAGCTGTAAACTTGTCAGGGTCCGGCATGGGAGCAATCCTGATATCTCCTCGAGGTCAACATTATCCAGTAGCAGCAAAATTGGTGTTCCCTTGCACTAATAACATCGCCAAATATGAAGCTTGTATTTTTGGTCTACAAGCAGCGATAGAAATGGGAATATCTAAGCTCAAGGTATTTGGAGACTCAGCCTTAATTATTCTCCAGACATTTGGTAAATGGAAGACGCGAGATTCAAAGCTGCTGCCCTATCATGAGTATTTAGACGAATTGATTGAAAGTTTTATGGATATCACGTTTGAATATTTGTCTAGAACTCAAAATCAATTTGCAGACGCTTTGGCCACTCTGGCATCAATGTTGCATGTCACGGAGGGATTAGAAGTCAAACCATTAAAGTTCGAAGTCTTAAGACAGCCGGTCTACTGCATGATTGTAGCGGATGAGCCAGATAGCAAACCCTGGTATCAGGATATCAAGACGTATATCCAAGAGCAGAAGTTTCCTAAGAATAGTACAGTTTCAGACCAGAAGTATATAAGGAAGATGGCTTCAAAGTTCTTCCTGAGCGGAGAAAATCTTTATAAAAGGTCTTTCAATTCGGTCCTGCTGAGGTGTGTTGATGCGACTGAAGCGATTCGTTTAATGGCAGAAATGCATGAAGGAGTCTGTGGCCCTCACATGAACGGCCATATGCTAGCAAGGAAGATCATGAGACTGGGCTATTATTGGCTCACCTTAGAAAATGATTGTATACAGCATGTCAGAAGTTGCCATAAATGCCAGATTCATGGTGACAAGATCAATGTCCCTCCAAACGAGTTGCATCAGTTATCCGAGCCTTGGCCGTTTTCCATGTGGGGGATAGATGTGATTGGCCCAATCAACCCTAAAGCTTCCAATGGACATCGGTTCATTCTGGTGGAAATTGATTATTTTTCCAAGTGGATTGAGGCAACATCGTATTCAACGGTCACGTCCCGAAATGTGGTAAAGTTCATCGGATGTAATTTAATTGCTCGATATGGAGCCCCTGAGGTTATAATCACAGATAATAGTGCAAATCTGAATAGCAAGCAGGTGGAAGAACTGCTCAAAGCATTTAAGATCAGACACTTGCATTCTTCTCCATATCGCCCTCAGATGAACGGGGCAGTTGAGGCAGCGAACAAGAACATCAAGAAGATCTTGTCTAAGATGGCTGAGAATTATCGAGATTGGCACGACAGGTTGCCGTTCGCACTTATGGCATACCGGACTTCAATCCGGACATCAACCAAGGCAACTACATACTCCCTGGTATATGGTATGGAGGCAGTATTACCGGTCGAAGTGGAGATTCCTTCTCTACGCATTTTGTCCCAGATAGAACTGACTGAAGCAGATTGGATCCAACAGATGATAGATCAGCTGAACTTGATTGACGAGAAGCGGCTCAGAGCCTTATGCCATGGACAATGTTATCAGCAGAGAGTGGCCCAAACTTTTAACAAGAATGTGCGACCTCGACATTTCCATGAGGGAGACCTTGTGCTGCGGAAGCTTCTACCCATCATCCCACAGCCAGAAGGGAAGTTTGCTCCAAATTACGACGGACCCTACATAGTGAAGAAAGCCCTTCCAGGCGGCGCCTTGATCTTGGCAGAGATGGATGGACGTGTCTTCACTAATCCTGTCAATGCTGATTCAGTCAAGAAATATTATACCTGAGATGTTGTAATGTTTTTGCAAATCTTAATACTCATGCACATTTTGCCTGCTTTCTGATTGTATTATAAATCTTCACTGAATTTTTCAATCAGGAGATTTGTTTGGTCAATTGATGTTGATCATTTTGAATGAGAAACGCCAAGACGATGAAAGGCAAGCTATTTCCATACACATCCTATATCATATCACAAGTGAGTAAGTGTGAAGATTTCCATACTTACAAGGTGAAAGGGTTATCTTGCGAAAAGTATGACGACCAAGATGATGTGAAGTATTCATTTCCTCTATCCAAACACTACAGGTCTCCCTTTGCTAAACTCCTTTGAACGGTTGTTTTGTTTTCATACCCCTGTCAGGAACAACCCCACATTGGGGCAAATTTCAGAAAATTCAAAGCAGAATAGAATTTTGCTTGCTTTCACTTGCATCAATCTTCAAGTGTATTTATCGCATGCGAACTCTATGTTAGCTCAAGTGCTTTAGACATGATGAAGAGCATTTCATTTCTATACCCATATACGTTCATCCTTTGCTTAGCCCAACTTGAGCGGCGGATTCATTTCTCGAAACCTAATTGGTGATCATCCTGAAAGGAAATCATTCCAAACCATTTTACAGATGAGCAAAGTGCCTCGGGGCAAACTGAAACTTGAAAAAATTGCCAGCACAATATGCAAGCAATTCAGATGAAACTCTCCATTCCTTTTCAAAAGAGCTCACTGTGCAAAAAAAATGGGGGGCAAAAGTGTCCACTATCGTAAAATAAAAAGAGAGAGAGAGAGAGAGAGAGGAGAAAAGGAAAAGAAAAGAGCTCTCTCAAAGAATCTTCGGAGGGAAGGAAGGTTTTACCTGAACTGGTTCAAAGAATGAAAGATCAATTGTGAATGACAAAGACGGATGATCACCAATTTCTCATCTTCATGCGCCCTTTGTTGAAAATAGGCCTTTCATTTCCAAGCCTACCCTGAATCTACATTACAACCCTTTCCAAAAGTCTCTTCAGATTAAGGCACTTGAGTTAATATGGGGTTTCAAATGCTTATAAATATTGCTCGAAGTAGTGCGAGTAAGATCATTTTTATCTCATTTGGCAGAGTTCCTGACTTGTAAACCCAATGCAGGTGATCAAGATTTTATTTCATGGCCTAATGACTCATGTGAGTCCTATTTGAATAGCCTTTGACCAAGCCTGAATTACAGTCCTTGAAAAGACCTCATGGATTGGTCTGGTCATACTAATTGCAAGATTACCCGGACCCTTATCAAGTGTGATGAGGACAGCTCTGAGTGATTCTCATGCCCGCATCAATGGTCGGGTTAAATAGCCTTTTCAAAGAGAGTGAGAGAAAGTCCTTTCTAACTGAAGGTTCCTCATTCTATTTGGTCAAATTTTGTCGAAAGGATCAGATAGTTTTCATTATTGATAAAATCCCCAGTGGAGCTTTACAATGCAAGTAGAAGCTCACAAGTTGTTACATTTGCATTAAGGTTCATGCAAAACACCATTTTCTTATGAACTGAGCAGGTTGAGTACGCCAATTCAGCAAATCCTAAAAGTCGAGTTTCAGTCAACTCAGGTAAGTTTTCTGGTTCAGATGATTGCATCTTCAATATTGCATGTATCAAGCTAGGCACGGCGATCTAGACAGAAGATCCCAAAATATAATCAGGCACGCTCGATCCATAACTTGAGCACCCTATTCAGATCATCTCAGATTGCGATACCAGCATTTCGCAATGCTGTTTGATGTTTCATGTAAAGGATGAACATGATTCAGATCTTCTCAGATTGCGATACCAGTATTTCGCAATTCTGTTCGCTGTTTCATGTAAAGGATGAACATGATTCAATTTTTCTCATATTGCGATACTAGCATTTCGCAAATCTGTTCGCTGTTTCACATAAAGGATGAATGTGATTCAGATATTCTCATATTACGATACCAGCATTTCGTAATTCTGTCCATTGTTTCACATAAAGGATGAATGTGATTCAGTTTTTACCTGATTGCGATACCAGCATTTCGCAAATCCGGCCCGCAGCTAATGCTTCACGTGATGAGTGGATGATCGTGATGCAGAAGCTTTATTCTTAGCAGACGTTCCACGTGATGAGCGGATGATCGTGGTTCGAAAGCTTTACTCATAGCTAACGCTTCACGTGATGAGCGGATGATCGTGATTCAAAAGTCAATTCTTAGCCAACGTTCCACGTGATGAGCGAATAATCGTGGTTCGAAAGCTTTATTCTTAGCCAATGCTTCACGTGATGAGCTTATGATCGTGATGCAGAGGCATTTCTCAGCTGACATTCCACAAGATGAGCGGATGATTGTGGTTTGAAAGCTTTATTCTTAGCAAACGCTCCACGTGATGAGCGGATGATCGTGGTTCGAAAGCTTTATTCGCAGCTAATGCTTCACGTGATGAGCGGATGATCGTGATGCAGAAGCTTTACTCTTAGCAGACGTTCCACGTGATGAGCGGATGATCGTGGTTCGAAAGCTTTATTCTTAGCCAATGCTTCACGTAATGAGTGGATGATCGTGATGCAGAAGCTTTATTCTTAGCAGACGTTCCACGTGATGAGCGGATGATCGTGATTCGAAATCTTTATTCGCAGCTAATGCTTCACGTGATGAGCGGATGATCGTGATGCAGAAGCTTTATTCTTAGCAGACGTTCCACGTGATGAACGGATGATCGTGGTTCGAAAGCTTTATTCGTAGCTAATGCTTCACGTGATGAGTGGATGATCGTGATGCAGAAGCATTTCTCAACTGACATTCCACAGGACAAGAAGATGATTGTAGTTTGAAAGTTTTATTCTTAGCCGACGTTCCACGTGATGAGAGGATGATCGTGGTTCGAAAGTTTTACTCGCGGCTAATGCTTCACGTGATGAGCGGATGATCGTGATGCAGAAGCATTATCGATTTGCAATCCAGAACTCGCAAATTCGGCTTACAGATATCTTGTGTCGCCTCGAGTCAGGAAGAAACAAATTCCTAAGGACGGGTGGGCCCATTACCTTAAGATCCTCCCAGCGCTGGTGATTAAGGGAATCATCAGCATATAAGGTATTTGCAGAAACAGATACCCCTTACGTGATCCATGCGCGAGTTCTTTGAAAAAAGAAGTTAGATGCATGTTATTTTTAGTCTTGCATTGCATCATTTCAAAAAAAAAAATCATTTTTTTGGAAAAAAAAAAGATGGAGAATTAGATGAAAATTTAGGTGCCACTTTTGGTCTTTGAGTGAAACTTCTCTGAGCCTCCATTCCAAGAGGGGCAAGCTGTTAGCACCTAAATTTTAATTTTAGGTAATTCATAAATTTGCGCAGATAAGCCCATTAAAGTATGAACTTCGGCCAAGCCCATAGCCCATCTATAAGTGGTCGAATCTTGGGTCATCCTAGCCCGACAAGATTAGAAATTTCAATCCGACGGCCATGTTTTGAAAAATCTAACGGTCAAGATTAAACCCTAAAGGCGTAACCCTAATTCACCCTATATATTCGTCATTATGCCTAGGGTTAAAGAGAGAGGACATAATTTTTCTGACACACACACACACACACTCTCTCTCTCTCTCTCTCTCTACTCACCGCCGCCTGTTGCCTCCCAACCGCCGCTCCCGCTCCGCACCATAGTTGCTCTCGCCTTGCCGCCCGTCGCTCCTGTTTCGCGCCGAGCAGCCGCTTCCTGAAGCTCGTTTCTGCTCCCGCTAGAAGATCACCACTCGGCCGCTGCTCTCGCTCGCCACCGCTGCACCGAAGACCTCTACTCGGCCGCCATTCCTGCTCGTTGTCCCGGCCCCAAGACAGTTTCCTGCTCGCTGACGCCCAACACCATTTCTGATGATCCTGCTCGCTGCTTCTTGTCGACACCTTTCGGTGCTCGAGCCTCGCTCCATCGTTGATCCCTTGCGTTCATCCGCCACTGTCCAGACCAAAGAAGTTACTGTCCAGCTGCTGTTCGGTATTTGACGGAGGTTGATTCAACATTTCTTTGTCGCGATTTAAGGCCTTGATACTTCTATTATTTGTGTTAGATATCCCGGAACATCTCGTTTGCAAATCGGACTCAGATTAGTCGAATTGGAACGTGGATCTGTCAAGAGTGTGCTACTGGAATTTACGAAAAGAGGTTGTGTTACCCGCCGCACGTCCCGACGTCTCGCGCGACATCGCCGTCCATCGCCATCATCCTCGGCAATTTTCTGTTATCGTCTTCTTGTTTTCGCAGGATATCGAATCGGTCCTGCAGGCGTTTAATTCGAAGAAGGAAAGGAAGCTCGGCTTAGGTATAATTCTAATCCCGTTTTTGGTTGATTATTGATTGATATTGGTTTGATTTGCCATGGTCGTCGATTTAATTTAGTTGAGTTTAATCGCCTTGCATGTACCGCGAATCTCCGACAAAATCAAAAGTCATTTTCGTTAAACAAAAAAAAAATCAAGTTATGGTCGGTTTCGCCCATTACCCCGCGGGTGCGATTTGCCGGGCTTGATACAAAAAAATGCTAAATCGGCAAGGTTGAATTTTTGGAAATAAGGATTTGATTTTTTCGGATTGTCGAATTCTTGCCATGTTGGTGTGATTGCTTGCCTAATTGATGGAAATTGATTGGATTCGATTTTCTGATTGAAATTCTGTGGTTGCCTTATCTAGGTTAGTTTCCCGTTTCAAATCGATATCGTTTAGTAAGGAAAAATTCGAATTAGGAAACTCTGAATCCGATCATATTTTTTTTTTAAAAAGGAAGGCGCGTCTAATTGATGGCAATCCCGATTCCCAAAATATGGAAAGCGTGCGAATATTTTTGAAATTTTTCGGTAAGGAAAGATTCAAGTTAGGAAATGGTGAATCCGATCACATTTTTTAACAAAAGGAAAGCGCGTTTAATTGATGGCAATCCCGATTCCCCAAATATGGAAGGCGTGCGTATATTTTTGAAAGTGATTGGCGGAAAATCCTAGATTGATCCTCGAATTTAATGGAAAATAGACAAAATTTTCGGAAATAAAAAAAAATAAAAAAAAATTTCGAAAAAAAAATGGCAAGTTCGGTTTTTGTTTAGCAAATTTCGAATTTCTAAAAAAAATGAATGATCAATTCATCCCGCATATTACCACGTCATCTCGCATATCAACCCATGTTTCCCCATATCATTTTATTTGTAATATAATTTTCAGTAATTAGGATTAGATGGACTAGGAAAAGCCCGATGTTATGGGCCTAATAGAGTTGGGTCATAGGGAGGATCAGGAAGAGGCGACGGGCTATCAGAACCGCTCCAAAGCGTGGGCCTTGCAAGAAGGGTGATGTCCAGGATCATACGGCTGCCTAAGCCCAGCAAGATCAAGATAACGAGAGCATCAGGGAAAATTGCATTTAGTTTTATTTTTTAGGATTTTCGGAATTATCAAAGTGTATTTTTGAATTTACTTTTCATTTTTTTATTTTTTGAATTTCGAGTCAGTTGATTCTTTATTTGTAATTTTCGATTATTTGAAGTTTTGTACCTTTTAATAATTCGTCGTATGTCATATAGTTTTAGGTCATGCATTGCATCAGTAATTCATTTACCTTTATTTTATTCGAGATAAAAAAACAAAAAAAATGGAAAAAGCAAAAGCCTTGAGTTGATTTCCAAGTCATCAATTTTATCAAGAAAAATCCAAAACAAAAAGGAATCTAGGTACCGAAAGGGCGTTAGTCTAAGTCGATTAGCGTAACCAAATCCCCAGATCCAAAATCTCTGGTTCGCAGCGGTGAATTAGTTCTCCCGCTAGTTCATCTAGGTTTCTAATCGACCTACCTCGAACGATTAGTGGCGACTCCTCATTTGTTCTAATTTTTCCCATGTTGCGATTCGGTAGGGTTTGGGAGGATCCGCATTAGGTTAGACCTCGATAACTTGTCCAATAATCCGATTAACCTAAAACGATTTTTAGGTCGCGACAACAAGCAGTGTACTTACAAGAAGCAAACCCTAACTCAAGATATAGGTTATACAATACCTATTCACAACCCAGAAGTTTAAGCTGATAAGTGGAGGGAGATCGCATGAATATAAAGTGCATACATTACCTATTCACAACTAATGTGGGACAACAACAACTTCAACACTTAGAAGACTTTTTTAGCTCATTCACACACAGCTAACTAGTTTGATCGATGTAACTGAAGCAAGTCAAACATTTGCTTGATAAGTTTAATTCATTTAACTTAATTAGGTTCATGCCCATCCGTACGTGTCAGAGTGCATGACCCATTTTAGCTTGTCCCTTGACTTCGACGTCAAGATATAGGTTATACAATGAGGATCTTTGTAGAGATCAGTATGACAACATCAACAATCTTTAACCGTTTCGAATTTTGTTTCCATTGAAATAAGTCGAATCAAGAAGGATTAGAGATCTCATATGCACGCACACCTCTAAGCCATCTCGATCATTTTCAAAGTTGATTAATTTCGGATAGCCAACGACTTATTTCCTCAGGATTAAGGATGATCTTATGAAAACCTTTTGACTCGGTACTTCTCAGGTTCCTGAGTACATTTCTGTTGGATTGACACTTTTATAATCTCTCCCTATCTTTCCATTTCTCTCATGGAGCCTCGGAAACGAGCGGGGCGGCAGAGGTGGCCGGGTTCTCCTGTGACGCATTCGACATCGATTAGAATTGTTTATATTTCCAAAGCACAATTTATGACTGTTTAGCAAGTGTTCCATGACAATCTTTAACATTTATACGACAGGTCGATAATAAGAAAGTTAGGCAGAATGGCGTTTCGCTTGTTTGGCAACGTCCTCAAAAAGTTGCATAAACAATTTGCATGTGTAGTAACCATAACTTGTACTCATTAGCGGAAAATATAGCCCAAAACGCGGCGTCTTTATTAGATCATGTCTTTTTTTTTTTCAATTTCAGGTATGAGGAATGTCTTTTGCATAGAGATGCTTCTAATTTTGCATTAGTTTCTTGATGACCCATTAGTTTGTTACCCCTCGAGAGATTGTCTTCTGCAAAAAATTACTCTTTCTCCGCTGTCCCGGCCTCTTCTATTAAGCTTCATCTGTGTACGTTTGTCAAATTTCAGACACCGACATGACAAATAATGAGAAAGTTTGGCAATCAAAGGTGTCGTAACAGATGAATTTTAATGATTTACGACGAGACTGATGGGTTTATATGCACTTGTAATGAATCTTTATAGCCAAACTCAGTTCGAGTTTGACTGAGTTATGGATGTGGAGAAACGGGATTTCAAACAATGTTGATGATTAGGGAGAGATGATAGGTTTATTATGTACACTTGCAACGAATCCGTATAACGAAATTCAGCTCGTGTTTCAACGAGTTATAGTTTTGTGCTGGAGAATAGGAAGATCCAAACTGATTGTGTGACGTGGCAACTTGATCTGGATTGGAAGCTGACGTGGACGACTTTGACCTTTTCAACAGTAAGCCCCACTCTCCTTGAACAATGGTTTGATTGAAACAGGGAGATCTGATGAAGAGCAGGGATTTGAGGAGGTATTCAACATGATCCTATCTTAGAATCCCAAAAGATTTTGATTTCCACCTTCTCAATCGAAAAGGTTGTCAATCCATGGCGGATTCTTTCACTCTTTTATTTTGAATTTCGCAATGAAAAGTGATTAGCTGTAGCTACACTGTGCATGACAGTGTGACCGTGCTATGCTTATCACCAAAAGTTGTAATTTTTTTTTTTTTGCTGTTATGTGCCAGTCACAAAACAATTTGTGGTTGGCATTGAACCGTCCACTACCAAAATGATAGTGGATGATCGACATAGCAAGACCCTTTCACAATTGATCATCGTCTATTTAATCTAGGAGGACCCCCAATGTTACGTTCGCTTGTCGTGATGGTAACATTATGGAGAGGTCACGTGATCAGTATGTGCGATGCTATGTGATGCATGACCTAAATGAAATGCGAATGTAAAGTTGTAAACTATGTACATGATATTTTTGTTCGAAATCTGGAAATATCATGAAAACACTCATTGACCATGCTATTAATTTTCGAGGCTGTTTTTTCGTGTATAATGGAGTGACTCCGATCTGTATGTGTGAAAATGTTCATGCGAATGTCAATCAAAATGAAAAACTCAAATATTTTGCCGTGTTGGACTCGTGTAGGACTCGGACACGCGTCCGACACGGCTGGACACCATCGGACTCTTCTCGGACACACAGTCAACGCGTGTCCGAATTCGAAGTCTCAGTCAACGAAACGAACACGCGAGGGACTCGCGTGTCCGTCTGGTGGTGCTTTGGTGGCTGAGCAGAAGAATGAGAGAGATTGGGTCGCGGCTGCAGAGGAGAAGGGAGGTCGGGGGTCCATCGGGGTTCAGATCTGGCGACGTGGCCAGGTCACAGCTGCAGAGGAGAAGAGAGGTTGGGGGTCCGTCGGGGTTCGGATCTGGCGACGCGGCTGCGGCTTCGGCCGTCGTCGGGGCTCTCGGACACAAGGGGTCGGACTTGGATCTCTCGAGACGGGGCTCGACGACGGATCTCTCGGTTCACGACGGGCTCTGGTCGCGGCTACTAGATCCTCACGGCTGGGCGGAACGGGAGAGACGACTTGCAACGGAGGGAGCGGCGGACGGTGGGGTGCGGTGAGGTGGTGATGCTGGCGATGGTGGTCGTCGGATGAGGGAGTTGCAGAAGGAAAGAAGAAGATGAAGAATCAACAAAAAGAAAGAAAGCAAGAAGCAGCAGAAGATGGGGAGTGGGTCACGTCGCTTGGGCCTTGGGGGCCGAAGAGAGAGAGAGGGGGGGAGTAAAAAGGATGGGCCACACAACGGAAATTTTTTTTGGGAAAGAGGGTTAGTTAGGTCAACAAAAGAAGAAAAAAATGAAGAGGGGAAAGAGAGATGCAATAAAATTGGATCCATTAGCTAAAAATCATATCTCAAATAATATTATCTTTTGTGAATAATTTTATCAAGCATGGATATATAAAAATATACATATAATATATAACGTGTCCCTCCCAACGTGTCGGAATTCTCTATTTTTTGAGAACTGACATATCGGCGTATCGTATCGTATCATATCGTATCGTGTCGTGTCGCGAGTCGTGTCCCGTGTCCGTGTAACATAGGTCATGGCAATGATCACATGTGACTTGAAATGTCAAATCCCATGCCAAGACATAACGATAAAATGACATGGCATGAGAATATGTGCAGCATAACATGGCAAATCATACTAAGACCACAAGGAGGAAATGACCTAGCATGGTACAAAATAGCCATTATCGGATTGTTTTGTCTGGGTTGATGCTGTGAAAATATGTCTCGACCTTCAGCCCATTGAATCAACCCGACCCGAACTGAATTGTGTATAAGCTCGGTGCAAGAAAGTTCAAAACATAATATTGCATATTACAGATATTGTTTTCCGTATTTATGAGTTGCGATAATTGATCAAGTTTGTTTCCCTATTGAAGTTGGAGGAAAAATCAACTTTCCTATGGGTGTTGGAGCCTTTGTCTTCAAATAGGAAAGTCCAGCGTGAACTTTGATTTGAGTTGTTCACTCGAGTGTGGTTGTAACCTTCAACTTTTTACTGCCCTCCACATGGAAGTATGTCACCTCGATCAACCATCGTAAATCTGGCATCCGATCTATTTTTCTTGTTCTATCCATTTCACTGTTCGATCGCTCATTTTAGCAACAGATACCACGCTGACCCGACGACATGAAGCCAAATGGCATACCTGATTAATACGGTTAAACCGAACCGAGGTGATGTATCGTGAGACGATCGGTACATCACCTCGGTTCAGTTTACGTTCTTCTCCATTCGTTGTTTTTTGCTTTTGCAGCTGAACCAGATGAAACTAGACATGATTAAAGCACCGCAAAGCATCATCATGTAAGTTGAAGACAGCAAATTATTATGGCCAAGGCCACTTTCACGGATGCCCAAGATCGAGCAGGTCGACGGTTCCCGTTTTCCTTTCTCATTGGGTTTCCTTCCTTTTTGGTTTCCTGTGCCCTTTTTTTTTCAAAAGTAAAATTTCATTTCATTCAGTTCCTAACCAAAATACATCACGGACAACATTAAAACAAAACAAGCTCCAAATAACAAAAAAAAAAATCATAATAAAATTATGGATTATATGGTTAATGAGCACATCTATGACTTTTTCACCCATAATCTGCGGCCGATCATCGAATCCGTCTTCAGTAATAAGCACGCACCGAGAACTCCATCTGTTGCTACGGCTTTCCCTGTTGACGGTGTGTGCCTAGGTTTGGCGTCCCTAGCAAAAGTTGAACGAGCATAGATTCAACACGAGCTAAACCTTCACGAAGTTCATCTGATCTCTTTCAAAATTGGATTTGTTCACTGGCGAAACTTCAGGAGAGCGAAATCTTGAAAACATACCCGTAGAAAATTTCAAAATCTAAACTAGATGGAGATAAAAATTTCTCAAAATTGAGAGAGAAACTTCGAGATCTAGGTTAAATTGGCAGAGAAAAAGCTCCCAAATAGGAGGAAAGGAAGAAAAAATAAAAAGAAAATCAAAACAACTTAAGAAAAGAATGAGTCCCTCGGGAAATGTTATTGGCTGCTAGGGTTTTGGAATGGTGGAGATAGAAGAGAGTGGGGTTTCTCTTTTTTTTTTTTTTTTTTTTGTTGGGGGGAGGGTTTCTGGGGTGGATGGTTTTTTTTTTTTTGGTCGAAAAAAAAAATCATCAAAGATGAATTCAGCATGTCTCATTCGTATACTCAAATTATTATTAGGATTCAACACACAACTATAACGAAATAGAAATTAAAAAGATAACTCTAGACACAAGATTCTATCATGGTTCTTAAACTAGAGCTATGATGTAGAACAATTGGCATGCGATTATCTTGACAAATTGGATCGTCAAAAGCCGGCGAGACTTCACCGGTACTTTCGGATCTTGGGTCAAACGATCTCGGATCACGCTCAAAATTGGTCGGTTGAAGCGAAACGGCCGTCTGATTCAAAGTCATCGCTTTGTCGTGAACTACATGGATTTTGGCATTCCGGAGTCGTTTAGATCACTTTTCAAATAGTTTTCTGTTTTAGGCAATTTTGAAATTTTGGATTGTCTGCAATATTTGATTCGAATTCTATTAGGATAGACTAGATACGATTTTGATGATGTTATCTTTAGTTATTCTGATGCCTAAAAGAATCCTATCACTATATATAAGACGTCCATCTTTGTAATCATCATCCTATCATTCAATCAAATTTCGAGTATTCCTTTGGAATTGTTTCCAAGTTCGCTTCTCTCCGCGTCAGGCTACAAACAGCAGCAGAGGATTCAACTATGATTAGCACCTCGCACCTTTCTATTACATCAATCAATTGCAAGCGGAAAAAAAGAATATATAGCAATGGCAATTCATAGGTTAAGGCCTAAACTACTAATAAAATATAGGCTTAAATTATAAAAGTACTATGGCGTCTAGGGACACTGCCCCCTACAACCCACAACACGGCGGCTCCTCCGGACTCTTGTTCACTTATCCGAGAGCAGGACCCTCGCGTTTTCCTGTCGGTGGGAGCATAAATCACAACCCAACAACTATATGAAGTCTATTTATACACACACACGGACAAAGGAGAGACAAAATCACTCACCCGCGAATGAGGAAGCACCTGCGAAAGAGGAAGCTTATATGACTTTGTAGCTCATAGGTCGACATGTCCGGCCGAGTAAAACTGTTGTAATAATGACATTACCTCCCCACTTTCGAAACGAAAAACCGATAGTCATCGTTCCGGTACGCGTCACTCGGTGAACAGATTTTGTATATCGATCCTTGCATCCGTAGCACCACTGCTATTCATCAGTTTGGAACTAAAGTTTGCAAAAGTAGGACGTGAGGCGTTAAAACCAGCTCTTATTCCACATCCGTAAAGATGAAAGGATGGTAAGATCTAGAAATGTACATAATAATAAGCTCGTGAACAAAAGATATTGGACTTTTTAAAATAGAATATTTTGATGAGAAAGACTTATTTAACAAGAGATAGATTATGTTCTCTCTCTCTCTTCTCTTCGTCCTAATGACCAGATCGGTCGTTATATTATCCGTGCGCGCGCGCACACACATATCTATATGAAAAAGATAATCTATTTTGCTTCATTTCATCATGGGAGGTCTATTCCAAAACATATGTACCTCGTCCATATCAAGCTAAATCACATGGGTTTGCACTTAAATAAAAACGAGTGACATCATGCAAGTCCACACCTTTTGTAGTATATATTGGAGGAAAGGTGGTATACGAAAATATATGAATGGAACTTCCAGCGTGAGTAAGCCCGTACATGCATAGGCAATTCCCATCAAAACCTCAACAAAATTGTCATGCATGACAATCAAAATTTAATTTTGACCCTCGAAATTGAGATTCCTACTAAAAAAATGGAGGCTAAACAATATAAAAATATGCTCGCACACAGTGGATCGATTAAAAATGCTCGAGCAGTCCACACTTATCACCTATTCTGCACCTCGCACGGCATAAACATCATACTGCTCGAGTACGGTTTTCATGGACAACACCGTAGGTCATTAGCCAAGCAAGTAAAAGCGTCGGTAGTATGTCGAGCAAGCATTCCTTGCATACACAGAAAAGGGAAGAAACTTAAGCCAGGACGCGGGACGAAACATCTCGTGCCATGCAAAACGCAGGCACAATCGCGTGCGGGGGGAGAGAGAGATGGAGACCGAGCAGATAAAAGATGGACCATGCGATAACTTCTCGAGGTTAAAGGGACTCTTGTCGAGCGGAGATGGCACTTGTAGCTATTACACGAGTACGTATGAAAAGGGATAACAGTGCATGCACAGGCAATAGCTCTAGGTGCCATCTCTCCTGCGACAAGAGCTCCTGTTAAGCTCTAAATCGGTGCTCTCCTTTCTCTCAGCTTCTCTCTGATGTATCTATCTCTAGTCTCTACAACAACATATTCTGTACTCTGACTCACCTTAAATGCGCACTTATATAGAGCTCAGGAGGACAGTTCCGTCATTTTCTTCCTCCTCCTTTCTTAGAATTCGGTGATGGAGATGGAAAGAAGAAAGAAGGAGAGAACCTTGAGCTCTTGGCGACAATGCTTTTCGACCCTCGTTGAATTCTCATTAGTAAAAGAGTTAATACCATGAAAAAATCCAAACTGGTACATCTGTGACCTATTTATCTCAAATTATTTTTTTGACTACAAAAAAACCCAAAATGATACAATTGTGAAAATTTACCTCAAACTATTTTTTTTACCATAAAAAAATCCTAAACTGATGCACATGTGACAAATTTACCTTAAATTAATTTTTTTATCACGAAAAATTTCAAATTGTTATATTTGTGATAAATTTACCCTTCGTTAAATTGGGTTAATACCACGAAAAATTTCAAATTGATACACATGTGACAAACAGAGGGTAAAAATTTCAAGTTGGTAGACTTATCAATTGTCACGTGTCATAAATTTAGCAATTTAATGGTTAGATTTAGTGAAAATTAACGGATGATAAATTTGTCACAAACTATCAGTTTGGGATAAAATTGTCACAAGTACGCCAGTTTGGATTTTTTCTGATTAAAAATAATTTATTAGGGTAAATTTATCATAAGTATACCAATTTGAGATTTTCTGTGGTATTAACCCTCAATTTAAAAAAAAAAAAAAGGAACATCTTTGTGGAGCCCTTCGCTAGTTATGTTGGATTCACTGTTACTGGACGTCAAACTGAGTCGCATCCACAATCCCTTCCTTTGTCCGCATGTTCAACGTGCGTAATGATAAAAATATCTCGCGTTGAACTTGCGCAGGTCGAACCAAACGTGAATTCAAACAAAAATAAAAGAGACACTTCCCGTAGGTATTGAAACTAACAAAATATTATCCAGCTAACTACGAGAATTCTCTTGTTTATCCTCTATATAAAGTCGTGATTGTGACCCGCCAAATCTAGCATCGAGCTTACGAAAAATTGTCAATAAAAGTCTTAAATATTTCTTATTTTTGCCAATTCAATCCTAAACCTTTTAAGATTGCCAATATAATCTTAAGCCTTCTCACTTTGTACCAATTCAATCCTTATCCTTTTAAATTTGCCGATTCGGTCCTAAACATTTTCATCTTAAACCTAGAGAGCAAAAATAAAATAAAATAATAAAGAATAATAATAAAGCAAAGAAAAGCATGTAAAAATAATATTAAAATCGACGCCGGCGATAACAAGTAGGACGACATGCGTCCACATTAGTGATTTTCGGTCAATATGACTGAATTGACAAAAAAAAATAAAAATATTTATGATTGAATTTACAAAAGTGCGAAAGGTTTAAGATTTTTTTATACTATTTTCCCATGGGAATAGTAATAAAAATGTGTGACACGAACTTGCATTTAGTTGGGGAAGGGATTACGAGGCTGAAAGGGATGGGGGGTCAAAACTTTTGGGCCAAAGTAAAAAGAAGGGCGTCCTTTGTCGTCTCTTACATTTTTTTTTTTTGGGTCAAAGTCGTCTCTTACGTGGACGAGGTCCAGAGGGTTTGGAAAAAGGTGAGCGGATCGTCAGACATGCCCTCACAAGATCGTGGCCGTCCGATTAACAACGGACGGCCACGATCGCTCAAAATTGTGGCTGCCAAAAAATAATAAAAAAATGGCAGCCGCAATTTTGAGCGATCGTGGCCGTCCGTTGTTAATCGGACGGCCACGATCGCTTGAGGGCATGTCTGACCTTCATTTTGAAGGTCAGACGATCCCAAAAGGAAAAGAAGACGTTGAATTCAAACAGCTAGCGGACAAGCCTATGATGATTACGATGACATCAAACATAAAATATCCTTGCTGCCGGTGGGCCCCTCTCTGACAAATTCCACTTTCATAAAAAAAAAAAAATGCTTGCATTAGATTCTTGTGGGAGGGCATTTGTTTCATGAGAAGGGGAAAAAAAAATTCCGCGTTAGGATTTCACGTGGGACGAACGGCCTACGTATTAGCGATTTCAGATCGAAATTAGCCTTGCCTATACTGACAAATGATCATAATTTTTAGGATTAAATTTGCTAATTTGAAATGTTTAGAATTAGATCGACACAAATGTAATAGATTTTTGATCTTTTTTCAGTAATTTTTCCACACACAAAAAAATTAGCAACAGGGAAGACATGACTCTGACATAGATAGAAGGAAGCGACTGATGATAATACTACGTATTACGTTTAAAAAAAAAAAAAAAAGGTGCACTTCTAGAGCTCGGGATTCCTAACGTGCAATGACTCATTCTAACACGGGCATACCAACATAATTGTCAGTACGTTTCTGCACAAGCAAAGTGACTTCATCGAAGACGTGATTCTCGTCTCGTGGGTGTGAAAACTCGAAAGGGAAACGGCGCCGGAGGTTGCATCGTACTTGGTCGGTGGAGGAAGAGGAAGCGGCGCGCAAAATTCCCACGCGGATGATTGCCATTTCGTATTTTGACCAACCAACGGGTTTATTTTATTTGTTTTGTGGCCTTCGCTTCCTTCGCGTCACGTGTGGGAACCGAGAAAAGGGGCGCGGGCGCAGCAGGTGCCCTCGCCTTGCTTGAGGCTCCGAGTCGAAAAGGGATCGCCTAACCTTTCCTCAGAAGGTTGGGTCTTACCCTTGAAATCCGGGCCGTCCGTGGCCCAAATTATTACTAACAAATATATATTTATATTTATATAATTCAAAAAATTACCCCTCTAAAAATAGAAGATCTGAGCTGTCCGTCCAAAAACGGATGGCCCGGATCCCAAGGGCAGGCGCCTAACCTTCTGAGGAAAGGTTAGACGATCCGGATCCGAGTCGAAACTCCCCTTTCTAGAAATTCTCCTATTTTTCTCTGCTTAATGTAATTGTGTCAATTTTAACTTTTTTAGTAATTTTCAGATATTTTTTTTTTACGTCAGTGCCAGCCGACAAAATAAAATGAATAGGTATAATTTGTTTGTCCACGCTTAGTGCTAGGCAAAAGACCAGACTAAGCGTGAGGGGGAGTGTTAGAATAATTAAATACTAAACCACGCCTTCTTCTAACAGCTTAAGCTTTTAGACCAGTTGGTTGTGGTCCCACAAAATCTAATATGGTATCAGAGTAGGAGGTCCTGAGTTCAAATCTTAAGCTTTTAGAGCACTTGGCAAGTGGTCGCACCAAATCTTTCATAATTACAAAAGATTTATGACTTAATTGGCAAAAAAATATTTAAGACTAAACTGGCATAATTGCAATAAATTTAGTATTTTTTTAGTAATTTTCTTGCTTAAGATTAATAGATCTTGCGATCGTGTTGTCGAACTACCATCAATCATTCTAAGGGCATTGAACTTTTCATTCTTTTGCAAATCGTTGGCATTTTGATCGTAATCCGGCCAAATCTCCGACAAAACACTGACGTCGAGGAAAAAATCCACCGGGACCAAGCGTCCCAAGGACAGAGAGCGAAATTTGGAGATTAGTACGTAGACCAAATTTTGTATTTTCTCGAAAATAAACCTATCCAATCTATGACACAAAAAATTCTAAACTCGTACCATTGTATCATACTTACCCTTCATCAAGGTTTGCGTCAATGAGCACCATAAAAAATCATATGCTTATTATATTGGCGGAGAGGAAACGGTGTTGACATGCACCACGTTGCTGTGAAATGAAAGTGAAAACCACCTCTTTCAGTGAGGCCTTGGTTCAGGCGACGAAGGTTGTGCGCAGCTCTCGCCGCCGCCACAATAGTGCTGAGATGGCCGACGGGAGTAGCGCCAAGCCTTAGCCAGTGGCCGGCGACCCCCCGCTGACCGCAAGTGAGGCTCGACCTCCTAGATCTGGGCAAGGTTGAGTCTCGCCATCGCTGGAGGAGGCCAGCCACGGTGAGGTCTCGCTGCGCGAGATTGGTGAGATTATGGTTTGCAAGCTTGAACAAACGACTTGGAAATATGGGGATGGAATCGGATCAGAGAGGCGGAGCAGAGACGGTGGATATCCGAATCGTGCGAAAGGGGAGAACCGGAACGCCACATGAGAGACCAAGTGAAGAAGATAAAACCCAGATTACATGGGCGTGCTTCATCTGCACATCACATGGCGGATTAAGCTTGTGGGAATCTGCAAGATTTCGCACAATTTCAAGCAAGAAACGATGGTGGGTGGGTTCTCCTACCCCTTGGGAAGACGAAGAAGATGGTAAAATTGCCACGTCAAATAATTCAATAAGCATAAAAGTCACGAATTTCATTTAGCCGGAATTTCTCTGATTTGGCACTTAAGTTATCATTTTTCTCCAATTTTGACACTTAAGTAAAACTTTTGACACTAAAAAGAACATCGTATACAATTTATGATAGTTGTAGTGTACTTATCTCTCTTTTTCAAATGGCTTAAATATTTCATATACTGCATATGTTTTTTTTTTTTTTTTGGTAGTGATTGGCCTCCGCCATTTGATTGGTTTGGTATAATAGCATACTATTTAGGATGCTAGATCTGGACTTCCCTTCAAGGATTGAGATGATAATCAGTGAAGTTCATCAATTAAAAGATAAAACTAGCATTTCGAATTAAATTATAATTCCCGTGCTAATTTATCTATTGAGATGTGCATTACGAAACAAATTATTCAGACATTCGCATGCTAAGTTAAACAATGTCATGCGAATTAAATATGTAGAACAATCAATAATTAAGCACATAAAATCCTCATTAGACAACATAGGCGAATAGAGGTATTTCCTACCTATTTCCTATTTTTTGCATTTTTTGGGATTTCTCTGATTCTTAAATATTGTTTATTATTTTAATCATTTTTATTGTATAATAGAAAGAACAGCGACCCGACCCAGTTGGATTGGACTCAAACCTCCACGGTCTGAGTCTCACGCGGACTGAGCTCAAAGCGTGAGCCCAGTCCGGAATCCATCACTTGAAAAAGGAGACTGGGCCTAATCGCGAACGGCCCAAACCTCTCCAAGAAGGCCCCCCAAAAATAGGCCAACCTCTCAATAATTCTTTCTCTCGGCCCGAACCAGCAAGGAGATCAGGCCCGGCTGAGCACCCAAGGCCCGACTCTGCTCCTGTTCACCGCCTTCTTCCTCTCGACGCAGTGCTGCTGGACGGCGCCTCCAACGGACGAACCCCGGGGAACAGCTCGACCCAGTCGACTGCCTCCAGTCCGTCAGCCACTGTTGACGCCGATGGCCGTCCTCCGACCTCAACGCGGGCTCATCCTGGGTGTCGCTCGAATTCCCTCAACCAGGAAGCTTCCACCGGTGTTCTTCCTCCCTAGCGCGTCTGCAACACTCAGCGGCAACGACGTAGTCAATCCACCTTCGAACGCCATCGCCAGGTTCGCCATGGTGCGTCTGGTCCGCTTGCCCCACCACGCCACTGGGATCTGCTCGCGCGCCGCCACTCCTTCACGAGGCCAATGCGAGAAGCAGCCTGCCATGAGCCCGAGGGAAGCTACTCCGACAACCTAGTGCAGCCGCCGTGGTCAACGTCAAGTTGTGGTGGCTGCTCCATATCAACGAAGCTGTTGTGGTGAATCCCGGTGATCCATACGAGCCGCTAAGCCACCGCTTGCCCTACAACAACGGCATTTTCCTGCTGAGATGCTTGTGTTGCGACCAACACTGGAGCTGCTGCTCTTTTGATCTTCATCGACTCCAGGCCTCCGCCAAGTCGCCACCGTCGGTGATTTGCTTCCACCGGACTGGTTCATGGAGGCGTTGAACATTGTGGGGACGACATCGACGGCCGGTCATGGAGGATGACTGGTCGGCTTAGGCTGCGTATGGTAGCGTTTCTGTTCCAGGGAGCATTTTTTGAACAGAAACATTTTTTTGTGTTTCTGTTCAAAATTACGATTTTTAGGAAAAAAACGCGTTTGGTAATTTAAAAAAAAAAACACTTTTTTCAGTCACCGACCGGAGGTGGGCGATGGCCGGCGGCGGCCGGCGACCGGCGGCGGCGACCGGCGACGGCGGCGGCGGCGGCGGGCGACCGGCGGCGGCGGCGGGCGACCGGCGGACGGCGGCGGCGGCGGGCGACCGGCGGACGGCGGCGGCGGCGGGCGACCGGCGGCGGCCGGCGACCGGCGGACGGCGGCGGCGGCGGGCGACCGGCGGCGGGCGGCGGCGGGCGACCGGCGGCGGCCGGCGACCGGCGGCGGCCGGCGACCGGCGGCGGCGGCGGCCGGCGACCGGCGGCGGCGGAGGGCGACCGGCGGCGGCGGCGACCGGCGGCGGCCGGCGACCGGCGGCGGCCGGCGACCGGCGGCGGCAGCGGCGGCCGGCGACCGGCGGCGGCAGCGGCGGCCGGCGACCGGCGGCGGCGGCCGACGACCGGCGGCGACGGCGAAGGGCGGCCGGCGACCGTCAACGGTCGGCTTTTAGCGAGGCGGCAAGTGGTAATCGCGTCGGCGACGATGGATGGTGATTTCAAAAGTGTTCCAAAAAGTGTTCCCAAATTCCAGAAGCAAGTTTTTTTTGTTCCTTCAAAAGTGTTCTTTGGCACAAAAGTGTTCCGCGGAACACTTTCGGAACATTTTTGAACCATACGCGTTTCTGCTCCAAAAGTGTTCCCGGAACACTTTTGGAACAGAAACAGTTTCCCCAGCCACCATCCATACGCAGCCTTAGCGTCGGGATGCTCAAGACCTACTCCTTCTCTCTCGTTTTTCTATCTACTCTCAAGACTGAGAACCCCATGAATGAGCTACTAGTGTCTTGCCCCCCCTCTTATATACCTGGGCAGTAACTCCTCCAAGTTTGGTTTTGTGGACAAGAAGAGAGGTGAGCTTTGGCTGATTTGTGGCCGCACAAGTAATTTGAATAACATGATATTGGAATTTCCGTGACATGCTTACCATTACTCAAATCAAGCCGTCCAAATGAAAAATGGACGTCCTGATTTAAAATAGAGTTGGGATTTAAAATTTTTCTAAAAAAATTCTCGCCCATTTTTTTTCCCTCAACAAATGACGAGGCCCATTCTTGGCCGTCAATTTTCATTTGAACGACTTGATTTGAGTAATAGTAAGCATGTCACGGAAACCCCAATGTGAGAAGAGCGTGAGAGAGATGTGAGTGAGAGGTGTGGGTAAAAGAGAGAATGAGATTGGCCGGCCCAACAAGACAGGCCCAATTTGGTTGGACCGGAAAATAAAAGGCTGGAACGATCAATAGAAAGAGCATGCCCGGCTGGCCGCGCGAGCTCGGGTCGCCCATTCCAAATTTTTTTTTTTCAAATAGGATAAGAAGATATGCATATTTAACTAATCAGTCATATTCTAAAAAAAAAAAAAAACCACGGGACTGCCAAAATTAGTTGTCAACTTCTCAATTATTTTCAAAGTTTATTAACTTTGGATAGCCAACGACATATTCCTTCGGGATTAAGGCGGATCTTATGAAAGCCTTCGACACAGTAAAATGGATTTTTCTGCTAATGCATTGAGGGTGATTCAGGTTCCCGAGTCCCTTGCCTCTTGAATCGAAACTTGCGTAGCTTCTCCATATTTTTCCACTTCTCTCGATGGAGGATTGGAGGCCTCTGGTTGGGAAAATTGTTCAAAAAGCCTTAAACCTAATGTATGACGGTCAATCCAGTCCAAATTAATCCCGGACTTTTTGAACATTTGCTAATTTAGTCCAAAACCAAACTGAAAAAGCGGCCGAGGACTTGTGAAACCCTCACCCGCCATAGCGAGAGCTCGCGAGCCCTCCCCAAATCTCTCAAGGAGAGAATGTCGTGGCCCTCGCTGGCCATAGTGAGGGTGGGCAAGGGCCATGACACCCTCGCTGTGGCCCGCGAGGGCCATGGCCCTCACTTAGCAATCTTACCGACCCTGTGAAAAAAAAAAAAAACAAAGGGGGTAAAGAAAAGAAGAAATTTTTAAAAAAATAAAAATCGTTCATGCAAGCACTGACCGAGCCACGCAGAACGGCTGGCTCTAATTGGAGCGCCACGTAAACGATTTCTGGTCATAATCACACTGAATGATTACATTTCAGCACTAAATTGGAAAAATCCTTGAAGGTTCAAAAACTAAATTAGCACAATTGAAAGGTTTATGATCGAATTGGTTGTCGCACAATAGTTTAGACTCTCTCTCTTTTTTGGACGATTTTCGCGAAAAAAAGGCTTGGGGCAATGAGATTCATTATCTCCTTAACTTATTTGTCATGACTATAACGGGCTTGGAATCGCGTGGGCTGATAGGATCGCCAAAGTTCTTTAGCCACGCCTTCGTCCCCCAAGATCTTCCCAAATCTTAGGTTCAGGCAAAGACAAAAAGAGGAGTGTGATTGAGCGGTTCAGGCACGCTTGACTGAAATCAACAGATGATGTGTTCATATCATAACAATTTCTAACTCGGAACAAATCGCAAGGACCGCACCCGTTATCAAGATTTGAAATGCACGACTTTTTTAGAATTCAATTTTAACTGAGCATATGAACAATGTTATGAGATTTTCGTTCATGATCGCCCTCTTCTTGCTTGACTCCGTTGCCAGGGCGTCCAACGTCGCGGAGTGCTTGAATGCCACGTGGCTCCACCTGCTCGCCTTGTAGTAGTGCCAGTTGGAGCTCGAGTTGTTGGTGAGGAGCTCCCGATGTCGATCGTCGGCCGCTGCCGTCTTCCCCTTCGCCAGGACGGGCTTAATGTAAGAGCCGTTGGTCAGGTCACGGTGGCCCCAATGAAAGTCGGCCTATTAATCCTGGAGGTAAAAGCAACGACCCATTGATTTGGCTTGTCAGATTAGAGAAGGTCGAGATGCAGGCAAGAATTTGATCATCAGGGAGAAGAGAGAAGAACGGTAAAAGCGCCATAACTTTCCTACCGCGCTCACTTGAATAACATTATTTTTTTTTCACTCGCTTAAATGTCACAGATTTGAAATATCGATCATTTAAGTGCAGTCGATAATTTGTCTCATCAGAAATCCGACATTGACGCTAGAAAGTTTGACCCAGCATCGCCAAGACAGTTTTTTTTTTAAATTTCTAATGATTTCTGGAATTTTTTAATACTTCTTTTTAATTTTGAAATTTGTAATTCTATGTTTTATTGTTTTTTTTTCCATTGTTTTCTCGTAACCCTCGCCTAGGGGTGAGGGTCGCCTCACCCTCGCTTGCCGGCCGCAGGTAAGGGCCTTCGCGGCCCAATCGCGGGAGGGTGCTACAACCCTCGCCCTCGGCCAATGAGGCCTTGACTATGCCACCCCCCCCCCCCCCCCCCCCCGGGCGAGGATTTCGTCGGGCCAACCGAAAAAATAAAGAGAACAGCAAACGAAAAATTAAAAAAAAAATTCAAAATGAATAAATAAATATCCAAGTATGATGAAAGATAAATAATAATAAAAAGTAACAAAAATTCACGTACATAGATTTGCTGGTAATGGTACTCAATTGAACGATTTTATTCTAATGTGGCATTTAAGGGAGTGAAAAAAAAAATGATACTCAACTCAAGTGAGCGACGAGCGTGGTACAAAAGTTATGATACTTTTATTATTTTTTCTCGTTGAGAGAGAAAGTACTTATTTCACTAGATGAACAAAGTAAACGGATTTATAAATCTTTGATTAAATTAAACCATGCTCACTTGCTTAATGCTTATTGGTCACGATCATATACCCGGAAAGAGTTGAATCACTTAACAAATAGATTATTTCGATAAATATGTGTGCGTGCGCGTGCGTGATGGAGGGTGCAAGGAAAACGGGGAGCTCCGGGAGACGATCAGGCATGACGACCACCAGAGCTTGACCCCTTCGAACTCGTCGACGGCCTCCTCCTCCTCCGTCCATGTTGAGGACGAGGCGACTGGCTATGCTCGACGGACTCGGCCTCGAGCCGCATGGCCCGTAGATGAAGCGGTCGCGCTCAGGGTAGTTCTGGATCGCGGAGTAGGCCTCGCACCGCTCGAGCCGCTCGCCCGCGCCCCGGAATTTTTACGGAATATTCGATTGAAGCCAGCAACCCTATGAATTTTTTGTTCACCCATGTTCGCAATAGGGCTCAGCGTTGAGTTTTGTCTTTTCTTACATTTTCCAAACTTCCACCCCCCATGATCAGCGGCGTTACTCGGAGCCAGAGGCCCACAAGAAAAGTGACATTTCTTGTTTCTTGGGCAAAAACCATCGAAAAACCTCTAAAAGTGACATTATACTTGTGGTATACTTACTTCAAACATTTTTCAAGTATTGTACGATCCAACCCAGAACACTAAATCGAATAAAACATATTATCTCAACAAAAAAGAAAAGAACCTAATCTTGCAAAATGCCCCCCAAATAATGGAAGATTAAAATTATTCTTTATATAGAAATAGAGAAAATATTACGTCATCCATGAATCACCACAAACACAACCTTCAATTTGGTTAATGGACGCCATTCTCTTTCGCTTCTTTAGCACATTCTTCACTCAATTTCTGTGGCCCTTCTGTCTCACCCACTGCTCCAGTAGCTGCGGTTGCTTCTGCTTCTGCTTCTGCTGCGGCGGCGGCAGCGGCGGCGGCAGCGGCAGCGGCCTTTTCTTCTTCTTCTTCTTCGGCTTTCTTCCTGGCGTCCTCTTTCGCCTTTTCCAGCTCTCCGATCAACCCCTCCAAGCACACCTCCTCTTTCTCGTCATCCGACTTGGGCATCAAGTTCTCCGCCACGTCCGCTGGAGACATCTTAGTTTCCTCCAGCAGCTGCCTCACCGTCGTGAACAGCGGGTGCGACTCGATGCCCAAGTAATTCCTCGCGAGCACCTTGAACGACTCGAAACAGCAATACGACATCTCGATGTGCTTGTCCATCCTCCCTCTCCTGATTAGGGCCGGGTCGAGCTTCTCCACGAAGTTCGTCGTGAACACGATGATCCTCTCGCCCCCGCACGCCGACCACAGCCCGTCGATGAAGTTCAGGAGCCCCGAGAGCGTGACCTTGCTCTCCCTGCTCTCTTCCCTGCCTTTCGCCATTTTCTTGACACGATCTTCTTTCTCTTCGTCATCGTCTTTCTCTTGCTTCTTGGTCTTCCTCTGGCCGGTCAGGTCGAGCGAGCAGTCGATGTCCTCGATCACTATGATCGACTTCCCGGACGTCTCGATCAGCAGCTTCCTCAGCTCCGTGTTGTCCTTGACCGTCGTCAGCTCCAGGTCGTACACGTCGTAGTTGAGGAAGTTGGCCATCGCGGCAATCATCGTGGACTTGCCAGTCCCTGGCGGGCCGTAGAGAAGGTAGCCGCGCTTCCACGCCTTGCCGATCCGCTTATAGTACTCCTTCCCTCGCCGGAACTTGAGGAGGTCGTTCATGATCTCCCTCTTCTTGCTAGGCTCCATTGCCAGGGTGTCGAACGTCGCGGGGTGCTCGAATGCCACGTGGCTCCACTTGGTCGACTTGTAGTAGTGCCAGTTCGAGCTCGGGTTGTTGGTGTAGAGCTTCCGCTGCCGGTTGTCGGCCGCCACCGCCTTTCCCTTCGCCAGGACATGCTTTATGTAAGAACCGGTGATCAAGGCCCGGTGGCTCCGGTGGCAGGTCAGACTATAAAACCTGGTGGCAAAAGCAAAGATCGATGGATTAGGAAAAAAGGAAACTCGTTTCAGTAAGTTGGTAACTCCTCAACCTATAACATATTTCCATATGTGTACCTTGTATCTTTAGATGAATTGTAGAAGGAAAACGTGGAGTTCTGGGATACGACCAAGCGCGACGACCAGCGGAGCTTGACCCCTTCGAATTCGTCGACGACCTCCTCATTCTCGTCCATGCCTAGGACGAGCGACTGGCTGTCCTTGACGGACTCGGCCTTGAGCCGCTTAGCCCTGGCAGTGGCGGTGGCGGTCAGGTAGTTCTGGATCGAGGCGTAGGCCTCGCACCGCTCGAGCCGTTCGCCGGCGAACTCCGGGAACTTGATGTGGATGTACGGGTAGACGTAGCCGACGGCCTTGTGCACATAGGCCTCGATGTGGGCGCGGAGCTGGGGAGGGAAGTACTGCTTGAACATCGCCCACGAGAACATCAGCCCGGCCATGACCGAGCCGAGGTTACTCCAAATTTCTAATGCATTCATCATGGTTTCGCTGCTTCTTCTTCTTCCTCCCTTCCTTCCTTTCGTCTTTCTTTGGGATGAAGATGGAGAGGAAGTTCCAAAAGCCCAGCTTATAATATGGAGTGATCTGAAGCTACCTGCTCATCTACGTGAAACTTCCCCACCATTTCCTCGTCAAGTCAAGCTTGCTTTTTGTCTTCTCTAGCGTTTTTATAAATATTTTTTTAAAAAAAAAAGATTCCGGGGGACCCCACCGAAGAAGTTGCGTCTTCGTCTTTTGTTCGTGTCTTGTCTGTGCGGATCCGGATCGTCACCTGCCTTTGAAATTTAGGTCATCCGTTTTTAAACGGATGGCCCAGATCTTCTATTTTTATGAGGTAACTTTTAGATTTTTTTTAGTAATAATTTGAGCTATCCATTCATAACACGGATGGCCCGAATTCAAAAGGCATGTCATGCCCTTCTCTTAGAAGGGCAGACAATCCATTCACCGTCTGTGCGGTGTTTCAACAACTCTAGTGGACCAGGCAATTCAGAGTGTCTAATAGCCCGCAATCCTAGTCACATTTGTCTGTCCATATTCCTACCAATTATATATTATATCGCTCACAAAAATAAGTGAATAAAAAATCTTTTCATCTTAAAGAAAATTAATTATCAGTGATGAAAATGCCTTTTTGTTGGTCCATTATTTCAAGGATCATTTTTAAGAAAGTATTTTCCATATCATTTTTTTTTAATAAACGGAGCCTAGGTATAAGCCTAGGTCCTTTTTTGTGGGGCCCAACTCAACATTTTTTTCAAATAAAATTTCAAAAATTAAAGGAAAAAATATTGCATAATTTTATTAATTGAGAAGAGACGGAGAGAGGAGTGCGGCAAAGAAAAAGAGCAAAGAGTGCGCGATGCAGATTCGACGCTAAAATTTTTGTTGAAATTGGCTAAAGTTTTATATTGTAAATTTATGATACCAAGATCTACAAGTTGATCGGTGGTTGTTGTTGTTCGTTGAAATCCTTTTTTTCCCAAATTTCATCTCAATTTCTCTGGTAGCGGTTAGATCTTTATTGTTTCTTTTAGTTAATCCCCTTTTTTGGCGATGATATGTTGATGTCGTGCTGATTTGAAGAGCCTTGGATGTGCGTGACTAAGAGATGAGCCATCGTTTACTGCTTCAGGGTTGATATTGCTGAAATGTTGTAACAGATTATTCGGGATAATTTGATATTAGTTCATTGTAATTTAGAGAAGATATTTAATCCTGGGCAACTTAATCGGGAAAATGAAATCACAACCACCATAACTTTCGTTCGACTCTCATTTGAGTACGTTACTCAATTGAGCGCTTTATTTTTAATTTTTTTTCGTTCACTTGAGTGTCATATATCAATCACTTCAGTTCTACAATTTTTTAAAAATGTTCACTCAAGTGTCGGAATGGGTAAACTTTTTTTTTTTAAATACTAGCACTTAAGTAATCAATGAAAAGTATAATATTTTTTTAGAAGTTATAGCCCTTAAGTCCTCCACCAAAAAGGTATGATAGTCAAATGACCATAAAAGTCACGGAACTTGTGGTGTCTTTATTCCGAAAGTTATTGCTCTTTTAAGTCAACAAGTCAATACTGACAAAAAAAAAAAGCCAATAAGTCAATAGATGAAGTTCAGAAAATTAGATGACCGGTTGTTGGGATCAAATTGTCAAAAAAACGACAAGTTAAATGTCTGAACGCTTCGACCAAAAAAAAAAATGTCTGAACGCTCTGACAAAAAAAAAAGTCTAAATACGGATCGTGACGACCGTCGCATGATGTCATGAAGAACTAATGGCCAAAAAAAATTCTGATCCCCTACATTTATCGTAGAGGATCCGAATACCTTTTATTAACTTCTGTGGTTTACTTTGAAAACATATTCATATTTATATTGTTGTATTTAATATTTATGAAGAACTTCAAGGTTTAACCCCCCCAAAAAAAAAATGAAAAGGATTTCCCATGAAAGTGATCAGCATCCGAAAAGCATGATTCAAAATTAGCCTGACTCCTCACGGTGGCATAGGTGTAATTTTGCGCGAAATTATCGAGAGATTTGACCATCGTGTCTGATTTGGAGGAAATTCACACAATCTCCTTCGAAGCACTAATCAATGTCTGTTTCCCAGTTCGATCTCATAATCTTAAGCTACGAGCTGATGCAAGAGAAGACAATTTCGAAAGCAATAGTCTTGTTCACACCAAAAGTTGCCCGGAAGGTCACATGTTGGGCACGTGAGGAAATCATAATCAGTGGTGTTAGTCAGAGTCAGAGGCCCACAAGAAAAGTGACATTTCTTGTTTCTTGGGCTAAAACCATCACAAACCTCTAAAATGTTATACTTGTGGTATATTTACTTCAAACTGAAATATTAGTGCAATATTTTATTTACCTCAAATTGTGATAAGACTCAAGATTTTTTAGGGGGAAAATGTGACATGGGCGCATCAAAAACTAGGTTAAAGTAAATATGATATGGATGTAGAGGTTGTTAATGATATTAACCACCGTTTCTTTGGTTGATTGATTTGTGACTAGGTTGTTGTATTTTTTTTTTTTTTTGGATCGAAATCTACGGTGTGGACAGGTTGAATGACTGGTGAGAAGAACTCCACTTCAATGCCAAAGTCCCGCTCGCTCATCTTCGGCCCACAGGTGCGGGCGGGGCAGGGCGGATCTAAAGCAAAACTTGAATTGAACCAAGATCGTGAGGACATGAGATTAAACGGGGTGAATACTAGGTTTTTCTCTATCGAATTAAATATAGATTTATTTTAGTAATACGAGTGGAGCACAAGTCTCTAAATTTGTATTGCATATAGGTAGATCGATTTGAGTCGGGCCATTTTCACTCCAGTCCAAAAAAGCACCTATTTGACCGACTAGATTCGGAGAGAATTAGGACAATGTCCTCCGGAGCGGATCCGGATCGCCTAATATTTTCTCAGAATGTTAGGCACCTAACCTTGTAATCCATGCAGTCCATTTTTGGACGGACGACTCAGATCTCCTATTTTTATGGGGCAATTTTTTAAATTTTTTATATATATTTTTGTTAGCAATAATATGGGCATAGTACGGGCGGCCCGGATTACAAGGTTAGGGACTAACTTTCTAAGGAACGGTTAGACGATCCCTTTCGCTCCGGAGCATTGATCATTTTCTTTCTGCATTTGATCTGCTCTTGTATTCATAAGCTAAAAGTAGTACTAAAAGGATCACGAGACTAGTTTTGGGAAGTGATGAAGAATGTTAATTAGGGATCTAGAAACTCAAAACTATCCAATTTTTCGATTATTGTTAGGCTTAACACGGAAATAAGACGTAAAGTCCCTTCCCATTAACATTTTTCAATTATTGTACGATCCAACCCAGAACACTAAATCGAATAAAACATACTAACTAGGTGCATTATCTCAACAACAAAGAAAAGAATCTAATCTTGCAAAATAATGGAAGATTAAAATTATTCTTTATATAGAAATAGAGAAAATATTACGTCATCCATGAATCACAACACAACCTTCAATTTGGTTAGTGGACGCCATTCTCTTTCGCTTCTTTAGCACATTCTTCACTCCCCAATTTCTGTGGCCCTTCTGTCTCACCCACTGCTCCTGTAGCTGCGGTTGCTTCTGCTTCTGCTGCGGCGGCGGCGGCCTTTTGTTCTTCTTCTTCTTCTTCGGATTTCTTCCTGGCGTCCTCTTTCGCCTTTTCCAGCTCTCCGATCAACCCCTCCAAGCACGCCTCCTCTTTCTCGTCATCCGACTTGGGCATCAAGTTCTCCGCCACGTCCGCCGGAGACATCTTAGTTTCCTCCAGCAGCTGCCTCACCGTCGTGAACAGCGGGTGCGACTCGATGCCCAAGTAATTCCTCGCGAGCACCTTGAACGACTCGAAACAGCAATACGACATCTCGATGTGCTTGTCCATCCTCCCTCTCCTGATTAGGGCCGGGTCGAGCTTCTCCACGAAGTTCGTCGTGAACACGATGATCCTCTCGCCCCCGCACGCCGACCACAGCCCGTCGATGAAGTTCAGGAGCCCCGAGAGCGTGACCTTGCTCTCCCTGCTCTCTTCCCTGCCTTTCGCCATTTTCTTGACAGGATCTTCTTTCTCTTCGTCATCGTCTTTCTCTTGCTTCTTGGTCTTCCTCTGGCCTGTCAGGTCGAGCGAGCAGTCGATGTCCTCGATCACTATGATCGACTTCTCCGACGTCTCGATCAGCAGCTTCCTCAGCTCCGTGTTGTCCTTGACCGTCGTCAGCTCCAGGTCGTAGACGTCGTAGTTGAGGAAGTTAGCCATCGCGGCAATCATCGTGGACTTGCCAGTCCCTGGCGGGCCGTAGAGAAGGTAGCCGCGCTTCCACGCCTTGCCAATCCGCTTGTAGTACTCCTTCCCTCGCCGGAACTTGAGGAGGTCGTTCATGATCTCCATCTTCTTGCTAGGCTCCATCGCCAGGGTGTCGAACGTCGCGGGGTGCTCGAATGCCACGTGGCTCCACTTGGTCGACTTGTAGTAGTGCCAGTTCGAGCTCGGGTTGTTGGTGTAGAGCTTCCGCTGCCGGTTGTCGGCCGCCACCGCCTTCCCCTTCGCCAGGACATGCTTTATGTAAGAGCCGGTGATCAAGGCCCGGTGGCTCCGGTGGAAGGTCAGACTATAAAACCTGGTGGCAAAAGCAATGATCCATGGATTAGGAAAAAAAAGAAACTCGTTTCAATAAGTTGGTAACTCCTCAACCTATAACATATTTCCATATGTGTACCTTGTATCGCTAGATGAATTGTAGAAGGAAAACGTGGAGTTCTGGGATTTTTTCAGGCGCGACGACCACCGGAGCTTGACCCCTTCGAATTCGTCGACGACCTCCTCGTTCTCGTCCATGCCTAGGACGAGCGATTGACTGTCCTTGACGGACTCGGCCTTGAGCCGCTTGGCCCTGGCGGTGGCGGTGGCGCTCAGGTAGTTCTGGATCGCGGCGTAGGCCTCGCACCGCTCGAGCCGCTCGCCGGCGAACTCTGGGAACTTGATGTGGATGTACGGGTAGACGTAGCCGACGGCCTTGTGCACATAGGCCTCGATGTGGGCGCGGAGCTGGGGAGGGAAGTACTGCTTGAACAGCGCCCACGCGAACATCAGCCCGGCCATGACCGAGCCGAGGTTACTCCAAATTTCTAATGCATTCATCATCATGGTTTCGCTGCTTCTTCTTCTTCCTCCCTTCCTTCCTTTCGTCTTTCTTTGGGATGAAGATGGAGAGGATTTTCCAAAAGTCCAGCTTATAATATGGAGTGATCTGAAGCTGCCTGCTCATCTACGTGAAACTTCCCCACCATTTCCTCGTCAAGTCAAGCTTGCTTTTTGTCTTCTCGATCCCCACCCTCCATGTGGGGGTACCCACTCACGTGGAGGGTGGAGATTTCAATGGGGAGAGGATTTCCACTAACGTTTTTATAAATAAATAAATAAATAAAAAACTCCGGGGGACCCCGGTCTTCGTCTTTTGTTCTTGTCTCGTCTGTGCGGTGTTCCAACAACTCTGGTGGGCCAGGCAGTTCAGAATGTTTAATAGCCCGCAATCCGAGTCACATTTGTCTGTCCATATTCCTACCAATTATATATTAAATCGCTCACCAAAACAAGTGAATAAAAAATCTTTTCATCTTAAAGAAAATTAATTATCAGTGATGAAAATGACTTTTTGTTGGTCCATTATTTCAAGACCATTTTTAAGAAAGTATTTTCCATATCATTTATTTTTTTTTTCAAAATAAACGGAGCCTAGGTATAAGCCTAGGTCCTCTTTTTGTGGGGCCCAACTCATCATTTTTTTCAAATAAAATTTCAAAAATTAAATGAAAACATATTGCATAATTTTATTAATTGAGAAGAGACAGAGAGAGAGAGAGAGAGAGAGGAGTGCGGCAAAGAAAAAGAGCAAAGAGTGCGCGATGCAGATTCGATGCTAAATTTTTTTGCTGAAATCGGCTAAAGTTTTATGCTGTAAATTTATGAGACCGAGATCTACAAGTTGATCGGTACTTGTTCGTTGAAATTCTTTCTTCCAAATTGCATCTTAATTTCTCTGGTAGCGGTTACATCTTTATTGTTTCTCTTAGTTAATCCCCTTTTTGGCGATGATATGTTGATGTTTTGCTGATTTGAAGAGCCTCTGGATGTGCGTGACTAAGAGATGAACTTTCGTTTACTGCTTCAGGGTTGATATTGCTGAAATATTGGCAAAAGTACAGCAGAAGTGTCAATATTTGTGTACGGATATCACTTTAGTGCCAATATTTTTTTTTAATCACTTAAGTGCCAAATCGAGAAAAAAAATGATCACTTAAGTGCTAAAAGTGATCTTTTTTCGCAGGAATTGACATTAAAGTGATCATTTTTTGGATCACTTAAGTGGTAATTTTTTCTAAAAAAAAATGATCACTTAAGTGCCAATTTCGATGACTTGGCACTTAAGTGATCATTTTTTCTCCGATTTGGCACATAAATGATCCAAAAAAATATTTGCACTGAAGTGATCTCCGTACACAAATATAGACACTTCTGCTGTACTTCTGCCCTTGAAATATCGTAACAAATTTTTTTTAGTCAAATATATTGTAACAGATTATCGGGGATAATTTGATATTAGTTCATTGTATTTTAGAGAAGATATTTAATCCTTGACAACTTAATAGGGAAAATGAAATCACAACAGCCATAACTTTCTTTTGACTCTAATTTGAATACCATAATTTTTTTTCGATCCATTGAGTACCATAACATACGTACGATACTCAATTGAGTGCCTTATTTATTTATTTTTTCCGATTACTTGAGTGCCTTATAACTTATTAGTCATAGTCAATTACTTGAGTGCTACAGTTTTTTAAAAATGTTCGCCCAAGTGTCGGAATGGGCGAATGTTTAAAAAAAAACTGACACTTAAGTAATCGATTGAAAGATACGACACTTAGGTGAACATTTTATTAGAAGTTATGACTCTTATGTCCTCGATGAAAAAGGTATGATATTCAAATGAGTATCGTGTGAAAGTCGGCATTCGTGATGCCCTTATCCCGATTTAATCTGCAAGTTATTGCTCTTTTAAGTCAATAAGTCAATATTGACCCTTCGACCAAAAAAAAAATATTGACCCAAAAAAAGTCAGTGAGTCAATAGATGAAGTTCAGAAAATTGGGTCGGCCAGTTGCTGAGATCAAATTGTCAAAAAAACGACAAGTTAAATGTCTGAACACTCTGACAAAAAAAAAAAGTCTAAACACGATCGTGAGGACCGTCGCGTAATGTCATAGAAAGGTTGGCCGGAACAAAGGGCCTGAACGATAACAATTGCGTTTTTTATTAACTTCTGCTGTTTACTTTGAAAACATATTCATATTGACGTACATATATTGTTGTATTTATGAAGAACTTCAAAGTTTAACACACACACACACACACAAACAATGAAAAGGATTTCCCGATGAATGTGATAGAGCATCCGGAAAACATGATTCAAAATTAGCTGGACTCCTCACAGTGGCATAGGTGTAATTTTGCACGAAATTATCGGGAGACTTGACTGTCGTGTCCGATTCAGAGTAAATTCCCACAATCTCCTTCAGAGCATTAATCAATGTCCGTTTCTTAGTTCGATCTCCTAATCTTAAGCTACGGGTTGATGCAAGAGAAAGTGATTTGGAAAGCAATAGTCCTAAAATTTAGGAGTTGCATTCTTTCTATTAACAAATAGTAGAGCTAAAGGCACGCGCTACACATCATTGGATGCATGTGGAAAAATTGGATGTTAATTTCTGAAATAGGTGATTATGAGTGAGTGACCTATTGAGATTCTATTGTATGATGAACAGGCAAGTTTGGAAAATTTAAAAGTGGGTCAAAATGGTGTATTTAAACTTGAACATCGAGGATCTGCTGGCTTGCAAGATTGCTTGTGTTGAATGGTTTTGAGTTTGGATTCACTACTTGTGAAAGGGAACTTTTCCAAGCATTTATATTTGCGCAGGCTGTGATATAGAATAGCTATTTTTTTTTGGGTCAAATAATAGCTAAGTTAATATGGTAATAATCTCTTTATATGGGTTGTGAAAATTGTATTAAAAAAAGAGTTTTCCCATTGACATGAGAGCTGATAAAAATATTAAACTATCAAAAAGTATATTGCAAATCCTAATTTTTGTTGAAAATCGTTAACGTGAATGCTGACTGTCTAATGTGGTACGGCGGCCAATTTAGTGCTAAAATTTTTCAGTTTTCTCCATTAGAATTCAATACTTATTTTCATTTGTTTAGTTATTTCCTTCTAATCACTGGGGAAAAGAAACATCGCAACTAAAGAAAAATAGAGCAAAAGATTTTAAATTAGTAAATAAAAAAAACAAAGGAATGCGAATTTGAACTGACATAAATAACAAATACAAGGGTTCACGGAGTACTTACAGTTATCTTGAATTCAAAAGTTTTCGAAAACAAGAAATCTCCATAGGGATGTGAGAAGCTTGACGGTAAAACAGTATAATAGTGCAATCTCGACTACAAGTATTATGAATGGCAAAAAATATCTAGCAATCATGGTGAGACCCATCTTTGATCTTATTCCTAGCATTCCATCGTTATACTATCACACTATTATGCTAGCAAGACAATGCCGGTTAGTGTATGTTATGGTTTTGCTAAATACATTACACTTAATTCGAATTGTAGACAATAGACATGGGCTTTCCACAGCATGTTTTAGTAAAAAAAAATCTGAGGTTAAAGTTGATTTTAGGCGCGCCTTAGATTATGATGTCACAAATTATTGTAATTATGAAAGAGGAGTGATTCCTATCGTTATGTTTTCATCATTGTTCTTTTCCAACCAACTAACAAAGTCGCTTTAATATCCTTACCAACCCCCCCCCCCCCCCCCCCCAAAAAAAAAAAAACAAAAAAAAGTCGCTTTAATAATTCAAAAAGATATAATTTTGGAAAAAAAATTAAATAAGAGCCTGAAATACCTTCGTTTTCTTCAATAAGGATCTGAAGTGAACATTATTTCAAATAAGATCATGAAGTATCATCATTTACTTAAATAAGGGCTTAAACTGAATTTTGTTTCAAATAAGACTAAAATGGCCATGGCAGTCTTAAATTAGGGTTTGGCCTTTCGGCCAGTCAATGACGTCTTCGTCATTTATGATTTTGAACTTTTTTCTTTTTTTTTTTTCCTTTTTTCTTTTTTCCCTTTCCTTTTCACCGGCAACTAGCGATCGACCAACGGAGATGCCCAACGAGGGTTGGGCGAGGGTTGCCCACACTTGATTTGGTGAGGGCCACCCTCGCCGGCTATAGGCAAGGGCCGGCCTCACTTGAGTGATGGTTGCCTCATCCAAGCACGGGTAGTGAGGGCGTGCAAGACCTCGCCAACCGCAGCAAAGGGTTGTCGGGCCTTCTCTTGTAGCAACAAAGAAAGAAAGGAAAATTTTCAATTGAGGTCCTCCTGAAGTGCCATTGTTTTCCCAAGTAAAGACATGAGTATCTTATTTCAAATAAGAGCCTAATATGGCCATGACAATTTCAAATAAGGGTTTGACCTTCCAGCTGGTCAGACATTCTCATCATTTACATTTTTTTTTATTTTTTTTTCCTTTTTTTGCTTTTTCATTCCTTTTCGACTGTGGCCACTGGCCAGCCATCGGCGATGCTCAGCGAAGGTTGGGCAAGGGTCCCCCTCGCCCTATCTAGCGAGGGCCACCCTCGCTGGCCACAAGGAAGGCAGCCCTCAAATCCACAGGCTAAGGCTGGCCTTGCCTAAGTGAGGGCCGCATTACCTAGACATGGCCGAGCCTTTGCCAATCGCAGCAAAGAAAAAATAAAATATATAAATAATAAAATAATTTAATTATCTTTGGAAGAAAATACTATTAACTAGCCGAAATATTTAGCCAGTCGGCAAGGTGAAGTCCTTGTTGAAATTGTTATGGTCACTTTAAGCCCTTGTTTAATATTGTCATAGCCAATTCAGGCCCTTATTTGAAATTTTTCAATAATAAAATAATTCAAACAAATAAAATAAAAGATAAAAAGGATAAACAATAATTTGATTGTACTTGGACGAAAACTCCCTTGATTGACGAAAATATTTAGCCGGCCGACGAAGTGAGGCCCTTATTTGAGACTAATATAGTCACTTTAGGCGTTTATTCAAAATAATATTCACTTCATGTCCTTATTTAAATTTTTCCAAAAAAATGAGAAAAAAGGAAATAAAAATTAATATTAACAAAAAAAAATTAATGGTCTTTGGACAAAAATGCCTTTGACCAGCCAAAATATTTAGCCTGTCAGCGAGGTCGGACCTTTATTTGAAACAGTCATTGCCATTTCAGGCTCTTATTTGAGACTTCAAAACTTTATTTGAAATAATATTACTTTAGGTATTTAATTGAAATAATATCCACTTTAGGCCCTTATTTGAAATTTGCCAGAAAAAAAAGAAGGAGAAAAAAGAGAAATAAAAAAAAGGATGATTTCATTATGTTTGGACGAAAGTAACGTTGACTGGCTAAAATATTTAACCGATCGACAAGGTCAAACACTTATTTCCACTTCAGAATCTTATTTAAAACAATGCCTACTTTATGCTCTTATTTTCTCAAATAAAGGCACTTCAAACCTTATTTGAAATCTTCCCTACAATTTTTGGTATGACATAAATAATTACTTCACATATTGCCGGTTGATAAAGTTTAGCGATAGAACTTTAAGATATTAAGGCTTCATTTGTTTTGCGAAGAATGGTTCAAAGAGTTTTTAATATCAACAATAATTTATGTCAAAATATTTTTTCACATACGATGAAAATATTTTTCAAATGTTCATTTTGATAAGCGATGCAGATTATCATTTTCACAAAATCATTTCCTAAACCATATATTTTCTGTCAAATAAACGAACCCTAGCATGAGAAACACTCTGTAAGGACATGCATGACAACACTTCTGGAGCAGAAATCGATTTAGTTAGGCAATTTCATTTTTCTACGTGCTTTAGAAGTAGTTTTGTGTTGGAGTTGGCGAATACTTTGGGGACCCTTATTTCTCACATTGGGAATGCCCACGTGAGTTTAGGGAAACCAAAGTGTTATTCGACGACGTGTGACCCATGCGCGCGGGATGCGGGGTTTGGGAGCAGCACCCCCAACAGGGTGTCCCGCAGCCCAGTTGTCACGACCCTCCCTCGCGGATATAGGCGAGTGGGGAGCTAATGGGCCACCCGATCGCTGGCTTGGATCGGACGCGGGCCTCTCCCAAGGTCCATTACCCAAATCACAACGGCTGGATGTACGTGGTCGACCTTCAGTGTGGTCTAGTGACATGTGGTAAGTGTATATGCCAAGGAGTCGCCACCAATCGTTTCGTGAATGGTACGATCGAAAAACCCTATCGAATAGTTGGGAGCTGTCTATTCGATTCTACGAAAACCAGAGAAGTGGGTTCGGGGACTTAGTTACGTCAACTGTCAGAGTTGACGCCCTTTCAGTACCTAAGGTGAATGGTTTATCTGATTCTAGGATTTCATACAGACGAGTGGGGTATGGATCCTAAATCTAGGAGTTCATGCAGATGGGAATTACTACCCTATCACTCACAATCAATAGAAATAAGTGCGCAAATTAAGGATCCAATGCATGCGGATAAAACACATGAAATCAGCATGGTATCCCTAATGAGGCCCTATTAGCCTAGAGAAATATCAATCGAGGCTTAGAAACGATTTTGGCATGATTTGCCCATGAGGGGCAGAATTGTAATTTTGAACAATTCAGGGACAATTCGCCTTGAAAGGGAAAATTTGTCATTTTAGATGAATTGGGAAGTCAAAAGATGGGGGAAATAGGATTGGCTATCAATCCAATCCATTTTCCATTTTTTGGGAATTTTCAGGATTTTTCTGGAATTTAAAAGTGATTTTACCCTCAAAGGGGTAAAATCGTCATTTCGGACAAAGATGATGATTGAAAATCTCAAATATTAGGGTGGGTCGTCCACTTGACCCAAACCCTAATTTTAAGAAATTTTCAGGACTTGATTGGGGACAAGAAAGACAATTTTTGGGGCGACTTACCCCTAAAGGGTAATATTGTCAAGCCTCGGAAGAATGGATAAGAAACCCCAAAAATAGGGTTGATCAGTTGTCTGTGGTCAATCCTCGATTTTTGGGGACTTTTGGAGTGTCTAGAATTTTCCCACAATTTTTCACATCTTTTTTGTATTTTCTGGAATTTTATAGCATTTTTTTTGGATTTTCTAAGATTTTTCTGATTTTTTTATATTTTTTAAATCATTTTCGGAATTTCTTAAAAAAAATGTTATTCGGGCCGGGTCGACCCGACCCACTCGGGTCGGAACCCGGCCCAGACCCAGACCCGCTGAGCCGAAGCCTCCCGAAACGACGCCGTTCTCGCTTTTTATTTTCGAGTTATTCGGATTCTGATCCAAGGGTCCTAATTGCACCACGTGACTAATCTGTGCCCGTTGGATCTTTTGACTGGAATTCACGGCCTGGATTAAACGAAGATCTGATCAGGGCCGTCTGATCTAAATACTTGAACCTATGGCCACGATTAAAACGCAAGATTTGATCTAGACCATCCGTTTCTACTTAACCTAAAACGACGTCGCCTATCCACTAACCCATACGGCGTCGTTCCAACCAGTTTTTATTTTCCGATTTGAAACTATTTTCGAATATCCTAATTATCAATCGGACGGCCACCATTCATTGGACTCGATTAACCTAAGCCGTCGGATTACCTATTCGAATAACAGATCTCCTAACGGCCTGCTGACTGGATAAACACGTGGACCTATGGCGAATCGACACCTAAGACTTTGACCGGTTGACCACGCCACGTTAGCTTCGTCTTCAACCTCGCGACTCCGGCAGAATGGACGGTTGTGGATCTCCAACGAGGATCGTACGGTGAGATCTTGATGAAATCATGTGAGACCAACGACAATCAACTCGCGATCATCTCTAGTTTAACATATCTGAGAATCGAAGCATCCTATTCACAGAATCGAGAACATCGTGCGAATTGCCGAGTACGGCCATGGAAGCTCAATCACACAGGTCACGCGAAATCAGATCAATTCATCCACAGATTGACATGGCAGGAGGTGCAGAAGGCTTACCTCGGGCTCCGATTGAGCCCGCGCGGCCTAGATTGGGCTAGTCAAGTATGAACAGTGGTCGGCTATGGAAGCTAAGTTTGAAGACTCGATTCAAGGTGCTCAGGCAAAATCGATGCAAAATCAAGATGCGGGTATGGTCAGTGATGTTCAAGGAGTGAAACGTACATAGTAATTGAAAGAATGAGCAAGAAATGCAAGAATCGTCATTGAAGCTCAGTATAAGAGTCGAAGCTCAGCCTCACCTGTTTTCGTGGGTTCCGCGTGCGTGGCCGACGGCGATCGACTCCGGGGACTTTGGGCGACCTCCTAACGGCCTCGTGTAGCTTTGGTTTGGCCTGGGAAGGCCCAATCGGCGCTCTGCAATTTCGAGCTCAAGTTCTCGACGATCGGGGCCGGAGAACGAGCTCTGCCTCGCGTTCTCTCTCTCTCACACACTTCAGCTCCTTTTTCCTCAATTGAATCAACCATCTCCCTCTTCGCGAAGGCCCTCTGCCTTATATATTAGTTTTGGGCGCCGAATTGAGTAGTTGAAACAGGCGACATTCGCACGTGAGAACACTGTCGCGACCCTCTCCCGGAGGCTCGGAGGCGGGAGCGGGCTAATGGGCCGCCCGATCGCTGGCTTGATCGGACGCGGGCCTCTCCCAAGGTCCATTACCCAAATCGCCACTGCTGAATATACGTGGTCGACCTTCAGTGTGGTCTAGTGACATGTGATGAGTGTACATGCCAAGGAGTCGCCACCAATCGTTTCATGGAGGGTACGATCGGAAAACCCTATCGAATAGTTGGGAGTGATCTATTCGATTCTGCGGAAATCAGAGAAGTGGGTTCGGGGACTTAGTTACGCCAACTGTCAAAGTTGACGCCCTTTCGGTACCTAAGCTGAATGGTTTATCTGATCCTAGGATTTCATACAGATGAGTGGGGTACAGATCCTAAATCTAGGAGTTCATGCAGATGGGAAATACTACCCTATCACTCACAACCAATAGAAATAAGTGCGCAAATCAAGGATCCAGTACATGCGGATAAAACACATGAAATCAGCATGATATCCCTAATGAGGCCCTATTAGCCTAGAGAAATATCAATCAAGGCTTAGGAGTGATTTGGACATGATTCGCCCATGAGGGGCAGAATCGTAATTTTGAACAATTCGGGGAAAATTTACCCTTAAAAGGGTAAATCTGTCATTTTAGACGAATTGGGAAGTCAAAAGACAATGGAAATAGGATTGGCCATCAATCCAATCCATTTCCTATTTTTCGGGAATTTCCAGGATTTTTCTAGAATTTTCAAGTGATTTTACCCTTGGAGGGGTAAAGTCGTCATTTGGACAAAGACGAGGAACTGAAAATCTCAAATATTAGGGTTGGTCGTCCACCTGACCCAAACCCTAACTTCAAGCAATTTTCAGAACTCGATTGAGACAAGAAAGACGATTTCCCCACTAAAGGGCAAAATCGTCATTTTGAGAAAAGAGGCGGGACTCGAAAACCCAAACCTAAGAATTGGTCGTCTAATCGACCCTAATTCTCACCTTGGCATTATCGGCCTTATCTAGCATGCACACAAGAGGCGACTTACCCCTAAAGGGTAATGTCGTCAAGTTTTGGAAAATTGGATAAGGAACCCCAAAAATAGGGTTGACCAGTTGTCTGTGGTCAACCCTCGATTTTTGGTACTTTCTGGAATGTCTAGGATTTTTCCAATATTTTTCCACATTTTTTTGGAATTTTCTGGAATTTTCTAGCATTTTTTTGGATTTTCTAGGATTTTTCTGATTTTTTTTTTATTTTTTAAAATCATTTTTGAATTTTTTTTGTTTTAAAAAATATTATTCGGGCCGGGTCGGGTGACCCGGCCCACGGCCCAGCCCGAACCCGGCCTCGCGCCGAAACGGCGCCGTCTCATTCTTTTTTTATTTTTGGATTTTCGGACTTAATCCGACGGTCTCCATCGAACCACGTAATTGATCTATACCCGTTGGATCTAATTACTAAAGTTTGCGGTCCAGATTGAACGAAGACTTAACCTGATCCGTTCGATCAACTTACTAAGTCCTACGGCCACGATTAGAAATTGAGACTCGATCTGAACCGTCGGTTCTCACTAACCTAAACGACGTCGCACGAACACTAACCTACACGACACCGTTTCAACTTATTTTGATTTTCTGATTTTAAAACATTTTCGGATAAACCTAATTACTAATCGGATGGTCGCTAGAATTTAGGTTCGATTTATCTGAACCGTCCGATCTTTTTTATTCAAATAACAGACCCAACGGCCATGCTGACTCGGCACCACGTGGACCAATGGCCGAATGCCAACTAGGAGTTTGACCGGTTGACTGCGCCACGTCAGCTTCGTCTTCAACCTCGCGACTCCGGCGGAATGGACGGCTGAGGATCTCCGGCGACGATCCTACGGTGGAATCATGATGAAATCGTACGAGACTAACTCTAATCGACTCGCGATCGTCTCTACCTTAACATATCTAAGGATCGTGGCGTCTTATTCGCAAAATCACGAGCATCATACAAAGTACCGAACACGGCCATGGAAGCTCAATCATACGATTTAGTCAAAATTAGAGGAATTCAGTCACAGAGTAGCACCAATGGAGGTTCAGAAGACTTACCTCGAGCTCCGATTGAGCTCGCTCGGCCCCGATTTGGCTGGGCAAGGATCGGCTATGGAGGCTAAATCGGAGGACTCGATTCAGGGTATGCGAGCAAAGTCGATGCAAAATGGAGATGCGAGCATGGTCAGTAATGTCTAAGGGATGAAAAGCACACGGGAATTGCAAAGATTGAAGCCAAAATCAAAGTCCGCCATTGAAGACCTGAGCTTGAGTTTGAAGTTCGGGATTACCTGTTCTGGCGGTTTTGGGCTGCGCGGTTGATGGCGGTCGCTTCCTAGCACTCAAAGCGAACTTCCGACGGACTTCTTCAGCTTCGGTTTGGCCGGAGACGGCCTAACCAGCGCTTTGCAGTCGAACTCAAGTTCTCGACGACGGAGGGTCGGAGAACGAGCTCTCTCTCGCGTTCTCTCTCTCTCTCTCGATTCAGTTTCGCCCCTCTGCAACTGAATCAACCTCCTTTAAACAGAAAACGAACGCAGGCTTTTATAGCTGTTCGATTTTCGGCGCCGAACGGTGGACCTCCAACTGACTCGGTTTGGCACGTGTAGTCACGTGCAATTGGGTCAAAACGAAGTCGGGGAAGATGGGCATTTCGCTCAGTTCCTTTTGGTTCCGCGGTGAGCTCCATTTCGCACGAATTTGGCAAAGATTTGAGCTGTTTTTGCCTTTGTTGACTTTTGCAGGTCCGAAGGTTTGACTGGCCGATTGCTCCCTGCTCCAGCGGCGTTAGATGGTGCTGTTGGTGTCGATCGACGGGGGAAGATGGGAGGAACAAAATGCCCACACTTCTTCTTTCAATTGGTCGCGAATTGACCTTCAATTTTGTCTTCAAAACTCAGTCGATCACCATTCAATCTGCTCGAGCTCTTTGGGGAAGATGACACTGTAGCGGACCGGTTTGACCGGTCTGACCGGCGGTCTGACCGGTCTGAACCGGTTCCGAACGGGATTTTTCAAATTAATCCCAAATTAATGGGAAAATTTTGCAATTAAACCTCAAAATCGAATCTAGAGCATGAATTCTATCTAGAAATGTGGTTTTGCCCAAAATTTTTCATCAATTTCTACAAAACCCCCAAATTTTCATTTAATTGGAAATTGGGGATCGTGTAATTGAGGGTGCAAATGATCAAATTGAGTCAAACCACATGTTCCAATCGATTTAAAATGGTGAAATCCATTGGGTAGCATGTTTAATTTGCAATGATAGCCCTTGAATTGAAAGTAATTTCAATTATGCTTAATTTCAAGGACTAAAATGCAATTTTAGTATGTAATTTTGTCAAATCCGTGCAATTGAGCATATTGTGCAAACAATTGGGCTAAATTGAAATAGGGGATAGTCAGATTGAATGTCAAGATCTTAAAAAATGCCAAAATTGCAAATTAAAAGACTCAATTGTTATTTTTTCTTCAAATTCAATAGTACGGGTTATAAAGGAACACCTAAAATTGAATCCGATTTTGATTTTTTTGAGAGGTCAAAAATAAAAGGGATTAAAAGGAAAAATATTGGATATTTTTCCATATTTTTGTAACCTCAAATGCTATTTTTCTTGATTTTTTAAGTATTTTTCTATTTTCCAAAAATACTAAAAAATATGAAAAATGTGAAAAATTATTTTTTGGTCAAGAATGGTTCCTTGGGCTTGGCCAAGGCCACCAAAGTTGATTTTGTAATTTTTTGACTTTTTATAAATTTTTTGTGATTTTTCAAAAATAAAACTAAAAAAGACCTAGTCAAAAAATCAGGTGTCAACAAACACGTGCGAAATGGTCACCGGCGACCGGCTTCTAACGGGCATCAAATGGCAATTCCGTTCGGGGTCTTTGGCGATTGCATTTGGCATGAATTTGGGCGAATTTCATCCAAATTCTGTCGTCGTTGACTTTCACAGGCGCCGCGGCCTTGACCGGCCGATTACTCTCCGTTCCGGCGGCCATTGGTCGTGATCTTGGTGTCAATCGACGGGGAATGTTATGACGAATGAAACCCCCACTAGTTCTTCTTTAATTGTCGCTGATTGCTTGGTTAATTTCCTCGTTGAAATTCAACCTTGCACTCTTCATTTGTGCGCAGGCTTGATGAAGACGATGACACTGTTCTGGACCGGTTCGACCGGTCGGACCGGCGGTCTGACCGGTCCGAACCGGTTCTAATTTGGGATTTTCAAAATTAATCCAAATCTGTTGGGAATTTTTGCAATTAAATTTCAGAATTGAGCTTAGGGCATGGATTTTATCTAAAAATGTGGTTTTGCCCAAAATTTCACCCCAATTTCTATAAAAACCCTAAATTTCTATTTAATTGCAAAATTAGGGATTGTGCAATTGAAGGTTCAAATGACCAAATTGGGCCAAATTACCCATCCCAATCGATTCAGAATGGTAAAAATCATTGGGCAGCATGTTCAATTTGTAATGATAGCCTTGAATTTAAAGTAATTTCAATTATGCCCAAATTCAAGGACTAAAATGCAATTATGTTTGCAATTGAGCAATTTGTCCGAACAATTAGGTCAAATTGAAATAGGGGACAATTAGATTGAATGTCAAGATCCTAGAAAATGCTAAAATTGCAAATTAAAAGACTCAATTGATATTTTTTTCTCAGATTCAATAGTACGGGTTACAAAGGAACACCTATAATTGAATCTGATTTTGGATTTTTTTTTGTGAGGTCAAAAATGCAAGAGATTAAAAAGAAAAATATTGGCTATTTTTTCATATTTTGGTTACCTCAAATGCTATTTTTCCTGATTTTTTGAGTATTTTTCTATTTTCTAAAAAATACTAAAAAATGTGAAAAATATGAAAAATTATTTTTTGGTCAAGAATGGTTCCTTGGGCTTGGCCAAGGCCACCAAAGTTGATTTTGTATTTTTTTTACTTTTATGGATTTTTTATGATTTTTCAAAATATAACTGCAAAAAAGACTTGGTCAAAAATCAGGTGTCAACAGCTGCCCCTCTTTGAGAGGAATCTCGTGAGAGGTTTCTCTCAAAGATAGGTGACACCTGAGTCTAGACCGACTCGACTGGGGAAAAGAAAAGCGAATCTTGACACTCAATCTTTCTTGTCCCCTTGGTGAACGCTCTGCTCCTTATTCTTTTGCTGACGTGAGAGAGAAAGTAGAGAGATCCACCTGCTTTTTACCTGTTTAATCACTTGCCTGATGCTCGTGCGGCATGCGCGGTGTATAGCGGGTTCAAGTGAATACCTAGGGACTCGTCTTTTGAGTATCCTAGGGCGGTTAAACTCTAGCCTGTATGGTAGGCCGTACCAGAATGAGATTCCTATACTTGACGAGAACCTATGAATGACGCACCCAGTTTCTCAGGGATTGTCAGGGTTTTGATCCGTATGGTGGATCAGACCATGAATAGGACTCCTCTCTACTAGGAACCTATGGATGACGCACCCAGTCTCTTAGGGATTGTCAAGGGTTTTGATCCGTATGGTGGATCAGACCATGAATAGGACTCCTCTCTGCTAGGAACCTATGGATGACGCACCCAGTCTCTTAGGGATTGTCGGACGTTTTGATCCTTCAAGGGGATCAAGCCGAGAATAGGACTCCTCTCTGCTAGGAACCTATGGATGATGCACCCAGTCTCTTAGGGATTGTCGAACATTTTGATCCTATATTCTAAGGAATTAACTAGGATTTATACAAGTGAGGTGTGCCTAACCTTGAGGCTTTACCATATGAGCTATTATGGGTTTAGGGGTTACCTAGAACCTCACAGAAAGCTGATTTTGTCAGAAGTTTTTGATCCTATATTCTAAGGAATTAACTAGGATTTATACAAGTGAGGTGTGCCTAACCTTTAGGCTTCACCACAAGAGCTATTCTGGGTTTAGAGGTTACCTAGAACCTCACAGAAAACTGACACTGAAAATTGTCCTTTCGACACGCGAGGCATTATTCTGGGATTTGGGGATTCCAAGTATCCTGTAGAAAACTTTAAACCTGCAAAAACTTTGATAAGATTCTTCTAGGATCTATGGGCTACCTGAGATCTCACAGAAAGACTATCTTGAATATTGTCCTTTCGACATTGAAGGCAACATTCTGGGATCTGGGTACTCCAGGCATCTTGTAAATTTGAAATCTCACAGGGGGATGATTTCGAAGATTGTCTTCTTGACATTAGAGGTGACATTCTGGGATCTGGGGACTCCAGGTATCCTGCAGAAAGATCAAACCTACAAAATTGTTCATAAGAATGTGTTCTCCTGAGATATGGAATTACCAGGGATCTTGCAGGAAAATAAACTTGAAAGCTCTCCTTCACAGAGCAAGGCATCCTTCTAGAATCACGAGTCCAAGAGAAGTTGTGTTCTTCTGAGAACTGGGATTACCAGGAATTCAAGAGAGGTTGTGTTCTTCTGAGACCTGGGCTTCCCAGGAATTCTGCAGAAGTTTAGACATGTTAAACGTTTCTCACCAAAAGTGATACAAGCCATTTTAAGAGCCGAAGTCATCAAGAATCTTGCAGAAGCTCCAATATGAAAATTTTCTTACCAAATGCACATCAATAGTCTTTAAATGATATCTATTGTCAAACTGACAGCACTTTATGACTTATATCATAGTCATGAAAAATTTCAATGAATGCATTACGATGTTGGAGGTTATTCCAAACACCTTGCAACATACGGAAGTGATAAAAAATTCCTTGTGAGGAAAGTTTGAATCAAGCAATCTGAAATTACCCAAAAGAGTTTGGTTAAAACGTCCATTTGAGTATTCTCATCAAAAAGGACTTCTCACTGTTTTGAGATAATGGTCTTTTACCAAGAATGCACTCGAATTTCTTATCAAACCTACGCCTATGGTTCAAGATCATTCGCAGTGAATATACCTCGATCGATCAGGAGGACTTCCAGGGGACCGTAATGTTGGGCTTGGTCAACGGTTTTCAAAGGGGGACTTGCGTGCAAGTCAAGGCTATTGAAGAGAAGTCTTCACCGTCTGCTCCAGGTTTACAAGTCAAGAAACCTGCAAAATGAGAAAGAAATAATCTTGTTCGAACTTCTTCGAGCTAAGCTTAGACATTAAATCATATGTCAATCCAAGTGCCTTAATCAGAAAAGGCTTTTCAGGGTTGTAACGTAGGTAGGTTTGGGGACCAAAAAAGGCTTGTTTTTTGCTCAGAATACGCGAAGGGTTTAACATTGGTGATCACTGCAAGTTTGCCGCCATCTTGCCCCTTCTGGTTCAAAGAGCGTCTTCAGTTTTTGAAGTGCATTGATAGTCTTCGAAGAGCATTGTTAGTCTTCGAAGCGCACATTTGTCTTTAGAGAATATCTCTTTCATATTGAGACGGCGTCAACATCTTGTCTATGCTTTCATCATCTGAGTGTGACATGATTTGGGAGTATCATTTGCTGTCCAGCTCTCTTGGGATTTTCTTTTACAATCAGATCTCACTAGTGACCTATACAAAGGTATCATGCCATCTTTTGGCATTTACAAAATCAAAGACATGATTCACAAGTGTACAAGTATTTGGACGGGCATTGGCCTTGCTTTTACCAGGCACTTTGCTTTTTCTTGATGCCCAGGATCGGATTTTTCCCTTTTTTTTTTGAAATCCCATCTTTTCTTTTCTTTTCTTTTGGGGACCAGAATTTTTAAATGAGTGTGCTGGATGTACAACTTGAATCTCAGCACTCAAACATTAGTCTAGGAATTTTTACAAATCATATCTTTCGAACTTTTCTGCTCTTGAAGTAATGTCGCTTCCACCTTGGAATATGCAATGATCACCAACGGGTTTGTGAAACGAACGTATAGGCTCAACTGGGCTATACAAAGGGTAAAAGTATATATGATAGAGAAACGAATGCTTTTCGCCATCCTAAAGCACCTGAATTACCATAGAAGTTAAAATGACAAGCAACACACGAAGATTGATGCAAGTCTAAGCAAGAGAACTTCTAACCATTTACCTCCTGATACCGCTGGACGTACCTCTAGTTTTCCCCACTGTGGGGTGGTTCTTGACAGGGGTAAAGAACGAAACCGCCGTTCTGGGTTTAGGGGTTACCTAGAACCTCACAGAAAGCTGATTTTGAAAATTGTCCTTTCGACATTGAAGGTGATATTCTGGGACCTGGGAGCTCCAGGTATCCTATAAATTTGAAATCTCACAGAGGGATGATTTCGGTGATTGTCCTTTTGACATTGGAGGTGACATTCTGGGATCTGGGAGCTCCAGGTATCCTGCAGAAAGATCAAACCTGCAAAAACTTTGATAAGATTCTTCTGGGATCTAGGGGCTACCTGAGATCTCGCAGAAAGACTATCTTGAATGTTGTCCTTTTGACATTGAAGGTGACATTCTGGGACCTGGGAGCTCCAGGTATTATGCAGAAAGTTCAAACTTGAAATATATTCTTCACAAAAGAAGTAGCATTCTGAGATCTGGGGATACCAGGGGTCCTACAGAAGCTTGAACATGTAAACTCTTTCTTACCAAGAGAGGTTGTGTTATTCTGAGATCTGGGATTGCCAGGAATTCTGCAGAAGTTTAGACATGTAAATTGTTTCTCACCAAGAGTGCTGCAAGCCATTCTGGGAGCCGAAGTCATCAAGAATCTTGCGAAAGCTCCAACCTGAAAATTTTCTTACTAAAGGCACATCAATGGTCTTTAAGTGATATGTGATGTCAAACTGACAGCACTTTATGACTTATATCATAGTCATGAAAAAATTTCAATGAATGTATTACGAGGTTGGAGGTTATCCAAAACACCTTGCAACATACGGGAGTGATCAAAAGTTCCTTGCGGGGAAAGTTTGAAACAAACAATCTGAAATTACCAAAAGAGTTTGGTTAAAATGTCCAACGGAGTATTCTCATCAAAGAGGACTTCTCACCGTTTTGAGGTAATGGTCTTTTACCAAGAATGCACTCGAACTTCCTATCAAACCTGCGCCCAGGGTTCAGGATCATTCGCAGTGAATACACCTCGATCGATCAGGAGGACTTCCAAGGGACCGTAATGTTGGGCTTGGTCAACGGTTTTCAGAGGGGGACTTGCGTGCAAGTCAAGGCTTTCGAAGAGAAGTCTTCAACGTCAGCTCCAGGTTTACAAGTCAAGAAACCTGCGAAATGAGAAAGAAATAATCTTGCTCGAACTTCTTCGAGCTAAGCTTAGACATTAAACCCTATGTCAATCCAAGTGCCTTAATCATAAAAGGCTTTTCAGGGTTGTAACGTAGGTAGGATTGGGGACCAAAAAAGGCTTGTTTTTGGCTTAGAATATGCGAAGGGTCTAACATTGGTGATCACTGCAGGTTTGCCGCCGATCTTGTCCCTTCTCATCCAAAGAGCGTCTTTAGTCTTTGAAGTGCATATTTGTCTTTAGAGAACGTCTCTCTCATGTCAAGACGGCGTCAATACCTTGTCTATGCTTTTGTCATCTAAATGTGACATAATCTGGGAGTATCCTTTGCTGTCCAGCTCCCTTGGGATTTTTTTTATAATCAGATCTCACTAGTGACCTAAACAAAGGTATCATGCCATCTTTTGGCATTTACAAAATCAAGCACATGATTCACAAGTGTACAAGTATTTGGACGGCATTGGCCTTGCTTTTACCAGGCACTTTGCTTTTTCTTGATGCCCAGGATTGAATTTTTCTCTTTCTTTTCTTTTTCTCATCTTTTGTCGAGATCCCACATTGTCTTTTCTTTTGGGGATCAGAATTTTCAAATGCGTGTGCCAGATGTACAACTTGAATCTCAGCACTCCAACATTAATCTAGGAATTTTTCGCAAATCCTGTGTTTTGAACTCTTCCGCTCTTGAAGGGACGTCGCTTCCGTCTTGGAATATGCAATGATCACCAACGGGTTTGTAAAATGAATGTATAGGCTCAACTGGGCTGTACAAAGGGTAAAAGTGTGTAGGATAGAGAAACGAATGCTTTTCGTCATCCTAAAGCACCTGAATTACCATAGAAGTTAAAATGACAAGCAACACACGAAGATTGATGCAAGTCTGAGCAAGAGAACTTCTAACCATTTACCTCCTGATACCTCTGGACGTACCTCCAGTTTGCCCCACTGTGGGGTGGTTCTTGACAGGGGTATAGAATAAAATCGTCGTTCAAATGGTTATCAATGGTCACCTGTAGTGTTTATGATAGAGAAACGAATGCCTCCGTCGTCTCAATCCATGTAATCACCGCGAATAACCCTTACGTCCGTAGGTTAAGGTCTCGCTATCCTTACCATTCCACTTATCTCTTAAGTGTGTATGGGATGTGTTTGGACCAGGCTTGCCCCTTGTCTGAGGAAACACCCTTTTGAATGATTTAAACAACTTTTGTTTGGAAGAGTTCATTTTGCTTTCTCCAAAACTGACCCTCCAAGGGGATTTATGATGCACAATGCATATTTCAATCATGTTCGGATAACCTCCAAGTTTAAACATGAATGCCAATGACATGACTATGAGAATTTTGCGTCTTTCTAGACATGAGATTTGAATATATGCTAGATTCCAAGAAGCCTTCAAATTCTATCAATAAGGATTCCGACAGTCTTGTAAACCTAAAAGATTAGGGAAGGAATACTTACCTGCCCAGCGCGGCTAGGGATTCCTGAAAAACATAAAAGGAATATGTCAGTGTATGCTCTCGAATTTCAGAAAATTAGAACGATACACCTTACCCTTGATCATGCATTCCTATGGAAGTGGATAGATTCGCGAAAATCTGCATTTTTCTTAACAACACAAGATGGTTAAGTTGTTCTAAAATTTCTTGAAATTCTCAGTCTTTGGAGAAGAAGACGTGCACCTGACCACCATGACGTTAGGTCTCCTTGATCATGCGTTCCAACTTATCGCGACCCTGCTTCCTTGGATCCTGCAATATTGAACACATGCTAATGTATGCATAGATGCGTGACATGCTTATGCAAAGACTATCATGAAGAGTAGGCTCAATTCGAGGCAGGGCATATGACCAGAATCTGATTTTATTTCAAGGGTAATATTTCTTCACAGCATCTGAATTCACAGGGTGCCCCAATTCTTCTCCCTCGGAGTTTACAAGAATTAATGCTCCTCCCGTGAGGATCTTCTTAACAATGTAGGGGCCTTCGTAATTTGGAGTGAATTTTCCCCCTGGATGGGTAGTACTTGGCAAAACTTTCCTAATTACCAAGTCATTTACTTCGAAGTTTCTGGTCTTGACCTTTCGATTGAACGCCCTGGCTACTCTCTTCTAGTAAGTTTGCCCATGGCAAATGGCTTTAAGACGTTTCTCATCTATTAAGTTCAGCTGTTCATATCTGTGCTTGAAATACTCTGACTCAGAGAGTTTATCTTCGGATAAGATTCTCAAAGAGGGAATCTTAACTTCTACTGGTAGAACTGCTTCTGTCCCATATACCAAACTATAGGGAGTTGCCCCGTAGAAGTCCTGATCGACGTTCGGTAAGCCATCAAGGCGAAGGGCAGCCTTTCGTGCCAATCCCTGTAGTTTTCTACTGTTTTAGCCAAGATTCTCTTGATATTTTTATTGGCTGCTTCCACTGCCCCATTCATCTGTGGGCGGTAAGGAGATGAATTCAGATGTCGAATGCTAAAATGATCCAGCAGACCATCGACAATCTTGTTGTTTAGGTTGGACCCGTTATCTGTGATGATCGCTTGAGGGGTACCATACCGGGATATGATATCTCTTTTGACAAATCTTGCCACATTTCTTGCAGTGACATTCTTGTAAGAGCTGGCTTCTACCCATTTGGTGAAGTAATCAATCGCTACCAAGATGAAGCGATGACCATTCGAAGCCATAGGATTAATAGGCCCTATCATGTCTATCCCCCACATAGCGAAAGGCCAAACTTCAGACATTTGGTGTAGTTCGTTCGGGGGTGCGTTAATCTTATCCCCATATATTTGGCATTGGTGGCATGACCGGACGTGCTGACAGCAGTCTGATTCGATGGTCATCCAATAATAACCTAGCCGCATGATCTTCCGGGCAAGGAGGTGGCCGTTCATGTGAGGCCCACACGCACCTTCATGAATCTCTTTCATGAGAATATTTGCTTCTTTGGCATCTACGCATCTCAGTAGAGTGGAATCGAACGATCTCTTGTATAGAATTTGTCCATTGAGGAAGAACTTGCTGGCCATCTTGGTTATGTATTTTCGGTCTCCTGACTGGCATCCTTCAGGGAATTCCCTTTTCAAGAGGTAATTCTTGATGTCATAGTACCATGGCTCTCCATCACATTCCTCTTCGATTAGCATGCAATAAGCTGGCTTTTCAACAATGCCGATCCTCAGAGGTTCTATATCCAACCCTTCAATCGTTTGTAACATCGAGGCTAGGGTGGCTAATGCATCTGCGAATTGGTTGTGAGACCTTGATAGGTACTCGAATGACACTTCTTCAAACTTGAGTATCAATTCTTCAAGGTATTCATGGTAGGGGATGAGTTTTGCATCTTTCGTCTTCCACTCCCCTTGTGTCTGTAGAATAATGAGCATGGAGTCTCCAAAGACTTGTAACCTAGGTATCTCCATAGCAAGGGCCAGTCGTAGACCCAGAATGCACGCCTCATATTCTGAAATATTGTTGGTACAAGGGAAAGTTATCTTTGCCGCGACAGGGTAATGTTGACCATCTGGGGATATCAGTACTGCTCCAGTGCCTGCCCCTGATAGGTTAACAGCACCATCGAAATACATGATCCACTTATCCTCTGCTAAGTTCAGAATTCGGCCTTCTGTGTTCGTTACTTCAGGGGATTCAGTGCTCGATGGGTTTTCTGCCAGCATGTCCGCTATAGCTCTTCCTTTTACCGACTTCTGCGGAGAACATTTAATGTCAAATTCAGACAACATTACTTGCCATTTTGCCAGTTTCCCAATTAAAGCGGGTTTCTCTAGGAGGTATTTGACGGGGTCGTTCTCTGTTATGAGCTGAATGTGATGATGTAGGGTATACTGCCTTAGTCTTCGTAGTACCCATACTGTTGCTACGCAGGCCCTTTCAACTGGTATATATTTTGCTTCAGATGGCGTGAATTTCTTACTCAGGTAATAAATGGCCCTCTCTTTTCCATCTATCGGGCTTGTCTGGGCAAGTAAGGCTCCCAAGGACTCTTGTCGTATGGTCAGGTATAAGGTCAATGGGTGACCGGGAATTGGTGGCACAAGCACTGGTGGTGTGATCAAATAGTTTTTGATCATTTGGAATGCCTTGCTGCACTCGGCGTCCCACGTTATTTTCGCGCCTTTCTTAAGCAATTTGAAGATAGGCTTAGCCACATCAGACAGCTGATTGATGAACCTGGCAATATAGTTCAATCTCCCTAGAAGGCTTCTCACTTCTTTTACTATGGATGGAGTTGATAAATCGTGGATGGCCTGGATTTTTGAGGGATCAATCTCAATGCCCCTGTTGCTGACTATGAACCCAAGGAGTTTCCCGGATCTTGCCCCAAACACGCATTTGTTAGGGTTCAGCTTTAACTTGTATTTGCGCAGGCGCTCAAACATCTTCCTTAATACCTGTATGTGTTCTTGTCCTTTTTTGGATTTAGCGATCATGTCATCAACATATACTTCAATCTCTTTGTGGATCATATCATGGAATAACGTGACCATAGCCTTCTGGTAGGTAGCCCCGGCGTTTTTCAATCCAAAGGGCATGACTTTGTAGCAAAAATTTCCCCATGGTGTGGTAAATGCAGTCTTGGGTTTGTCTTCTTGTTTCATGAAGATTTGGTTGTATCCCGAGAATCCATCCATGAATGAGAATAATTCATAACCCGCCGTACTATCCACCAATACATCAATGTGGGGGAGTGGAAAATCATCTTTTGGGCTTGCTCTATTCAGATCTCGGTAATCTACGCAGATCCGAACTTTTCCGTCTTTCTTCATGACGGGGACTATATTTGCAACCCAGTCTGAATATGGGATAGCTTCAATGAAGCCTACCCTAAGGAGTTTCATGACTTCTTCCTTAATCTTGTCTTCTAACTCGGCTTTCATCCGCCTACTGCCTTGTTTGACAGGTTTGATGCCAGGATCCGTGGGCAATGCATGTTCCACAATCTTAGGATCAAGGCCTGGCATATCCGCGTAAGACCATGCGAAGATGTCTTGATATTCCTTTAGTAGCTTGGTGAACTCGAGCCTTTCATCACGGGATAGGTGTCCGCCGATCTTGACCTCTTTGACGTTCACGGTGTCTCCCAAATTAATGACAATTGGTTCTTCTGAGGTAGGAGGCTTTGACTCTTCAAAGGTGTTCCAATCCCTACGGATAGACGCGTAATCCTCGTCTTCATCTTCCTCAATGTTATAGGAGTGGTTAATGGAGGGATCCGAATTTTGTAACAACCTGGTATGCATGTTTGAGATGATATGCCTGAAATGTCATGAGTATGGTTAGTTTGTGCTCAGTAAAAATGACATGCATGCTTATGTAAAGTCTTTTTTGAAAAAGTTTTTCGAAATAGATGTAGGTACAGATGGGACTAATCCTCATGTCATTGGATATCCCGGCCCCTTGAAAATCTTTTGAAGATTAGGAATCATATGGCAAATCAGGCCTCAAGCTTCTATATGGAAGACCATTATCATCATCGGGCTGATTCGTGGTTCCATATGTCCTTAACAAAACATGCGTGGTTTTATTGAATGCGAAATGGGCCGCGTTACAAGATGTGCTATTTGGACCAACGGCCGGAGATCCAAAGGCGTTTTCTTATGCGTTCAATAAGGAAAGAAAATACAGTGAAATGCAGAAAGTTCTAAACACAGTATTTAAAGATGAAGGAAGAGTCTATTTACTCAGAAGAAGTGGCTTCACTATCCAACCACTCCATGATGACATTCACAGAGTCATCTTCGAGAAAAGGATTTGTCAGATCTGGTTCCATCGGCGAAGTGATACCCTCTTCAGATAGCCATTTGGAGTTCTGGTCGAAGTAGGTATTTAAGGGATTCTTGAACATTCGAGACCTTCCCTTCCAGGTTGGAGAACCGATGAATGAGCTATTCGGGCTGTTTTCGCCTCCACGGCGTCCCCGACTTTTGCCTCGGCCTCGGCCTGTTGCTTTCGGGACAGAATCATTCATGGGATACTTCTTGTACCCCAAGCCCATTTTATGTGGATTAGCCTTCAACTGTAGCGGGGCATTTATACCCTGATTATGTTTGCCTAGGCCTTTTTCAGGATTGAACCCGTATGCCAGCAGCATCTTAGCTGGTAGAAGACTGGCTTCTGAGATGTAAGGAGTTCTCAACTTCGACCCTACTGGGGTATGAACTGTTGCTACCAACTCTAGAGAGTGATAGCTCGCTTCAGTTTTCTCTTCAGGCTCAATATAGGGAATGGCACTGTTCTGGTATACCTGGAGGTCGACTTCCCCATGTACGGTAATCACCTTCCCATTTACAACGAAACGTACTTTTTGGTGCAGGCTCGAAGGGACAGCTCCTGCTGTATGGATCCAAGGTCTTCCTAGCAGGAATCCAAATGCACTGGGCAGATCCATTACTTGAAAGTTTATAGAGAACTTTGTCGGGCCGATGAATACGTCAAGCTCGATCTCTCCTTCTACAGTCTTCCTCATGCCGTCGAATGCTCTTACAGCTGTCTTGGATGCCTTGACCATCTCTTCATTGATTCCCAGCCTCCTTATGGTAGCCAAAGGACAGATGTTAAAGGCTGATCCATTATCGATCAATACGTGTGCCACTCTTTTGCCGTTACATTGGGCAGAGATGTATAAAGCTTTGTTGTGCCCTCTTCCTTCCATGGGGAAGTCCTCGTCAGAGAAGCTCAATTGGTCTTTTAAGAGAATTGCCCCTACAAAGTCCCCTAGTTGGACCTCATTAATTGTTTCAGGGACATGTACTTCATTGAGTACCTTCAATAGTGCGTCCTTGTGCTTCTCTGAATTGATGAATAGGTCTAGCAGGGATATCTGAGCGGGCATCTTCCTCAGCTGCTCTATCACTTCAAACTCATTGGTTTTGATGATCGATACGAGCTTTTCGGCATCTTCCTTTGAGACATCTTTTTTTTCAGATTCACCCTCTCTGGGGGCATAAAATCTTCCAGACCTCATTATTGCATCTACTTGTGTGGTCCCATAGTCCCAATGAACAGCTTTGGGATCATACTCTTCTACTGGGGGACTTTTATCGTTACAGTTGTCTGATGAGGTATCTCTGGCCCTGACGTGTTGCTTTCTTCCTCCTGAGGCAATTGAATTACGACAGGCCTCACTGGGCAATCTTCCATCTTGCTCAGGCTATCCAGCTCATGCAATCTGATCACCACGGCCGTGGCTACTTCGATCATCAATATGGCGTTGTCGAGTTCTTCCATACCGTTTGAGGTTTCTGGTTGAGAGAGATCATCCATACCTCCCCATCCGTCCGGTATGATGTCTTCAATCTTCTGATAAAAGCTGGGAGGGGCCGAATATTTCACCTTGAAATTGTATCCTCCAGAATCTTGACCCAGGTTGTCTATAATTTCGCTCTTCCCAAGTGCGTCAGCCATAAACTTGAGGTCTGCTAGACTTCTCCTTCTGGCTTCTATTTCGTCTTCTTCAAATTCTTCCTCTGACTGAGTAGCTGGCCCCAGGCTGCTTACCAAGTTCTCATGTAAGGTACCACAGGTGTTACTCTGCCCAGCTGTGATCAAGAAGTGGTTTCTTTTCAAAGATAGAGATGCTTCGATCCCTTCAAATTCTTCATCAGTGATATCGGACACTATCCCCAAGCTCTTCATCTTGTCGATACACAACTTCTTTTGGTCGGTTGATATCTCCCCTTCTTTTGGGTATGATGAAGCGATTGTTAGCAGGGTGTCCAGCTTAGGCATATCTACCTTCAGTTTAAGGTAATCCTCCTCTTCTTCAGTGAATATTGCCCCTATTGCTTGATGATCTGGCAACGGATTTTCTTGTACATTTGGGGCTGCATTGTCAAATTTCAAAATCTGACTATCAATTAGGGCTTGCACTTTCAGCTTCAGGACATAGCAGTTATCCACATTATGCCCTCTTTCGCCCATATGGTAGGCACAGGTCTGGCTCTCATCAAAGCCAGGATATCTTGCGGGGTTTGCCCTAGGTGGTTCTTTTGCCACCAAGTGTTGCTCCAGCAGCATCGGGAGTAGCTTGGATAAAGGTCTCGGGAGTTGAGAGAATTGTCTCTGGGGTTGCTTTCTTCTAGGCTCTTGTACCTTTGGCGCTGACCAGGATGATCCGCCTTTGGCCTGATTAGAATTGCCAAATGGCTTTAACTTGTGGGGATCTGGTATAAATGCTATGTCCAATCCGGCTTCTCTTTCCTTTCTCAGAGGGTACTGCTTCCTAGTAGGAGCTTCCTGAGGCCTTCTTTCTTTCAAGGCCCATTCCAGCCTCTCAGCAACCTTAATCAGGTGTGCGAATGTCTGACATCCAGAAGTGTTCAGTCTGTCAAAGTACTCGTAGGGGAGTGCTTTTAGGAATAAGTCGATCAGCTCCTCTTCTGGGATTGAAGGCTTTACTTGGGTAGCCAAGGCTCGCCACCTCTGAGCATATGTCCTGATCGATTCGCCCCTCGCTTTTGAAGTTCGTAGGAGGTCTTCTCTTGTTGGGGCTGTAGCCGTGTTAAATTTGTACTGCCTGAGGAAGTCTTCTGCAAGGTCCTCCCATCCGTCATAATCCTCTAAGTCTAGCTCAATAAACCAAGCCAGAGCGGCGCCAGCCAAACTCTCTTGGAATGTGTTCATCAACAACGGAATGTAATCCGAGTAGTGCGCCATCTTGCGCAGGTAGTACTTGAGGTGGGCACGGGGACAGCCTGTCCCGTTGTATTTTCTCACGAACTCTGGCTCCCTATAGTCAGGAGGAGTCTCTATTTTAGCAAAAGGAGATATTTTGTCGAAGCCGGCCAGCTCATAGCCTTGACTGCTCAGGCATTCTTCGATCTTGGCCAATCTCTTAGCCTCTGCCTCTGTCTTCACAGTTTGTTTTCCCTTCTCCTCCTTTTCAAGGTTGATGACAACAGGCGAGGCTTTTTGTTGTGCCCGACTATTTGGTTCATGAACGTCTTCCTCTGTATGTTGGGTATCCCTGGTTGCTTCTTTATCTGTTACATCAGGTACCATGGAAGGGCCTGAGTTGTTCTGATTGTGGGCGGTTGTCTGTCTAGCTTGGTTGGTCTCCAGCATGGCCTTAATGTCAGCCATCATAGTTGCCAGGGCAGTCATCTGAGATTCCAACATGCCTACGCGCGGAGTCAATTCCTGATGTTCCATTCTCGTCTTTAGGCGGGTACGGAAACGATGCGTTGGCAATTCCGTGATGAGAGTGTACCTGTTTAAAAAGATATCTGGTGAGTACTTCTTTCATTTTAGCAAAAAGAAGCAGTTAATTCTTTCAGTTGCATGCTTCTTTCCAGTAGATGAGAAAAAGGGCTACTTTGTGAGCCTTAGCCTCATGTAAGTAGTTCTTTTAATCATTTCCCGACAAGAACTCATGGAATTAAAAGAAGCGTAATTTCTGACGATAGTTTTTTATGCATTTGCAGAACATGTTCACATTCATACTCATGTGTCCAAGATAGTATTCCACAGAAATGAGAATGTATGAGAAGGCATCACAATGCTTGCTTATTTTACACTTGACGGAATAGCCTATTCAAGTCTAGGACGTTTGAGGTCTAAGGTATCCTCATCATCCCAGTATAGATTCCCCTCTTCAGCTTGGGGCTCCTCGTCTTCTGAACACGACAGTGGCCCTATGTCTTCGGGTATGTAGGGCTCTATTCCAGGTACGTATGGCACGATGTATTCAGGTATGTAGGGCTCGACAAGGCTTCGTCGGATCGCTTTGAAATGTTGAATGTATTCTGTGGTGGCTCTATGAGTGTTTTCTTCTCGAGTCATGTCTTCTGGCCAACTTATTTCTTCAGCCTGGGAATTCTTCAAGGAGAGTATGATGGATGCCACCTTGGCTTCAAGTTGTTTCTTCTCCTCCTCCGTGAGGGTCTGGCTTGGTAAGTCAAAGGAAAAGACACAAGGTCGCGGTGAAGAAGGAATCTCTTGTAGTGCCCCAAACTGCCGAATCACCCTCCTTGGGTAGTATGCAGTAGCGCCTGTGAATCCTAGCAAGGGAACTGGATTCCCGTCATCGCAGGTCAATCTGACTTTGCTCAGCGTCGGCAACCTTAGCCGCCATCGGAGTTGCTCAGGTTTTAGGACTTTGAGGAAGTTCTTCCATTCTACAAAGTTAAACTTAGGAACACGTGTATGGGTTCTAGCAAATGTTTTAAGAGGGTGTGCATTGGGGCTGATTTCAGTGAAACCCATGCGGATGTGGAATTGTCTGATATGGGATGTGAACCACAGATACAGCAGATCACTAGAAGCTCTAAAGATTCCCTTTTTGCTTTTCTTGAAACGATTTAGGGAGAGGAAGGTTTCGGCAAGGAGGATGTTTGAGTAATCCCACCCACAACAGACTTGCCTAGCTACTATAGCCATGATAGGGTCGAAGGTGACAGTTGAGATTGGGAATAGCACAAAGCCAAAGAATGCCAAGATAAAGGCTCTACCAGATTTGGTTCCTTTAGAAGCAGGAAGGCGGGAAAATCGGTCTATAAGGAAGGATAGGGAAACTCTTCCAGAATTGCTTTTCGCATCTACTTTGACTTCATTTAGGTTTGTGTCAAGGAAATCAGCTACCTGACTTAGGGGTTCAAGTCCTATAGGGGGTCGGACGAGCGTAGGGGTGAATTCAACTCCGATGACAGCGCTGTATTCCTCGATAGTGGGAGTGATCTCTAATCCTTCTATGCAAAATGTAGCGGTGGTAGGATCCCAGTAGAGCGCCATGGCTTGAATAAAGGCAGGTGGGCACTCAATCTTCAGTAGGTCCAGTAGGTATCCTAGTCGTGACTCCACATACTTCTGGCTGGCTTCGCCCATGCCATCCCACCATGATTGGAGTTCAGCTCGGGGGATCTTGAACACTTGAATATCATTCTTTCCCATCAAGTCTAAAATATGCAAATGATTTTAAAAGGTCAATCGCCAGAAATTACTTTAAATGTATGAATATGCAGATGTCATGAAGCATGCATGAGCTAACTTGATTGCATAGTTCAATTTGAAGAAATGGAGATTAGGATCCTTTTTCAGGTCTTGAAAGCCTGACTCAAAGCCTAATTTGCATTTCAGGGAAGTGAATTATGCAATTTAGTCAGGTTTACTCAGTGACTAAAGGGAACAGCAATGTCACGTTCCATTGGTCAACACATCAAAGGAGCAAAGTGGGATGTACTCTTATTACAGTCAAGATGTCTAATAAAAGGACGGTAAAGAAAGGTTTTTTCAAACAAGAAAGCCATAAAAGACAATGGAACGTGAGGGTCTAGATCACTCTTTCTTTAGAAGTCTACCCAAATGACAGTCGGTCAGGAATTCTCCTTTAATCTAGGGTAGGGGAGTTATCTTCAGTGGTTTGGTCGAGAGGTTGTAGTTCCTCCGGCCACTTTCTAGTCCAGGGTACGATGACTTCGGGAGCCTTCTCGGGTTCCACTTTTTTGAGTGTGATGCGCCTTGGCTTGGTCTTGATCGCAGGGCGTCTCTTCCTACCCCAAGAAGTAATCATGGGTATGTTCTCTTTGACCAGCAATTCAGCCTTCCTGCGAGCGTACGCTTCCCTAGCCAGCTGGTTGCGACGTTGTCTCTTCATCTCCAGATAATCCTTCATCATTTCGTCTGCTTGTCGCTTGAATCTGAGGTTATCAGCATAGTAGCGGGTTTGACAGTCCTCAGCATACCCCAGCTTACGTCCAGTCAGTTCCCGACCATACACGAATCTAGTAAAGTGTAGCCTCGTGTTTGGTCCGGGGCGAGTAACTTTTCTCAAGTACTCGAAGGTCACCAACTCCGTCGAGCTCTTAGGGAACAGCGACATCCTACCCCATAATCATTGTTGTTCTCATTAGTCACCCGAGTAATCTTCATGATGCGAATGCATATGGATGTATACAATGTATGAGTCATATCATGAAGCAGGAAATAAAGTACGTTTAGAGATAAATGTCTTACCAACCACACTTTGGGGGACGTGGAATGCCCCCTGTATCAATGGGTGGTTTTAGGTATACCAACCATCCATGGACATGCGCATGCGACAAGTGGGTATACTCTAAAAAAGAAAACCGAAAGTCAGGTGAGGAACCTACGGCTCAGGCTCCCACGATCCACACGAGGCAGATTCCTCCCCAAGGGTACCTACCCAAGAGGGCTAGATATCGCCAATGCAGATGGTAGGCGGGAACGAATACGAAAGTCTCAAGTGCCATCAAACACAAGATCCTTTTCGCATCCTTTCCCTATCTAAGGTAACCTAAGGGTGGTTGCAGTCGGGGTTTGACCGCCAGTGTGTGCGATGTGTCGTGATCATCACAATGCAAAGTCATGCACAGCAGTTTGTATCAAACACCGCTTCAGTAAATGCATAAAGTAAACATACATTCCCAACTCCAACCTGCAGGAAAAAATGTCAACAATCACTCCACCCCTTATTTCTCCAATCTGCAAAAACATTTAACACAATGGTTAGTGTACGTACCTCACCTTCAAGAGCATCTGCAGAAAACAATGTCAGATAAACCCAACAACTTTTTAATCGGCTCAAGTCCTCTGGTCTGCGAAACCAGAGATTCTGGGTTCGGTCCCTAGCGGAGTCGCCAGTCTGTCGCGACCCTCTCCCGGAGGCTCGGAGACGGGAGCGGGCTAATGGGCCGCCCGATCGCTGGCTTGATCGGACGCGGGCCTCTCCCAAGGTCCATTACCCAAATCGCCACTGCTGGATATACGTGGTCGACCTTCAGTGTGGTCTAGTGACATGTGATGAGTGTACATGCCAAGGAGTCGCCACCAATCGTTTCATGGAGGGTACGATCGGAAAACCCTATCGAATAGTTGGGAGTGATCTATTCGATTCTGCGGAAACCAGAGAAGTGGGTTCGGGGACTTAGTTACGCCAACTGTCAAAGTTGACGCCCTTTCGGTACCTAAGCTGAATGGTTTATCTGATCCTAGGATTTCATACAGATGAGTGGGGTACAGATCCTAAATCTAGGAGTTCATGCAGATGGGAAATACTACCCTATCACTCACAACCAATAGAAATAAGTGCGCAAATCAAGGATCCAGTACATGCGGATAAAACACATGAAATCAGCATGATATCCCTAATGAGGCCCTATTAGCCTAGAGAAATATCAATCAAGGCTTAGGAGTGATTTGGACATGATTCGCCCATGAGGGGCAGAATCGTAATTTTGAACAATTCGGGGAAAATTTACCCTTAAAAGGGTAAATCTGTCATTTTAGACGAATTGGGAAGTCAAAAGACAATGGAAATAGGATTGGCCATCAATCCAATCCATTTCCTATTTTTCGGGAATTTCCAGGATTTTTCTAGAATTTTCAAGTGATTTTACCCTTGGAGGGGTAAAGTCGTCATTTGGACAAAGACGAGGAACTGAAAATCTCAAATATTAGGGTTGGTCGTCCACCTGACCCAAACCCTAACTTCAAGCAATTTTCAGAACTCGATTGAGACAAGAAAGACGATTTCCCCACTAAAGGGCAAAATCGTCATTTTGAGAAAAGAGGCGGGACTCGAAAACCCAAACCTAAGAATTGGTCGTCTAATAGACCCTAATTCTCACCTTGGCATTATCGGCCTTATCTAGCATGCACACAAGAGGCGACTTACCCCTAAAGGGTAATGTCGTCAAGTTTTGGAAAATTGGATAAGGAACCCCAAAAATAGGGTTGACCAGTTGTCTGTGGTCAACCCTCGATTTTTGGTGCTTTCTGGAATGTCTAGGATTTTTCCAATATTTTTCCACATTTTTTTGGAATTTTCTGGAATTTTCTAGCATTTTTTTTGGATTTTCTAGGATTTTTCTGATTTTTTTTTTATTTTTTAAAATCATTTTTGAATTTTTTTTGTTTTAAAAAATATTATTCGGGCCGGGTCGGGTGACCCGGTCCACGGCCCACGGCCCAGCCCGGACCCGGCCTCGCGCCGAAACGGCGCCGTCTCATTCTTTTTTTATTTTTGGATTTTCGGACTTAATCCGACGGTCTCCATCGAACCACGTAATTGATCTATACCCGTTGGATCTAATTACTAAAGTTTGCGGTCCAGATTGAACGAAGACTTAACCTGATCCGTTCGATCAACTTACTAAGTCCTACGGCCACGATTAGAAATTGAGACTCGATCTGAACCGTCGGTTCTCACTAACCCAAACGACGTCGCACGAACACTAACCTACACGACACCGTTTCAGCTTATTTTGATTTTCTGATTTTAAAACATTTTCGGATAAACCTAATTACTAATCGGACGGTCGCTAGAATTTAGGTTCGATTTATCTGAACCGTCCGATCTTTTTTATTCAAATAACAGACCCAACGGCCATGCTGACTCGGCACCACGTGGACCAATGGCCGAATGCCAACTAGGAGTTTGACCGGTTGACTGCGCCACGTCAGCTTCGTCTTCAACCTCGCGACTCCGGCGGAATGGACGGCTGAGGATCTCCGGCGACGATCCTACGGTGGAATCATGATGAAATCGTGCGAGACTAACTCTAATCGACTCGCGATCGTCTCTAGCTTAACATATCTAAGGATCGTGGCGTCTTATTCGCAAAATCACGAGCATCATACAAAGTACCGAACACGGCCATGGAAGCTCAATCATACGATTTAGTCAAAATTAGAGGAATTCAGTCACAGAGTAGCACCAATGGAGGTTCATAAGACTTACCTCGAGCTCCGATTGAGCTCGCTCGGCCCCGATTTGGCTGGGCAAGGATCGGCTATGGAGGCTAAATCGGAGGACTCGATTCAGGGTATGCGAGCAAAGTCGATGCAAAATGGAGATGCGAGCATGGTCAGTAATGTCTAAGGGATGAAAAGCACACGGAAATTGCAAAGATTGAAGCCAAAATCAAAGTCCGCCATTGAAGACCTGAGCTTGAGTTTGAAGTTCGGGATTACCTGTTCTAGCGGTTTTGGGCTGCGCGGTTGATGGCGGTCGCTTCCTAGCACTCAAAGCGAACTTCTGACGGTCTTCTTCAGCTTCGGTTTGGCCGGAGACGGCCTAACCAGCGCTTTGCAGTCGAACTCAAGTTCTCGACGACGGAGGGTCGGAGAACGAGCTCTCTCTCGCGTTCTCTCTCTCTCTCTCTCGATTCAGTTTCGCCCCTCTGCAACTGAATCAACCTCCTTTAAACAGAAAACGAACGCATGCTTTTATAGCTGTTCGATTTTCGGCGCCGAACGGTGGACCTCCAACTGACTCGGTTTGGCACGTGTAGTCACGTGCAATTGGGTCAAAACGAAGTCGGGGAAGATGGGCATTTCGCTCAGTTCCTTTTGGTTCCGCGGTGAGCTCCATTTCGCACGAATTTGGCAAAGATTTGAGCTGTTTTTGCCTTTGTTGACTTTTGCAGGTCCGAAGGTTTGACTGGCCGATTGCTCCCTGCTCCGGCGGCGTTAGATGGTGCTGTTGGTGTCGATCGACGGGGGAAGATGGGAGGAACAAAATGCCCACACTTCTTCTTTCAATTGGTCGCGAATTGACCTTCAATTTTGTCTTCAAAACTCAGTCGATCACCATTCAATCTGCTCGAGCTCTTTGGGGAAGACGACACTGTAGCGGACCGGTTTGACCGGTCTGACCGGCGGTCTGACCGGTCTGAACCGGTTCCGAACGGGATTTTTCAAATTAATCCCAAATTAATGGGAAAATTTTGCAATTAAACCTCAAAATCGAATCTAGAGCATGAATTCTATCTAGAAATGTGGTTTTGCCCAAAATTTTTCATCAATTTCTACAAAACCCCCAAATTTTCATTTAATTGGAAATTGGGGATCGTGTAATTGAGGGTGCAAATGATCAAATTGAGTCAAACCACCTGTTCCAATCGATTTAAAATGGTGAAATCCATTGGGTAGCATGTTTAATTTGCAATGATAGCCCTTGAATTGAAAGTAATTTCAATTATGCTTAATTTCAAGGACTAAAATGCAATTTTAGTATGTAATTTTGTCAAATCCGTGCAATTGAGCATATTGTGCAAACAATTGGGCTAAATTGAAATAGGGGATAGTCAGATTGAATGTCAAGATCTTAAAAAATGCCAAAATTGCAAATTAAAAGACTCAATTGTTATTTTTTCTTCAAATTCAATAGTACGGGTTATAAAGGAACACCTAAAATTGAATCCGATTTTGATTTTTTTGAGAGGTCAAAAATAAAAGGGATTAAAAGGAAAAATATTGGATATTTTTCCATATTTTTGTGACCTCAAATGCTATTTTTCTTGATTTTTTAAGTATTTTTCTATTTTCCAAAAATACTAAAAAATATGAAAAATGTGAAAAATTATTTTTTGGTCAAGAATGGTTCCTTGGGCTTGGCCAAGGCCACCAAAGTTGATTTTGTAATTTTTTGACTTTTTATAAATTTTTTGTGATTTTTCAAAAATAAAACTGAAAAAGACCTGGTCAAAAAATCAGGTGTCAACTAACACGTGCGAAATGGTCACCGGCGACCGGCTTCTAACGGGCATCAAATGGCAATTCCGTTCGGGGTCTTTGGCGATTGCATTTGGCATGAATTTGGGCGAATTTCATCCAAATTCTGTCGTCGTTGACTTTCACAGGCGCCGCGGCCTTGACCGGCCGATTACTCTCCGTTCCGGCGGCCATTGGTCGTGATCTTGGTGTCAATCGACGGGGAATGTTATGACGAATGAAACCCCCACTAGTTCTTCTTTAATTGTCGCGGATTGCTTGGTTAATTTCCTCGTTGAAATTCAACCTTGCACTCTTCATTTGTGCGCAGGCTTGATGAAGACGATGACACTGTTCTGGACCGGTTCGACCGGTCGGACCGGCGGTCTGACCGGTCCGAACCGGTTCTAATTTGGGATTTTCAAAATTAATCCAAATCTGTTGGGAATTTTTGCAATTAAATTTCAGAATTGAGCTTAGGGCATGGATTTTTATCTAAAAATGTGGTTTTGCCCAAAATTTCACCCCAATTTCTATAAAAACCCTAAATTTCTATTTAATTGCAAAATTAGGGATTGTGCAATTGAAGGTTCAAATGACCAAATTGGGCCAAATTACCCATCTCAATCGATTCAGAATGGTAAAAATCATTGGGCAGCATGTTCAATTTGTAATGATAGCCTTGAATTTAAAGTAATTTCAATTATGCCCAAATTCAAGGACTAAAATGCAATTATGTTTGCAATTGAGCAATTTGTCCGAACAATTAGGTCAAATTGAAATAGGGGACAATTAGATTGAATGTCAAGATCCTAGAAAATGCTAAAATTGCAAATTAAAAGACTCAATTGATATTTTTTTCTCAGATTCAATAGTACGGGTTACAAAGGAACACCTATAATTGAATCTGATTTTGGATTTTTTTTGTGAGGTCAAAAATGCAAGAGATTAAAAAGAAAAATATTGGCTATTTTTTCATATTTTGGTTACCTCAAATGCTATTTTTCCTGATTTTTTGAGTATTTTTCTATTTTCTAAAAAATACTAAAAAATGTGAAAAATATGAAAAATTATTTTTTGGTCAAGAATGGTTCCTTGGGCTTGGCCAAGGCCACCAAAGTTGATTTTGTATTTTTTTTACTTTTATGGATTTTTTTATGATTTTTCAAAATATAACTGCAAAAAAGACTTGGTCAAAAATCAGGTGTCAACAGCTGCCCCTCTTTGAGAGGAATCTCGTGAGAGGTTTTTCTCAAAGATAGGTGACACCTGAGTCTAGACCGACTCGACTGGGGAAAAGAAAAGCGAATCTTGACACTCAATCTTTCTTGTCCCCCTGGTGAACGCTCTGCTCCTTATTCTTTTGCTGACGTGAGAGAGAAAGTAGAGAGATCCACCTGCTTTTTACCTATTTAATCACTTGCCTGATGCTCGTGCGGCATGCGCGGTGTATAGCGGGTTCAAGTGAATACCTAGGGACTCGTCTTTTGAGTATCCTAGGGCGGTTAAACTCTAGCCTGTATGGTAGGCCGTACCAGAATGAGATTCCTATACTTGACGAGAACCTATGAATGACGCACCCAGTTTCTCAGGGATTGTCAGGGTTTTGATCCGTATGGTGGATCAGACCATGAATAGGACTCCTCTCTACTAGGAACCTATGGATGACGCACCCAGTCTCTTAGGGATTGTCAAGGGTTTTGATCCGTATGGTGGATCAGACCATGAATAGGACTCCTCTCTGCTAGGAACCTATGGATGACGCACCCAGTCTCTTAGGGATTGTCGGACGTTTTGATCCTTCAAGGGGATCAAGCCGAGAATAGGACTCCTCTCTGCTAGGAACCTATGGATGATGCACCCAGTCTCTTAGGGATTGTCGAACATTTTGATCCTATATTCTAAGGAATTAACTAGGATTTATACAAGTGAGGTGTGCCTAACCTTGAGGCTTTACCATATGAGCTATTATGGGTTTAGGGGTTACCTAGAACCTCACAGAAAGCTGATTTTGTCAGAAGTTTTTGATCCTATATTCTAAGGAATTAACTAGGATTTATACAAGTGAGGTGTGCCTAACCTTTAGGCTTCACCACAAGAGCTATTCTGGGTTTAGAGGTTACCTAGAACCTCACAGAAAACTGACACTGAAAATTGTCCTTTCGACACGCGAGGCATTATTCTGGGATTTGGGGATTCCAAGTATCCTGTAGAAAACTTTAAACCTGCAAAAACTTTGATAAGATTCTTCTAGGATCTATGGGCTACCTGAGATCTCACAGAAAGACTATCTTGAATATTGTCCTTTCGACATTGAAGGCAACATTCTGGGATCTGGGTACTCCAGGCATCTTGTAAATTTGAAATCTCACAGGGGGATGATTTCGAAGATTGTCTTCTTGACATTAGAGGTGACATTCTGGGATCTGGGGACTCCAGGTATCCTGCAGAAAGATCAAACCTACAAAATTGTTCATAAGAATGTGTTCTCCTGAGATATGGAATTACCAGGGATCTTGCAGGAAAATAAACTTGAAAGCTCTCCTTCACAGAGCAAGGCATCCTTCTAGAATCACGAGTCCAAGAGAAGTTGTGTTCTTCTGAGAACTGGGATTACCAGGAATTCAAGAGAGGTTGTGTTCTTCTGAGACCTGGGCTTGCCAGCAATTCTGCAGAAGTTTAGACATGTTAAACGTTTCTCACCAAAAGTGATACAAGCCATTTTAGGAGCCGAAGTCATCAAGAATCTTGCAGAAGCTCCAATATGAAAATTTTCTTACCAAATGCACATCAATAGTCTTTAAATGATATCTATTGTCAAACTGACAGCACTTTATGACTTATATCATAGTCATGAAAAATTTCAATGAATGCATTACGATGCTGGAGGTTATTCCAAACACCTTGCAACATACGGAAGTGATAAAAAATTCCTTGTGAGGAAAGTTTGAATCAAGCAATCTGAAATTACCCAAAAGAGTTTGGTTAAAACGTCCATTTGAGTATTCTCATCAAAAATGACTTCTCACTGTTTTGAGATAATGGTCTTTTACCAAGAATGCACTCGAATTTCTTATCAAACCTACGCCTATGGTTCAAGATCATTCGCAGTGAATATACCTCGATCGATCAGGAGGACTTCCAGGGGACCGTAATGTTGGGCTTGGTCAACGGTTTTCAAAGGGGGACTTGCGTGCAAGTCAAGGCTATTGAAGAGAAGTCTTCACCGTCTGCTCCAGGTTTACAAGTCAAGAAACCTGCAAAATGAGAAAGAAATAATCTTGTTCGAACTTCTTCGAGCTAAGCTTAGACATTAAATCATATGTCAATCCAAGTGCCTTAATCAGAAAAGGCTTTTCAGGGTTGTAACGTAGGTAGGTTTGGGGACCAAAAAAGGCTTGTTTTTTGCTCAGAATACGCGAAGGGTTTAACATTGGTGATCACTGCAAGTTTGCCGCCATCTTGCCCCTTCTGGTTCAAAGAGCGTCTTCAGTTTTTGAAGTGCATTGATAGTCTTCGAAGAGCATTGTTAGTCTTCGAAGCGCACATTTGTCTTTAGAGAATATCTCTTTCATATTGAGACGGCGTCAACATCTTGTCTATGCTTTCATCATCTGAGTGTGACATGATTTGGGAGTATCATTTGCTGTCCAGCTCTCTTGGGATTTTCTTTTACAATCAGATCTCACTAGTGACCTATACAAAGGTATCATGCCATCTTTTGGCATTTACAAAATCAAAGACATGATTCACAAGTGTACAAGTATTTGGACGGGCATTGGCCTTGCTTTTACCAGGCACTTTGCTTTTTCTTGATGCCCAGGATCGGATTTTTCCCTTTTTTTTTTTGAAATCCCATCTTTTCTTTTCTTTTCTTTTGGGGACCAGAATTTTTAAATGAGTGTGCTGGATGTACAACTTGAATCTCAGCACTCAAACATTAGTCTAGGAATTTTTACAAATCATATCTTTCGAACTTTTCTGCTCTTGAAGTAATGTCGCTTCCACCTTGGAATATGCAATGATCACCAACGGGTTTGTGAAACGAACGTATAGGCTCAACTGGGCTATACAAAGGGTAAAAGTATATATGATAGAGAAACGAATGCTTTTCGCCATTCTAAAGCACCTGAATTACCATAGAAGTTAAAATGACAAGCAACACACGAAGATTGATGCAAGTCTAAGCAAGAGAACTTCTAACCATTTACCTCCTGATACCGCTGGACGTACCTCCAGTTTTCCCCACTGTGGGGTGGTTCTTGACAGGGGTAAAGAACGAAACCGCCGTTCAAAGGGTTATCAATGGTCACATGTAGTGTTTATGATAGAGAAACGAATGCCTCCGTCGTCTCGATCCATGTAATCACTGCGAATAACCCCTACTTCCGTAGGTCAAGGTCTCGCTGTCCTTACCACTCCACTCATCTCTCAAGTGTGTATAGGACGTGTTTGGATCCAGCTTGCCTCTTGTCTGAGGAAACATCCTTTTAAACAGTTCTAAACAACTCTTGTTGGAAAAGTTCATTTCGCTTTCTCCAAAACTTACCCTAAAAGGGGATTTATGATGCACAATGCATATTTCAATCATGTTCAAATAACCTCCAAGTTTAAACATGAATGCCAATGACATGACTGTGAGAATTTTGCGTCTTTCTAGACATGAGATTTGAATGTATGCTAGATTCCAAGAAGCCTTCAAATTCTAGCAATAAGGATTATGACAGTCTTAAAACCTAAGAGGTTGGGAAAGGAATACTTACCTGCCCAGCGCGGCTAGGGATTCCTGAAAAATATAAAAAGGAATACTTCAGTGTATGTTCTCGAATTTCAGAAAATTAGAACGATACTCCTTACCCTTGATCATGCGCTCCAATGGAAATTCATAGATTCATGAAAATCTGCATTTTTCTTAACAACACAGGGTGGTTAAGTGTTCTAAAATTTCTTAAAATTCTCAGTCTTTGAAGAGAAAGGACATGTACCTGGTCACCTCGACAGTAAGTCCCCTTGATCATGCATTCCCATCTGAACGCCAATGCGCAGATTACATAAATCAGCCATTTTAACTTATGGCGATGACGCCTTCGTCTGATTGGGGCAATGAATCCTGCTCAATGGTTTCATTCATTTTGGAACATGCCCCTGTGCCATTCTTTGAAGTTTCCCGCTCTTCGTTTTACTGTCTGCTGTCTTTATCAGACATTCTTGGTATTTGCCATCGAGGACCTTGCTTCCTCGAGTCCTGCAATATTGAACACATGCTAATGTATGCATGGATGCATGATGTGCTTATGCAATGACTATTGTGACGAGTCGGCTCAATTCGGGATGAGTCATATAACCGGAATCTGATTTTATTTCAAGAGTAATACTTTTCACAGCATCTGAATTTACAAGGTGCCCCAGTTATTCTCCTTCGGAGTTTACAAGAATCAATGCTCCTCCAGTGAGAATCTTCTTGATAATGTAGGGGCCATCGTAATTCGGGGTGAATTTACCTCCCGGATGGATATTACTCGGCAAAATCTTCCTAATTACCAAGTCATTCACTTCGAAATTCCTGGTTTTGACTTTTCGATTAAACGCCTTAGCTACCCTCTTCTAGTAAGCTAGTCCATGACAAATAGCTTTAAGACGCTTCTCGTCTATTAGATTCAACTGTTCATATCTGTGTTTGAAATACTCTGGCTCGGAGAGTTTACCCTTTGATAAGATCCTCAAAGAGGGGATCTTAACTTCCACGGGTAGGACTGCTTCCGTCCCATACACTAGACTGTAGGGAGTTGCCCATGTAGAAGTCCTGATTGACGTTCGGTAAGCCATTAAGGCGAAAGGCAGCCTTTCATGCCAGTCCTTGTAGTTTTCTGCTGTTTTAGCCAAGATTCTCTTGATGTTTTTGTTGGCTGCTTCCACTGCCCCATTCATCTGCGGGCGGTAGGGGGATGAATTCATATGTCGAATACCAAAGTGATCTAGTAGATCATTGACAATCTTGTTGCTCAGGTTAGACCCATTATCTGTGATGATCGCTTGAGGGGTACCGTACCGGGAGATGATGTCTCTTTTGACGAATCTTGCCACATTTCTTGCAGTAACGTTCTTGTAAGAACTGGCTTCTACCCATTTCGTGAAATAATCAATCACTACCAGGATGAAGCGATGACCGTTTGAAGCCACAGGATTAATAGGTCCTATCATGTCTATGCCCCACATGGAGAAGGGCCAAACTTCAGACATTTGGTGTAGTTCATTTGGGGGTGCATTGATCTTATCACCATATATTTGGCATTGGTGGCATGACCGGGCGTGCTGACAGCAGTCTGATTCGATGGTCATCCAAAAATAGCCAAGCCGCATGATCTTCTTGGCAAGGAAGTGGTCGTTCATGTGAGGCACACATATGCCTTCATGGATCTCTTTCATGAGAATATTTGCTTCCTTGGCATCTACACACCTCAACAGAGTAGTGTCAAATGATCTTTTGTACAAAATTTGTCCATTGAGGAAGAATTTGCTGGCCATCTTGGTTATGTATTTCTGGTCTCCTGGCTGGCATCCCTCAGGAAATTCCCCTTTTGAGAGATAATTTCTGATGTCGTAATACCACGGCTCTCCATCAAACTCCTCTTCGATTATCATACAATAAGCTGGTTTTTCCACTATGCCAATCCTTAAGGGTTCTATGTCCAATCCTCCAGTTGTTTGCAACATCGAGGCCAGGGTGGCTAACGCATCTGCAAATTGATTATGAGATCTCGATAGGTACTCGAATGACACTTCTTCAAATTCGAGTGTTAATTCTTCAAGGTATTCGTGATAAGGGATGAGCTTTGCATCTTTTGTCCTCCACTCTCCCTGTGTTTGTAAAATGATGAGCATGGAATCTCCGTAAACTTGTAACTTGGATATCTTCATGGAAATGGCAATCGTAGGCCTAGAATACATGCCTCGTATTCTGAGATGTTGTTGGTGCAAGGAAAAGTTATTTTTGCCGCCACAGGGTAATGTTGAACACCAGGGGATATCAGTACTGCCCCAGTGCCTTCCCCTGATAGATTAACAGCACCATCGAAATACATGACCCACTTGTCTTCTGCTAAGTTGAGAATTTGACCTTTTGTGCTTGTTACTTCAGGAGACTCACCGCTTGACGGGTTTTCTGCTAGCATGTCAGCTATAGCTCTTCCTTTTACTGACTTCTGTGGAGAACACTTGATGTCAAATTCAGACAGCATCACTTGCCATTTTTCTAATTTCCCAATTAAAGCGAGTTTCTCCAGGAGGTACTTGACAGGATCGTTCTCTATTATGAGCTGAATGTGGTAGTGTAGGGTATACTGCCTCAGTCTACGAAGTACTCATACCGCTGCTACACAGGCCCTTTCAACTGGTACATATTTTGCTTCAGATGGCGTGAATTTCTTACTCAGGTAATAGATGGCCATTTCTTTACCATCTATCGGGCTTGTTTGGGCAAGTAAGGCTCCCAAGGACTCCTGCTGTATAGTCAGGTACAAGGTCAATGGGTGACCAGGAATTGGTGGCACAAGTACCGGCGGTGTGATCAGATAGTTCTTGATCATTTGGAATGCCCTGCTGCATTCAGCATCCCATGTCACTTTCGCGCCTTTCTTAAGCAATTTGAGGATTGGCTCAGCCACATCAGACAGTTGATTGATAAATCTGGCAATATAGTTCAATCTCCCTAGAAGGCTTCTCACTTCTTTTACTGTGGAGGGAGTTGACAGATCGTGGATAGCTTGAATCTTTGAAGGATCAATCTCAATGCCCCTGTTACTGACTATGAACCCAAGAAGCTTCCCAGATCTCGCCCCAAATACACATTTATTAGGGTTCAACCTCAACTTATATTTGCGCAGGCGCTCAAATAATTTTCTTAACACCTGTACGTGATCCTGCCCTTTCTTGGATTTGGCGATCATGTCATCGACATATACTTCAATTTCTTTGTGGACCATATCATGAAATAATGTTACCATAGCCTTCTGATAGGTAGCCCCGGCGTTCTTTAATCCAAATGCAATGACTTTGTAGCCAAAGTTCCCCCAGGGTGTGGTAAAAGCAGTCTTTGGTTTGTCTTCTTGTTTCATGAAGATTTGGTTGTATCCCGAGAATCCATCCATAAACGAGAACAATTCATAATCTGCTGTGCTATCCACCAACACATCAATGTGAGGAAGTGGAAAATCATCTTTTGGGCTTGCTCTATTCAGATCTCGGTAATCCACGCAGATCCGAACTCTACCATCCTTCTTCATGACGGGGACTATATTTGCAATCCAGTCTGAGTATGGGATAGCTTCAATAAAGCCTACCCTAAGAAGTTTCATGACTTCTTCCTTAATCTTGTCTTCCAACTCGGCCTTCATCCGTCTGCTGCCTTGCTTGACAGGTTTGATACTGGGATTTGTGGGTAAGGCATGCTCCACAATCTTAGGATCTAGGCCTAGTATATCAGCGTAAGACCATGCAAAAATGTCTTGATATTCTTTTAATAACTTGTGAACTCGAGCCCTTCATTTCGGGATAAATGCCCGCCGATCTTGACCTCTTTGATATTCACGGAGTCTCCTAGATTAACAATGATTGGTTCTTCTTAAGTAGGAGGCGTCGATTCCTCAAAGGCATTCCAATCTCTGCGGATAGACGCATAACCCTCGTCTTCATCTTCCTCAATGCTATAAGAATGGTTACTGGAGAAATCCGAATCTCGTAACAACCTGGTATGCATGTTTGAGATGATATGCCTGAAATGTCATGAGTATGGTTAGTTCGTACTCCATAAGAATGACATGCATGATCATGGAAAGTCTTTTCGAAAGAGTTTTCGAAATAGGTACAGGTATAAACGGGATTAATCGTCATGTCATTGGATATCCTGACCCCAAGGAAATCTCTTTGGAAATTAGGAATCATACGGCAAATCAGGCCTCAAGCTTCTGTACAGAAGACTAGTATCATCATTGGGCTGATTCGTGGTTCTATATGTCCTTAACAAAATATGTATGGTTTTATTGAATGCAAGATGGGCCGCATTACAAGATGTGCTATTTGGACCAACGGCCGGAGATCCAAAGGCGTTTCCCTATACGTACAATAAGGAAAGAAAATGCGACAAAATGCAGAAAGTTCTAAATGCAGTATTTAAAGACAAGGGAAGAGTCTCGTTACTCAGAGGAAGTGGCTTCATTATCCAACCACTCCATGATGACATTCACAGAGTCATCTTTGAGAAAAGAATTTGTCAGATCTGGTTCTATCGGTGAAGTGACATCTTCTTCAGACAACCATTTAGAGTTCTGGTTGAAGTAGGCATTTAAAGGATTATTGAACATTTGAAACCTCCCTTTCCAAGTTGGAGAACCGATAAACGAGTTATTCGGGCTGTTTCGGCCTCTCAGGCGTCCCAGGCTTTTGCCTCGGCCTCGGCCTGTTGCCTTTGGGACAGATTCATCTATGTGATGTTTATGATATCCCAAGCCCATTCTATGCGAGTTAGCTTTTAACTGCAGGGGGTATTTATCCCTTGACTGTATTTACCTAGACCTTTTCCAGGGTTAAACCCATATGCCAGTAATATCTTAGCTGGTAAGAGATTAGCTTCTGAGATATATGGGGTTCTCAATCTTGTTCTTGCCGGGGTATGAACTGTTGCTACCAATTCTAGGGAATGATAGCTTGCTTCTGTCTTCACTTCGGGTTCAACATATGGAATGGCACAGTTTTGGTATGTCTGGAGGTCGACTTCTCCATGTATGATAATCACCTTCCCATCCACTACAAAGCGTACTTTTTGATGCAAGCTCGAAGGGACGGCTCCTGCTGTATGGATCCAAGGCCTTCCCAGCAAGAATCCGAATGTACTGGGCAGATCCATTATTTGGAAGTTTATAGAGAATTTTGTCGGGCCGATGAATACGTCAAGCTCAATCTCGCCCACCACGGTCTTCCTCATTCCGTGGAAAGCTCTCACAGCCGTTTTGGATGCCTTAATCGTTTCCTCATTGATTCCCAGCCTTCTTAGGGTAGCCAAAGGACAAATATTGAAGGCTGATCCATTGTCGATCAATACATGTGCCACTCTTTTCCCGTTACATTGCGCGGAGATATATAAGGCCTTGTTGTGCCCTCTTCCTTCCATGGGGAAGTCCTCGTCAGAGAAGCTCAATTGGTCTTTTAAAAGGATCGCCCCCACAAAGTCCCCTAATTGTACCTCGTTAATTGTTTCAGGGATATGTACTTCGTTGAGTATTTTCAACAGTGCGTTCTTGTGCTTCTCTGAGTTGATGAATAAATCTAGCAAGGATATTTGAGCTGGCATCTTCCTCAGCTGCTCTATTACTTCGAACTCGCTAGTTTTGATGATTGATATGAGCTTTTCGGCGTCTTCCTTTGAGACTTCCTTTTTTTCGGATTCGCCTTCCCTAGGGGCATAAAACCGTCCAGACCTCATTACCGCGTCTACTTCTTTAGTCCCATAGTCCCAATGGACTGCTTTAGGATCGTATTCTTCTACTGGAGGGACTTCTATAGTTACAGTCGTCTGATAAGACGTCTCTGGTTCAGCCGTGTTGTCTGCTTCTTCTTACGGCAATTGAATCACAACAGGTTTGACTAGGTAGTCTTTCACCCTGCTCATGCTATCAAGTTCTTCCAATCTGATTACCACTGTCGTAGCGACTTCGACCATTGATACGGTGTCGTCAAGCCCTTTTGAAAAAAGTTCTTCTACGTCCTTCGAGGTCTCTGGTTGAGAGAGATCATCCATACCTCCCCATCCGTCTGATATGATGTCATCAATTTTTTGATAAAAGCTGGAAGGGGCTGAATATTTCACTTTGAAGCTGTACCCCCCAGAATCTTGACCAAGGTTGTCTACAATTTCGCCCTTTTCAAGCGCGTTGGCCATAAATTTGCGGTCCGCTAGACTTCGTCTCTTGGCTTCCAGTTCGTCCTTTTCGAATTCTTCTTCTAATTGAGTGACCGGCCTAAGACTGTCTACCAGATTCTCGTGTGGGATACCCCAGGTGCTACCCTGTTCAGTTTTGATCACGAAGTAGCTTCCTTCCAAAGATAAAGAAGCTTCAACTCCTTCGAATTCTTCATTGGTGATATCGGACATTATCTCTAAGCTCATCATTTTGGCAATGCATAGTTTCTTTTCGTCAGCAGAGATCTCTCCTGCTTTTGGGTATGACGAAGCGGCTGCTAGCAAGTCGGTCAGCTTAGGCACGTCTACCTTCAGCTTAAGGTAGTCTTCCTCCGCTTCAGTAAATATCGCTCCTACTGCTTGATGATCTGGAAGTGGGTTTTCTTGTACATTTGGGGCCACATTGTCAAACTTCATAATCTGACTGTCAATCAGAGCTTGCACCTTCAGCTTAAGGATATAACAGTTGTCCAATTATGTCCTCTCTCGCCCATGTGGTAGACACAGGTTTGGTTCTCGTCAAAGCCATGATATTTAACAGGGTTTACCATAGGCGGTTCTTTTACCACCAGGCGTTGCTCTAGCAGCACTGGGAGCAACTTGGATAAAGGCCTCGGGAGATAAGAAAATTGCTTCTGGGGTTGCCTTCTTCTGGGCTCTTGTACTTTCGGTGCCGACCAGGACGATCATCCTTTGGTCTGATTGGAATTGCCAAACGGCTTGAGCTTGTGGGGATCTGGTATAAATGCTATGTCAAGTCTGTCTTCTCTTTCCTTTTTTAAGGGATACTGCTTTCTAGAAGCTTCATGAGGCTTTCTTTTTCTCAGGGCCCATTCTAGCCTTTCAGCAACCTTAATCAAGTGTGCAAACGTTTGACATCCGGAAGTATTCAGCCTGTCAAAGTACTCGTAGGGGAGCGCTTTTAGGAATAAGTCAATCAGCTCCTCTTCTAGGATTGATGGCTTTACTTGGGTAGCCAAGGCTCGCCACCTCTGGGCATATGTCCTGATTAATTCGCATCTCACCTTTGAAGTTCGTAGAAGGTCTTCTCTTGTTGGGGCTGTAGCCGTGTTGAACTTGTACTATCTGAGGAAGTCTTCTGCAAGATCCTCCCATCCGTCATAATCTTCTAGGTCTAGCTCAATGAACCAAGCCAGAGCGGGGCCAGCCAAACTCTCTTGGAACGTGTTCATCAACAGTGGAATGTAATCCGAATAGTGTGCCATCTTGCGCAGGTAATACTTGAGGTGGGCACGGGGACAGCCTGTCCCGTTATACTTTCTTATGAACTCTGGCTCCTTATAGTCAGGAGGAGTCTCTACTTTAGCAAAATGAGATATTTTGTTGAAGCGAGCTAACTCGTAACCTTGGCTACTCAAGCACTCCTCGATCTTGGCCAACCTTTTAGCCTCTGCTTCGGTTTTCATAGTCTGCTTCCCCTTCTCTTCCTTCTCGAGGTTGATAACAATAGGCGAGGCCTTTTGTTGTGACCGGCTGTTTGGTTCATGGATGTCCTCCTCTGCACGTTGGGTATCCCTCGTCACCTCCTTATCTTTTGTATCAGGTACAAAAGAAGGACCTGCGTTGTTCTGGTTATGACCCGTTGTTTGTTTAGCTTGGGTAGCTTCCAGCATTGCCTTGATGTCGGCCATCATAGTTGCTAGGGCAGTCATTTGGGATTCCAACATGCCCACACGCGGAGTCAATTCTTGTTGCTCCATTCTTGTCTTAAGGCGAGTACGGAAACGATGTGTTGGTAATTTCGTGATGGGAGTGTACCTGTTTCAGAAGGATTCCTAGTGAGTATTTCTTTTGTCTTTGCCAAAAAGAAGCAGTTAATTCTTTTAGTTGCATGCTTCTTGTCGGTAGATGGGAAAAAGGGCTACCTCGTGAGCCTTAGCCTCATGTAAGTAGTTCTTTTAATCATTTTCCGACAAGAATTCACGAAATTAAAAGAAGCGTAATTTCTGACGATAGTTTTTATGCATTCGCAAAATGTGTTCACATTCATGCTCATGTGTCCAAAATATTATCACAACAAGAATGAGAATGTATGAGAAGGTATCACAATGCTTGCTTATTTTACACTTGACAGAATAGTCTATTCAAGTTTAGGACGCTTGAGGTCTAGGGTATCCTCATCGTCCCAGTATGGATTCCCCTCTTCAGTTTGGGGCTCCTCATCCTCTGAATATGATAGCGGTCCCATGTCTTCGGGTACGTACGGTACAATGTATTCGGGTATGTAGGGCTCGACAAGGCTTCGTCTGGTTGCTTTAAAATGCTGAATGTATTTCGCAGTGGCTCCATGAATGTTTTCTTCACGAGTCATGTTTTCTGGCCAACTTATTTCTTCGGCCTGAGAATTCTTCAAAGAGCGTATGATGGATGTCACTTTGGCTTCAAACTGTCTCTTCTCCTCCTCCATGAGAGTCTTGCTCGGTTTGTCAAAAGAAAAGATACCAGGTTGTGGTGGAGAAGGAATCTCCTGTAGTGCCCCAAACTGTCGGATCACCCTCTTTGGATAGTATGCGGTAGCGCCCGTGAATCCTAGCAAGGGGACTGGACCTTTGTCATCACAGGCCAATCTGACTTTGCCCAGCGTTGGTAACCTTAGCCGCCATCGGAGTTGTTCGGGCTTTAGAACTTTAAGGAAGTTTTTCCACTCTATGAAGTTGAACTTAGGAATACGTGTATGTGTTCTAACAAAAGTTTTAAGAGGATGTGCATCAGGGATGATTTCAGTGAAACCCATGCGGATGTGGAATTGTCTGATATGGGATGTGAACCACAGATACAAAAGATCACTAGAGGCTCTAAAGATTCCCTTTTTTATTTTTCTTGAAGCGATTTAAGGAAAGGAAGGTTTCGGCAAGGATGATGTTTGAGTAATCCCACCCACAACAGACTTGTCTGGCTACTACAGCCATGATAGGGTCGAAGGTGACAGATGAGATTGGGAACAGCACAAAGCTGAAGAATGCCAAGACAAAGGCTCTACCAGATTTGGTTCCTTTAGCAGCAGGGAGGCAGGAAAATCGGTCTATAAGGAAAAATAGGGAGATTCGTCCAGAATTGCTTTTTGCATCTGCTTTGACTTCGCTTAGGCTTGTGTCAAGGAATTCAGCCACCTGACTGAGGGGTTCAAATCCTATGGGGGGTCGAACGAGTGTGTGAGTGAACTCAACTCCGATGACGGCACTGTACTACTCGATAGTGGGAGTAATCACCAGTCCTTCCTGTCGCGACCCGTCCGAAAGCGGACGCGGCTAATGGATTACCGATCGCAGATCTTGTATCGGCGCGAGCCCTCCCAGGCCCATACCAAATCGCGGCGGGAATATATATATATTTTTTAAGGATTCGACGATAAGAGATGATCGCTTTCGACCTTCGATATGGTCGTGGTGGCATGTGCAAATTGTGCATGCATTTGGAGTCGCCACCGGTCTTTCTCGGAGGGTAGACCGGAAACCTTACTGATCGATTGGGAGAGATCGATCAATTCTGCAGAACCAGAGATTTTGGGTTCGGGGTCTTGGTTACGCCGGTGTCATTACCAACGCCCTTTCGGTACCTAACGCGAGTGATTTTCCTAGCTAAGAGTTCATGCAGGCGCAATTTTAGGTGAGGTAGGCTTGATTCAGGGTTTCATGCAGATTGGGCGAATATTCCTATCAATCACAATCAATTTAAATGAAAGCGCAAACAAGTGCATAAATGAATCACATCCATGCACATCAATTCAAGTCAAAGGCCTCCTAGTATAGCCATAAGGGCTTAGGGAAGGCGTGATTTAGGACCAGGGGCAAAATGGGAAGATTTGGGAACGATTAGCCCGAAGGGCAAAATTGTCAATTTTTGGAAGATTTGGATACCGAATTACCCAAAATATTCCCTAGCCAGTTGATTGTGGCCGTTTCCCATTTTTGGGATTTTTCTGGAATTTTAGAAACCGATTTACCATTCGAGTAGTAAAATCGTCATTTTTCTAAAAGTGAGAATGAAAAGTGGAAATCTCAGACATAAGGTTCAGCCACCTATCTGGCCCATCGCCAATTTCTAAGCAATTTCCACGATTCATCAGAATATCAAAGACGATTTACCCTTTGAGGGGTGAAATCGTCATTTTGGATTAAATGGGAGAAAATCCCAAAAAATGAAAACAAATCAATTTTTTTTGTCATTTTCAGCCTTGGAAAATTTTTAGAATTTTTTTAGGAATTTTCTGTAAGTTTTCTCAATTTTTTTTGGATTTTTCTTTAGTTTTTCATTTTTTTGGCATTTCCTGATCGATTTTTATTATTATTTTTTTTATTATTTTCGAAAAATATTTTAATAAAAAGCATGTCTTTGACAATAGATGACACTCAACCAGATAAATAAGCTAACCACTAGACTGAAACAAATACATGCAAATCAAGTCTATAAAGGCAATATTTTAGAAAAATAATTCTGATATACGAATCGGATACGTAAAACATACCGGATTGGATACCGGCCTTGAATCACCAGCCTCAGTCTACAACCATTCTTCGTGCGCTTCACCTCAGTCACCAAGCCATCATTGAGCTTCCATCGCCATGGGCATCATCATCAGTCGCCACATTGTAATATCAAAAATGGTGCATCAAAACCTTTGGAACGTGCACTTACTCAAAGTAGATAGTCAGCAAAGTTCAGCCAGTTAAAGGATAAAACGAGTGTCTTGAATTAAACTCTAATTATCGTGCTAATTTATCTACTAAGACATGCATAATATTCAGACATTCACAAGCGAAGTTAAAACTAAGTCATATGAATTAAACATGGAAGACAAACCGACAATCAAACACATATAAAGCCTAATTGAGACAATATAAGCAAATAAATGCATTTTCTATCTATTTCTTTTTTTTGGCATTTTATGAAATTTTATGATTTTTGAGATTTTATTTTTATTTTTATTAATAAAGAATAAAGGAACCGGGTCCGAGTCGGGTTCTTAGACCCGACCCGGACAAGACCGAGCCCAGGCCTTCATGGCCTGGGTTCGTAGATGGACTGGGCTCAAGAGAGGAGCCCAGTCGGTGGACCTCCAAAAAGGAAGGCCTAAGATAGGCCCAAGCAAAATCAAGTGGCTGGCCCGACTACACAAATAAACCCAGACCAAAGAGTAAACTGGCCCAAGACTTAAACAACTGCTCTGCCCTATTTACCATCTTCTTCCTCGTGCGAGCGTCTTCTGCGACGTCCCGCGGTGACTATGCTCCTTCAACGCCAACAGCCTTCCCTCGCCTCTCCGTTGCAACGCCGGGATTTGATCAAATAGCCGACACTCACCGGCCGCGACTGACCGTTGGAGCGATGTCCCACCCCAACATTACCGTCGGCCGTCCATTACCACCAACCAATGATCCTGGACAGCAGATCGGGAGGAGAAACACCAAACCAAACACCACGGTGCACCCACTGGTTCGGCAAAGAAAGGGCGTCTGAGGCAACGGGGGAGGCGGAGCAGTGATGGACAGAAGTCTGGCCCGAAATAGGGCAGCCTCGGCGGAAACAGGAGAGGTTGGTCGGGGGCTCTTCGCGGCTCCTACCGGCGGCGACCGACTTCCACAGGTTGAGGGATGACGTGGGAGTTGGGAGTGGCCAATGGGGTGGTCGGCGAATCAGTAGAAGAGCTGGAACAGAGACAAAGCAAACCGGGGTCCGAAACAGGGCAGAAGTGTCAGAGCTCGAGTTCACGGCTATTCAGGGGTTGTCGGACGGTGAGATGGGTTCGCGGCTGACGGAGGGACGACGTCGTGGAGATGGCAGATGTTTGGAAGTGGCTGTGGGCGGAGGAGTCGCGCGAACAGCCCACCGAACCAGAAACAGGGTATGGCGTCACGAGGTTGGTTTGGCGGCGGTTCAGCGGCTTGCGACTGTCGGGACGGTGGCAACGGAGTGCTGGGGGAGTGGCGAGGGTCGGTGATGGTCTGGTGAGGTGGTGGCCGCACAAGATGGCCGGCGGAAGGGGGATGGACAGCCTCTGGAGGTGAAGAACAGCTGCTATAGCCACGGCAGTCCTAGACCTGAAACGGAGTAGGGCTGTTCGCTGGCTTTCTCTGGTGGTTTTCGGCGGCTCCAAAGCGGTCCGGCTTGGTGCGACGGTGACAGAGGAGGTGGAGGATGGTCGGGTCCCCTCGTCGTTGGGGGGATGCCTTCAACTAAAAATAGAGGATGAAGAAGAAGACCCGTGGGCCAAGGTGTCGCGGGAAAACCAAAAAAAAAGGGCAGAGATGGGGAGCGGCCGTGGGAAAGAAAAGAAAGAAAAAGAAAAAAAAGAAAAAGAAAAAGAAAAAGAAGAAAAAAAAATGAAAAGGAGAGAAAGAGAAAATAAAATATAATAAAATAAAATAAATAAATAAAAAGAGAGATAAAATCATTAATTAAACACACACTTTTTCTTTTTGCTTTTTCTTTTAAATGATGATGTTTCACATTTTCCTTTTAATTATTACTAATATTTTTGCCAAATTCAATTTTATGGTGATCAGAGAACACCTAAAATCGAACCTGAATTTTACTTTTTTATGAGGTCAGAAAATAGACAAAATAAAAATAAAAATATCGACTATTTTTATATAATTTTGTGACCTCAAATATTATTTTCCTTGATTTTCTTTTTTTGTATTTTTCGAAAATATTAAAAAAATGAAAATTATGAAAATTATTTTTTTGGTCAAAATGGTTCCTAAGGCCAAGCCAAGGCTTCCAAAGTTGATTTTGTGATTTTATGAACTTTTTTTGATATTTTTAATTAATTTTAAAGGATAAAAATCACAATAATATATGGTCAAAAATTAGGTGTCAACAGCTGCCCCTCTTTGAGAGGAATCTCGTTAGAGGTTTCTCTCAAAGATAAGATGACACCTGATTCTTAACCCACTCAATTGGAAAAGGAGAAATGCCATGACATCGGACCCTTAAGGCCCTTTGATGAAATCTCGAATTAATCCCCGGTTCGCTCTAACCATTGGAACATGGGCCGGAGTGAGAGAGACTTACCTGAAGCTCACCTGTCGGATGCTGCCAGTTGCGACAACTTTCAAGCAGATACCTAGGACTCATCATTCAGGATATCCTAGGGAGATTAAACTCTGACCTGTATGGTAGGTCATACCATCATGGGATTCCTAATTGATAGGAATCTAAGGAAGACGCGTCCCATTTGGGATTTGCCAAGGATTTTGATCCGTATGGTGGATCGGACCATTGAGTTGACCAGTTAAGTGACTTTTACTATTGGGTTGACCCTTCAGGCGGTTTCTACCGTTGTGTTGACCCTTCAGGCGGTTTCTACCTCTGATTTGATCCTTCAGGCGGTTTCTACCTTTGATTTGACCCTTCAGGCGGTTTCTACCTTTGTTTGACCCTTTAGGCGGTTTCTACCTTTGTTTGACCCTTTAGGCGGTTTCTACCTTTGTTTGACCCTTTAGGCGGTTTCTACCTTTGTTTTGCTTTGAAAAGGGGTCTCATGACGAGGGTTTTCCACGTCCGATGAGACTGTCTGATTTTTGAAAAGGGGTCTCATGACGAGGGTTCTCCACGTCCGATGAGACTGCTTGATTTTTTTGAAAATGGGTCCTAGGACGAGGGTTCTCCACGTCATGCTAGGACTTGGGTCTGTTGAGGCGACATTCTGGGAGCTGGGTTCTCCAGGTATCCTGCAGAAAGTTTAAACCTGAAAGATTTTTCTTCACCAAGAAAGTGTTAATAATCTTTGGGAAGACAATAATTGTCCAATTGACAAAATTTTATGACTTAAGTTTTAGTCATGAAATGTGCATTTTGATGCTGGAGGTTATCCAAAGCATTCTTGCAACATGCAAATGTGATCACAAATCCCTTGCACGGAAAATCTGGATCAAACAATTTGAAATTTCCAAAGAGAGTTTGTTCAAAACATCTATTGGAGAATTTCTCATCCAAGAGGGCTCCTCATCGCTCTGTGATAATGGTCTTTTGTAAGGAATGCGCTCAACTTCCTACTAACCTGTGCCTAGGTTTTAGGATCATTCGCAGCGCATACATTTTGATCGATCGGGAGGTCTTCCACGGGACTGTAATGTTAGGTTTGGATATTGGTTTTCAAGGGGGACCCGCTTTGGAGTCGAGGCCATCGAATGAAAGTCTTCACCATCTGCTCCGGGTTTACAAGTCAAGAACCCTGCAAAATGAGAAAGAAATAGTCTTGCTCGTACTTCTTCGAGCTAAGCTATATGTTAACCCAAGTGTCTTAGTCGGAGAAGACTGTTTCGGGGTTGTAACATTGGTAGGATTGGGGACTGAAAAAGGCTTATTTTTGGCCCAGAATTCGTGACGGGTTTGACATTGGTGATCATTGCTGATTTGCCTCCTGTCATTTCCTTTCTGCATTTTTAATCTCTGAGGTGCGCAACCGATTTTGAGGTGTGCACCAGCTCTTTAAAGAGCGTCTCTTGTTGCATTCAGAGACTGACTCTCTCTATGTCTTTGTTCTGCGCTCGACACCATTTGGGGGGTAGTCTTTTTGATCTGACTCCTTTAGGGGTCTTTCTCTCTTCCCAACTAGGCTTCATTGGGGATCAAGCAAACAACTTGCATGGGCATCAGCCTTGCTTTTACCAGGCACTTCGCTTTTTCTTGATGCCGAGGATTTTTTTCTCATTCTCATCTCTTTTTTTTTTTTGAAACCCCATTTTTCTCATCCTCATGGGATCATGTTAGACATATAGTCTAAACATGCTTTAAATATCATTCCGGGAATTCTCTTCGTAATCCCTGAGTCTTGAACTCTTCCATTTTTGAAGTGGTGCGGCATCCGTCTTGGAATGATCACCAATGGGTTCATGAAATGAATTTGCAGGCTCAAGTTGGTTGTGCAAAGGATTCGGTGTGTGGGATAGAAAAATGAATGCTTCTCATCATCCTATGGCACTTGGATTACCATATAAACAACACACAAAGATTAATGTTAGTCCGAGCAAGAAAATTTCTAACCATTTTCTCCTGATGCTGCTGGACTCACCTCCATTTTGCCCCCGTGTGGGGTGGTTCTTGACAGGGTTAAGAGTGAAAACCGCCGTTCAAAGGGGTTACCAACGGTCACCTGTAGTGTTTGGGGGATATGAAACGAATGCCTCCGTCGTCCCAACCCATGTAATCGCTGCGAATGGTCCCTATCTCCGTAGGTCCAGATTTTGCTGTCTGATTCGCTCTACTTCTCTCTTAAGTGTGTATAGGACATGTCTGGACTAGGCTTTGCCTCTCGTCTTTTGAGAAAACGTCCTTTTGAAAGTTTTGAACTTTTGATTGGAAAAAATCTCTTTCATTTTCTCCAAAAATTTTACCCGTCAATGGGATTTTATGATGCACCATGCATGTTCTTATTCATGTTCAGACAACCTCCTGTTTTAAAACATGAATGCCAATGAAGTTTGAATTCCATGTCTTTTCTAGACATTAGATTCTGAAAGCTTTTCTTTTTTATTTAACATCTTCAATGGATTGGGGAAAGGGATGCTTACCTGTCCCCCGCGGCTGCGGATCCCTGCAAATTGTAAAAGAAGTATATCATTGTAGGTTCACAAATTTTTCAAAAATCGAAACGATACATCCTACCATTGGTCATGTACTCTGACGAGTAGTACATGGGATGTAAGAACTTGTTCCTCTGCAAGGCGACTCCCCTGCCAAGGGTAGACAACAAGTATCAATTCATATCCTCGAATTCAAGACAAATTGGGACGATACAACTTTACTCTTGATTTTCATCCCATTCTGATGTGGCGTGTTGATATGAACAACATCTATCAAATCCGCCTATCCATGCTTGGAGTGTTTGTAACATCACTGGTTCATCTGCCCCCAGCTGGGCAGCGTCTGTTCTGCTATTTGAACGCATGACTCCTTAAGTGATTTATCCATGTTTATCATCTGAGAAGGAAAAGAAAGAAGACATTATTTCGGTATCCGATTGGAGATCGTTTAGGAACGATACATCGTTTTACCAAATGGGTGGCTTCGCGGCCAGATGCATTTTGCATTGAAGGGGTGGATTCCATTATGCTCTGCGAACGATGATCATTGCTTGGGGAGCTCGCCCATGAGCTTAAAGATGCTCAAAAGGTAAGGCGGATCTTCGTACGACTAGTTTTAAGCGTAAATGAGAAATGCCCCCATGGGAGCCTTACAATGGGATTGCCAATACATTCATTCAGGCTATTCATCCTCTTTTCTCCGAACATTTTTTTACAAATCGCGCCTTGAATCAAACACCTGATCGTCGGCTCTGTATCACTATTGCAAGAGTCCGCCAGCTTCAGGCTGATCGAGCCAGAAATTGAGTTCCTCTCCAAGGAAATCGCTCGAATCTCCGAGCCATTGATGCTCAAGTCGAGTGTCACCGACCGCTGGCGATAGATCACTCTCGCCTTGGATGATTTGATTCCTCGAGCTGGAACATCCCTTGTTGACCGGCAAATATGTAGACATGTCCCATGTAAATGTTGGATTTGCCATGGGAAGAGCACTAGCAACAGGTTGGTACTCAAATTGGGGAGTTCCTATTTGCGGGAACTGCGGTATATACACTTGAGGGGTATTGAGACTGCTTGGTGGAGCGTTCTGATTTGGGTTAGAGGAGTCGGTGACATGGTTGCTGGTCTCGTCAACACCGAAACATGGTTGGGTGTTCCCGGCTCTACAATCATCGTGGTTGCAGTTATGACCAACATTTAAGTTCGAACCAGCTCCATCCGAGCTTAGTGTCACCCGTCCCTCTTTTAGCAACCTCTTGAAATATCCAAGGTGGCTCGCGACGTTAACTTTAGAGAGTCCCGGCACGTTCAGGATTTCGTGTATGCGCGTTGATCGTGCCGTGTCGATCCCCAGCTGTCGAACTGTATCAACAAATTTCTGATGGAGTTCAGCAGTCCAAGAAAATCGCGCTTTCTTGTCAACAAGAACAGCTCGCCGACTAATCTCTATGAGATCTGATTGTGTTGGAAACTGCTCTTGTAAGCCTTCGACGGTATCTGACTGCACCGGAAGACATTGCGAAAGGCATTGTAACATATGAGCACTACCAATCTCTAGAAGTGGCTCTTCGGAGAATATTTCACTGATGAGAATATGGTTATTGCAATCAAGGCAAGTGGCGCTGCTCAGTGCTTCCTCATATCTAGCGCTTTCTGTTCGAAGCTTTTCATTTTCTTCTTTCAGAATCGCTAGCTCTTGCTGTCTATGTAGATTCCCCAGCCGGGCTCGTTTGTTACGAAACCACTTATTGACCTTCCCAGGCTCCCACCCTAACTCTCGACCTAGCTCAGCCCTCTGCTTCTCATCTGGATGGGGGCATTCCTCGAAGAAAAAATCAAGCTCCCGGTCTTGACTTGAAGTATGGTGAAGGGGATGTTTTCCTTTCTGACGCTGATCACTGCTATGGGTATTGTTTTCATTACCACAACCTTGAGTTTCATCGTTGGAAGTGTCAATCTCCATGACCATCGTGCCGGATTCGGTCCCGTGATCTTCAAATTCTTCCAGCAGTTTAAGCTCGGAGACTTCCAAGTCGGGTGTTTCCAACAAATGACGGTATCCTTGGAACATTTTGGATCGAAGTATCACTGACTGATCGTCGCAGAAGTCATCTGATCCTTCGAAATATTGATGCATGGGTTGGGTAGTATCGCTCGACTGGTTCTTCGAGCTGGAACCTCCATTTCTTCTCGAGAACATGAGAGGGGAGTTGATCGATTGACCCCCATAAGCATCTCCTACTTGGGAATTAGGGAAACAAAAATGCTCAACGCATTCCCTTGTTAGATCCTTTGAAACCACATGCCCTAGTTCGGCAAGTCCTTGGGCACTAAGCGCAGAAAGCTCATTAGTAAGCGGAAAAACAGCGACGGATGGGTGCTGCACCTGCTGCATCTGTGGCACACACTCTTGAAGAAAATTGGGATGACTCAGATGAATATTCTGATCAATTTCCCAATAAGTGTTGAATTTGTAACCGAGGTTAGCATGACGCTGTCTTAGCGCTCTTCTGTAACAACCGAGGTGATTTGAGACCATAGCCTTGGTAAGTTCTGGTGCATTCAGGGCCTCCATTACTTTCTTCGGGCGTGCATAGTCGAGCCCTATTCGCCGAACCACGTCTAAGAACTTGCGGTGAAGCTCAAGGGGCCACGCGAAAATCTTCTTCTCTTGGTTCAGAATAGCGTTGACAGCTTGACGGCTGATCTTTAACCCTTCTCGAGCAGGATCTGATCCTGCCCGAAGCCGTTGTGGAGAAGACTCTTGGGCTCTGACGTGGTGACTCTCATCATAGTGGCATATATTCCCTCCTTCAGAAGGCACTGGCACTATCTTTGTGGGATTGATTTGTTCATGCACATCACCAGTATTTTCGATCATAGCAGAGGGCTTAACGGGAAACAATCTACTGAGAGTGGTAGGGCCACCGCAGTTAGGGCAGACAATAGTGCTAAGAACTTCTTCATACCTCACGTTCTTTGTTCGAAGCTTCTCGTTCTGTTCCTTTAGAAATGCGGTCTCCCGTCGTTTGTACTGCTTACTCAGCTTGGTTCGTTTATTTTGAAACCAATTCAAGATCCTCAAAGGGCTCGTCCCTAGTTTTTGACCCAACTTCTTCCTCTGTTCTGTGTCCGGGAAAGGGCATCCCTTGAAGATAGCTTCAAGTATCTGGACCTCATCCGGAGTGTAGAGCTGGCGACGCTTTCTTTTCTGGCGCGGATCATCGTCGCTGGCGTCTTGGTCGCTGAGGGCTTGAGTCTCCTGGATGGTCGAGTCGATTTCCATATCCTTCGTGACGAATTCATTTCCGAGGTCTTCAAATTCCTCTAGCCGTTCAAGTTCGGAAACATTCAGGTCAGGCGTTTCCAACAGATGATGGTACCCCTTGAACATTTTGGGTTGAAATGTCTTTTCCTGATCTTCGTTCGCTTGATCTTCTCCACCCTTTCTCAGATGTTCGCCCTCTCTGTAATTATCAGAGATTAGGCGTGTTCCAAGAAGCGTCGCTTTGAAATCGAGTAACGAGCGTCTGACGGGCGTTCCTTTCGAGACTTCGTGATTCCCCCCGTCCGTTCTTACTCTCTCTTGCCTGAGTGGAGCGTGCAGATTTCCTGTGTCGACTTTTGCTTTATCGAGCATTACGCCTGTCCCCCTAGCTCGGTCTCCAAAGTAATAGGTCCGCCGGCCTTTAGATGTTGTTACCTTTTCTAAGCCCGAAATCACGGGACAGAGGTGGATCTGTGACTCACCAGGGATGTATTAATGAGGCTTGATTAGCCCTGCTGCGTATAGAAAAATTATTGCAGCTTTCCCTTTCTCGTTCGAGCGTTAAAGGGCGAGAGGTTGACATCGAGGAGATTAACATTTCGATCTAACCTCTCAAACACTCCTCCATCATTCCTTCTTTTCTCTGTCGTTGAATCGCAGATGGCTTCCTCTCCTGTACCCGCTGCCTCAGCCGAAGCTTCAACCCAATGGGAGAGGTTTTATCACCTCTTGGGTAGAGGTTATGGCTACATAAACAGTCATCCTGAAGCTGAGGTTGAAGTTCGTACTCTGATTCCGGCCCTGGATACTGGGTGTATTGAAGGTACGAAACTTCAAAGGGAGTTTGTGATCTTCCCAACTCTCTTCAACAATTTCCTGCAGGCTTATGAAGTTGCTAGTCGGGAGGTCACTTTGGCTGGTATCGTGCGAGCCCGCTATCAGGACCGAACTGAGTCCCTGATGTTGGCCATGCTGACGGCCGATAACCATAAAAGGGCTGTTGAATACGCCCACTCCCAGGTTTCGATGTTGGTCCGTGAGAGGGACAACTTGGTGGAGCGTCTGGCTCTTTTTGACACCGCCTTTGAGCAAGATCAGCACAACCTCGTGCTGAGGTTCCAGTGTGCCTGGTTGGAGGAAAGGCTTGAAGACCTGAGCATGGATATAGCTCGCGGGAGGGTGCTGGCTCAGGACTTAGAGCTTGAGTTCGAGTACTATGAGACCAAGGTGAACGACCTTAAGGAGAAATGTCGCCTCCTTTTCTTCAAGCTTGTAGACCTCGATTCCCAGAGTGTGGGTTGTAAGCAAGGCATGGATAGCATGGAGAATCAATTGAGCTCATTTGTGATGCTCATTAGAACTCACTTTGGATTTACGGTTCCTCCTCAGTAGTCTGTTTGTAAAGTCTCCTGTTAAGTGCTATAAATGAGAGTGTATGTACATTTCCGCTTATCCTTCGCAAGATTCAATATTGCCCTTGGTTTCGCAATCATAGTGTTTGAGGCAACTGACGATCTTTCCGCTTTCGAGCCCGCTCACGTTATGTTTGTAACCTATGCTGTCACGTTTGCCTTCGTGCGCTTGGTCGATTTACCTCGAACCCATCGTGACAAAAGATTGTTGTAGCTAAACATGATGATGTTAGCAAGCATCATTGTGTGAAATCAACCCTAGGCCTTAAAGAAGAAAGGAACTGCTCCGATTGAAACTTTACAATGCGCAAATAGGAAATAAGTTCTACTTGTGTACAAGCCCCCCCTTTTCTCTGGGTATGTTCGATCACCATCCCATCATGTCTGGGTTCAGGTGCGCGGTCATCGACTCCAGATCATGGCCGTAAAGGTTTGCTAGCCTCCTCCTGATGGATTCTTCGAACTGTGACCACCATCTTTGTTTGAGAAGAAAAGAGGAGGGTCGACCTCTTTCCTATCAAAAGCGTGTCTCACTCAGAGATCAGGGAAGCAAAATTGTTCGAAGTGTTCCCCCACTAGATCATCTGAGATCATATGCCCTAGTTGGGCGAACTCCTGAACATTAGACGTCGTGGGTGGATCAGCAGCAGGAAGAGCGCCGGTGGACGGCCGCTGCTCGAGCGGGGAAGTGTATATTTGTTGCACCTGTGGCACGTATTCTTGAGGAACATTAAGATGACTGATAGGGCTATATTGACCAATTCTCCAACAGTTGGTGGTAGAGCTACCGGCTTGGTTGGTATCGAGACTCGGCAGGGCTCTTCTTGAGGCATGGCTGTTGCATTCGTAGCCGTACCTAATGTTCAAGTTCGAGTCGGGCTCTTCTAGGCGCCGTGCGGCATGACGCCGTCGTAGTTTCCTGCGGTAACCATTAAGGTGGTTTGCGACTAACCTTCTAGCGAGCCCTGGTTCATTCATGACCTCATGTACGCGTGTTGGACATAATGAATCATTCCCTATTTGGTGAACCGCATCAAGGAATTTTCTGTGAAGCTCTGGAGACCATATGAACTTCTTTTGGCGACTCAGGATAGCATCCGTGACTCGGCGATCATTCCTCGATTCACTCTCGGCGGGGTTTGGTTGTGCCAGAGGTTGTTGCAGGGGAAGCTGGTTGACTTCGAACTGGTCCGTGGTGATAGTAAGCCCATTGTCAGGGAAATTGTAGTAACGCGCCTCCCCTCTTTCCAAAGATGGTTTGAGGGAGTGGGGTGGCGGACGACCACCTGCGATTCTCATAGAAAACTTATCACGGAACATTTCGCGAGTGTCGATAGAACCACCGCAGTTAAGGCAAGCGGCGTTGATGAGGACTTCCTTACACCACATGTTTTCTGCTCGAAGCTTGGCGTATTCTTCTTTTAGAGTTTCGAGCTCTTGACACTTTCCCCGAACCACTGATCTGGCTCGTCTGTTTTGAAACCAGTGCTTGACCCTTAAGGGTTCCATCTCTAATTCCCGGGCTAATTTTCTTCTTCGTCTCGTATCCGGGTAACGGCACTTATTGAAGGCGGCTTCGAGTATCTGGATTTCCTTCTCAGTGTAGAGCCGGCGACGTCTTCTTCCACGAGATGGGACATCGCCGCTGCCGTCGTTGTTGCTGCTACTGTAGTCGTCGCCATCACTGTCATCGTCGCTGCCCTGATCCTGAACCTCGTTGCCAGCAGGGTTGGGTAGTATGGTTTCGACATCTGGCTCGATCCCAAAGACTTCGAGTTCTCCCAACTGCACATTACCTAGGACATTTGGGTCAGTCATCTCCAACAAATGACTATGACTGTTAAACATACTGGATCAAGAAAAGGTTTGTTCGTCCTCTTTTATTCACCCGAGGTCTTGTAATCCTCTTCCTATGTTTACTCTCTCTAAACTTTCTTTTGAGTGACTTTGCGTATTCAGGAGTCGCTCTTCGAGCATGGAAGACGATCACCAGGCGAGCGCTCTTCTAGAGATTTTGAGTTTCTCGTCTTGTCATCTTCCTTCCTTTTCATGGTGGAGAGATCACGGATCGCTTTTCTTTCCTCGATAGCCGAACCTGTCCCCCACTATCTCTCAAAAGACTAAATTACGTCCACCACCCGCTCAGCTTTTCATCATGACAAAGCTATCAACCCTATCGCGGCTCCTTCGATATCTGCGCTCGACTCCCGCTCCATCTCAATAATGGTGGAATAGACAACTCTTTTACAACTTTTCAAACTCGTCAGGCCTGAAATCGCGGATCGAGACATGTCTGATGCTTCACGGGAGGAGCAGCCCCTGCTTTACATTAACTACCCCGGCTCCACAAGCATTATTGCTGTAACTTTTCTCCATTTTTGAGCTACTATGAAACGAGGAGAAGGTTAGTGCTCTCATTTGCCCAGCTTTCACTTTTATTCATTCCATCGCACTCGTCTTCCTCTCCATCCTTCCAACAAGAAATGGCTTCGTCTTCTGCTTCTTCCTCTGACTCTTCCCATGCTTGCGTCTTTTCAATCGCAGTCCCGGCCCGATGGGAAAAACTCTATAATCTCTTGGGTCGGGGCTATGCTTACATAGCCGATCATCCGGAGATCGAGGCTGAGATCCGCGTTCTATTTGCGGCCACAGACACTACTTCCATCGAGGGTACTGAGTTGGAGAAGGAGTATAAAACATTCCCAGCCCTCTTTGCAAACTTTCTAGAGGCTTACCGCGTTGCTCACCGTGAAGTTCTCGTGGCTCGTGTCTTGCGGGCCCGCTACGAAGACCGCTGTGACTGCCTGACGTTGACTAACTTCGTGGCTGACAGCCACAACAAGGTTATGGAAACTGCCAACGAGCGGGTCTCGACGATGCTTCGTGAACGTGGACATTTGGTGGAGCGTTTGGCCTTGTGCCTGATCACTTATGAGCACGATCGTCGTAACATCATGTTGAAGTTCCAGAGCGATTGGCTGGAAGAGCGACTCGATACTGTTACGGCGGATGTATCCCGTGGGAGGGAATTGGTCCGGGACTTGGAACTTGCTGCTGAAGATCACAGGGCCAAGGTTGTTGACCTTAAGAATGAGTGCAAGCGCCTTCTTCTCCAGCTCGCGGATCATGATATACGGAGCGGTGAGTGTAGGCAGGGAATCAACCATATGGAGGGCCAATTGAGCTCCTTCGTGCTGCTGATTAGGGCTCAGTTCGGCTTTACTTTTCCGCCTCGCTAATCTGTATTAATCTGCTTTGAAAGTCTTTCGATTGAGCGAAAGTGAATGAAAGCTCATGTGTGTGTGTTTTAGCTTTTTATATGGTCCATTTCTTCGAGCATCCGAACATCTTCAACTTGGGTGAGCTGAACTATAATATCAATAAGTTGAGCAAATATGTCCTGATTTTCTAACTTGCTCATGATCAGATGAAAGAATAGCCTCAGATTCATCCAGGAGAAGATTTCTCTCTATTACCTATTTTTCACCTGCAAATGAAACGACTGAATCAGAAGAAATAATTTGAAAAAGAAAGCATAAACCCCTTTCAATCTTATGCTTGCTCGTGATTAATAAAGACAAAAACTTTTACAAGGATTAATCTTGTGCGAAAAGTTTTTATCCATATTCCTCGAAGGAAAGCATACTATTGAAAGGAATGTAATTCACGATAATCGCTTTTGACCAACGACGCGTTTTAAATTTAATTGAAGATACGGCATCCAAATCAAAGCTGTTTTGTTAAGAACGAGGGCAATTTGGACATCTATCTCGTCATTAAATTCGAAACAATGCCGGTACTCTTGATCAATTATCGTGGATTACCAGCGGCGTAACACATGCATGAACCGATTCAGGTGTATAATTCCTTCTAGCGAAATTGGGGTTGGATTACCCTATACGACCAAAAAGGTCATGCAAGATTTCCAATTTTGATTTCCTCTAAAGGAATTATAAACTTGACTTGGGAGTATTCGGATTGATTAGAGAAAATGCCACTATCACATTCCCCTGACCCGTTAAAAGAAATACAACCAAGCTCCATCTGAATGTATACACCAACAGATCCCTAATACAATCACTCTAAGGGGTGAGATAGAGAAAACCTCGGTAAAAATAAACCCTATACAAGAGGACTAGTAACGGAAAATGAAACAAAGGAATGTGATCCTAACGTTTAAGGATGCCCCAAGTTCGACCTGTGACTTCCGGATCACTTGCCCCAACTCGTCATCTTCATTGGACGATATCTCAATAATGTCCATAGTAGGCTCCTTTGTTGCTCACTCGGTGTTCGCTATGGGATGTCATCCTCCTCGTCTTCTATCAAGGACGTTTGGGAAAAACACACATATCTATCCTTGAAATGGCATTTAATCTAATCACCAGAATGCAATGAATGAAATGCCTATATTTATATGAACTGTAATAGATTTGAGGGATAGGGAGTCTTACCAACCAAACTCGTCGACTTATGTGCGGTTTTAGGTGTACCAACCGCCCAAAGACATGCGCATGAGACAAGTGATGGTAAACTTCTAAAAATCAGAGGGTTTGGCACCTAAGGTTAAGGTTCCCACCTCGAGTTCTAGAAAGAGCCGATTCCATTGCACAGCTATCGTTGCATTGGGACTCGATCCATAGTTCGAAGCGAGCGGAATTGAAAAGTGGATTACCCCGTGTTTTTCCTCACGGAGATTCCATTTTCAATTCCTTCTATTGCGTTCCTAAAGGCGGTGCCTGGGGTTTTAGGCGCGGTTGTGTGTGTCCATATGTCGTGATCATCACAATGCAAGTCACGCACAACAGTTTATCAATCAGCACTTCAAATCATCCACACAACATACATTCCTACGCCCAACCTGCATAAAACAAAGTTAATCACAGACTACCCCCCTTATTACTCCAATCTGCAAAAACATATAACACCTATCATAAGCGGACTTACCTCACCTTTGAAAGCGCCTGCATGGTTAGAAAAATCACTCAGCGTTTTAATTACGGCCTAAGTCCACTTGAGGTCTAGAACCATAGGTTCTAGAACAAAGGTCCCCAGTGGAGTCGCCAGCTGTCGCGACCCGTCCGAAAGCGGACGCGGCTAATGGATTACCGATCGCAGATCTTGTATCGGCGCGAGCCCTCCCAGGCCCATACCAAATCGCTGCGGGAATATATATATTTTTTTAAGGATTCGACGATAAGAGATGATCGCTTTCGACCTTCGATATGGTCGTGGTGGCATGTGCAAATTGTGCATGCATTTGGAGTCGCCACCGGTCTTTCTCGGAGGGTAGACCGGAAACCTTACTGATCGATTGGGAGAGATCGATCAATTCTGCAGAACCAGAGATTTTGGGTTCGGGGACTTGGTTACGCCGGTGTCATTACCAACGCCCTTTCGGTACCTAACGCGAGTGATTTTCCTAGCTAAGAGTTCATGCAGGCGCAATTTTAGGTGAGGTAGGCTTGATTCAGGGTTTCATGCAGATTGGGCGAATATTCCTATCAATCACAATCAATTTAAATGAAAGCGCAAACAAGTGCATAAATGAATCACATCCATGCACATCAATTCAAGTCAAAGGCCTCCTAGTATAGCCATAAGGGCTTAGGGAAGGCGTGATTTAGGACCAGGGGCAAAATGGGAAGATTTGGGAACGATTAGCCCGAAGGGCAAAATTGTCAATTTTTGGAAGATTTGGATACCGAATTACCCAAAATATTCCCTAGCCAGTTGATTGTGGCCGTTTCCCATTTTTGGGATTTTTCTGGAATTTTAGAAACCGATTTACCATTCGAGTAGTAAAATCGTCATTTTTCTAAAAGTGAGAATGAAAAGTGGAAATCTCAGACATAAGGTTCAGCCACCTATCTGGCCCATCGCCAATTTCTAAGCAATTTCCACGATTCATCAGAATATCAAAGACGATTTACCCTTTGAGGGGTGAAATCGTCATTTTGGATTAAATGGGAGAAAATCCCAAAAAATGAAAACAAATCAATTTTTTTGTCATTTTCAGCCTTGGAAAATTTTTAGAATTTTTTTAGGAATTTTCTGTAAGTTTTCTCAATTTTTTTTGGATTTTTCTTTAGTTTTTCATTTTTTTGGCATTTCCTGATCGATTTTTATTATTATTTTTTTTATTATTTTCGAAAAATATTTTAATAAAAAGCATGTCTTTGACAATAGATGACACTCAACCAGATAAATAAGCTAACCACTAGACTGAAACAAATACATGCAAATCAAGTCTATAAAGGCAATATTTTAGAAAAATAATTCTGATATACGAATCGGATACGTAAAACATACCGGATTGGATACCGGCCTTGAATCACCAGCCTCAGTCTACAACCATTCTTCGTGCGCTTCACCTCAGTCACCAAGCCATCATTGAGCTTCCATCGCCATGGGCATCATCATCAGTCGCCACATTGTAATATCAAAAATGGTGCATCAAAACCTTTGGAACGTGCACTTACTCAAAGTAGATAGTCAGCAAAGTTCAGCCAGTTAAAGGATAAAACGAGTGTCTTGAATTAAACTCTAATTATCGTGCTAATTTATCTACTAAGACATGCATAATATTCAGACATTCACAAGCGAAGTTAAAACTAAGTCATATGAATTAAACATGGAAGACAAACCGACAATCAAACACATATAAAGCCTAATTGAGACAATATAAGCAAATAAATGCATTTTCTATCTATTTCTTTTTTTTGGCATTTTATGAAATTTTATGATTTTTGAGATTTTATTTTTATTTTTATTAATAAAGAATAAAGGAACCGGGTCCGAGTCGGGTTCTTAGACCCGACCCGGACAAGACCGAGCCCAGGCCTTCATGGCCTGGGTTCGTAGATGGACTGGGCTCAAGAGAGGAGCCCAGTCGGTGGACCTCCAAAAAGGAAGGCCTAAGATAGGCCCAAGCAAAATCAAGTGGCTGGCCCGACTACACAAATAAACCCAGACCAAAGAGTAAACTGGCCCAAGACTTAAACAACTGCTCTGCCCTATTTACCATCTTCTTCCTCGTGCGAGCGTCTTCTGCGACGTCCCGCGGTGACTATGCTCCTTCAACGCCAACAGCCTTCCCTCGCCTCTCCGTTGCAACGCCGGGATTTGATCAAATAGCCGACACTCACCGGCCGCGACTGACCGTTGGAGCGATGTCCCACCCCAACATTACCGTCGGCCGTCCATTACCACCAACCAATGATCCTGGACAGCAGATCGGGAGGAGAAACACCAAACCAAACACCACGGTGCACCCACTGGTTCGGCAAAGAAAGGGCGTCTGAGGCAACGGGGGAGGCGGAGCAGTGATGGACAGAAGTCTGGCCCGAAATAGGGCAGCCTCGGCGGAAACAGGAGAGGTTGGTCGGGGGCTCTTCGCGGCTCCTACCGGCGGCGACCGACTTCCACAGGTTGAGGGATGACGTGGGAGTTGGGAGTGGCCAATGGGGTGGTCGGCGAATCAGTAGAAGAGCTGGAACAGAGACAAAGCAAACCGGGGTCCGAAACAGGGCAGAAGTGTCAGAGCTCGAGTTCACGGCTATTCAGGGGTTGTCGGACGGTGAGATGGGTTCGCGGCTGACGGAGGGACGACGTCGTGGAGATGGCAGATGTTTGGAAGTGGCTGTGGGCGGAGGAGTCGCGCGAACAGCCCACCGAACCAGAAACAGGGTATGGCGTCACGAGGTTGGTTTGGCGGCGGTTCAGCGGCTTGCGACTGTCGGGACGGTGGCAACGGAGTGCTGGGGGAGTGGCGAGGGTCGGTGATGGTCTGGTGAGGTGGTGGCCGCACAAGATGGCCGGCGGAAGGGGGATGGACAGCCTCTGGAGGTGAAGAACAGCTGCTATAGCCACGGCAGTCCTAGACCTGAAACGGAGTAGGGCTGTTCGCTGGCTTTCTCTGGTGGTTTTCGGCGGCTCCAAAGCGGTCCGGCTTGGTGCGACGGTGACAGAGGAGGTGGAGGATGGTCGGGTCCCCTCGTCGTTGGGGGGATGCCTTCAACTAAAAATAGAGGATGAAGAAGAAGACCCGTGGGCCAAGGTGTCGCGGGAAAACCAAAAAAAAAGGGCAGAGATGGGGAGCGGCCGTGGGAAAGAAAAGAAAGAAAAAGAAAAAAAAGAAAAAGAAAAAGAAAAAGAAGAAAAAAAAATGAAAAGGAGAGAAAGAGAAAATAAAATATAATAAAATAAAATAAATAAATAAAAAGAGAGATAAAATCATTAATTAAACACACACTTTTTCTTTTTGCTTTTTCTTTTAAATGATGATGTTTCACATTTTCCTTTTAATTATTACTAATATTTTTGCCAAATTCAATTTTATGGTGATCAGAGAACACCTAAAATCGAACCTGAATTTTACTTTTTTATGAGGTCAGAAAATAGACAAAATAAAAATAAAAATATCGACTATTTTTATATAATTTTGTGACCTCAAATATTATTTTCCTTGATTTTCTTTTTTTGTATTTTTCGAAAATATTAAAAAAAATGAAAATTATGAAAATTATTTTTTTGGTCAAAATGGTTCCTAAGGCCAAGCCAAGGCTTCCAAAGTTGATTTTGTGATTTTATGAACTTTTTTTGATATTTTTAATTAATTTTAAAGGATAAAAATCACAATAATATATGGTCAAAAATTAGGTGTCAACACTTCCATGCAAAATGTAGCGGTGGTAGGACCCCAATAGAGCGCCATGGCTTGGATAAAGGCAGGTGGACACTCAATCTTCAGCAGGTCTAACAGGTATCCTAGTCGTGATTCAGCATACTTCTGGCTGGCTTCGCCCATGCTATCCCACCATGATTGGAGTTCGGCCCGGGGAACTTTGAACACTTGAATATCACTCTTTCCCATCAAGTCTAAAATATGCAAATGATTTTAAAAAGTCAATCGTAATAAATTACTTTAAAGACATGATTATGCAGATGCCATGAGATATGCATGGGCTAACTTAATTGCATAGTTCATTTTGAAGAAATGGAAATTATGACCTTTTTCAGGTCTCGAAGGCCTGACTTAAAGCCTAACTTGAATTTCAGGGAAGTGAATTATGCAATTTAGTCAGGTTCACTCAGTGACTAGAGGAAACAGTAATGTCACATTCCATTGGTCAATACATCAAATGAACAAAGTGGAATGAACTTTTATTACAATCAGGATGCCTAATGAAAGAAAGGTAGAAAAAGATTCTTCAAACAAGAAAGCCATAAAAGGCCAATGGAATGTGAGGATTTAAATCACTCTTGACAGTTAGTCGGGAACTCCCCTCTAATCAAGTGTAAGGGAGTTATCTTCAATGTTCTGATCGAAAGGTCGTAGTTCCTCTGGCCATTCTCTGGTCCATGGTATGATGACTTCAAGAGCCTTCTCGGGTTTCACCTTCTTGAGTGTGATACGCTTTGGCTTTGTCTTGGTAGCAGGACGTCTTTGTCGCGACCCGTCCGAAAGAGGACGCGTCTAATGGATTACCGATCGCGGGTCTTGGATCGGCGCGAACCCTCCCAGGCCCATACCAAATCGCGGCGGGAGTATTTTTAAAGGATTCGGCGATAAGAGCCGATCGATTTCGACCTTAGTGTGGTCGTGGTGGCATGTGCAACTTGTGCATGCATTTGGAGTCGCCACCGGTCTTTCTTGGAGGGTAGACCGGAAACCTTACTGACCGATTGGGAGAGATCGATCAGTTCTGCGAAACCAGAGATTTTGGGTTCGGGGACTTGGTTACGTCGGTGTCATTACCAACGCCCTTTCGGTACCTAACGCGAGTGATTTTCCTAGCTAAGAATTCATGCAGGCGCAATTTTGAGTGGGGTAAGTTTGATTCAAGGTTTCATGTAGATTGGATGACTATTCCTATCAATCACAATCAATTTAAATGAAAGCGCGATCAAGTGCATAAATAAATCTCATCGATGCACATCAATTCACATCACACAGCCTCCTAGTATAGCCATAAGGGCTTAGGGAAGGCGCGATTTAGGACCAGGGGCAAAATGGGAAGATTTGGGAACGATTAGCCCGAAGGGCAAAATCGTCAATTTTTGGGAGATTTGGATACCGAATTACCCAAAATATTCCATGGCCAGTTGATTGTGGCCATTTCCCATTTTTGAGAATTTTTTGGAATTTCTTGATTTTTCTTCAATTTTTGGAAGACGATTCGCCCAAAGGGTGAAATCGTCTTTTTTAAGAAGGGTCGGGGTTCAAAACACCCGGAATGAGTCTTGGCCAGTTGTTCGTGGCCATTTCCTATTTTTTGGGATTTTCCTGAATTTTTTAGAATTTTATTTTTTGTTTTTTTTAAGACGGTTTGCAGGAAGGGCAAAACCGTCATTTCTGAAAAGATCGGGGGTCAAAAGACCCGAAACAGGTCGTGGCCAGTTGAATGTGGCCATTTCCTATTTTCTGGAATTTTTTAGAATTTTTCTGAATTTTCCGAATTTTTTTGAATTTTTTATGATTTTCTATTTTTTATTGATTTTTGAATTTTTTATTATTTTTTGAATTTTTTTTTAATATTTAAAAATATTTTCCGGGCCGGGTCAGACCCGGCCCGCGCCTCGCGGGTCGGCATCGGCCTAAAACGACGCCGTTTTTATTTTTTAAAGATTTTTCTATATTATTTTTATTTTATTTTTGTTTAAATAAATAAATAAAGGCCGGGTTCAGATCGGGTTTTCATATCAAGACCCGGATCAGGCCGTCGGGCCTGATCCAATCCGAGAGGGAGGACCTGAACCGGGCCCGGTTTGAACAAGGAACCCAGGCCCATTTTCTTTTCTTTGAACCTGCTGAACCCACTTGCCTAAGCCCAGTCTTCTCCCACCAGCACTAACGCCGGCCCAGTTCTAAAAAACCCACAAGACCAAATAATCCACACAACCAACCCAACATGAAAATAGATCTTACCTTACTGTTCATCATCTTCAACGTAGGACGTCCGCTTCCCTCACGAAAACAGGACCAAGCTCGAGTCTGCTTTGGCTCCCATCATCTGCACCATTCAGGGTGTCGCTGCCGAAACCGCCGACCTCTACCAGCATTGGCCGTGAAACGAGAAGCATCGGCCGCTCTCCCGTTCCGTTCGTCATCATCCGTCGACGACCACCACACTCCACTTGTTCGGGGCTCATTCGTCAGACCGCCGGGATTCGCTCGTCAAGACGACGCCACGCCAACTCACCACCAGCGTCATTCTTGGGTTCGGCAGGTCACACTGCCTTCGAAATGGTTGTCACGCTGCTGAAGGACCCGTGGTTGAGCCCGGCGGGACTTGCAGTTTCCCGGCGTCGGACGATGGTCGTCGGACAAGGAGCCTACGTCTATTCAAACAAAGCTCGGAGGTTGTTCAAGCCACTGCTCAACATTCTCTTCCTTGGTGATTCAGTAAGAACGACACCGAACAGTGAGATGAACCACCAGAGCGATCGGTCTTCACCAGGTTATACGTCTTCATATCATCATCTCATCGGGCTGTAGTCGTGTTGTTCATCACGACCAGGTCAGCAGGCTTCGGGTCCATAGGTCTGCTTCATTGCCATGGTAGATTCTCGTCGAAGACTGAGGACAACGGCCGAGGATGTTCGGGTGGTGACGGGACAGTGACGAGCCGACGAGCTGACGACGGCTGGGTTTGACGGACTTGGATCGTCGATGGCGTCGTTGGGCTGGCCATGCATATTAGTTAGGTCTGATCCGACAGTACCGAAATCCTTCGTGAAGTTAGTCGTCTGCGTATCTCCTTCGGTAGGTGCCTTGGGCAATTTGTCACTGCTGCTAATGGAGGTGTTATGGGGATCATCTACCAGCCTTTCGAGTCAATGGGCCGGATTCATGAAAGGTATGCCTCTGACTTCATGGCGTATGGCTTCCAACTGGTCCATCGTGTCCTGTAGCTCCTTGTGCACATGTCACTGGTGTGGGGGACGATGCGGCGGGAGAAAACCACGGACAATGCACGGTAGCCGAACAGGGGACAGTGTCTTCATCGAATCTCCGGGGCTGCTCGACGGCCCGGCAGCAGCCGTCGACGGTCAGAGGGGTGACTGCGGGTCAGAGGAAGGATGGCGAGGTAGCTGGAGATAGTCGGGAGCTGCGAAGTATGGCTGGCCAACGGGAACTTATGGGTTAAGCGAAAACAGAGCACGGTCGCCGAGGTGCTATTCTGGGCTTGTCCGACGGCAAGCAACGGATGGAGTTGCGGTAGGAGCACGGCGCTGGTGTGAAAATGGTGGCTGCGGCAGTGGCTGTCTCCATGCGGCTTCCCCAACTCTCCAGCGTCCCTTTTTTTATCTTTTTTTTTTAGCCTTCATTCACCTTGTGGTTTTTTAATTGCTAGAGCCCTCTCACGCACTATCTTCTCTCTCTTTATTTTTTATTCTCGAATCCTCAATTCTCTTCTCCTTCTTGATGACCTCGGCACCACCACCAATCCCACCTCTTTTCAGACGAAACAGCCTTGCCCCTTTTTTTATTCCACTCTTGCTTTTGTTGTCCATCCACCATTTCTTTATAATATCCTTCCCACGATGGATTTGCTTCAACCAAGAAAAGAAGGCCTTTCCCTTTTTTTTATTTCTTCATGCTATCCAGCTCTTTTTCGTGAGTGCTTCCTGGACGGCTCCCTTTTATTTTTTTTCTTTCGAACGATGGCCTTTCGGTGGACGAACCGTCCATTAGCCTCTTAATTTTTGAATTAGGCCACTTATGATAAGGAATGACAAACTCCGCATGGCTTGACCTTGGACTTGGACTCTGGAATACATGAAAACGCTCTGGGTGGATACAACATTAGCAATAGTTGAAAGAATGACAGGGCGATCAAATTGGAGGGCAAATTGACCCAATTGCACTTCAAGACTTTAAAATCCAATGTCATAGCTTATAAAAAGTGAGAATTGAAAATTAAAAGACTCGAAAAGGATTTTTTTAGGCTCGGTTCGGGTTTATGTTTGTGAAGGAACATAGTGACCCGAGCCGAATTTTCAAGATTTAAAGTGACACACTTGAAGAGGAAATTAAAAAAAAATTATTGAACATTTTTGGGTATTTTTCTGACCACGAATGGTATTTTTCTGATTTTTTGGGTATTTTTATAATTAAATAAATTCGAAAAATATTAAAAAATACCAAAAAATATTTTTTGTTCAAAATTGGTTCCTAAGGCTAGGCTAAGGCTTCCAAAGTTGATTTTGTGATTTTATGACTTTTTTTACTATTTTTAATTAATTTTAAAGAATAAAAATCACAATAATACATGGTCAAAAATCAGGTGTCAACAGCTGCCCCTCTTTGAGAGGAATCTCGTCATAGGTTTCTCTCAAAGACAAGGTGGCACCTGATTCCTAACCGACTCGACTGGGAAAATGAAAGGCCATGACATTAGACTCTAAGAAACCCATAGATGAAAGCTCAAATTCATCCCCGGCTTGGTTCGACAACTTGAACGTGGGCTGGAGAGGGGAAATTTACCTGGAGCTTACCTGTCCGATGTCGTGCTTGCGGAATCTGGGAGTTCGTTGTTATGCTCCTAGGGCGTTGGAATCGTGGGCTCGGCTTCCTCTTTTTTCGTTTTTTTTTTTAAATTTATTTATTTACCTTCGTAGCTTCTGAATCGCTATACCAGGTTTTATTCTTCCCTTCATGGCTTTTGACTCACCATACCAGGTTTTCATTTCTTCCTTCGTGGCTTCTGACTCACCATACCAGGTTTTCATTTCTTCCTTCGTGGCTTCTGACTCACCATACCAGGGGTTTCTTTTCTATCCTTCGTGGCTTCTGACTCACCATACCAGGTTTTCATTTCTTCCTTCGTGGCTTCTGACTCACCATACCAGGGGTTTTAAAAGTCTTTTCCGCGGCTACCGGCTGCACTCCATTCCGAAGGGTGAGAGCTTCGAGGCATGGCTATCCGGCGCGTGCTTCGTGGAAAAGGCGGTCACCATATCTCTAGGCGGCAAGTCGCGAGCGTTAGGGGCTCCGATCTCGAACTGTGCTTTGAGACACCTCTGTCGTGGATCCCTATATGGCGGGATTTGGGGTGGAATAAATGTCTCTTCCGCGGCTACCAGCTGCAATCCGTTCCGAAGGGTGAAAGCTTCGAGGCATGGCTATCCGGCGCGTGCTTCGCGAAAAAGGCAGTCACCGTATCTCTAGGCGGCAAGTCGCGAGCGTTATGGGCTCCGATCTTGAACTGTGCTTTGAGATACCTCTGTCGTATATCCCTATCTGGTGGGATTTGGGGTGGAAGAAATCTCCTGAAGCTGAAAATTGGTGATCCGGTCCGGAAGATGACAGATCCGCGGCTACCAACCTGTGAACACTTACAGAGAGATTTATCTAGGTCATCGTGCTTTGGAAGCGGTAAGCGAGCCTTTTGGGCTTCAGTCTTGGGTCGGCTTTTAGGCACCTATTTGCTTTAGGGGATCCCATGACGCTGACTAGCGGGGCCAGAGGGGACTTCTTAAGTTTTCCTTGAGTTTTTTTCTTTGAAAAGTGTTCTTGGGACGAGGGTTCTCCACGTCTGATGAGATTTTTTGTTTTTGAAAGGGTTTTCCATGAAGAGGGTTCTCCAAGTCAGAGGGGGTTTTTGTGTGTTTTTTTTTTTAAGGGTTCCCAGGACGGGGGTTCTCCACGTCTGATGAGACTGCTTTATTTTTATTTTTTATTTTTTTTTACTTTTGATTTTTGATTTTTTTTTTTACAGGGGTCCCAGGACGAGAGTTCTCCACGTCTGATGGGGCTGTTTGATTTTTGAAAAAGGATTCCCCGAACGAGGGTTCTCCACGTCCGATGAGACTGTTTGATTTTTTTTTAAAGGGTCCCGAGACGAGAGTTCTCCACGTCTGACGGGATTGCTTGAGTTTTTGAAAAGGGGTCCTGGGACGAGGGTTCTCCACGTCTGCTGGGACTGCCTGATTTTTGAGAAGGGGTCCAAAGACGAGGGTTCTCCACGTCTGCTGGGACAGTTTGCCGACCCTTTTTTTTGTTTATTCACCTTCGTAGCTTCTGATCTGCTATACCAGGGGTTTCACTTCTCCATTCGTAGCTTCTGGTCCACTATACCATGGTCTTCAATTTTCTTCCTTCGTGGCTTCTGACTCACCATACCAGGTTTTCATTTCTTCCTTCGTGGCTTCTGACTCACCATACCAGGTTTTCATTTCTCCCTTCGTGGCTTCTGACTCACCATACCAGGGGTTTCTTTTCTTTCCTTCGTGGCTTCTAACTCACCATACCAGGTTTTCATTTCTTCCTTCGTGGCTTCTGACTCACCATACCGGGTTTTCATTTCTCCCTTCGTGGCTTCTGACTCACCATACCAGGGGTCTTCAATTTTCCCTTCGTAGCTTCTGATTCGCTATACCAGGGTTTTCATTTCTTCCTTCGTGGTTTCTGACTCACCATACCAGGTTTTCATTTCTTCCTTTGAAAAGGGGTCCTGGGACGAGGGTTCTCCACGTCATGCTAGGACTGCCTGATTTTTGAAAAGGGGTCCTGGGACGAGGGTTCTCCACGTCATGCTAGGACCGCTTGATTTTTGAAAAGGGGTCTCATGACGATGGTTCTCCACGTCCGATGAGACTGCCTGATTTTTGAAAAGGGGTCCTGGGACGAGGGTTCTCCACGTCATGCTAGGACTGCCTGATTTTTGAAAAGGGGTCCTGGGACGAGGGTTCTCCACGTCATGCTAGGACCGTTTGATATTTGAAAAGGGGTCTCATGACGAGGGTTCTCCACGTCCGATGAGACTGCCTGATTTTTGAAAAGGGGTCCTGGGACGAGGGTTCTCCACGTCATGCTAGGACTGCCTGATTTTTGAAAAGGGGTCCTGGGACGAGGGTTCTCCACGTCATGCTAGGACCGCTTGATTTTTGAAAAGGGGTCTCATGACGAGGGTTCTCCACGTCTGATGAGACTGCCTGATTTTTGAAAAGGGGTCCTGGGACGAGGGTTCTCCACGTCATGCTAGGACTGCCTGATTTTTGAAAAGGGGTCCTGGGACGAGGGTTCTCCACGTCATGCTAGGACCGCTTGATATTTGAAAAGGGGTCTCATGACGAGGGTTCTCCACGTCCGATGAGACTGCCTGATTTTTGAAAAGGGGTCCTGGGACGAGGGTTCTCCACGTCATGCTAGGACTGCCTGATTTTTGAAAATGGGTCCTAGGACGAGGGTTCTCCACGTCATGCTAGGACCGCTTGATTTTTGAAAAGGGTCTCATGACGAGGGTTCTCCACGTCCGCTGGGACTGTTTGCCGACTTCTTTTGAAAAATGGTTCTATCCTCATCCCTTCTTTTGAAAGATCTCGAAATTTGTCGGGAATTCAGTTTTGAAGCAGTGAAAGATTTTATCTTGACAAAGCTTCACTTGGGTCTGTTGAGGCGACATTCTGGGAGCTGGGTTCTCCAGGTATCCTGCAGAAGTTTGAGCCTGAAAGATTTTTCTTCACCAAGAAAACGTTAGTAATCTTTGTGAAGACCACGGCTGTCCATTTGACAAAAACCGTATGACTTAAGTTTTAATCGTGAAATGTGCATTTTGATGCTGGAGGTTATCCAAAGCATTCTTGCAGCATGCAAATGTGATCACAAATCCCTTGTACGGAAAATTTGGATCCAACAATTTGAAGATTCCAAAAAGAATTTGCTCAAAACATCAATTGGAATATTTCTCGACAATGAGGTCTTCTCACCTGTTTTGAGATAATGGTTTTTATAAGGGATGCACTCAATTCCCTACTAACCTGTGCTTAGGTTTTAGGCTCATTCGCAGCGCATACATTTTGATCGGTCGGGAGGTCTTCCACGGGACCGTAATGTTAGGCTTGGATATTGGCTTTCAAGGGGGACTCGCTTTGGAGTCGAGGCCATTGAATTAAAGTCTTCACCATCTGCTCCGGGTTTACAAGTCGAGAACCCTGCAAAATGAGAAAGAAATAGTCTTGCTCGTACCTCTTCGAGCTAAGCTATATGTTAACCCAAGTGTCTTAGTCAGATAAGACTGTTTCAGGGTTATGATGTTGGTAGGATTGGGGACCGAAAAAGGCTTGTTTTTGGCCTAGAATTTATGAGGGGATTGACATTGGTGATCATTGCAAACTTGTCACATGTCTTTTCCATTCTGCATCTTCAATTTTTGAGGTGTGCAACCGCTTTTGAGGTGTGCACAAGTCCTTAGAGAGCGTTTCGTCGCATTAAGAGACTGATGACTCTATCTGCGTCTCTGCTCCACGCTTGACACCATTTGGGGAGTAGTCTTTTTGATCTGACTCCTTTAGGGATTTCCTCTTTTCTTCAATTCTCCGGACTTTACTGGGGATGTTTTGAATATGCATCGGCCTTGCTTTTACCAGGCACTTTTTTTGATGCCTAGGGATTTTTATCTTTTGTTGAAATCCCGCCTTTTCTTTTCCTTGATGGGATCATGTTAGACTTATGTCTAAAAGTCTAAACATGCTTTAAATATCAGCCCGGGAATCCTCTTCGTAATCCCCGAGTCTTGAACTCTTCCATTTTTGAAGCGATGCTGCATCCATCTTGAAATGTGCAATGATCACCAACGGGTTCATGAAACGAATTTGCAGGCTCAACTTGGCTGTGCAAAGGATATGGTGTGTGGGATAGAGAAATGAATGCTTCTCTCATCCTATGGCACCTGGATTACCATATAAACAACACACAAAGATTGATGTTAGTCGGAGCAAGAAAATTTCTAATCATTTCCTCCTGATGCTGCTGGACTTACTCCCGTTTTGCCCCGATGTGGGATGGTTCTTGACAGGGTTAAGAATGAAAACCGCCGTTCAAAGGGGTTATCAACGGTCACCTGTAGTGTTTGGGGGATATGAAACGAATGCCTCCGTCGTCCCAACCCATGTAATCGCTGCGAATGGTCCCTACTTCCGTAGGTCCAGATTTTGCTGTCTTATCCGCTCCACTTCTCTCTTAAGTGTGTATAGGACGTGTTTGGACTAGGCTTTGCCTCTCATTTTGAGAAAACGTCCTTTTGAAAGTTTTGAACAACTTTTGATTGGAAAAATCTCTTTCTTTTTCTCCAAAAATTTTATCCATCAATGGGATTTTATGATGCACCATGCACGTTCTTATTCATGTTCAGACAACCTCCTGTTTCAAAACATGAATGCCAATGAAATTTGAATTCAATGTCTTTTCTAGACATTAGATTCTGAAAGCTTTTCTTTTCTTCTCTATTTTTTATTCAACATCTTCAATGGGTTGAGGAAGGGGATATTTACCTGTCCTCCGCGGCTGGAGATCCCTGAAAATGCGGAAGAAACATGTTATTGTACGTTCACGAATTTTTCAAAAAATTAGAACGATACAATTTACCCTTGGTCATGTATTCTAACGGGTAATACATGGGATGTGAAAACCCGCTTTGCCTTGATGGCGAGCCCCTGTCAAAAACAAACAATAAGTGTCAGTTTGCGTTCCAAAATTCAAGACAAATTGGAACGATACCGCCTTGTTCTTGCTTGGTGTTTTCATTTGAACACAAACGCGCGGCTTGCAGAAATTGGCCATCTATATTGTGGCCATGGTCCCTCCGTTTGGTTGGCGATAAATCCTTCTCAAGAATTTGCCCTAGAGGAGATTCATTTGTGATTTTGGACGCATTCCAGTGCCACTCTTCAGAGTTCCTTTTATTCAAGGAAAAAGGAAATTGTTATCGGAATGCATGTCAAAGCATGAAGTTTGGAAGCGATACTTTTTACCCTCCACTCGATCTTATAATCAAAGACCATTTCTTGGAGTGCTAACTCCCAAGATCAATAATTTTATTCGCCTCCTCGTTGGCGAGTTCTTTTCTTTTGAGGCTTTTGGTGCCAACAACTTCCTGTTAAATGAGTAAAAACTCATGTTAGGCATGTGATCTTCGAAGACCAAATTGGAACGATACAATGTTACCGTTCACCCAAATTCGTATCTTGGGGTTTGATTCTGATGGGGACGACTCTGTTATCGCGTCCATTGACTTTGCCAGAGGAGAAACGTCATTCTTTGTCCGGCGCACAAATGATTCACTTGCCCCAGTTGGGTGTGATTTGTCGTAGCTAGGTGACGCTTGCCCCAACTAACTTCATTTTTGCATTTTGCTGCGATCCCCATCCTCTTTGGGGATGTCTTCTCTCCTGGGATCCATGGTGTTGTTCGTGAGATGATCCTCGATCCCATTAACAGCTGTTCTGCCCTAGTTGGGCGACGTCTGTCTTGGTAACGTGCCTTATCATTTTCCGTGTATGTTGGCGATTTTCAATCCAATTTGAAGACGTCCACGTACCTGCACGTGAAGAAATAGGCGAGGGGTTTTTATCTGACTTCACTTAGAATTTCGGGAAGAGATACTCCCTTCGAGGTTTGGTCCTTCCAACATTTAAAGGAACGATGTTTTTCGAGTATTTTGCCCCAGTGAGGCTGGTCTTGCTGTTTGTCATCTCTGGATTTGATAACCCTGGTCCGATGCGTCTTTATGGGGGATCATGAGAGTTTGCCCCCGGTTTGGCCTCTTCGAAGAAAATAGGAGAACTCACTCCCATGGATTTCGTCGATTATGATCTTCTATCTCAATTGTCAGAATCTTCAATTATTTTTATCCGTCTCTAGATGACTTGACGGTCTTGAGATTTGTCGTGTGGCGGTTTTGTGATTCTCTTGATCATCGTCGCCATTTGAAGTATTTGATGTTTCTCTTTTCCGGGTAGCGGAGCGATTTGTCCCCAGCCACTGGATGCTTTATCTGGGGCTGGCTGATTTGGTCGTAGGTAATTTGATCCTGCCGCATTGACGCATTCAGGCTATTTGACATCCGCAAGAATGGGTTTACTCATGATTGAGTACTTCAACAACCTGCGTGATGAAAGGAGTGAAAGAGTCAATCACCGCGTAAGGAGCTTCAATTGAAACGATTACGGATTTACTATCCCAGCTCTAGTCACTTCGGGCATCCAAGACGATGGAAATTCTTCAGTGGTCCCATTCATTTTTGTCATGATCTGTAAGAATGGAAAACCATATCAACTCATGAATAAATCAGTTTAATTTGGAACAGATACATCCTTTTCGACTTAGGGAGAGCCAATCCTAATTAGGTTGCTCCTTCTTCATAATTTGATTCCTTTTGTCATTGCAATCCCAATGGGTGACATCTGCCGAAGGCACATTTCTTTCCGTCTTATAGGGAAGACAAATTTTCCTTCGTTTGTCTTTGACCATCTTATCCTGTAGACAAAAGTCATAAAGGTCCCCGTCAAGTATAACATTCGAAGGGCTTATTGGAACGATTACAATTTCACCATCGTTCCATGATCATCTTGCATGTGATCGGATGAGGACTTTTTCGACAAATGTATGCCGTGTAAAACATGTCCCTCGTGTCTATCCACAGATGGATTTACCTGTTTTTCACCTGAGAGGAAAAGATAGGAAATATTATGCCGGTATCTAATTGAAAATCAATTAGGAACGACACGTTTTTACACTTGACCCAGCTGCCCCGGTTAGGTGGCGTTTGCTCTAGTTAAGTGGGATTTGCCCCAGTCGACTGCTTTGATCCACTTTACAATTTTTGCGATTCTCTTTTCAATTTGGGAATATCTGCTGTTTCGAGTTTCCCGTCCCTTTTCATCTTGGTGGGCTTTGCCCCAGTATGCTGTCTTGGTGAGAAGTCGACTTCTTTGTCTGACTTCAAATATCCATCCCTGTGGCTTGAGTTGTCGACCAGCTTCGATCTTCTTGAAGGACCACTCTCGAGGATCAATAAAACACAATCAGCAAATTTTCAAATTTAAAGAGATTAGATTACAGCTAATTCTCTTCCGCATGTGGCTCCTTTGATTGCATGATGTTCCACGTCTTGAAAGATGGCAAAATGTCCTCATCAGTTGACTATTTTTCTTGAGGATTCCCTGGTCTTCCCTCATCAGTTGACTCTCTAGGGTGATCCAGCGCTTTTAACTTGCGACTGATTTTTCACACAAGTCTTTGGATTTTGATTCTGGAAATTACCTGTTCGAATGACAGGAATGTGTCAGAAAGGGAAGTAAAGCATAAATCCTTTCAATTTTATGCTTTCTTATGATTAACGAAGATAAGGACTTTTACACAAGCCTTAACCTCATGTGAAAAATTCTTATCGATGTTTTTCAAGAGAAAACATAAAACTAAAAGGAGCGTAATCCATGGTTATCACTTTTGGCAAATCCCCAGAAAATCTGTGGAATTTCTAAGAAGATAAAAATGCAATTCCAATGTGTTCTAAATTCGGTGAGAGATAGGACATCCAAATTGAAATGATTTCCCGAAGGTAATTTGGATATCATGTCTCCTCTTGAATTCAGGAAACATGGACGACTTTAGTTAATTACCAAGGATTACCAATGATGCATGCTATAGACCGGTTCAATTCCATGTCCGGCGTACCATGAAATGAATGTTAGATTCTCGTACTTGGGTTAAACATACCAAGTGTGAGTTCTAACGAAAATTTCATCTGGGTGAGACACGCAATTGAACCGGAAAATTCGAATGATTGAGAGAAATTCCAGTGTCACATTCCAATGTCAAGACACTTAGACAAGAATTAGAAATCGAGGTGCAGAAGATAGATGGGAGACCCACATGCGGGTGTTCCTTACAAACTTGATGATCTTGATAAAAGAAAAGGGACGACTGGAACGTGGCCCTTAATAACCTAAAGAGATGCCCCAAGTCGGGTTTTTGGGGGACGACGCTTGATGTCTTCGGTCTGGCTATTTCGGGTCTTCGTTTTCATCAGATGCCCTTTTGATAATGTCCGGTAGGTGTCTCGGATTTGCTGTTATCTCGTGTCCTTCAACTATCGGTATGGTTACTGGATCATTCCTTAGACAGCTCGAAGAGGGTAAACTCCGTTGAATGTCCCGACAGTCCGATGGCGGATGACGCGTCGCTCATATTTGAATACGTCCGGGATGTGGGACCGATTTGGAGAGATCATCTCTTCTATCCATACTCTAAAATGGAATTGGACTCAACCCTCGGATTTGATGAATTGAGCATGTTGTGCGAAATAAAAGGCTGCAAGTGAATTTAAATAGAAACGGCAGAACCTTACCATGAGAGGTACCCAATGATTTTTTTTTGTTTTAGGTATACCAACCATCCATATACATGCGCATGAGACAAGTGAGGCTTGACTCTAAAAGTCAAAAGGGTTTGGAACCTAAGGCCAAGGCTCCCATCTCGAGTTCTAGAAAGAGCAGATTCCATTGCACAACTATCGTTGCATTGGGGCTCGATCCATAGTTCAAAATGAGCGGAATTGAAAAGTGGATTACCCCGTGTTTTTCCTCACGGAGATTCCACTTTCAATTCCTTCTATTGTTTTCCTATAGGCGGCGCCCGGGGTTTTAGGCGCGGTTGTGTGTGTTCATGTGTCGTGAGTATCACAATGCAAGTCATGCACAACAGTTTAACAATCGGCGCTTCAAATTATCCATACAACATACATTCCTACGCCAACCTGCAAAAAACAATGTTAATCACGGACTACACCCCTTATCTCTCCAATCTGCAAAAACATATGACACCTACCATGAGCGGACTTACCTCACCTTCAAGAGCGCCTGCAGGGATAGAAAAATCACTCAGCGTTTTAATTACGGCCTAAGTCCACTTGAGGTCTAGAACCATAGATTCTAGAATAAAGTCCCCAGCGGAGTCGCCAGCTGTCGCGACCCGTCCGAAAGAGGACGCGTCTAATGGATTACCGATCGCGGGTCTTGGATCGGCGCGAACCCTCCCAGGCCCATACCAAATCGCGGCGGGAGTATTTTTAAAGGATTCGGCGATAAGAGCCGATCGATTTCGACCTTAGTGTGGTCGTGGTGGCATGTACAACTTGTGCATGCATTTGGAGTCGCCACCGGTCTTTCTTGGAGGGTAGACCGGAAACCTTACTGACCGATTGGGAGAGATCAATCAGTTCTGCGAAACCAGAGATTTTGGGTTCGGGGACTTGGTTACGTCGGTGTCATTACCAACGCCCTTTCGGTACCTAACGCGAGTGATTTTCCTAGCTAAGAATTCATGCAGGCGCAATTTTGAGTGGGGTAAGTTTGATTCAGGGTTTCATGTAGATTGGATGACTATTCCTATCAATCACAATCAATTTAAATGAAAGCGCGATCAAGTGCATAAATAAATCTCATCGATGCACATCAATTCACATCACACAGCCTCCTAGTATAGCCATAAGGGCTTAGGGAGGGCGCGATTTAGGACCAGGGGCAAAATGGGAAGATTTGGGAACGATTAGCCCGAAGGGCAAAATCGTCAATTTTTGGGAGATTTGGATACCGAATTACCCAAAATATTCCATGGCCAGTTGATTGTGGCCATTTCCCATTTTTGAGAATTTTTTGGAATTTCTTGATTTTTCTTCAATTTTTGGAAGACGATTCGCCCAAAGGGCGAAATCGTCTTTTTTAAGAAGGGTCGAGGTTCAAAACACCCGGAATGAGTCTTGGCCAGTTGTTCGTGGCCATTTCCTATTTTTTTGGATTTTCCTGAATTTTTTAGAATTTTGTTTTTTGTTTTTTTTTTTAAGACGGTTTGCCGGAAGGGCAAAACCGTCATTTCTGAAAAGATCGGGGGTCGAAAGACCCGAAACAGGTCGTGGCCAGTTGAATGTGGCCATTTCCTATTTTCTGGAATTTTTTAGAATTTTTCTGAATTTTCCGAATTTTTTTGAATTTTTTATGATTTTCTATTTTTTATTGATTTTTAAATTTTTTATTATTTTTTGGATTTTTTTTTTAATATTTAAAAATATTTTCCGGGCCGGGTCAGACCCGGCCCACGCCTCGCGGGTCGGCATCGGCCTAAAACGACGCCGTTTTTATTTTTTAAAGATTTTTCTATATTATTTTTATTTTATTTTTGTTTAAATAAATAAATAAATGCCGGGTTCAGATCGGGTTTTCAGATCAAGACCCGGATTAGGCCGTCGGGCCTGATCCAATCCGAGAGGGAGGACCTGAACCGGGCCCGGTTTGAACAAGGAACCCAGGCCCATTTTCTTTTCTTTGAACCTGCTGAACCCACTTGCCTAAGCCCAGTCTTCTCCCACCAGCACTAACGCCGGCCCAGTTCTAAAAAACCCACAAGACCAAATAATCCACACAACCAACCCAACATGAAAATAGATCTTACCTTACTGTTCATCATCTTCAACGTAGGACGTCCGCTTCCCTCACGAAAACAGGACCAAGCTCGAGTCTGCTTTGGCTCCCATCATCTGCACCATTCAGGGTGTCGCTGCCGAAACCGCCGACCTCTACCAGCATTGGCCGTGAAACGAGAAGCATCGGCCGCTCTCCCGTTCCGTTCGTCATCATCCGTCGACGACCACCACACTCCACTTGTTCGGGGCTCATTCGTCAGACCGTCGGGATTCGCTCGTCAAGACGACGCCACGCCAACTCACCACCAGCGTCATTCTTGGGTTCGGCAGGTCACACTGCCTTCGAAATGGTTGTCACGCTGCTGAAGGACCCGTGGTTGAGCCCGGCGGGACTTGCAGTTTCCCAGCGTCGGACGATGGTCGTCGGACAAGGAGCCTACGTCTATTCAAACAAAGCTCGGAGGTTGTTCAAGCCACTGCTCAACATTCTCTTCCTTGGTGATTCAGTAAGAACGACACCGAACAGTGAGATGAACCACCAGAGCGATCGGTCTTCACCAGGTTATACGTCTTCATATCATCATCTCATCGGGCTTGTGTTTGGTCCAGGGCAAGTGACTTTCCTTAGGTACTCGAAGGTTACCAACTCCGTCGAACTCTTAGGGAACAACGACATCCTACCCTATTACTATTGTTGTTTCAATTAGTCACTTGAGTGATTTTCATGATGCGAATGCATATGTATGTAATGTATGAGTCACATTATGGAGCAGGGAATAATAAAGTACATTGAAAATAAATGCCTTACCAACCGTACTTGGGGGAATGTGGAATGTCCCCCTGTATCAATGGGTGGTTTTAGGTATACCAACCATTCATAGACACGCGCATGAGACAAGTGGGTATACTCTAAAAATCGAAAGTCAGGTGAGGAACCTACGGCTCTTTTTCCCACGATCCACATGAGGAGATTCCTCCCCAAGGGTACCCACCCAAGAGGGTTAGATATCGCCAATACGGATGATAGGCGGGAATGAATACGAAAGTCTCAAGTGCTATCAAACACAAGATCCTTTTCGCACCCTTTCCCTATCTAAGGTAACCTAGAGGTGGTTGCAGTCAGGGTTTGACCGCCAGTGTGTGCGATGTGTCGTGATCATCACAATGCAAAGTCATGCATAGCAGTTTGTATCAAATACCGCTTCAGTATGTGCGTAAAGTAAACATACATTCCCAACTCCAACCTGCATGAAAAAATGTCAACAATCACTCCACCCCTTATTTCTCCAATCTGCAAAAACATCTAACACAATGGTTAGCATACGTACCTCACCTTCGAGAGCATCTGCAGAAAACAAGGTCAGATAAATCAAATAATTTTTTAATCGGCTCAATCCTCTAGAATTCGTAACCAGAGATTCTGGTTTCGAATCTTCCCCAGCGGAGTCGCCAGTCTGTCACGACCCTCCCTCGCGGATATAGGCGAGTGGGGAGCTAATGAGCCTCTCGATCGCTGGTTTAGATCGGACGCGGGCCTCTCCCAAGGTCCATTACCCAAATCGCAACTACTGGATGTATGTGGTCGACCTTCAGTGTGGTCTAGTGACATGTGGTAAGTGTACATGCCAAGGAGTCGCCACCAATCGTTTCGTGGAGGGTATGATCGAAAAACCCTATCGAATAGTTGGGAGCTGTCTATTCGATTATACGGAAACCAGAGAAGTGGGTTCGGGGACTTAGTTACGCCAACTGTCAGAGTTGACGCCCTTTCGGTACCTAAGCTGAATGGTTTATCTGATCCTAGGATTTCATACAGACGAGTGGGGTATGGATCCTAAATCTAGGAGTTCATGCAGATGTGAATTACTACCCTATCACTCACAATCAATAGAAATAAGTGCGCAAATCAAGGATCCAATGCATGCGGATAAAACACATGAAATCAGTATGGTATCCTTAATGAGGCCCTATTAGCCTAGAGAAATATCAATCAAGGCTTAGGAACGATTTTGGCATGATTTGCCCATGAGGGGCGGAATTGTAATTTTGAACAATTCAGGGACAATTCGCCTTGAAAGGGAAAATTTGTCATTTTAGATGAATTGGGAAGTCAAAAGATGAGGAAAATAGGATTGGCTATCAATCCAATCCATTTTCCATTTTTTGGGAATTTTCAGGATTTTTCTGGAATTTAAAAGTGATTTTACCCTCAGAAGGGTAAAATCGTCATTTCGAACAAAGATGATGACTGAAAATCTCAAATATTAGGGTGGGTCGCCCACTTGACCCAAACCCTCATTTTAAGAAATTTTCAGGACTTGATTGGGGACAAGAAAGACAATTTTCCCATTAAAGGACAAAATCGTCATTTTGAGAAAAGGGACGGGACTCGAAAACCCAAGCCTAAGAATTGATCGCCTGTCCGACCCTAATTCTTATCTTGGCATTATCGGCCTTATCTCGTATATACAGCAGAGGCGACTTACCCCTAAAGGGTAATATCGTCAAGTCTCGGAAGAATAGATAAGAAACCCCAAAAATAGGGTTGACCAGTTGTCTGTGGTCAATCCTCGATTTTTGGGGACTTCTGGAGTGTCTAGGATTTTCCCACAATTTTTCACATCTTTTTGGTATTTTCTGGAATTTTCTAGCATTTTTTTTTTGGATTTTCTAAGATTTTTCTGATTTTTTTTATATTTTTTAAATCATTTTCGAAATTTCTTAAAAAAAATGTTATTTGGTCCGGGTCGACCCAACCCACTCGGGTCGGAACCCGGCCCAGACCCAGACCCGCTGAGCCGAAGCCTCTCGAAACGACGCCGTTCCTGCTTTTTATTTTCGAGTTATTCGGATTCTGATCCAAGGGTCCTAATTGCACCACGTGACTAATCTGTGCCCGTTGGATCTTTTGACTGGAATTCACGGCCTGGATTAAACGAAGATCTGATCAGGGCCGTCTGATCTAAATACTTGAACCTCAGCCACGATTAAAACGCAAGATTTGATCTAGACCATCCGTTTCTACTTAACCTAAAACGACGTCGCCTATCCACTAACCCATACGGCGTCGTTCCAACCAGTTTTTATTTTCCGATTTGAAACTATTTTCGAATATCCTAATTATCAATCGGACGGCTACCATTCATTGGACTCGATTAACCTAAGTCGTCGGATTACCTATTCGAATAACAGATCTCATAACGGCCTGCTGACTGGACAAACACGTGGACCTATGGCGAATCGACACCTAAGACTTTGACCGGTTGACCACGTCAGCTTCGTCTTCAACCTTGCGACTCCGGTAGAATGGACGGCTGTGGATCTCCGGCGAGGATCGTACGGTGAGATTTTGATGAAATCACGTGAGACCAACGGCAATCAACTCGCGATCATCTCTAGTTTAACATATCTAAGAATCGAAGCATCTTATTCACAGAATCGAGAACATCGTGCGAATTGCCGAGTACGGCCATGGAAGCTCAATCACACAGGTCACGCGAAATCAGATTAATTCATCCACAGATTGACATGGCAGGAGGTGCATAAGGCTTACCTCAGGCTCCGATTGAGCCCGCGCGGCCTAGATTGGGCTAGGCAAGTATGAACAGTGGTCGGCTATGGAAGCTAAGTTTGAAGACTCGATTCAAGGTGCTTAGGCAAAATCGATGCAAAATCAAGATGCGGGTATGGTCAGTGATGTTCAAAGAGTGAAACGCACATAGTAATTGAAAGAATGAGCAAGAAATGCAAGAATCGCCATTGAAGCTCAATATAAGAGTCGAAGCTCAGCCTCACCTGTTTTCGTGGGTTCCGCGTGCACGGCAGACGGCGATCGACTCCGGGGACTTTGGGCGACCTCCTAACGGCCTCGTGTAGCTTTGGTTTGGCCTGGGAAGGCCCAACCGGTGCTCTGCAATTCGAGCTCAAGTTCTCGACGACCGAGGCCGGAGAACGAGCTCTGCCTCGCGTTCTCTCTCTCTCTCACACACTTCAGCTCCTTTTTCCTCAACTGAATCAACCGTCTCCCTCTTCGCGAAGGCCCTCTGCCTTATATATCATTTTTAGTTTTGGGCGCCGAATTGGGTAGTTGAAACAGGTGACCTTCGCACGTGAGAACACGTACGAAATGGTCACCGACGACCGGCTTCTAACGGGCATCAAATGGCAATTCCGTTCGGGGTCTTTGGCGACTGCATTTGGCATGAATTTGGGCGAATTTCATCCAAATTCTGTCGTCGTTGACTTTCACGGGCGCCGCGGCCTTTACCGACCGATTACTCTCCGTTCCGGCGGCCATTGGTCGTGATCTTGGTGTCAATCGACGGGGAATGTTGTGACGAATGAAACCTCCACTAGTTCTTCTTTAATTGTCGTCGATTGCTTGGTTAATTTCCTCGTTGAAATTCAACCTTGCACTCTTCATTTGTGCGCAGGCTTGATGAAGACGATGACACTGTTCTGGACCGGTTCGACCGGTCGGACCGGCGGTCTGACCGGTCCGAACCGGTTCTAATTTGGGATTTTCAAAATTAATCCAAATCTGTTGGGAATTTTTGCAATTAAATTTCAGAATTGAGTTTAGGGCATGGATTTTATCTAAAAAAGTGGTTTTGCCCAAAATTTCACCCCAATTTCTATAAAAACCCCAAATTTCTATTTAATTGCAAAATTGGGGATTGTGCAATTGAAGGTTCAAATGACAAATCGGGCCAAATTACCCATCCCAATCGATTCAGAATGGTAAAAATCATTGGGCAGCATGTTCAATTTGTAATGATAGCCCTTGAATTTAAAGTAATTTCAATTATGCCCAAATTCAATGACTAAAATGCAATTATGTTTGCAATTGAGCAATTTGTCCAAACAATTAGGTCAAATTGAAATAGGGGACAATTAGATTGAATTTCAAGATCCTAGAAAATGCTAAAATTGCAAATTAAAAGACTCAATTGATATTTTTTTCTTAGATTCAATAGTACGGGTTACAAAGGAACACCTATAATTGAATCTGATTTTGAATTTTTTATGAGGTCAAAAATGTAAGAGATTAAAAATAAAAATATTGGCTATTTTTTCATATTTTTTGACCTTAAATTCTATTTTTCCTGATTTTTTGAGTATTTTTCTATTTTCTAAAAAATACTAAAAAATGTGAAAAATATGAAAAATTATTTTTTGGTCAAGAATGGTTCCTTGGGCTTGGCCAAGGCCACCAAAGTTGATTTTGTAATTTTTTGACTTTTTATGGATTTTTTGTGATTTTTTAAAATATAACTGCAAAAAGACTTGGTCAAAAATCAGGTGTCAACACCGGTCAGCGGGCGGGGCTTCAGCTGCCCCGCTAACCGGTGAGCGAGCGGAGATTAGAGGGCAGCGCCCCCGAAACCTCAAAGGGGATTGGGCTTTTATTTAAGTTAACCCGTATGGTGTGGGCTTAATAGAGGTTTAACTAGGTTTAGGTTTTGAACCCGTTTAGGACATATATATTTTGCTCGTTTATATTGATCATCGTAACGAGTCGAGAGGTTGTAAACCGAATATCATAATGAAATCTCTTGCAGGACGTAGCCCTATTCTGGGGTGAACCTGGGTAATCTCGTGCGTCATTCAATTTTTTCTTGTTTTCTGTGTGATCGTTCTGATTCGGTGTGCGATAAATCCCATCATTTTCGACCCACTTGGTGACTTGGAGAAGTAAAAAAAAAAAATTATTTCTCTCCTAAAGTAAAGGAATTAACTTCTGCTATTCTAGAGAATGATTGTTGCCATGCGCGCCGAAGATATTCCAAATACGATTCTTGAAACAAACCAGTCAAGTAATTGTTATGCTTCGATAAAAAAAAAAAAAAAGGAGTAATTGTTATGCTGATTATTCAATAATACCTCCTATTGGGTTTTGTGTAGCCGGATTACTAGAATGGCCTGCTTTGTTAGAGTAACAGAGAAAATTGTGAGGTGCAATTACAGAAAACATCAATTGTATTTAGCTTTGTCTTAATCAAATACTTGATAATATATTTGGCTCGTATATAACTAGCAATACATAATGTCACACATGCACGTGTTTCTTCCATAATGTAAACCAATAATACATGCCCACACGCTGTTTTTATAAAAGATAGAGACACCAAGAACCATAGTTTATTAGATTTGTTGCTAATACATTGGTCAATGGTCAATGTACACCATTCTCTTTCACTTCTTTAGCAGTAGCACATCCTCTCCTACCATTTTCTTGCTTTCCTTCCCTCAACGTCTGTTGCCCTTCTACCTCAGCCATTGCTCCAGCTGCAGCAGCTTCATTTTCTTCTTCTTCTTCCGATTTCTTCCTCGCCTCCTCTTTCGCCTTTTCGAGCGCTTCGATCAATCCCTCCAAGCAAGCCTCCTCATCCTCGTCTTCCGACTTGGGCATCAAGTTCTCCGCCACGTCCGCCGGAGTCATTTCTGTCTCCTCCAGCAAACGCCTCACCGTCGTGAACAGCGGGTGCGACTCGACGCCCAAGTAATTCCTCGCGAGCACCTTGAACGACTCGAAGCAGCAGTACGACATCTTGATATGCTTGTCCATCCTTCCTCTCCTGATTAGGGCCGGGTCGAGCTTCTCCACGAAGTTGGTCGTGAACACGATGATCCTCTCACCCCCGCACGCCGACCACAGCCCATCGATGAAGTTCAGGAGCCCCGAGAGCGTGACCTTGCTCTCCTTGCTCTCTTCCCCGCCTTTCGCCATTTTCTTGACAGGATCTTCTTTCTCTTGGTCATCGTCTTTCTCTTGCTTCTTCGTCTTCCTCTGGCCGGTCAGGTCGAGCGAGCAGTCGATGTCCTCGATCACTATAATCGACTTCTCCGACGTGTCGATCAGCAGCTTCCTCAGCTCCGTGTTGTCCTTGACCGTCGTCAGCTCCAGGTCGTACACGTCGTAGTTGAGGAAGTTGGCCATCGCGGCAATCATCGTGGACTTGCCAGTCCCAGGCGGTCCATAGAGGAGGTAGCCACGCTTCCATGCCTTGCCGATCCGCTCATAATACTCCTTCCCTCGCCGGAACTTGAGGAGGTCGTTCATGATCTCCCTTTTCTTGCCGGGCTCCATCGCCAGGGTGTCGAACGTCGAGGGGTGCTTGAACGCCACGTGGCTCCACTTGCTCGCCTTGTAGTAGCCCCAGTTCGAGCTCGGGTTGTTGGTGAAGAGCTTCCGCAGCCGGTTGTCGGCGGCCACTGCCTTCCCCTTCTCCAGGACGTGCTTTATGTAAGAACCGGTGATCAGCTCCCGGTGGCTCCGGTGGAAGGTCAGCCTATAAAACCTAGTGGCAAAAGCAAGCACAAATTGGTTTTGATTGTTAGATCTGAGTCAGGAGAGTGTGGGCAAGAAATTTTCATCATTAAAGAAAAAAAAATACTAATTTCACTACATGAACAAAGTGAACTCAAACTCTTGATCTCTGATTAAATTAAGCTCGCGTGTACCTTTTATCTTCAGATGAAGCGTACAAGGAGAACGTGGGCTTCTGGGAGACGATCAGGCTCGACGACCACCAGAGCTTAACCCCTTGGAACTCGTCGACGACCTCCTCGTTCTCGTCCATGCTAAGGACGAGGGACTGGCTGTCCTTGACGGACTCGGCCTTGAGCCGCTTGGCCCTGGCGGAGGCGCTCCCGCTCAGGTAGTTCTGGATCGCGGCGAAAACCTCGCACCGCTCGAGCCGCTCGCCCGTGAACTCCGGGAACCTGATCTGGACGTACGGGTAGACGTGGCCGACGGCCTTGTGGGCATAGGACTCGATGTTGGTGCGGAGCTGGGGAGGGAAGTATTGCTTGAACATGGCCCAAGCAAACATCACCGCCGCCATGACCGAGCCGAGGTTCCCCCACATTTCAAATGCGGTCGCCATGGTTTAACTACTTCTTCTTCTTTCTTGGGGCTGAAGATGGAGAGGAAGTTCCAAGTCCTGCTTTTCTGATTTACGCTACGATGTTTGTGTGGAGGCTTGTGCTTTATATGGAGTGATCAGGAAGCAAGCGTGATCAGCAACGTCAAATTGCCCCTCGATTTTCCTTGTCGAGTCGAGATTGTTTTGTCTTACTATCTGGTCTGATGACGACTCTAACGGAAGAAATCAGTATTTTATATAGAGCTCGAATCAATCACGGAACCAAAAACGGAACGTTTTCGTTGGAACGACGCACTTGTGGCAGATTCACACGGCTCCGGGCTCACGCCCAATAATCATAGGCGATCACCAGTGTCGAATTCGCACTTGTCTATCCACATAAGTCAACAGGAAAAAGTTCAGATCATGACGACCCTTCGATGGCGATCGAATCGTACAATAATGGAAAAATCAGAATGATTGACGCAAATAGCTCCACTTCAACGCTATAAGTCCGTTCATGTCCTGCTCACAGACAGCAAATACTTTGGAATCCAAGGCAGAATCGAATTGTGCACGGATCACATGACGTGAGGTGTCTGATGTCATGGTGAGGTGAGCTGAAACCGGCGGGCGAACGGTGAGAATTGCTTTTTGGCTTTCTTTCTTTTTTCTTTTTTTTTGGCCGGTTGTCTAAATATATGGATATTTTTTTTGGTCAAAATATATATGGATATTATACGTTCACATTTTTTTTTCGTAAAGTTTTTAGAGTTTGTATTGTTCTTTTCATTTTTAAAAAGGAAACATGAATACCTTTTATTTGCTAAAAACAATGAAAAAATATCCCCATGAAAGGCATTGGAGTTAGGGGTGTGCATGGTCCGGGCCGATTCGGTCCTAATATGGAACTAGGGATCGAACTAGGATCGAATTGTAGTTCCAATCCCCAAATTTTTGGGACCAAGGACCGTATCGGGACTAGGACCGACGTCTCGGTCCGGTCCCAATGTGACCGCTAAAATCAACTACTTATAGAAATTATTGGAGTACATGCATGGGCAGAGAGGCAAAGACAAAAGAAGCGAGCACCAAGCAGAACTGCGATGCGAAAGCGAGACGCGAGCGTTAAGCGAGAGGAGTGAGTATCGATTTTCTAGCAGAAAATAAAGATAGGTAAACTCGCGTACAGCAAGATGAGTAAATGTCGACTATCGAACAGAAGATGAAGATATGGATTAGGTTTAGGTTAATTATTTCTTCATAAATTTCTATTTTTTCTATATATATATTGAGCGGTCCGATCCGGTCCCATCCATCATGGGACCGAAGAACGGACCGCCCGGCCATCGATCCCATTTATTGGAACTGGGGATCAGCACCGTCTCCCTCAAGGATCGGACCAGCTCGGGATTTTTTTTCCAAATTAATTAAAAAATATTTACAAAATTAGGTAAATTTAAAAACTATTTATCAATTTCGGTCTCGCGCGACAGTGCAATTTTCGCGCAAGACCCGTGTGCCCGAAGTGGCCACTAATCAACTAGCGCAGTCCCCCCACACGCAGTCCCCCCACACCCCACAACGACGTGCGACGTCCATGCGTCACGCGACGGTGGTGTCGACAGTCGCGCGCCCTGTTCCATGCACCTTGCAGGCCTGATTAAAGGGCTACAGGTGCTGCAAGCCTTTAATTAGGCTTGCCAGCCTTTAGTGCATCTGAGAACTTCTCAGACGTACTAAAGGCCACTTCTCTTCTCCCTTCTTCAAATTTTGAAGGTTGAAGCAGAAGTCTCACGCATTTGAAGCAAAAGGCATTCTCTCTTCTTCACTCTCATTTCGCCATTCAATTTTTCTCTCCTCCCTCACTCTCTCAGAAGTCTCACGCCTTACCCTCTCAGTCGCTCTCGCTCGTTCTTCCTCCCTCAGACGGTCGTCTCAGCTACAACCGTCGTAGTCACTCGTTATTTGGGGTTCTTTCGCTCCTTCAGTTCATTTTTTGCAAGCCTTCGTTCTACCTCGCCCGTTGTTCCTCCCTCAGGCGCTCTCTGTATTAAACTCCCTCAGACATTCGCGTTTAATTTTTTAATATTTTCATGATATATAATTTCATTTATAAATTTTTTTATTTGACAGATAAAGGCAAAACGAGCCTTTCTCTTGACAGTTCGAGCCCCTCATTTGGTGCGTGTTATCCCTCAATAATTTGAGGTAAATTTTATTGTACTTTTTTTTCGCACTTCTATAAGCATAAATTTATTTATTTGTCGTTATTTATACTAGAATAATGCATGTTACTTATAGGTTGTTAATATTATGTCCCGAGAAGCGTGGGTTGGGTTTTACCCGGTCCAAAAAATATTTTTTAAATATATTAAAATTTTGAATATTTAAAAAATAGAAAATAGAAAATGACCAAAATCAACTTACCGTGGACTATTTTCGGTAATTTGGCCTCCGAATTTTAAACAATGACAATTTTACCCTTTTGACAAATTATCTCCTAAAATTTTTGAAAAATTTTGAAAACTCCAAAAAATAGAAAATAGCCATAATCAACTAACCATGGACTATTTTTGGTAATTTGGCCTTCGAATTTTAAAAAATGACTATTTTTCCCTTCTGGCAAATTATTTTACAAAAATTACGAAAAATTTCGAAAAAATCCCAAAAATATAAAATGGACACAATCAACTGACCATGCACTATTTTCGATAATTTGGCCTCCAAATTTAAAAAATAACTATTTTGCCCTTCTGGCAAATTATCCTCGAAAAATTTCCAAAAATAGAGAAAGGTGACAATCAACTGACCGTGGAATATTTTCGATAATTTGTCCTTTGAACTTTAAAAAATGACGATTTTGCCCTTCTGACAAATTATCTCCCAAAAATTCTGAAAAACTCCCAAAAATAGAAAATGGCCACAATCAACTCACTATTGACTATTTTCAGTAATTTGGCCCCCAAATTTTTAAAAATGACGTTTTATCCTTCTGGAAAATTACCTCTGAAAAACTTCCAAAAATAGAAAATGATCACAATCAACTGACCATGGACTATTTTCGATAGTTTGGCCTCCGAATTTTAAAAAATGACGATTTTGCCCTTGTAGCAAATTATTTCCCAAAAATTTCGAAAGACTCCCAAAAATATAAAATGGCCACCATCAACTGATCATGGACTATTTTCGGTAATTTGGCCTCCGAATTTTAAAAAATGACGATTTTGCCCTTCTGACAAATTATCTCCCAAAAATTTCGAAAAACTCTCAAAAATAGAAAATGGCCACAATCAACTGACTATGGACTATTTTCGATAATTTGGCCTCCGAATTTTAAAAAAAATGACGATTTTGCCCTTCAGCAAATTATCTCCGAAAATTTTTGAAAGAATTCTGAAAAAAATCTCAAAAATAGAAAATGGCCACAATCAACTGACCATGTACTATTTTTGGTAATTTGACCTCTGAATTTTAAAAAACAAATGAAGATTTTGCCCTTATTGCAAATTATCTCCGAAAAATTTCGAAAAACTCTCAAAAATAGAAATAACCACAATCAACTGACCATGGACTATTTTCGGTAATTTGGCTTCCGAATTTTAAAAAATGATGATTTTTCCCTTCTTGCAAATTATCTCCGAAAAATTTCGAAAAACCCCCCAAAAACAAAATGGCCACAATCAACTCGTTATATCCTAATTTGGCTATAGTAGGATAATAATTACTTACTTTTATATGCGAAATAATTTATAATTTCTTTATTTAGCATAATGTTGTCTGCATCTTTTGTGATTGTGCGTTGGGGAGATACAATAGTACGAAATCAATATGGAGTTGATTACGATGGCGGACAATATGCTACGTTCAAGTTTGAAAACATATCCTCATTTGATGAGTTACGTGCTAAGATTGGGCACACGTTGAATATGACCGCAAATCAGCATATTCGAAGCCTAATGTATAGATACCCGAGTGGAATGGATTCGCATTATGTAGTATATGATATTATGGAGGTGCATAATGATTGTGCAGTTACGATGATCCAACAGTTTGCACTTTCGGATGGTTCTATGAGATTTTTCTAGTTCTATGTAACTGTAGATGAACACCAGCATGTTCATGAAGATGACGTTGGGGAAGGCTCTAATGTTGGTGAAAAGGACATTGGTTTGCATAATGAGCATGTCGAGTTTGATTATAATGATGATAATGATGGAGATGACTCTGTTGAAGAAGATGATGAGTATTGGGTGGACACTGATGGCGGCGGTGAAGAAGATGTCGAAGGCGACAATATGGACGCTTACTATAACGTTCATTGCAGCAATCTCATTATGCCGTTGGTAGATCCACCTTCATATTCCAAAATCGACTTTGATATAATGGAAGTCGATACAAGAGCCAAGCCAGACCGCTTGTTATTTGATCCATCAAATGAATTTGATGTTGGTATTGTATTTCCATCACAGGACGCGTTGCAGTCTAAGTAGCACCGACACTGACACGGGACACGCGACACGACACGATACGTCGACGCGTCATTTCTACAAAATTAAGATTTCCGACACGCAGGGATACGTTAATATTAAACATATTTTTATATATACATGATATATTATTATTTCTATAATTTGTTTATTATAAAATTTAAAATTTAAAAAATATTTCTTATAATAAAAAGAAAGCGATGCTCCCATAATTTAATCCCAACCAATCTAAAAAATAAATAAAAAATAAAATAAAAAATAAATCCCTTGATATGAGATCTGGATGCTTCTCCTCCTGTCTCTCACTTCTCTCCTTCTCTCTTTGGTTTTTTAAAAAATTCTTTGACATGCGTCTCACCTCTCTCTCTCTCTCTCTCTCTCTCTCTCTCTCTCTCTCTCTCTCTCTCTCGTGTCTTCCCCTCTTCTCTCTCTTTACTTTTTGGGAAAACCCCGAAAACATCACACGAGTTTCATCTCTCTCTCTCTCTCTCTCTCTCTCTCTCTCTCTCTCTCTCCTGTTACTCCTTCCTCTCTCGTCCTGGGAAAATTTCACATGGTTCTCTCTCTCTCACTTGTGTCTCGCGAAGCCAACTACGACGTCGAACGCCACGATTTTGCTGTTCGTCTCGCCTTCGACACTCTTTCACTTTACCCATCGGCTCCGTCGCTCTCTCTACTCCGGCGCAAACAAAGGCCATTATCTAATCGGGTGCTCGAATCTGCCTTCCCCCGCCCTGTCCCTTCGCCAACACGCGTGTCGTAGGCGTGTCAGCCACGCTGACCAAGTGTCAAAAATCTGACACACGTTGACCGCGTGTCGGAGGCGTGTCAGGGGCATGTCGAGGGCATGTCCGAGCATGTCAGTGTCTGTCACGAGTCTGACACCAACACGCACCCTCCAAAGATGTGTCGATGCTTCATAGGCTGCAGTTGGCTAGGAAAGAGTACTCTCTCAGAAAAAAAAAATCATCATTTTCGCGGTCATGTAACGAATATTTCCTAATATGTGATAAAGTGTGGTAATCGAGACAATTCGTGTGGTTGGAGGCTCCGCACGTCTAAGAAAATGGGTACACTATTATGGAAAATAACTAAGTACAATGGGCCACACATGTAGGAGGACGACGTCATCACGGGATCATCGACAACTTGACCAAAAGTACTTGTGCCGCCAGGTAAAAGCAATTATCACCGCCCAACCTGATATCAAAATCGCCGCACTGATGGCGGAGATTAAAGAGAAGCTGGAGTTCGAACCTACTAATCACAAAACCTGGGCAGCTAAAACAAATGGCGATCGTTGAAACTTTTAGAGGATGTGATGACTCGTATAGTAGGTTGAGGATGTTCATGAACGAAATGGTAGTAACGAAACCAGGTTCTCATTTTGTGATCGATCATCGCATGAACATAGATCACAGCAGCATGATTTTCGATCAAATGTTTTGGACTTTTGCGCAGACGATTCATTGCTTCGCAAGTTATCGACCTGTAATATTTGTTGATGGTACTTTTATGTACAGGAAATACCGAGGAAGGCTCATTGTATCATCCTTACTTGATGGCAACAATCATATATTCCTGTTGGCATTTGATATGGTCGATCAGGAAGATGTTCCGAATTGGACTTGGTTTATGACTATGTTGTGGACATATGTCACTAGAAGGGATAATATTTGTGTAATATCATATAGACATCCTAGAACTAAAAGAGCAATAGAGACAGCGGGGTGGCCTCATCCACATGGCCACCATAGATTTTGTGTTTGGTATCTTGTCAGCAATTACAATAAAAAAAATTCAAAAATGAGAACGGTGAAAGATTTATTAAGATGGCAGGTAAATTTTAAAATTTTTACATTTAAGGAAAGCATGTGTTCATAAATTTGAATGTGATAGGACTAATTATTATTATAATATGCAGATTACGCTAATCAACGGTGAAAGTTTGATCTATCATGAGTGAGGGGTATGAATTCACGCACAGCTGCATGGTATGACCAGATTCCAAGAGAAAAATAGATGAAAGCTTATGATGAAGGGAGGAGATATGGAGTGATGACAACAAATTTAGTTGAATTTGTCAACAGGATGCTGAAGAGTTATCATGGTCTGCCAATAATAGCAATGGTCGATAAGATATTCTTCCAATTGTCCAAGTATTTCGACACGAGAAGAACGATGTACAGGACGCAGGTTGAGCATGGACGTATACATACGCAATTTGCGGATGAGACGCTCAACCAAAATAGTACCAAAGCAAATAGGCATGAAGTGACACGTTTCGACTCTGATGCAGGAACTTTCGAAGTTAAAACTAGACGCGATAGATCCATAGGATCATGGGATCAGAAACATATAGTGTGCCTAGCCAAGCGAACCTGTACATATGAAAAATTTGAAGAGATTAAAATCTCATATTTTCACGTAATTACAGCATGTCAAGCACATGGAATTGATTAACATGAGTACATAGATGAATGCTACTCATTGGATAAAACCCTTAAGTGCCATCAATATATGTTTCACCCGTTGGGGCATCCTTACTACTGGTCTGGACCGGACGACCTGCCATTAGTACCAGACTCGAGGCATATTAGAAAGAAATGAAGGCTCCGTACATCACGAATACGTGATGAGATAGGCTGGAAGACGTCGAGCAGTAGTGATGTGCGTAACCATTGCAGTAACTGTGGAAAATCAGGGCAGAACAGAAAAACTTGTGTACACAGATCTGCCCAACAATAGATCACAGTTGTGTGAATTATGTAAAATAGATATTTTGATTTATAGTAATGTTATAATATGACAATTGTGCGATATTGATTCAGTTCCTTTCTGAATTATGTGTAACATTGATCGCCGAATTTTTTGATAATGATATAATATGACAATTGCGTGATACTTATTTACTCCGTTCCTCTGTTCTATGTGTACATGATACATGTGAATTTTTTGTAATATTATAATATGACAATTGTGTGATATTATTGGCGTCCTCTGTAATTTATTTGTAGATATGGATCATAGGACATATATTCAGCCGGAACCTGTTAATGATTCACTACTTACAAGGCAGGACCGACATAGATCGCAGGCCATATGTGACACTCAGGTAATTGACTAATTTAGCAGTTGATCTGTCATTTGTAACAACATTATCAAAGTTCCTACTAACACTTCTCCATGTCACATTTCACAAGGTCATCATGAAGAAGCGTTCACATGTCGAAGATCGATGATACATGTACATGAACTTGATCAGCGCATAGTCCCATATCTAAGAGCTTCGGGCTTTTATCAGGTTTATATGATGAGATTTTTCCAGTTGGATTGACATCTGATTACTGCACTGGTTGAGCGGTAGAAGTCGGAGACCCACACCTTTCATATGTCGGAAGGTGAATGCACGATCACCCTACAGGATATTGCGGTGCTGACATGCCTTCCCATTGATGGACACGCAGTTATCGGCCTTACTAATTTGAATTGGGGCGTTCTCTGTTACCCACACCTTACGTGGCACGCAGATGAGGTTGGGTTGACTGAAAGAACACTTTGTTGAGATTCCAGACGATGCCGATGAAATCACCGTGTAGCAGCATGTTAGAGCATTCATTCTCCGATTGCTTGGAGGATATATTTTTTCTAACAAATCGTGGTTCAGGATTAGTTTGCTATTTCTTCAATTACTGGAGAACCTTAACATCCCTACCCAGTACAGTTGGGGTTCAGCATCACTTGCGTGGCTGTATCAGGAACTATGCAGTGCAACTGATCCAGAAAAGAAGCAGATTGGCCACACCCTGTATGTTTTACAGATTTAGGTGTGGGAGAGTTTCAGATGTATCTCCCCTTCCCTGAGGGATCGTGATCCTTTTTCAAATGCACCTCTCAGTAGCCGGTATGTAAACTAATATTTTTTCAGCTCGGGAGTCATTAATTCTTTCTATTACGTATAATATATGAAGATCTCATTTTTTTTCTGCAGATGGAGTCGAGCCCAACGAACAATGGAGGTGCCCATACATATTTTGCTACCTCTGCACTATCTACTTGATAGAATGTCATCTGCAGATTAAGTAATGATAGCAACAAACGAGTTTATTGTAATGTTAACTTTTAAATTAATTCTTCGTTTAATTTGATATGTTTTATTGCGTTAACGGTTTACTTGGTTGCCCTACACCAATGACATTATGGGCCAATTACCAAATTACTGCCGGCAGGGACAACACATTTGGACGGCTCGTGTCCCACTCATATGTTACTGGATAGTTGAGTGACATTAACCAGATCGAGTACTACGACAGTTTGGTATGCATCAGCCAATATCGATAGCTCTAAGCGATCATACGGCCTTGCATGATATTGAGTTAAGGCCAGTTGGGAGGGATTGGATAGCTACGTACAAAGAGTTCATCGACATATGGGACAATCGTGACAGATATATAGTCCAAGAAACTCCTGCAATAGAGCCACTTCACTTTCATTCAGCATATATGGAGTGGTTCCATAAACATACACGGAGGTGTGTTTCTATTCCGGGAACCGAAATGGGTTCATTGGTTAGTGCAAACACTTTCAATTTAAGTCGTTACTTTTTTTTTATTAACATAAGTTATTGACATTTGAAAACTTTTGTGATTGTTTATATCATTACTACAGTGTTGGTGTCGAACGTGCCTTACATATTTTGGACACCGTCAATCCATCTTGTCAAGCCTAGAGAGAAGTACATAAGATACTTAGGGCAACGCTATATGCCCAATATGAGGAGAGGCAGATAACAATGATGCCATCACCCCAGCCAGCAACTACAGCAGCACCAGTTGGGCTGCATGATAATGACCCACGTGAGACAGTTCAGCCGACCCGGAGGACCATTTGAGCTCATCTAGGTGATAATGTTGTCCCCAACACCTTGGAATATCATATGTCAGATTTCGCTCCGCAGTTCACTCTGGGGTTTGGTCAGACAAATTTCGATACAGGGTTCGCCCAGTTTACTGGATTCTACTTTTCAATGTGGTGACAATCAAGAGCCGCATACGCCAGCTACTTCTCCGGCTTCATGGGGATCCAATTTCCATCCTTATTTTCAAGCTCATCCTACAGTAAGCTATTCACAGTCTGAGCGTGGCATATTTTCAGACTTTGATGATGCATCACCATTACAAATTCATGAGCCATGACAACATATGCCTTCGTCATCTACACGTCCTGCTCCTTCGGATACTCGTTCTCGTCGTTACAACACCATACCCGCCGATCGATGGAGAGCACTTGATTGCGGAACAGAAGGTCATGTAGGATGACGACATCATTAGCGCATGTCAGTGCAATTCAGGTTAAGGATTGTTCTTTTTGAGATCAGGTAAATTGAGGTTGAGGATTGTTATCTATCATTATAATTTTTTAACTCATTTATTTTTTCACGGTATGTCGTATCTTACCACAATGTAATACATATTTTTAATTAATAATTTATATATATTAAATTAATCAATTAAAATAAATCTCGATCCTGTGGCGTGGTGGGTACGACAGAGGGTGGCGGCCGATGAGGGCGGGTCGGCCGATTCCGCACCGGCGCGTGATGGTCGCGCACTGGACCGACTGGCTCGCGACTATCGTGCGTCGGTCGGGCCTGCCCGCGACCGTCGTACGCTAGCCACGCCGGCGCCCGAGTCTCGCGCGACATATACACTGTCACGCGAGACCCAAAGCGATAAATAGTTTTTAAATTTACCTAATTTTGTAAATATTTTTTTAATTAAATTGGAAAAAAAACCCACCAACCCATGCGGTCCAGTCCGATCCAGTCCAGTTTGCACCCTCTTAATTGGAGCATCTAAAAAATAGGTCCAAAAGAAGTTGAGCTCCTCACAACGACATATATGTAGATATCAGGATTTGAAACACCAATCACAACGAAGTGAAGAGTAAAATCGAGACACGAGATTTATCCTGATTTGCCTTTAAACTAGTGTTACATCCAGCAGAAGATTCCACTATAACCAGCACCTCTCACATCACTGTTACATCACTCAATTACAAGCGAAAGAGATAATATCTAGCAGTAATTATTCATGAGCCCCATGCCCAAACTACAAGAAACTGAGACGGGCCAGCACCATTTTGCAATTGTCGGTCCAGGCCCTGAAATCCCAAGGGCCTTGATCATCACTTAGCATGCACTTGACCAACGCAGTTATCCCCCGACGTGTTTTGGAAAGCGAAAAAGCAATGATCATTTGAAATTTGAAAAAAAAAACCGAAATGTATCGAAATTTATTGATGGTGAAAGGGGAAAAATAGTTTTTGAACACATAATTCGATATGTAGGGAAAAGCAGGGGTGTCAAATTCGAACCAAACTATTAATCGTACCGAACCAAACCGAAAATTTCATGCATTTCGGCTCAGTACGATTTTCGGTTTGGAAATAAAACAAAAACCATTCTTTTTTTTTTCCGATTCGGGATATTATGGCTCCAATCGGTTCGGTACTTGGTTAACCAAACTGAAAATGGCCCATGTCATCCTTTCTTCTCTTTGTGCTCGACTCTTCGCCTCGTAAATCTGCTCAATGGTCGACTCTGCGATTGGTTCGCCTCGTTGAGGGACCAAACGAGGGTCAAGCACGGAGCCAGGGGAATGACGCATGGCCTCCGTTCTTGATGGTGGGCGGTGCTAAGGGCGGCCATCGTCGGTACTCTGCTCCAATTCAAGAGAGCTGGCGACAGTTGGAGCAAAGAATGCGGGAGCACCGACGTGGGTAGGAAGAGTACAAATAAGGAAGGGAGTGTTGACGCCGCGAGAACGAGTATGGAAGGATCGAAGGACCGCGTGCCTATGGAGAAAAAGAGAGAGTTAAAAGAAAGAGTTGGCTATGGATGGTATTGGACGGACTGAATTGATATAAATGCAAAGAGGTTTATGGCTAAATTGGTTCAATTGAAAATTTTAGAAACTGCACTGATACAAATACAATAAATTTAGGATTGCTTTGGTACTTTTCCCTTTTTGGATACTTCTTCAAGTGTGCATCAATTGTTAGTAATCAACCAATTCCGACGAGTGTCGTAATCCCCTCTGCATTCCTCCGGCTAGTGAGGTTGAGCCAGAAATTGATGTCCTCGATCACAATAATGTCTTGATCAGTAGCTTCCTCAGCTCCATGTTATCCTTAACTATCGTAAGATGGAGATCGTAATTACGTATGTAAATAAGATAAAGGGTAAAGTTTGTGCGTTTGATATGTAATCTTTGGGAAAAAAAAAAAGTCAAAACCCTAATGCGATAAGTTCCTCCGATCCCCTTCAGAGTAAGTTTTCAATTGTCTCTCGTGCTAGCTTGTAGCTGGTCCATATTGGTTAGGTCCTCCTTTTGACTTTTTGTATTGTCTCCAGACAAGAAGGTCCCATTATTTCTACACTCGCAAATTGCACTAGTGTAGGAAGGAAACCTTTGCAAGTAAAGAAATACTTTTAGCTTTTCTTTTTTTCTTTTCTAACAAAAATACTTTTCGAGAATCAGAACACGTTTGATAACTGCACAAAATTCCTATTTTGAAAAACTATTTTTCTTCCTAATTTTTTTCATTTAAGTCAAATAACTATGTAGTTACTTTGTAAAATTTCATCCAAAATTGAAGACTAATTGTCAATTCACAATAAAATAATTTAAAATACATTATTTTTTTACCATGTCATAAATGAAACATAAATTTTAATATATAATGTTTGAAGTTCGATTGAAGCATGGGATAATTCCCATATTAAGAACTCATTTTTTTTCTTTAAATGTTGCTTTGTCCAAAATACATACAAACATAACAGTCGAATAACCAAATTATCCATTGACAAAAAAAAAACTAAATTATCCTCCTTGATATGAAGTACAAGTCTTTCGCTATCATTTTGTAGCTTCTGTCCTAAATCCAAGTGGGTGTTTGACTCCAACTTCACATGTAGATAGTCACATTTTGTGAAGCACAGCTACGAGTATATATGTTATCATTCGTATGTTGGATGCCCTCATCTTCTGCGATATTTTTTGCAAAAAAAAATTAAATTGTAAAATCTAGAATATTTAGGCCCAAATTATGAAAAATAAGGTCAAACTAGCCTAATCTAAACTTCTTCTATTTTTAGGGATTTTCTAATTTTTTTTATTTTTATTCTTATTTTTATTTTTATTAGATTTAGAGAAAAGTGACGAGAGAACTGAAAGGAAAAAGTGAGATATGTGAAACTTCATTTTGTTTTGTAATTCTCAAAAGTGATTCTTTTTTTCAGAACCAACTTTTTTTTGTGAATTTTGCTCTAAAATTGATTCTGATTTTCTAAAACTGATTCTAGGAATAGAATCAGAATAAGAATTATTTACATTACCAAATAGGGTTCTCATCATTTTTTGTTCCCAGAATCAGAATCAAAGAATGAGAATGATTACCATGCAGGCCCTTAGCTATTCGCAAAAGTTTATTTGAAGCACCAACAAAATAGAAAAAATTACCAAAAAAGTTCTAAATCTATTGTACTTATGTCAATTCAGTTATAAACATTTCAATCTAGTCAATTCAGTCCTAAATCTTTTGACGATTTGCCAATTTAGTCATAAATCACCCCCGCTGCGATGAACGTTGGATATGTGATGTAGGACAACTAGCGTGTAGTTGCCTGGAGAAACGTGATCGAGTCGTTTAGATATCTTTTCGGATAGTTTTTTTCTATTTTAGAAAATTGAGCTATACGTTTAATCGTAATATTTGATTTAGAATTCCGTTTGATTATATTAGATTTGATTTGTTTTATGTTATCTTTGAGCAATTCTATTTCCTTTAGGAGTCCTATCTATATAAAGGACGTCTGCTCTTTGTAATATTCAGACATCTATCAATCGAATACAGTTTATTATGAGGAATTGATTTCCTGTTATTGCTTACCCTGCGTCATTTGGTATCAGAGCGAGGTTTCTCCTGGCGATGATGTCTCATAACGTGAATCGATATACTTCCGTAGCTAAGGGCCATCTTGGTGAGCCTATTACACGAAAGGTGTTTACCCAGTTTGCCGAGGAAACTCGACGAGCTCTGCAAGACCGCTGACGGACGATGCAAGACTTGCTTGCCGCTAGCTAACGGTTGTCTGCAAACCCAATCCACACACCTGGCATTCTTCCAGCCGAGCGAATTCATGTCGTTCGTGATCCCGAAGTAGCTATGGATCGTGGGGAAAATCACTGACGTCACCGACAAAGGCGACAAGCCTATGTCGAGAATTTTGAGGAAGATTTCCAGGACGTGCCTATTCGAGGAGGTCGCAGATATAGTGGATTCCAGGATGAGCATGTTCGTGGAGGTCGACGATATGTAGGTTACCGACGATATCCTGAACAATATCAATTGAATGTTGATATCTCTACCTTCAATGGAAATTCGGATATCGAAGACTATCTGGAGTGGCTCCGGGAGGTTGAGGAGTTCTTTGAAGCCATGGAAATCGATGAGGAAGACCAAGTGAAATTCGTGGCGAAAAAGTTGAGGCGCGAAGCTTTAGCCTGGTAGGAGCAGACGCAAATATCCCGACGCCGACAAGGAAAAGCGCCCATCCGAACCTGGAGACGGATGAAACAAATGTTAAAGATTCGGTTCCTTCCACTTGACTATGAACAAAACTTGTTAAGTTCAAACCACTCGCTAGATTTTTTGTGCCCTTCTTTTCCCCAATTTCCTGCCATGGCCTCCAAAGCTCCCATCGAGGGCAAGAACCAGTTTTTCGAGAAATTAGAGAAGGAACCGAATGAGGAAGAAGAGGCGAAGCAAAAAGACCCAGAGATCATTCCCGAAGCCGAAGCTTCCGTTGAGAAAGCAGCCGAACAAGATGGGGATGATGTCTAGGAAGTTAAGAAAGGCGATGAGAATCCAAAAGAAAGTTTAAATCTAGCGAAAAATCTAGACTATGATGATTTTGTTGAGGATGATTCTTTAGATGATGGAAAGTCAAATGCCTTAGTGATGGTGTTTGACTCGAGTAAGTTACCGTCCCTTGCGGCACTACACGATTGGGTATCTAAGAATGATATTCAGAATTTTGAGATATTTAATGATGTTCAACCGTTGGTTCAATCAGCATTGGATGGATTTAACGTATCAATATTCACTTATGGACAAGATAATCCGGGAAAGATGCACGCCATGGAAGGATCTAGCCATGATCTTGGTCTATATGCTCGTTGTTTTGAGGAGTTTTTCAATTTAGCGAATTCAGATGCAATTGCCACATCTAGATATGATTTTTCTATCACAGTTTTGAAACTCTACAATGAACAGAAAAACATCGAAAATCCATTGGATTCTTTGAAGTTTCAAAAAAGAGGCCGGATGAGGAGCAAGAAGAGGAAGAGAAACTGGAAGTACAGGAGAAAGCGGATCCAGACACGACGAACTCGAGGACGAGTTCTTCTAAAGAAGAGGAGAAATGATGTAGGACAACTAGCATGTAGTTGCCTGGAGAAACGTAATCGAGTCAAAGATAACATAAAACAAATCAAATCTAATATAATCAAACGGAATTCTAAATCAAATATTACGATTAAAGATATAGATCAATTTCCTAAAATAGAAAAAACTATCCGAAAGATATCTAAACGACTCGATCACGTTTCTCCAGGCAACTACACGCTAGTTGTCCTACATCAATATGTGTCGTTTCAACTTGAAACTTTCACGTTTTCTCTCTCACACACACACGCCCATTATGCTTGATGACGACTTGAAAAAAATTATGAAAAAAATGACCTAAATGATATTTGAACTTTAGCTCAACGTCCAATACGGTCCCTAAATTTTGAATATGTACAATGTAGCCCATGAACTAAGGACTAAATTGAACATGCATGAGAATTTTCAAGAAAGACATTGCAAGTTGGGTAAAAGTTTATGAACCGCATCGAACAAATTAAAAGTTCAATGATCACATTGTGCATTGATCCAAGGTTCGTGGATGGACATTTTCCCAAAAATTATCATCCTTTCTTTCTCATAATCACCCTTTTTTTTTTCCAAAGAAACAACTGGAGACGTTCTGCTTCTCCTTGTCTGAGGTTTGGTCATGTGGTCGTATTCTATCCCTGCGGAATGGCCCACACTGTCCAACAAGAAGGAGCCTCCTGAAACACACGCACCCACACCCACTCTCTCTCTCTCTCTCTCTCTCTCTCTCTCTCATGTTAGATTCTGGGACTTGGGAATATCCAAAGGAATCTGCACTGTCTCCGCGTTCCATGACTCCACTTGGGACTCACAGAGAAAAAAAGGGGAGGAAAGATTTGTTCAAATGGAAGAAATGAGGCACAAATCAACCAACTGTTTCTTCTTTGTCGGCAGATGATGATATGATTAAAAAAAAAATCACATGGGTTGGGCTAAAATTCAACAGCACATTCAATCACAGCTGCAGATCAACATCATGACCTGCCGACTTGTGAATCTGTTCCTGATAACATATGCGATTGCTTTTCTTTCTCCCTCGCTGAGGCAAGAAAAGATTTTGCACTGCGAAACTGAAACCCCTCCACTGTAATCAGCAGGCTTAACGGTTTTGGCTGGCGTCGATTTTGTTTTTGTGGTCTCCTCTGTTCTGCAACCAAAAAGGTAAAGGAGAACAGAAAATCAGAAACGCTTTTGTCTTCCTCGTAAGACTCTTTCTCTCTCTCTCTCTCTCTCCTCTGTGTTTTGTCTCCAAGCTGTAACATTTCTGGGGCGTCGTAAGATATTGCTCGTTGGGTCTCTCACCCCTCTCTCTCTCTCTCTCTCTCTCTCTCTCTCTCTCATTTCAAATTTGAATGCCGTTTTGGCCATTCGTCTCTCTGCGATCTTTCTTTATTAATTTCTGGTTTCACCCAGTGAAAACGTGAAATTACCCTGTCTTCGCGCCCGCGTCTCGCTCGCTCCCTCTTTGACCGCCTCGGTCGCACCCCCACGTTAAATCTTGACCGCCACCACTCTAGTTCCAACCCCACAGGGCCACAGCCCGATATAAGCAACAACCCTTCTCTCAGTACTTCCATCCAACGCTCTGTTGGCGTCCTCGCAGAAAAAATGAATAAAGCATCACATTGCGGTGGAGGCGTTGAGGCTCAGTCCCTCGCTGCCGGCCTCCGAGATCTCAGCTTCACTAACAGCGTCAGCATCGGCTTGTGTAGCGGCACCATTTCTGGGTCTGATCACAGCGTTGGTAATGCTGCTCTAGGTGCCACCAAAAGCAGCGAGAGTATGGCAGTAGATTGCGAGGACAGCGACAAGAGTAGTGTGACTTGTGGGAGTAAATCGAACAGTTTCAATGCGAGTGAGTCCAGCTTTAGGACTTGTTGCGCCTCGAAACCGCATCGAGGGAACGATATCCGGTGGGATGCGATACAATGCGTCAAAGGGAAAGATGGCGGCTTGGGGTTGGGCCATTTTAGGCTCTTGAAGAAGCTGGGGTGTGGAGACATAGGGAGTGTGTACTTAGCTGAGCTTAGGGGAATGGGTTGTCTATTTGCTATGAAAGTGATGGATAAGGGAATGTTGGCAGGGAGGAAGAAGTTGGTGAGAGCTCAAACTGAGAGAGACATTCTGGGCTTGTTGGATCATCCCTTCTTGCCGACACTGTATTCGCATTTCGAGACCGAGAAGTTCTCGTGCTTGTTGATGGAGTTTTGCAGCGGGGGTGATCTCCACACTCTCCGGCAGCGCCAGCCCGGGAAGCATTTCACTGAGCAAGCTGCAAGGTTCGTGTTGAGTTATTGTTCTTGAAGTTGGCAGTTTCTCTCTGCTTGTTTTGCCATGCTTTTCATGTTTTGCCTTCAAACTTAGAGAGTTCCAGTCGAAACATAATGTGTAAGCAATGCAGCAGGTTGATTGGACTGCGATTATGTAAGTTCTTAGGAGCAATAAGCGGCTTGTGTGTTTTTAGATAATCAGCAGTCGAATTCGAATTAGTGGAGCGTAGTGGTCTAATCTGTTTGCAGTTTTTCATTGCGGCATCTGAGTGTTGAAATAAAATTGTGCTTTCACAGATTAATTTCTAAGAAACACACTGCTACAAAATGCTGCATTTGTTCTTTCATCTGCGTTGCAGCTGTTGCTTTTAGCCATAGACTGCAGTCGTGTGTAGAGTTGAACTTCAAGCCATATTCTGAAGTTCAACTCACCCCTGCCTTGTCTCCCTCGGTTGACAGTAGGAATTTGCTTGATTGAATTCTTGACATTATACCCTCTCTTGCAGGTTCTACGCATCTGAAGTGCTTCTCGCCCTCGAATATCTACACATGATGGGCGTGGTTTACAGGGACTTGAAGCCTGAGAATGTCCTTGTGAGAGACGATGGCCACATAATGCTCTCCGACTTCGACTTATCACTCCGGTGCTCTGTGAGCCCCACTCTCATCCAGTCAAGCTCAGAGTATCCCTGTAGGATCTCCGCATACTGTATCGAGCCCGCGTGCATCGATCCGGCCTGCAAATTACCCGTTTGCGTCGAGCCTAATTGCTTGCAACCATCTTGCTTTAAACCCCGTTTCTTAAGCACAAAGCCACTAAAGACCAAATGTGAAAGGATTAATTTAGCAAGTTCAGATTCGCTCCCTCAACTTATTGCGGAGCCCACCAGTGCCCGCTCTATGTCATTTGTCGGAACCCATGAGTATCTGGCTCCTGAGATAATCAGAGGCGATGGTCATGGGAGTTCTGTAGATTGGTGGACGTTCGGCATCTTCTTGTTCGAGCTGCTACATGGGAAAACACCCTTCAGAGGCAATGGAAACCGCGAGACCTTGTTCAATGTGGTTGGGCAGTCTCTGAAATTTCCGGAGGGGTCCGCGGCTAGTTTTGCCGCTAAGGACTTGATCCGGGGTCTGCTCGCAAAAGACCCGCAGAAGAGATTAGGATTCAAACGCGGGGCTACAGACATCAAGCAGCACCCTTTCTTCGAAAGTATCAATTGGGCTCTCATCCGAAGCACTCAACCCCCAGAAATCCCGAAGCCTGTCGATTTTTCAATCTTGAACCACCCGTTCAAGTCGGCAGTGCCTCAGAGCGACAAGGGGGCAACGGACTCAGACAGGTCGTCCGGTCCTTATTTAGATTTTGAGTTCTTCTGATCATTTTTGGAGGGAAGATTGAGTGACGGTAGCATTAGTTGCTTTTCGGGGGTGGGGTGGTAGGGGAGACTAGTGACATTTTCTGTTGTGCAACCCTGATCCCAAAAATGAAATTTAGGCTTCTACTTTCTGCTTTTTCCTATCCCAGCTCGAATTGCATCTTGCCCATAAAACACGACACCCTTTTTGCTGCACTTTTAAAGAGCTGAAGATAGGACAGATGAGACATCTTTTGCTGCTTCTTTTATCTTTAGCAGCTGGGAAAAAGGTATACAAGGGTGAGACAATTGCATTTCATTTCAAACGCTTCTGTTTGCTGTGTCAGAAAATCTCGGTTTGCACTGGTGGCCCTCTTCCTGCTTTTGTGCCCGGACTAGTCCCTCAACTTTCTGGCAAAAGATTATTCTTTGCGTAGAAAGGAAAAGGGAGGGTTCGAGCTAAGACAAGTCATGGAAAAGGGGTCTTTAGGCTGTGTTGAAATTTTGGATTCGTCTAGCAATGAGGAATCGTCGGGGTCCCACGGTGATTGGTCTTTGTTAATAGTCTCTGGTCCCATCTTTGCGGTATGTTCCGTGAGCTTTTGTATTGAGACTGTCTCCAAGCTGTGCTTTGATCTTCTGTATCAATTTCGGGCTTTTCTCGAAAGAAAACGACACTGCACTCTGATCATCGCTTTCTTTCTCTTCCCGTGGCTGTTGAGACAAGGGTGTGTCGGACTGGTGATCGCCAAGAACCGAGTTCGCGCTTGATAAAGAAATGCGAGCTCCTAGAATTGGTTTGTAGAGACAGGCTAGTTGGCCAGAGACGAAAGCGAATGTGTCTTTGTGTTTGTGGCTGTCTGTTTCTGGGATCATTTTGTGCGGTTTTCAAGAATCTAGAACTATAGGATTACATGCCCTGCAAGTTCGTGAGCACGTTCGAATTCTTTAGGCATGGGGCATCTGCTTCTCAACTAGGAGTGACTAGTTTTTTGATCAGCACATTGTGACTGCAGAATGAGTTCTCGTATGGATGGTGGCTGGGGAAACTGTTTCTGTTCCAAAAGTGTTCCGGGAACACTTTTGGAGCAGAAACGCGTATGGTTCAAAAATGTTCCGAAAGTGTTCCGCGGAACACTTTTGTGCCAGGGAACACTTTTGAAGGAACAAAAAAAACTTGCTTCTGGGATTTTGGAACACTTTTTGGAACACTTTTGAAACCACCATCCATCGTCGCCGACACGATTACCACTCGTCGCCTCGCTAAAAGCTGGCCGTCGATGGTCGCCGGCCGCCCGTCGTCGGCAGCCGCCGCCGATCGCCGGTCGCCGGCCGCCGCCGATCGCCGGTCGCCGGCCTCCGCTGGTCGCCGGCCGCCGCCGCCTACCGCCGCCGCCCATCGCCTGTCGCCGGCCGTCGCCCACCTCCGGTCGCCGGCCGCCGCCGATCGCCGGTCGGCGACTGAAAAAAAGTGTTTTTTTTTTTAAATTACCAAACGCGTTTTTTTCCTAAAAATCGTAATTTTGAACAGAAACACAAAAAAATGTTTCTGTTCAAAAAATGCTCCCTGGAACAGAAACGCTACCATACGCAGCCTTAACTGATATCCTCGAAAAGACGGTTACTCCGCTGAGTTCATATGGCTGCCGTTTTAGTTGATTGCTGTATGGTTGTTGCCCGGGAGCGTCCGAGCAACCGGGTAATCTCTATTGGGCGTGGCTCCTCGCCCACGATGAACCAGCCGAGTAATTGTCGAGACCATACAAGTATGTGATCGTGTCTGTCTCCAACCGAACATGAACTTTGGTGTTCCGAATCCAGAGTCCGAACGAGGTTGGCATTTGTGATTAAATGTTTCTGTTCTCTGTCTTGTTAACCGGTTGATTTAGCAAAGAGACCGGATCGATCTGCATCTGGGAAGTCGCTTCCTCTTTGCGCAGACAGACGAAAGGAGGCTATCCATACCCAATCTTCTCAACAACAACAACAACAACAACAACAACAACAAAAAAGACATAATGAGAATCGCAAGAATGCTTTGGCGGGAAAACAACAAGTAACAATTTATTTTAAATAATCGTCAAGTACAGTCACGTTTTGTTTTTGTTTTTTTTCCCAATCAAATCCACGTACCGTTAATCTGTTCAATCAAGTCCTCCTACTTTTACATAAATTCTAATCAAGTCCCTCCAACACTAAATCTGACCAAACTTAGCTGACTTGATTTAACCGCGGTTGAATAGATCGACGACTTATGGGGGCTAATGGTGACTCCACTCCCCCTATTTTCCCGAAAGTTTCCTTAAAGTTAAAATCAAAAGAAAAAGAACTTTTGAAAGGATCGGCATTTCGTTAGTTCAAATCTATCATCTTGTCGTCCCTTTAACGCAAAATTTTTGATCCGTCATTAACTATCTTATTTGAGAACGCCTTATTCCAATCTTACACTTCATTTTGGTCCCAAAGAAAGAACAAACCTTGATAAATAGAATAGTTTCCCATCATTATTCTAGGTCCCACTTGTTCAGGAGGGACGAGTTTTATCAAATCTTCCCTTCTCGAAAATCAAACTCTCACCCCTCGCCACGTCCTGCAATTGCGCAAACTCCCCAATTGAATTTCCAATTGCTTCGTCGGGTTTGTTTGAGTGCAAGTATTTTTCGAACTTTCATTTGTTTAGTTAATCGAAAATGCCTTAGGGTGAGTTTGGTTCAGCATTTGAAATGAGTTTTGGGGAAATTCAAATTGCCTTCAACCTAAAAAGGTTTAGGAAAATGCTAATTGTATTTGGTAAAATCTCATTTGAAAACGGGTTTTGGGTTGAATGTTGTCCGATAAAAACAACATTCCAAAGAGGCTTTGAATGCAATTTTTTTAAATTTTTTTATTTAAAAAATTAGCTTTTGTCGGACTAGAGAAGAAGATAAATAGTAAAAAAGGAGGCAAAATCGAAAATATAGAGAATTGATGAGGTTAATTTTGAAAAAAAAAATCTCTTAGCATTTGACGAAAAGCTGAAGGCCAGCATTTGGTTCAAGCATTTGGTCAAATGCTGGCTTAAAGCTGAACCATATGTTTCAGCATTCTCTCAATGGGTTTTGGGGGCTGAAAGCTTCTTGGGAATGCTGAACCAAACCCACCCTTAGTCAATGAAAAACACTTTTCGATCAACGAAAAATTCATGCATAAAATTAAAAAACTAAATCCCTATTCTAAAGAGGTGAAAACACTTTAGGGTGGCGTTATTTCCACTTCCATTTTGGCTAAGTCACTCCTTTTTTAATTAAGAGACTAAGGGTGCGTATGGTAACGTTTCTGTTCCCGGAACAACTTTTGGAACAGAAACATTTTTTTGTGTTTCTGTTCTCGGCTACGATTTTTGGGAACAGAAACGCGTTTGGTAACTGCAAAAAAATTCTGTTCTCGGAACAAAAAAAGAACAGAAACGCGTATGGTAACCGCAAAAAAAAATATGTTCCAATTTTTTCATTTAATTAAGGCAACTATATATATATATATATATATATATATATATATATATATATATATATATATTAAAGTTAAATTAAATCTCATTCAATTTAGTAAATCAAATTTTATGCACGGTTTATAGTTACAATATGGACAAGATCAGCTATAAAAAAATGATCAGCTATAAAAAAAATTAATCATGTATAATGAAAGCGCAATCAAGTACATAAATGAACCATGTCAACGCACATCAATTCACAATAAAGGTCTCCTAACGTAGCCCTAGGGGTTTAGAGAACCCGTGATTAAAGACTAGGGGTAAAATGGGAAGATTTGAGGACGATTTGCCCAAAGGGCAAAATCGTCATTGTTTGGAAGGTTTGGATATCGAATTACCAAAAATATTCCATGGTCAGCTGATTGTGGCCATTTCCCATTTTTGAGAATTTTTTTCGGAATTTCTTGATTTTCTTCAATTTTTGGGAGACAATTTGTCGAAAGGGGCGAAATCGTCATTTTTAAGAAATATCAGGGATCAAAATATCGGAATAGGTCTTGGCCAGTTGATCGTAGTCATTTCCTATTTTTTGGGATTTTTTTGATTTTTTATGAATTTTTTGGGGTACGGTTTGCCGGAAGGGCAAAATTGTCATTTCTGGAAATATCGGAGGTCGAAAGACCCGAAACAGATCATGGCCAGTTTATTGTGGCCATTTCCTATTTTTTGAAAAAATTTAGAATTTTTTAGAATTTTCCATTTTTTTGACAAAAGTATTCCAAAACATTTTCTAAAAAGTGTTCCGGGAACACAGAAACAAGTATTTGTTGTTTCTCAATTGTGCTTCAAAAGTGTTCTTTTTTCTTAAAAGTGTTCCCGGAACATTTTGAGAACATTTTTTTACCATACGCGTTTCTATTCCCAAAGTGTTCCGGGAACACTTTGGGAACAGAAACACTTTTTCTGGAGCGTTACCATACGCACCCTAAAATACCATTCTCTCTCTTCAATTTATTGTTTCTTTTTTATCAACCTAATCAAAATAACTTCCTTATTGAGGTCCAATAACTCCTAGCCCAACATCATGAATTCACGGTGGCCCATTGTTTCAGAAGTGCAAATCAAGTGGCCGATTGGCTTGCGAATTTGTGTCGCTCCAATAGGTTTTCGAATTTTTGGCTTTTTTCTCCACCTCAATTCCTTTGGGACCTTCTTTGTTTAGATGCGTCCTCCTTGGGCCTCTCTTGTCTGAACCCTTAATATTATGGAATAATACTATCTTTATGACAAAAAAATAACTTCCTTATTTATATTTTCTCTCTTAAATTAATTTCACAATATAAATGTCAAATTACACCTAATAAAGTATCATCTTATCTTGTATCATGTTATCGCTTTCCCTAGAGAAGGTCGTTATTTTAATTGTGGTCTCATTTTTCAATTATAAAAGCTGTATAAAAGGTTTGCAATTTCTAGTTAGTTATGTACACGCAATTAACTTCCTACTTTTATTAAATAATTTGATGGAAATTTATTTCAAAGTTGAAAATTAAAATTCAATCTTATTATCTAGCAAATTTTGACCCTGTGGGTGATTTTCTGAAAAAAAAAAAATTGTAGGTTTCTAAAGTTAAACATGGTTGTTTTGTGCTTTCTTTTGAGCTTTTCACATTTTAAGATGAATTGCAAGATGAGTTATAATTTATTTACACAGTTTGCACTTTCAAACTCATATCAGATTTTCTTAGGGAAAGCTTTAGGCATGTTTTAAAGTTTTGATCCACTGGCTATAAGATTGAATTTATTATCAATATTAATTACTTTCTTCATAACAAGGGTTTTTTTTTTCCTTTTTCTTTTTTGGTCAAATCATAGCATGAGTTGAATCCCAAGAAGTTCCATGTTTTTTCTTTTATGCGTCTATTCTTTTTTAATATTTAGATATGGTCTAAATACGAATATCTTTAACAAATTAACCTTTTCGAGTTTTTATCAAGGTTGGCTCAATAATTAAATTAATATTAATTTTTGACTTTGAAATATTATTTTATTCACACTATTCGAAAAATGCAATTAATTATATATTCATAAGCCGTCATTAATAGAAATTTATTGTGAATAATAAGATGAGACCATAAATCAAAATTGACCACGTTAATGGGTATAAAGAAGCAATTATATTGTGGCATTAATGAGAGAGATGACAAAAATAAAAGCAGCTTTGTGGATTAGCCTGATAAAAAAAGAAACAATAAATTGAAGAGGAAGATGAGGGTATTTTAGTAAGTGAACAAGAAAAAAAGAGCATCTTAGCAAAAACGGAGGTGAAAATAGCGCCGCCCTTCTGAAATTACTCAACGTGAGGTCGAGCCTTACCAGATCCCGACGAGGCTCAACCTTGCCCGAGGCCAGGCAAAGCTCGAGCTCGCTAGATCTCACCAACGCTCGACCTCGCTGATCGCCTGGTGAGCTCGACCTCGTGTGGCCGATCACTAGCCATTGCCAAGGCCTGGTGACTGGCAGAGGAAGAAGAAAATGACAAAAGTAAAAATAAAATATATATATATATATATATATATATTATAACATAAAATATACGTAATAAGATAATATTTAAAAATTCGAATTTTGATTTGCTCAGATAAAATTATAGAATTGAAATCATTTTTCAAATGAGAACCAAATATATCGTAAAACATTTTTCGTATCACATACAACGAAATAAAGGAAAACAACCCATTTTACTGAATAATGATTTTTGAGAAATCGCTCTACTTTTTCATGGAGTTTTTTCCCCCAAAACAAATGCATTCTTCGTCTCCCTCTATAACAGTTATCATGTTTCGTCTCTCCTCCATTTTACATCTCAAAAAATCTATCTGCCCCCAAGATGGTGAGTCCTGAAAAAAGCTTGGCTCAACGAATGCTACAGTGAAGGACCTTTGAGGGTAGCTCTTATTTGCCAATCTTCATATTCTTTTAAGGTCACATTCAAATGCGATTTTGCGGGGCTGGTAATTATTCGATTTTCATGGCATTGATTTCCCGTGACGTGAGAAGGCCACTTTTCTTTTCAAATGGAAAAAGCCCCATGTTGTCGACTGTAACTGCGGCCCATGCCGGTTGGAAATATGTTTTCGGAATGATCTTTTCGATGCTTGTATCATCGCTCCGTCCGAAAGACTTCTTTTACCGGGTTCATTAACATTTCTATGCCTCCATTTCAATCCAATACATTGAGGTGGTACTTTGTCTAATTCAGTTGAGAATTGGGTTCTAATTCAATCAATTTCTAAATTTTTGGTGATTTGCTATGAAAATAGTCATCATCCTGTTATAAAAGAAAACGACGACCTTTGGAATCAACTCAGAGAACTCTACCGGAAATATAATGAGAGAAGGAAGAGACAAGAGAAAAGTGGGAGCAAAATGTCAACTCTTTTCGTTATCTTCAACAAGTTACACAAGCCTCTATTTATAGGCAGGAGAGTAAAAATGTTCAAGAAATATGAAAGGCTAAACATCAATCATCATCAATGTACGTAATCAATCCTCGTAATCAATCCTCATCGATCCTCATTAATGTACGTAATCATTCCTCATTAGAAGAGGAAAAATGGTAGAATGTGAAACATCAACTTATTAATTTATTTACAACACTCCCCCTTGGATGTTCACCTTTTTATATACGCTATTTATATTGCCTCATTAAAAATATTGCCAAGAAAAACCCAATGGGACAAAAACTTAGCGAAGGAAAAAAAGAGTACAATGCGTATAATACTCCCCCTCATTTTAATAGTCATTGCACGTAGGCTGCCTCATTAAAAACCTTTTATAAGTAAAAATCCTGTGGGAAAAAAAACTTATAAAGGAAAAAAGAGTACAGTCATAAACCTTATGGGTTGCATCCTTCAGGGATGATCAATTCGCTCCCCCTGATTGAAGTAGCCGTCCAAGCCGACACATCCCTATTCCATATACAAGTTTTTCAAATGTGGAAGTAGGAAGGGATTTAGTGAACAAATATGCAAGATTGTCACTAGAGCGAATTTGATGGATATCTATTTCACCATTATTTTGGAGTTCATGTGGGTAAAATAATTTAGGTAAATATGTTTAGTTTTATCACTCTTGACAAATCCATCACGTATTTGTGCAATGCAAGCCGCATTATCCTCAAAAAGTATAGTGGGGGCATCATGATTTGAGGATAAGCCACAAGAATCTTAAATGTGATGTGTCAAAGTTCTCAACCAAACACATTCTTTGGCAGTTTCAAATAATGCAATAATCTCAAAATGATTTGAGGAAGTAGCAACTACACTTTGTTTTATTGACTTCCATGAAGCTGTCGTGCCTCCACAGAGGAACACATAACCATTCTGTGACTTGGCATCATGAGGGTCAGACATATAGCCAGCATCTGAATATCCCACCAATGTTAAATCTTTATTTCTCTAGTAAAATAAATCAAGATCAACAGTTCCTTGAAGGTAACGTAGGATATGTTTAATGCCATTCCAATGTCTTCGGGTTGGATTGGCACTGTGTCTAGCTAAGACATTTACTGCAAATACAATATCAGGCCTGGTGCAATTTGCAAGATATAACAGTGCTCCTATGGCGCTAAGATAAGAACTTCAGTACCTAATCTATTCTTATTTTCCTCTTTAGGTCTAAATGGGTCTTTGTCCACTTCAAGGGAACGGACCATCATTGGTGTGCTGAGAGGATGAGATTTATCCATATAAAATGTCTCCAATATCTTCTTTGTATAACTAGACTGGTGCAATAAAACTCCTTCTAGGATGTGCTCGATCTGCAGGCCGAGGCAGTACTTGGTCTGACCCAAGTCTTTCATTTCAAATTCTTTTTTCAGGCAGGAACGAGCTTCTTTGAGCTTTTTTGGAGTTCCAATTATATTCAAGTCATCAACAAATATAGATATAATGGCAAAGCCATTTGGTGACCTTTTTATGAACACACAAGGATATATTACATTATTTACATATCCCTGCTTCAAGAGGTATTCACTTAATCGGTTGTACCACATGCGACTGGATTGTTTAAGACCATATAATGATCTTTGCAACTTAATATTTTACATGTTGCGATTTTCATTCTTTCTCATCTTGAAAATTGGAAATCCTTCAGGGACTTATATATATATATATATATATATATCATTATCAAGTGACCCATATAAATATACAGTCACAATATCCATTAGGCGCATATCAAGATTCAAACCTACTGCCATACTGATCAAATAACGAAACGCAATAATGTCCATTACGGGAGAATAAGTGACATCAAAGTCTATAACGGGTCTCTGCAAAAATCCTTGGGCAACTAGTCTCTCTTTATATCTTACCACCTCATTCTTTTCATTGTGTTTTCTTATAAACACCCATTTATATCCAATAGGGATAACATCTTTGGGTGTTTGGACAACAGGTCCAAAAATACAACGTTTATTAAGCGAGTCTAGTTTTGCCTTAATTGCCTCATTCCATTTTAATCCAATATGAACGCTTCTGGCATTTAAGAATGGATTTTGGTTTTGGATCCAGACTATCTCTTGAGACAGTGAGTGCTACTGAAGAGGCAAAAGAGTCGTCGACGACAGTTGTAATTCTATCATATTTCATTCTCGTATTCATATAATTTACTGCAACCTCGATATTGACATCAACCAAATTCTCATCGTTTCCCAGATCAATAGGATTTGGCCATTCCGTATTCCCAGGATTGTCATTTGGGGCAGCTGCACTAATTTCACCGGAATTTCTTTCCTCTGCATGAGGCGCATTGGGTGACTAAATATTTTTTCTTTTCCGCGGATTTATGTCTTTAGCCCCCGTGGGTCGTCCACGCTTCTGGCGTTGACTAGGCTCCTTCCATTTTAATCCAATCTGAACGCTTCTGGCATTTAAGAATGGATTTTGGTTTTAGATCCAGACTATCTCTTGAGACAGTGAGCGCTACTGAAGAGGCAAAGGAGTCGTCGACGACAGTTGTAATTCTATCATATTTCATTCTCGTATTCATATAATTTACTGCAACCTCGATATTGACATCAACCAAATCCTCATCGTTTCCCAGACTAATAGGATTTGGCCATTCCGTATTCTCGGGATTGTCATTTGGGGCAGCTGCACTAATTTCACCGGAATTGTTTTCCTCTGTATGAGGCGCATTGGGTGACTGAATATTTTTTCTTTTCCGCAGATTTATGTCTTTAGCCCCCGTGGGTCGTCCACGCTTCTAGCGTTGACTAGGCTCATCATACATTTTTTTTTTCTCTCAAGGGGATTTCCACTTTAGGTGGTGCGTTTTCTGCAAGAACATGGGACGTAGTCACCCCTTTGTGATCAATAAATGCATCTGGCAGTTTACTTGCTAAATGTTGCAAGTTAATAATCTTATGAACTTCAAGTTCAGTCATGCTTGTACGTGGATCAAGATAATTCAATTGATCTTCTTTCCAGGAAATTTCTCGGTATTCTTTAAGCTTCAGGCTTTCTCCCCTTAATGCCGAAAAAAGTGTCTCATCAAATATACAGTTAGCGAACGGGGCAGTAAATAAGTTGTCCGTTTGGGGCTCCAAATATTTTAGAATAGATGGAGATTCGTATTCCACATAAATACCAAGTCGACGTTGAGGCCCCATTTTGGAACGCTGTGGAGGTGATATAGAAACATAAACGTCACAACCAAAAATTCGCAGATGGGAAACATCAGGTTCACATCCACGTAGAAGTTGAATCGGAGAGTATTCATGATATGCAGTGGGTCGAATTCTAATCAATGATGCAGCGTGTAGTATCGCATGTCCCCATAAACTAAAGGGTAATTTGGCTCTCGACAGCAACGATCTAGCAATCATTTTCATGCGTTTAATTAAAGATTCTGCTAGGCTGTTCTGTGTATGAGTATGTGGCACAGGATGCTCCACATCTATCCCAACGGCCATACAATAGTCATCAAAAGCCTTAGACGTAAACTCACCAGCATTATCTAATCAGATCTTCTAGATCGGATAATCAAAAAATTGTGCATGTAATTTAATGAGCTGAGTGAGTAATTTTGCGAATGACATATTACACAACAGGCTAACGTATGTCCATCGCATTGAAGTATAATCATGACCATAAAGTACCTGAAAGGTCCACATGTAGGGTGGATAGGCCCACAGATATCTCCTTCAATTCTATGCAAAAATATAGGAGATTCCACCCTTACTTTAGTATGAGATGGCTGTACCATTAATTTACCCTCAGCGCATGCATCGCATACATAATCAATGGGTGAAGAAAGCCCACGATTTGTTAATAAATGCCCAACTGAATGCGTTAATATTCGGCGCATCATATTCGACCATGGGTGACCCAAACGGTCATGCCATAATTGAAAACCTTATGGGTTTGTGAACTTCAGGTTCATCACAATATGTTTATTACTTGCATGTATGTAAGTATAATATAACCTGGAGAAGAATGATGGTAACTTTTCCATAATTTATTTTTTGTATCCATTCATCTAGGTTAGATATAAGTATTCTTTGTTACCTTCGGTCTCGGTTTCAACATGAAACCCATTGGAACGAATATCTTTAAAGCTGAGCAAGTTCCTTTTAGACCGTGGCAAAATAAAGCATCATTAATAAAAAAAAAAAATTGCCCGTTGGTAGTATTACATGAGCTCTTCCGGAACTTGTAATAATGTTACTATCGCCTGAAATAGTGGTGATACTCCCTTCGCATTTTTTCAATGTCTCAAATGTTGAATTACTTAATCTAAATCCAAAAAATGATCAATATCAAAAGATGAATTGTCAGGAGATTATTCTTTATTCTCCATTGAGGGCTTGGTTGCAACATTGGCTTCCATTTTTCTTTCGTCTTGTTCCCTTTGATAGAGATCAACCAAGTGCTTTGGAGTGCGACAAGTACGAGACCAATGGCCTGTAGAACCACATCTATGGCAAGCATTGGCACCAACCTGGTTAGGCATTTCTGGACCTTCTTTTCTTTGTGGACCACGTTTAGGTCCTTCTGAACCTCTATCTCGGCTTTTATAAGGCTGATTTTTCAAGTTACGCCATTTTCCTTTCCAATGCCCGTGGCTCTTTGTCGCGATCCTCCCGAGCGGAGTGTTAATGGGCCGTCCGATGTTGTATGATCGGACGCGGGCCTCTCCCAAGGTCCATTTACCCAAATCACAACTGCTGGATATACGTGGTCGACCTTCAGTGTGGTCTAGTGACATGTGATAAGTGTACATGCTAAGGAGTCGCCACCAATCGTTTCATGGAGGGTACGATCGGAAACCCTATCGAATAGTTGGGAGTGGTCTATTCGATTCTGTGGAAACCAGAGAAGTGGGTTCGGGGACTTAGTTACGCCAACTGTCAAAGTTGACGCCCTTTCGGTACCGAAGCTGAATGGTTTATCTGATCCTAGGATTTCATACAGATGAGTGAGGTACAGATCCTAAATCTAGTAGTTCATGCAGATGGGAATTACTACCCCATCACTCACAATTAATAGAAATAAGTGCGCAAATCAAGGATCCAGTACATGCGGATAAAACACATGAAAGCAGTATGGCATCCCTAATGAGGTCTTATTAGCCTAGAGAAATATCAATTAAGGATTACGAGTGATTTGGACATGATTCACCCATGAGGGGCAGAATCGTAATTTTGAACAATTCGGGGAAAATCCGCCTTGGAAGGAAAAATTTGTCATTTTAGATGAATTGTGAAGTCAAAAGATAGGGGAAACAGGATTGGCCATCAATCCAATCCATTTCCTATTTTTTGGGAATTTCCAGGATTTTTCTGGAATTTTAAAAGTGATTTTACCCTCGGAGGGGTAAAGTCGTCATTTTGGATAAAGATGAGAACTGAAAATCTCAAATATTAGGGTTGGTCGTCCACCTGACCCAAACCCTAACTTTAAGCAATTTTCAGAACTCGATTGAGACAAGAAAGACGATTTTCCCATTGAAGGGCAAAATTGTTATTTTGAGAAAATAGGCGGGACTCGAAAACCCAAACCTAAGAATTGGTGTTTACCCGATCCTAATTCTTACCTTGGCATTATCGGTTTTATCGTGCATACACAGCAAAGGCGACTTACCCTTAAAGGATAATGTCGTCAAGTCTTGGAAAATCGGATAAGAAACCCCAAAAATAGGGTTGACCAGTTGTCTGTGGTCAACCCTCGATTTTTGGGGGGTTTCTGGAATGTCTAGGATTTTTCCACAATTTTTTTGAATTTTTTGGAATTTTCTAGCATTTTTTTTTGGATTTTCTAAGATTTTTCTGATTTTTTTTTAAAATCAATTTTTGATTTTTTTATTAAAAAAAAGTGTTATTCTGGCCGGGTCGGGTGACCCGGTCCACGACCCACGGGCGGGCGGCCCAGCCCGGATCCGGCCCCGCACCGAAACGACACCGTTTTAGCTTCTCTCGCTTGAATTTTGATTTCCCGCCCAAACTTGAACCAAGGGTCCTGATTGTGCCACGTGTCGATTCTTGGACGGCTTGATCAATCAAAAGCAATCGATGGTCCAGATTAAAGCGTCCTATTAAACTACAGCCGTCCGATCAAAATGTTTTTTTTTTATTTCTGAAAAAAAGCCAGATCTTGACACGTGGCACATCTACCACCGTCGGATCAATTATTGATTTTTTTTGTTATTCTGTTGTAACCACCGGCGCTGACGTGGCTGCCACGTGGGCGCCACGTCTGCGCCACGTGGGCGTTGATCGGTCAACAACCGTTGACCGGTCAACATCTTCGCCGGGGAAGATGACCAGAGCCGGCGCTGTATCGTCGGCGCCTCGTCGGAAGGCCATATCTCGGCCTTCCGATGCCCAAATCTCGCGAAATCAACGGCAAACGACTCGTCTCGTCGAGCTCTACAACATATAGGAAGCTTGATACAGCAGAATCACATTTCATCCACATTCTACCTCCGGCCGAAGCTAGGCTCCGGCGGCTACTCGCCCTAGCTGTTCTACACGTAACATGACTAATTTAAACTATCAAGAAGCATCCAAGGAGTTTGAGAAGACTTACCTGACCATCGCGGAGCTTCGGTTTGGTCTAGAACGAGCTATGGAGCTCGCGACCGATCGGCCATGGCAAGGGATAGACTCGACGATTTAGGCCATGAAACAACATGCGATCAAAGGCAAAAATGCTTAGGGAAGATAGACAAACATATTGCAACCAGAATCATGGCCAATGAATGGCTCTAACTTGAGTTGCCATTAGAGGCCGAGAGGAAGCTTGGGAGAGTGTCTCACCTTTCTAGGCCATCTTAGGCGGATCCGACGGGTTTATGAGCTTTTTGAGGAAGTCTCCAAGCTTGGAGGATGGTTCGCCGGCCTCCGTTTTGCTCTGGTCGTGGCGACGAAGGCTTGGAAGCCTCGGTGGACCTCGGCGGCTATGGCGGCCAGGGGACGCGTCCGACACCCTCTCTTGCTCTCTTTTTCCGTCTTCTCTCTCGCTCTCCCTTTCGTCATCGCTCTCTCTCGCTCTCTCTCCGCAAGCTCTCTCTCTCTCTCGCTCTCCCTCCGCGAGCGCTCTCTCTCTCTCTCTCTATGCCCGTCCTCTTCTCCGCGAGCTCCCTCTCTCTCTCTCTCTCTCCTGTTGTCGAACCCCCCTTTTTGCGTCCGTTGGTGAACTCCTTTTACCGACTATTCCCCCCAACTGATTTTTTTGTCCCGTTTTCTGTTCGTGCGCCTGTCAAGAAGAAGAGAGCAGTTCTGTTCTCTTGGTTTGGTCAACCGGGTTGACTGGGTCGGTCAACCCGACCCAGTTGACCCGGTTCTAATAATTTTTTTTGTTCAAATTGGATGTCCTGATGTGCAAATATCACAAAATTGACACTAAAATTAGACTCCATGGCACAGACTTCATCTAAAATGTGATTTTCGTGACAAATACCTTTTGAATTGATTGAAAACCCCAAATATAGAGTATGATCCGAAATCGATTTTTGCCAAATTGATGTCCTTAATGAAGGAATTGGTACCAATTGAGCCTACCATTAGATTCAGTGGGTCAAAACCTATAGGGAGGAAGCATTGGGGTTCTATGGGTGTCCCTCAGAAAAGTTTAATTTCAGAATTGGCATTTTAGGGACTAAAATGAAAAGAATTTTTATGCGATTGGGTCCCTAAAGCCAAAATTGATCAAATCAGCACACAATTGGACCAAATTGAAATGTAGGGCAATTAAATTGAATGTCAAGATTCGGAAAATACAAAAATTACAAATAAAAAGACTCAAAACATATTTTTTCGACAAATTTAACCTTGTGCGTTACAAAGAAACACACAAAATTAAACTTGAATTTCGACTCTTGATGAGGTCAAAATGACAAGGTATTTAAAATAAAAATATTGACTATTTTCCTATATTTTTGTGACCTCAAATTCTATTTTTTGTTGATTTTTCTAGTATTTTCCTATTTTCTAAAAATACTAAAAAATGTGAAAAATATGAAAAATTATTTTTTGGTCAAGAATGGTTCCTTGGGCTTGGCCAAGGCCACCAAAGTTTATTTTGTAATTTTTTTGACTTTTTATGGATTTTTTGTGATTTTTCAAAATATAACTGCAAAAAGACTTGGTCAAAAATCAAGTGTCAACAGCTGGCCCTCTTTGAGGGGAATCTCGTGAGAGGTTTCTCTCAAAGACAGGTGACACCTGAGTCTAGACCGACTCGACTGGGGAAAAGAAAAATAAATCTTGACACTCAATCTTTCTTGTCCCGATGGTGAATGCTCTACTTCTCATTCTTTTGCTGACGTGAGAGAGAAAGTAGAGAGACCCACCTGCTATTTACCTGTTGATCAACTGCCTGATGCTCGTGCGGCATGCGCGGTGTATAGCGGGTTCAATTGAATACCTAGGGACTTGTATTTTAAGTATCCTATGGCAGTTAAACTCTAGCCTGTATGGTAGGTCGTACCAGAATGAGATTCCTATACTTGACAGGAACCTGTGAATGACGCACCCAGTCTCTTAGGGATTGTCGGGGTTTTGATCCGTATGGTGGATCAGACCATGAATAGGACTCCTCTCTGCTAGGAACCTATGGATGACGCACCCAGTCTCTTAGGGATTGTCAGAGGTTTTGATCCGTATGATGGATCAGACCATGAATAGGACTCCTCTCTGCTAGGAACCTACGGATGACGCACCCAATCTCTTAGGGATTGTCAGGGGTTTTGATCCGTATGGTGGATCAGACCATGAATTGGACTCCTCTCTGCTAGGAACCTACGGATGATGCATCCAATCTCTTAGGGATTGTCGAACATTTTGATCCTTCAGGGGGATCAGGCCAAGAATATGACTCATCTCTGCTAGGAACCTACGGATGACGCACCCAGTCTCTTAGGGATTGTCGAACATTTTGATCCTTCAGGGGGATCAAGCTGAGAATAGGATTCCTCTCTGCTAGGAACCTATGGATGACGCACCCAGTCTCTTAGGGATTGTCGAACATTTTGATCCTTTAGGGGGATCAAGCCGAGAATAGGATTCCTCTCTGCTAGGAACCTATAGATGACGCACCCAGTCTCTTAGGGATTGTCGAACATTTTGATCCTATATTCTAAGGAATTAACTAGGATCTATACAAATGAGGTGTGCCTAACCTTGAGGCTTCACCACATGAGCTATTCTGGGCTTAGGGGTTACCTAGAACCTCACAGAAAGCTGATCCTGAAAATTATCCTTTCGACACGCGAGGCGTTATTTTGAGATTTGGGGATTCCAAGTATCCTGCAGAAAACTTAAACCTGCAAAAACTTTGATAAGATTCTTCTAGGATCTAGGGGCTACCTGAGATCTCGCAGAAAGACTATCTTGAATATTGTCCTTTCGACATTGAAGGTGACATTCTGGAATCTGGGAGTTCTAGGTATCCTGCAGAAAGTTCCAACCTGTAACATTGGGATCTCACGGAGAGATGATTTCTAAAGATTGTCCTCTTGACATGGGGGGTGACATTCTGGGATCTTGGTACTCCAGGCATCCTGCAGAAAGATCAAACCTGTAATACTGGAATCTCACATAGGGAGATAATTTCAAACATTGTCCTTTTGACATGGGAGGTGATATTCTGGGATCTGGGTACTCTAGGCATCCTGCAGAAAGATCAAACCTGTAATACTGGAATCTCACACAGGGAGATAATTTCAAACATTGTCCTTTTGACATGGGATGTGACATTCTGGGATTTTGGGATTCCAGGTATCCTGCAGAAAGATCAAACTTGTAATATTGGAATCTCACATAGGGAGATAATTTCAAACATTGTCCTTTTGACATGTGAGGTGACATTCTGGGATCTGGGGACTCCAAGTATCCTGCAGAAAGATCAAATCTGTAATATTGGAATCTCACATAGGGAGATAATTTCAAACATCGTCCTTTTGACATGGGAGGTGACATTCTGGGATCTGGGGACTCCAGGTATCCTGCAGAAAGCTCAAACTTGTAAATTTGAAATCTCACATAGGGAGATAATTTCAAACATTGTCCTTTTGACATGGGAGGTGACATTCTGGGATCTGGGGACTCCAGGTATCCTGCAGAAAGCTCAAACCTATAAATTTGAAATCTCACAGAGGGATGATTTCGAAGATTGTCCTTTTGACATGTGAGGTGGCATTCTGGGATCTGGGTACTCCAGATATCCGTCAGAAGCTTAGTCATACAAACTCTTCTTCTCAGAGAAATGTGTCATTCTGGGACCTGGGGTTACCACAAGTCCAAGAGAGGTTGTGTTCTTCTGAGATCTGGGATTGCCAGAAATTCAAGAGAGGTTGTGTCCTTCTGATATCTGGGATTACCAGAAATTCTGCAGAAGCTTAAACTTGAAAGTTATTCTTCACAAAAGAAGTAGCATTCTGAGGTCTGGGGGTACCAGGGGTCCCACAGAAGCTTGAACATGTAGACTCTTTCTTGCCAAGAGAGGTTGTGTTCTTTTGGGATTTGGGGTTACCAGAAATCCTGCAGAAGTTTAGACATGTGAATCGTTTCTCACCAAGAGTGATACAAGCCATTAGGAGCTGAAGTCATCAAGAATCTTGCAGAAGCTCCAATCTGAAAATTTTCTTACCAAAGGCACATCAATGGTCTTTAAGTGATATCTGATGTCAAACTGACATCACTTTATGACTTATATCATAGTCATGAAAGATTTCAATAAATGCATTATGATGCTAGAGGTTATCCAAAACACCTTGCAACATACGAAAGTGATCAAAAATTCCTTGTGGGGAAAGTTTGAATCAAAACAATCTGAAATTACCAAAAGAGTTTGGTTAAAATGTTCAACAGAGTATTCTCATCAAAGAGGATTTCTCACCGTTTTGAGATAATGGTCTTTTACCAAGAATGCACTCGAATTTCCTATCAAACCAGTGCCTAGGGTTCAGGATCATTCGCAGTGCATACACCTCGATCGATCAGGAGGACTTCTAAGGGACCGTAATGTTGGGCTTGGTCAACGGTTTTCAAAGGGGGACTTGGAAGCAAGTCAAGGCTTTCGAAGAGAAGTCTTCAATGTCTGCTCTAGGTTTACAAGTCAAGAAACCTGCAAAATGAGAAAGAAATAATCTTGCTCAAACTTCTTCGAGCTAAGCTTAGACATTAAACCCTATGTCATTCCCAGTGCCTTAATCAGAAAAGGCTTTTCAGAGTTGTAACGTAGGTAGGATTGGGGACCAAAAAAGGCTTGTTTTTGGCTCAGAATACGCGAAGGGTTTAACATTGGTGATCACTGCAAGTTTGCCGTCGATCTTGTCCCTTCTGGTTCAAAGAGCGTCTTCAGTCTTTGAAGTGCATTAGTAGTCTTTGAAGAGCGTTGTCAGTCTTTTGGGGATACTCTTTGTGTTTGGAGAGCATTACTGATCTTCGGAGAGCATCATCATTCTTCGAGGTGCTCATTTGTCTTTAGAGAACATCTCTTTCATGTTGAGATGGCGTCAACATCTTGTCTATGCTTTCACCATCTGAGTATGACATGATTGGGAGCATCTTTCACAGTCCAGCTCCCTTGGAATTTTCTTTTACAACCAGATCTCACTAGTAGTCTATGCAAAGGTATCATGCCATCATTTGGCATTTACAAAACACATGATTCACAAGTGTACAAGTATTTGAACGGGCACTGGCCTTGCTTTTACCAGGCACTTTGCTTCTTTTTTTTATGCCCAGGATCGGATTTTTCTCTCTTTTTTTTTCTTTTTCTCATCTTTTGTCGAAATCCCACCTTTTCTTTTCTTTTGGGGACCATGATTTTCAAATGAGTGTGCTAGATGTACAACTTGAATCTCAGCACTCGAACATTAGCCCAGGAATTTTTACAAATCATATCTTTCGAACTTTTTCCGCTCTTGAAGTGACGTCGCTTCCGTCTTGGAATATGCAATGATCACCGACGGGTTTGCGAAACGAAGTACAGGCTCAACTGGGCTGTGCAAATGGTAAAAGTGTATAGGATAGAGAAACGAATGTTTTTCGTCATCTTAAAGCACTTGAACTACCATAGAAGTTAAAATGACAAGCAACACACGAAGATTGATGCAAGTCTGAGCAAGGGAACTTCTAATCATTTACCTCCTGATACCGCTGGACGTACCTCCAGTTTGCCCCACTGTGGGATGGTTCTTGATAGGGGTAAAGAATGAAACCGCCGTTCAAAGGGTTATCAATGGTCACCTGTAGTGTTTATGATAGAGAAACGAATGCCTCCGTCGTCTCGATCCATGTAATCACTGCGAATAACCCCTACTTCCGTAGGTCAAGGTCTCGATGTCCTTACCACTCCACTCATCTCTCAAGTGTGTATAGGACGTGTTATGATCCAGCTTACATCTTGTCTGAGGAAATATCCTTTTAAACAGTTCTAAACAACTCTTGTTGGAAAAGGTCATTTCGCTTTCTCCAAAACTTACCCTCAAGGAGATTTATGATGCACAATGCATATTTCAATCATGTTCAGATAACCTCCAAGTTTAAACATGAATGCCAATGACATGACTGTGAGAATTTTGCGTCTTTCTAGACATGAGATTTGAATGTATGCTAGATTCCAAGAAGCTTTCAAATTCTAGCAATAAAGATTCTGACAGTCTTAAAACCTAAGAGATTGGGAAATGAATACTTACCTGCCCAGCGTGGCTAGGGATCCTGAAAAACATAAAAGGAATATGTCGGTGTATGCTCTCGAATTTCAGAAAATTAGAACGATACACCTTACCCTTGATCATGCACTCCAATGGGAGTTGATAGATTCGTGAAAATCTGCATTTTTCTTAACAACACAAGATGGTTAAGTTGTTCTAAAATTTCTTGAAATTCTCAGTCTTTGGAGAAAAAGGACATGTACCTGGTCACCATGACAGTAAGTCCTCTTGATCATGCATTCCAATCTGAACGTCAATATGTAGATTATAGAGAACGGCCATTTCGACCTACGGCGATGATCTCTTCGTCTGATTGGGGCAATGAATCCTGCTTGATGGCTTCATTCATCTTTTGAACGTCTTCCATGCCACTCTTCGGAGTTCCTTATTCAAGGAAAAATGAATTCTTATCAAAATGTATGCTAAAGCATGTGGTGTGGAAGCGATACTTTTTACCATCCACTTGATCTTATAGCCAAAGATCATTTATTGAATGCTTGACTTCCGAAGCTGTTATCTCCAAAGATCATCTCGCCTTGAAGTTGAGCCGGCGAGTTCTTTCCCTCTGAGTCCTTTTGAATGCCAATAATTTTCTGTTGAAATTAGGGCAAATTCATATTAGGAGAAAGATCATTGAGGACCAAATTAGAACGACACAAAGTTACCCTTCACTCAAGTTTGTATCTTGAGGTTTGACTTTGATGTGAACGACTCCTCTATCACGTTCATTGATCCTACTGGGAATGAAATGCCACTTTTTCCCCCAGTCACGCAGATGATTTGCTTGCCCCAGTTAGGCATGACTTGTCGTGGCTAGGTAATGTTGCCCCAGCTAAATGGCTCTTGTTCATTTTTGCATTTTCATGCAATACCCTGTTCAATTTGGGTTATCTCTTATTTGGATCTTCACTTTACTTTTCACCTTTGAAGTGTCATCCTTCCAATGCTTGAGAAAATCGTTTGCTTCATGTATCTTGTCATTTGTGACCATCCTTGTGATTTTTTCCTCTTTGTTGGACCCATGATAACGTCCTAATGGCGTATTCTGCCACAGAAAGAAATGGTTCTGCATTAGCAAATGCAAGAAAAAGGAGTAAATTGGATACGACACTCAACTACCCTTCATTTGTCAATTGTCGACATTTCTCTCTTGGTTGAGTCCATTCCGATATTGTATGCTGATATGAACAACATTTGTCGAATCCCTCCATCCACGCTTGAAGGTGTTGATAATATCATCAATCTATTTGCCCCAGTTGGGCGATGTCTACCTTGGCCAAATGCCTTAGTACTTTTCGTATCATTTGACGATTTCCAATCCTATTTGAAGAGGTCTTTGTACCTGTACATGAAGCAATGAGCATTCATCTATGTTTAACTTATATAAATCATCAAGGAACGTGATACTCCCTTTGAGGTATTTGTTGACACCTGATTTTTGACTAATCTATTATTGTGATTTTCATTTTTTTTAAAAAAAATTAATTAAAAATAGCAAACAAAATCATAAAATTGCAAAATCAACTTTGGAAGCCTTGGCCTAGCCTCAAGAACCAATTTTGAACAAAAAATATTTTTCGTAATTTTTAATAGTTTTTCGAATTTATTTAATTATTAAAAATACCAAAAAAATCAGAAAAATACCATCCGTGGTCAGAAAAATACACAAAAATATTCAATAATTTTGTTTTAATTTCCTCTTCAAGTGTGTTACTTTAAATCCCAAAAATTCGGCTCGGATCACTATGTTCCTTCACAAACATAAACCCGAACCGTGCCTAAAAAATTCCTTTTCGAGTCTTTTAATTTTCAATTCTCACTTTTCTAAGCTATGACATTGGATTCTAAAGTCTCGAAGTGCAATTGGGTCAATTTGCCCTCTAATTTAATCAATTTTTACCAAAAGGGCTTAATTGCACATTTTTGTTTCAATTAGTCCCCGATTTCACGGATGTATACGTATGCTCTACGTATTTATATGTCATATTTATTTATACGTTATGCGTATTTGTACTGTTTGGTAACCTCTTTAACTCTTGTAATAATAATAATGGTTATTATTTTTAGCACCTTTGTTAATGCTTTTTAATAGCATTTTTGTATTATGAGTGCTATTGTTAGTGCTATTTTTAAATAATATTTTTGTATTATAAATTGTGAGTGCTATTGTTAGTGCTATTTTTAAATAGCATTTTTGTATTATAAATTGTGAGTGCTATTGTTAGTGCTATTTTTAAATGTCATTTATTTATCATAAATTGTGAGTGCTATTATTAGATAGAATTTATAATTATTAGTGCTATTTTTAAATAACATTTTTGTATTATAAATTGTGAGTGCTATTGTTAGTGCTATTTTTAAATAGCATTTTTGTATTATAAATTGTGAGTGCTATTGTTAGTGCTATTTTTAAATGTCATTTATTTGTGAGTGCTATTTTTAGATAGAATTTATAATTGTTAGTGCTATTTTTAAATACAATTTATTGGAAGGTATTTTTGGCTATAAAAGGATGGCAAGAGTTTTGAGGTTGAGGGGAGAGACATTTTGTAGAGTGTGCAAATTTTTGAGAGCTTAGAGAGAAGAACACAAACACTCTCTATATTCTCATAATCTTGAGTAAGCAAAATATACTAAGTTCGGAATATTGATTCCGCATATTGCTAGCACAATTGTTGTGGAGTTATTAGTCGTCTCCCCGTTCGTCAATTGGTGGTGCGTCCGAACTAGATGCCTAACACTTGTGGAGGCTGAGATCGAAGAACATCGAACCGACACCTCCGTTCAAGCACGCTACGAGAGGTAATCCATTTACTCCCTTTGAGGTTTTGTGATTTTTTTCGATTGAAATGCACGAAGTACGCCTCTGGAGATACATGTATGGGTTGTTATTTATTTCCGCTACGTGTTACGTGGATCCCAACAGTGGTATCAGAGCCGATCCTTAGGTGTTTTCGTGCATTTAATTGATTTTTTGCAATTTTTGCAATACTATGGCCAATATGTATTAACGAATTGTTCGTCTTACATGGCTAATGGAGATTGATTATTTTATATGATAAATTAATCAACGTAGCAAAAATTGAGACTAAATCAATTTTGAATCGAAAATTTATGGCTATCTTATTTTACGTAAAAATTCTGAATATGATTCAACGTAGAATTTTTATTGTGCCTTCCTAAGTTTTAAATTGTGAATTTATTACTTACGTGGAAGGGTGGTGATCATGGAAAAATCCCTAATCAATGTGATTGATGTATGTATGAATGTATGGTGATTACTTATATATTTGGGGTTGTAATTATTAAATGGAGGCTGCGTACTCCTTTTATTTTTCATGTAATCTTTATTTTTAGCATAGTCAATTGTTGATGTAAATGCTACAAGGATTACGTGGAGGAGCCTTTTAAGTCGGCGAGCTCTTTGGGGCCCGATTCTTGAAGAGTTCAAGAAACCAAGAAGAAGCGAAGAGCGGCTCTCCGTTATTAAAATATTAAAATGATTAAATGTGGTCTCATTGGCTCGAGACCCATTAAATCATAATTCCATGATCACCACGTAGGATAGATGTTTATGTGATTGGCATCTATTTATTTATTATGATTACGTGAGCATGTTAAACTGGTTAATGTGCAAAGTCAGACTTACCTCACCCAAAATTGCGCCTGCATGAAATCCTAGTTAGGGAAAATCACTCGCATTAGGTACCGAAAGGGCGTTGGTAATGACATCAACGTAACCAAGTCCCCGAACTCAAAATCTCTGGTTCCGCAGAATTGATCGATCTCTCCCAATCGGTCAATAAGGTTTCCGGCCTACCCTCCAAGAAAGACCGGTGGCGACTCCAAATGCATGCACAAGTTGCACATGCCACCACGACCACACTAAGGTCGAAAGCGATCGACTGTTATCGTCGAATCCCTTTGAAAAATACTCCCGCCGCGATTTGGTATGGGCCTGGGAGGGCCCGCGCCGATCCAAAGCCCGCGATCTGCACCCTTGTGCGGGGGAAGGCCCGCGATCGGTAATCCATTAGCCGCGTCCGCTTCGGACGGGTCGCGACAGCTGGCGACTCCGCTGGGGACACTTTGTTCTAGTGTTGACACCTAAATTTTGATCAACTTTTTTTTTTTTTTTTTTTTTTTGAAAATTCATAGAAAATCCATAAAAAGTTGAAAAATTGAAAAATCAATTTTGGTGACCTTAGCCAAGCTAAATGAACCATTTTGACCAAAAAAATAATTTTCATAATTTTCATTTTTTTAATATATTTTCGAAAAATACAAAAAAAAAAGAAAAAAAGAAAAAGAAAATCAAGAAAATCAAGAAAAATAATATTTGAGGTCACAAAAATATATAAAAATAGTTAGTATTTTTATTTTTATTTTATCCATTTTCTGACCTCTTAAATAGTAAAATTCAGGTTTGATTTTAGGTGTTCTTTGATCATCATAAAATTGAATTTGGCAAAAATATTAGTAATGATTAAAAGGAAAAGGAGTGAAAACATCATCATTTAAAAGGAAAAGGGGACTAATCATTTTGTCTTCACTTTTGATTATATTATTATTATTTTTACTTTTTAATATTTTATTATATTATTATTATATTACTATTTCATTATTTTATTTTATTTCTATTTCTATTTATAGCCCCCCCCCTCATCATCCGTAGAGTCCCTTCTCCTCCTCCTCCTCTTCCTTCTTCTTCTTCCCCCTCTCTCCCACGCTCATTTCCATATTCTCTCTTCCCTTCCTCTTGTCATCACACCACTACCCTCCACATTTCTTGAGTTTCCGGTCGATTGGACCGTTGGATCGAGCTGATTTTTTGTGTACAAGATCTTCTTGACCCCTTCTTCATATCCACCGTTCGGATCTTTAAAAAAATCTCTCAAAGTGGTCGCAAATCAGCCAAATCAGAAGCTGTTCCAGGCGCGGGAACTGTATACCCGTCTACATTTCTTGAGTTTCCGGCCGATTGAACCGTTGGATTGAGCTGATTTTTTTTGTGCAAGGTCTTCGTGACCCCTTCTTCACATCCACCGTTCGGATCTTCAAAAAGATCTCTCTAGGTGGTCGCACAGCAGCCAAATCAGAAGTTGTTCCAAGCGCGGGAACTGTTCATCCGCCGGTATTTCTTCAGTTTCCGATCAATTCGACCATCGGATCGAGGTAAAATTTTGTGTACAATGTCATCTGAATTCTTTCTTCATCTTCACCGTTCGGATTTGTGAAAATTGTTCAACGTCCTCCTCATCCGAGCTCGGATTATTGTTTATTTTGTATTTTTTTTCATATTTACTGTGTATTTACTTTATGTCATAGCATTTCTATATTTCGCATAAAAGACCCAGAATCGGAAGGCCGAGCCTCCTGTTGGTGTCTAAATATTTACTGTGTATTTACTTTATGTCATAACATTTCTATATTTCGCATAAAAGACCCAGAATCGGAAGGCCGAGCCTCCTGTTGGTGTCCAAATATTTGCTGTGTATTTACTTTATGTCATAGCATTTCTATATTTCGTATAAAAGACCCAGAATCGGAAGGCTAAGCCTCCTATTGGTGTCCAAGGTGTTTTATTTATTTATTTTCTGTAAATTATATTGTGCTACCCCAGAATCGGAAGGCCGAGCCTCCTGCTGGTGGTTTATACCCCCACACATTGTTGCACGAGCACCGACGGACTCCGACGTCGTAAAATTCACCGGATCCCATCTCCTTTGCTTATGTTTATGTTGTATAATGACTTAATAATCTTCTTTATTTTTTGCATTGTGTTGCGTCCTATGAAAACAAAAACAAAAAAATGCTAGATTGGATGGTTGCAGATGAGCCACGTGTCGTGACCCGATGATTTTCAGAATAAAAAATATTTTTAACATTAAAAAAAATGAATTTCGAATTTTACAAAAATTAAAATGATTCGATTGTCACCGAGACGCCACGTGGCGAGTTAGGGACCGTTCAGTTGGGACTTATTTTCAGGAAATTAATAAAAAAAAAATTTCAAATAAAAAGTGAATTATTAAGGAAAAAAAATTGAGAAAAATTGCAGAAAATTCAATCAACTTAGGTACCGAAAGGGCGTCAACTCTGACAATTGACGTAACTAAGTCCCCGAACCCATTTCTCTGGTTATCGTAGAATTGAATAGAAACTCCCGACTATTCAATAGGGTGGTCCAATCATACCCTCCAAAAAATGATTGGTGGCGACTCCATGGCATGCACACTTAGCACATGTCACTAGATCACACTGAAGGTCGACTACGCATACCTCCGTTGCGATTTGGGTAACGGGCCTTGGGAGAAGCCTGCGTCCAACCAGACTGGACGGCCCATTAGCCCTCGAGAGCCCACGGCGAACCTCGAGAGGGTCGCGACAGACTGGCGACTCCACTGGGGACTGGTTCTTAACCATTTAGTGGACTTGAGCCGATTAAAAAGTTGATTGGTTTTTCTGACATGTTTTATGTAGACGCTCTTCAAATTGAAGTATGTACTTTAACCCTTGAGTTGTTAAATGTTTTTGGCAGATTGGAGAAATAAGGGGTGTAGTCCGTGATTAACATTGTTTTATGCAGGTTGGCGTAGGAATGTATGTTGTGTGGGTGATTTGAAGCGCTGATTGATAAACTGTTATGCATGACTTGCATTGTGATGATCACGACACCTGAACACACACAACCGCGCCTAAAACCCCGGGCGCCCCTATAAGCAAACAATAGAAGGAATTGAAAATGGAACCTCCGTGAGGAAAAACACGGGGTAATCCATTTTTAATTTCGCTCACTTCGAACTATGGATTGGGTCCCAATGCAACGATAGTTGTGCAATGGAACCTACCCTTTCTAGAACTCGAGGTGGGAGCCTTTAAGCCTCAGGAACCCCACCATTTAGGTGTCAAAACTTCACAAGTTTACATACGCATGATTGATGTGTTTGACATGTCTTACCCCATTCAAAAGGTCTGTAAGTATCATTCCTTTCACCCTTTGAACTCAGTATAACTTTTTTTCATATGCTAACACGTCTTTCTACCCACCACAGGGGCAGGTAGTTTTAATCACGGAAACAAGAGTAACTCGTATTATAACTCGTCTCCGAGCCAGAATGGAGCAAGAGGAGTTGGGATCTCGCGTGAATAGTTTGGAAGGTCAGATGGCGTCAATGGCCACCATGCTAGCAGAAATGAAAGCCATGATGGTGGCTGCACAAGAAAGAAATCATGACCTCAGCCAGGATGCTCCGCCCGCACCCCCCAATGCTTCGAATGTGGCGCGAACTCAGGAAGAGAATGTGGCCGAGAATGTTAATCGAGTGTTAGCAGCTGATGCACTACCGAAGGCCGCGTCTGTAGTCATCGACCTAGAAAAAGACAAAAAGGAGAAACCCCCGGGCAAAATCGAAGAAGGCGCAAAGAGGCTAGCGAAGATAGAGGAATGCCTAAGCAGCCAAGGGTATGAGTTGGCTCGATTTGACAAGATATCACCATTTGCAAAAATTGAAGCGCCATCAGACTATAAAGAACCCGATTTCGTCAGAAAATACAACGGGACGAGCTGCCCCCGAGCCCACTTAAAATATTACCTACGCAAAATGGCACTTTTTTCTGACTACGTTCCCTTGCTGATGAACACATTTCAAGAGAGTCTGGCGGGTGCTGCTCTGGCTTGGTTCATCGAATTAGATTTGGAGGACTATGATGGATGGGAAGACCTGGCGGAGGACTTTTTACATCAATATAAGTTCAATACTGCTACAGCCCCTTCCAGAGAAGATTTGCTGAGGACCACAAAAGGGAAGAATGAGGCAATCCGCGCTTACGCTCAAAGATGGCGGGCCTTAGCAACACAAGTCAAACCGTCCATTCCAGAGGACGAGCTGGTCGACCTTTTCTTAAGAGCGTTGCCTTACGAATATTTCGATAGGCTGAACACATCTGGTTGTCAAACATTTGTACACCTCATAAAAATCGCAGAAAGGCTGGAATGGGCGATGAGGGAAAGGAAAGCACCAGAAATCGCAACAAGACGCCAATATCCGGCCCGAAGGGAGAAGGAGGCTGAAGTTGATGTGGCCTTCGTACCAAACCCACCCAACCCTAAGCAGTTCTCCAATTCAAGTACAGTGCAAGGAAACTCGTCGATGTCGGTACAGAAACCATATGAACTAAGGAGGAAGTTGCCTCCCAAGCAGTTCACCCCCCTGCCAAGGCCGTTATCGAAATTACTTCCTATGTTACTAGAGGAGCACTTAGTGGCTAAGGAGCCTCCAAGGCCGAATCCGGTGAAATTTAACGGGTACGATGAAAGCCAGTCATGTGCCTATCACATGGGAGAGAAGGGCCATAACGTAGACAATTGCATTGTTTTGAAGCACAAGGTACAAGCCCTTATCGATAATTGCATCCTTGAATTCGACAAAACGGAGCCGAACGTGCAAAATAATCCACTTCCTGATCACCAAACCGTGGGGGTGATCTTCGACAACAAGCTCGACCGGTTCTTCTCCGAGGATTCCAAATGGTCGAAGGACGAGGGGATAAAAACGACATCGGAGGAACTTGATTTGACCAGCTTGTCTTTGGGAGATTTTGTCAAATCACTCGACGGCGACGCTCCTACCATGGAGTAAAGAGATATCTGTCTCTCTTCGACGCATCTAAATCCACATTAGGTGCCTCAGGCTTTTTCTTACGTGTTGTATTGTCATATAAGTATAAAAAAAAACCAAAAAAATCATCAAAAAATCAAAAAAAAATGGGGACGTGTGGGAGCCACAAATCGGTCAATGACGAAAAAAAAAAAAAAAAAAAAAAAAAAAAACTGAGACCTGATTTCCCACATGTCTCCTGGTTTGCAAAGTTTTGGGATGCGAGGATGCCCAATGATATGAGGGCTAGCTCCCATCCTACCCTTTCAATTTTTCTTAAGACGTCCCCCAAGGAAGTTTATCATTACATGAACTTGCTCTATTTTATAACCGTCTTTGTGACACTTCAAGCATGCCATTCCAAGCATACATAGCAGTTGTTAAATAACTCAGGTTCCCGAGGAGGAGCTTCCCTCCTAAATGGGGAATAAAACGATGCGGAGCCATCCATTCCAGCGACGATCAAAAGCAGGGGAATCAGATGGCAGTGCTTCCAAATGACGAAACAAGGAGTACCCATTTTCATAACATAAGTCTGACTGAATGTTTTCAAGAGCGTTCTAATGGCTCAATTTGTGAACAAAATCTTTGAGAAAACCTGAAAAAGTTTCTCATCACCTGAAAATCTCTGTGAAAAGAATGCTTGAAAAGAAAATCTCAAGTTTTATCAATACCTTCTTTGAATAGAATAAAAAGCACGAATTCATAGATGACCAGGATTGGCAAAACTCGTGGGAGCAAGTCTCTCCCTTTTCTCCGAGAAGCCCAGCCAGGGGCAAACTCTCATGATCCCCCCTAAAAGTGCAACAGACCAGGGTCATCAAATCCAAAGAGGACAAACAGCAAAACCGGCCTCACCGGGGCAAATTGCTCGAAAAGCACGAAAGGACGAAACTTCGGAGGGAGTACCTCTTTTCAGAAATTCCAAATGAAGTCAGATAAAAAAAACCCACGTCTATTTCTTCACATGCAGGTGCGTGGACTCCTTCAGATTGGATTAGAAATCTCCAACAAAAGCGGAAAGCGTTAAGGCATGACTGGGGCATGCGAATCAATTTTGCCCCGGGCAAAGAAAGACGTTTCTTCTCTGGCAAAATCCGTAGACCCAATGACAGAGTTATCTGCATCAGAAATAAACCCCAGGATACAAACCTAGAGGCGGAAGTCGTTGGCGCCAAAAGCCACAAAAGAAAATAACTCGCCAATGAGGAGGCGAATAAAATTATTAACCTTGGGAGTCAGCACTCCAAGGAAGGGCCTTTGATCAAGTGGAGGAACTATGAAGAGTGACGCTGGAATGCGCCCAAAAACACAAATGGATTTCCTCTGGGGCAAATCCTCGGGAATGATTCATCGCCAACCAAACGGAGGAATCGTGGCCACAATATAGAAGGCCAATTTCTGCAAGCCGCGCGTTTGTGTTCAAATGAAAACACCAAGCAAGAACAAGGCGGTATCGTTCCAATTTGTCTTGAATTTTGGAACGCAAACTGACACTTATTGTTTGTTTTTGACAGGGGAGTCGCCTTGGAGACGAACAAGTTTTTACATCCCACGTACTACTTGTTAGGGTACATGACCGAGGGTAGGATGTATCGTTTCGATTTTCAAAAAATTCATGAATATACAATGATATGCTTCTCTTACATTTTCAGGGGTCTGCAGCCGCAACAGGTAGGTAAGTATCCCTTTCCCAGTTAGCTGGAGATAAAGAATGTTAAAATCCTTTCAATCGTCATGAAAATTATCCAATGCATCGATGTTCATGATGTAAATCGGGAGGTTGCCCAAAGCATGAATAAAACATGCACGATACATCACAGAATCCCCTCAATGGATAAATTTTGGGAAAGAAGTGAGTGAGTTTTTCCAAATATCATTATTTGTCAAATCATTCAAAAGGAAGTTTACTCAAAAGAGAGGCGAGCCTAATCCAAACACGTCCTATACACACTTAAGAGAGAAGTGGAGCGGATAAGATAGCAAAATCTGGACCTACGAAAGTAGGGACCATTCGCAGCGATTACATGGGTTGGGACGACGGAGGCATCCGTTTCATATTCCCCAAGCACTACAGATGACCATTGACAACCCCTTTGAACGGCGATTTTCATTCTTAGCTTTTTCAAGAACCACCCCACATCGGGGCAAAATGGAGATGAGTCCAGCAGCATCAGGAGAAAATGGTTAGAAATTTTCTTGCTCAGACTAACATTAATCTTTGTGTGCTGTTTATATGGTAATCCAAATGCCATAGGATGACGAGAAGCATTCATTTCTCTATCCCACACACCTTTACCCTTTGCACAGCCAAGTTGAGCCTGCAAAATCATTTCATAAACCCGTTGGTGATCATTGCACATTCCAAGACAGATGCAGCATCACTTCAGAAACAAAGGAGTTCAAGACTTAGGGTTTGCAAAAAAATTCCTAAGTTAATGCTTAACCTTGTTAGACATTTGATCGTAGGTCTAACACGATCCCATGAAGATGAAAAAAATTGGGATTTCAAAAGTGAATGAGAAAAATCCACGGCATCGAGAAAAAAGCAAAGTGCCTGGTAAAAGCAAGGCCGATGCTCGTGTAAGTTGTTTGATTGATCCGCAATGAAGCCGGATGGGAAAAGAAGAAATCCCTGAAGGAGCCAAATCCAAAAGGGTTACTCCCCAAATGGTGCCGAGCGCAGAACAAAGACATAGAGAGAGTTATCGTTCTCTGAATGCAACAAGAGAGGCTCTCTAAAGAATTGGTTCACACCCCAAAATCGATTGCACACCTCAAAGACTAAAGATGCATAAAGGAAATGACAAGAGGCAAATCAGCAATGATCACCAATGTCAAACCCGTCACGAATTCTGGGCCAAAAACAAGCTTTTTTCGATCCCCAATCCTACCAATGTTACAACCCTGAAACAGTCTTCTCTGACTAAGACACTTGGGTTAACATATAGCTTAGCTCGAAGAAGTACGAGCAAGACTATTTCTTTCTCATTTTGTAGGGTTCTTGACTTGTAAACCTGGAGCAGATGGTGAAGACTTTCACTCAATGGCCTCGACTCCAAAGCGGGTCCCCCTTGAAAACCAATATCCAAGCCCAACATTACGGTCCCGTGGAAGACCTCCCGACCAATCAAAATGTATGCGCTGCGAATGAGCCTAAAACCTAGGCACAGGTTAGTAGGGAATTGAATGCGTCCCCTATAAAAAACCACTATCGCAAAACAGGTGAGAAGACCTCCTTGTCGAGAAATATTCCAATTGATGTTTGGAACAAACTCTTTTTGGAATTTTCAAACTATTGATCCAGATTTTCCGTGTAAGGGATTTGTGATCACATTGGCTTGTTGCAAGAATGCTTTGGATAACCTCCAGCATCAAAATGCCATCTCACGATTAAAACTTAAGTCATACGGTTTTTTGTCAAATGGACAGCCGTGGTCTTCCCAAAGATTACTAACGTTTTCTTGGTAAAAAATCTTTCAGGCTCAAATTTCTGCAGGATACCTGGAGAACCCAGCTCCCAGAATGTCGCCTCAACAGACCCAAGTGAAGCTTTGTCAAGATAAAATCTTTCACTGCTTCAAAACTGAATTCCCGACAAATTTCGGGATCTTTCAAAAGAAAGGGGTGAGGATAGAACCCTTTTTCAAAAGAAGTCAGCAAACTGTCCCAGCAGACGTGGAGAACCCTCGTCCTAGGACCCATTTTTCAAAAAAATAATAATAAAATAAAACAATCAAGCAGTCCTAGCTTGACGTGGAGAACCCTCGTCCTAGGACACCCTTTTCAAAAAAATATCAAACAGTCCTAGCATGACGTGGAGAACCCTCGTCCTAGGACCCATTTTCAAAAATATCAAACAGTCTCACCGGACGTGGAGAACCCTCGTCATGAGACCCCTTTTCAAAATTCAGGCAGTCTCATTGGACGTGGAGAACCCTCGTCATGAGACCCCTTTCCAAAACAAACCAAAGGTAGAAACCGCCTGAAGGGTCAAAACCAAGGTGGATACCGCCTGAAGGGTCAACTCAAGGTAGAAACCGCCTGAAGGGTCAACCATGGTAGAAACCGCCTAAAGGGTCAAACCAAGGTAGAAACCGCCTGAAGGGTCAAAACAATGGTAGAAACCGCCTGAAGGGTCAATTCAAGGTAGAAACCGCCTGAAGGGTCAACTCATGGCAGAAACCGCCTGAAGGGTCAACCCAATAGTAAAAATCACTTAAATGGCCAACTCAATGGTCCGATCCACCATACGGATCAAAATCCTCGGCAAATCCCAAATGGGATGCGTTTTCCTTAGATTCCTATCAGTTAGGAATCTCATTATGGTTTGACCTACCATACGGGTCAGAGCTTAACCTCTATAGGATACTCTAGTAACGAGTTTCTAGAAATTCTCTTGAATCCATCAAACATCGCGAAAATCGCACAAACATCGAACAGGTAAGTGGCAAGTATGTCTCTCTATTATCTCACTCTCTCATGTCAAATGGATGTTTCCCCCTTCAAGAAAGAGCAAACATGGACAAGCATGAAGATTGGAAGTCATGACTCCTTTTCCTTTAGTTTCCCGAGTCGAGTCGATCAGGACTCAGGTGTCACCTTATCTTTGAGAGAAACCTCTAACGAGATTCCTCTCAAAGAGGGGCAGCTGTTGACACCTAAATTTTGATCAACTTTTTTTTTTTTTTTTTTTTTTGAAAATTCATAGAAAATCCATAAAAAGTTGAAAAATTGAAAAATCAATTTTGGTGACCTTAGCCAAGCTAAATGAACCATTTTGACCAAAAAAATAATTTTCATAATTTTCATTTTTTTAATATATTTTCGAAAAATACAAAAAAAAAAGAAAAAAAGAAAAAGAAAATCAAGAAAATCAAGAAAAATAATATTTGAGGTCACAAAAGTATATAAAAATAGTTAGTATTTTTATTTTTATTTTATCCATTTTCTGACCTCTTAAATAGTAAAATTCAGGTTTGATTTTAGGTGTTCTTTGATCATCATAAAATTGAATTTGGCAAAAATATTAGTAATGATTAAAAGGAAAAGGAGTGAAAACATCATCATTTAAAAGGAAAAGGGGACTAATCATTTTGTCTTCACTTTTGATTATATTATTATTATTTTTACTTTTTAATATTTTATTATATTATTATTATATTACTATTTCATTATTTTATTTTATTTCTATTTCTATTTATAGCCCCCCCCTCATCATCCGTAGAGTCCCTTCTCCTCCTCCTCCTCTTCCTTCTTCTTCTTCCCCCTCTCTCCCACGCTCATTTCCATATTCTCTCTTCCCTTCCTCTTGTCATCACACCACTACCCTCCACATTTCTTGAGTTTCCGGTCGATTGGACCGTTGGATCGAGCTGATTTTTTGTGTACAAGATCTTCTTGACCCCTTCTTCATATCCACCGTTCGGATCTTTAAAAAAATCTCTCAAAGTGGTCGCAAATCAGCCAAATCAGAAGCTGTTCCAGGCGCGGGAACTGTATACCCGTCTACATTTCTTGAGTTTCCGGCCGATTGAACCGTTGGATTGAGCTGATTTTTTTTGTGCAAGGTCTTCGTGACCCCTTCTTCACATCCACCGTTCGGATCTTCAAAAAGATCTCTCTAGGTGGTCGCACAGCAGCCAAATCAGAAGTTGTTCCAAGCGCGGGAACTGTTCATCCGCCGGTATTTCTTCAGTTTCCGATCAATTCGACCATCGGATCGAGGTAAAATTTTGTGTACAATGTCATCTGAATTCTTTCTTCATCTTCACCGTTCGGATTTGTGAAAATTGTTCAACGTCCTCCTCATCCGAGCTCGGATTATTGTTTATTTTGTATTTTTTTTCATATTTACTGTGTATTTACTTTATGTCATAGCATTTCTATATTTCGCATAAAAGACCCAGAATCGGAAGGCCGAGCCTCCTGTTGGTGTCTAAATATTTACTGTGTATTTACTTTATGTCATAACATTTCTATATTTCGCATAAAAGACCCAGAATCGGAAGGTCGAGCCTCCTGTTGGTGTCCAAATATTTGCTGTGTATTTACTTTATGTCATAGCATTTCTATATTTCGTATAAAAGACCCAGAATCGGAAGGCTAAGCCTCCTATTGGTGTCCAAGGTGTTTTATTTATTTATTTTCTGTAAATTATATTGTGCTACCCCAGAATCGGAAGGCCGAGCCTCCTGCTGGTGGTTTATACCCCCACACATTGTTGCACGAGCACCGACGGACTCCGACGTCGTAAAATTCACCGGATCCCATCTCCTTTGCTTATGTTTATGTTGTATAATGACTTAATAATCTTCTTTATTTTTTGCATTGTGTTGCGTCCTATGAAAACAAAAACAAAAAAATGCTAGATTGGATGGTTGCAGATGAGCCACGTGTCGTGACCCGATGATTTTCAGAATAAAAAATATTTTTAACATTAAAAAAAATGAATTTCGAATTTTACAAAAATTAAAATGATTCGATTGTCACCGAGACGCCACGTGGCGAGTTAGGGACCGTTCAGTTGGGACTTATTTTCAGGAAATTAATAAAAAAAAAATTTCAAATAAAAAGTGAATTATTAAGGAAAAAAAATTGAGAAAAATTGCAGAAAATTCAATCAACTTAGGTACCGAAAGGGCGTCAACTCTGACAATTGACGTAACTAAGTCCCCGAACCCATTTCTCTGGTTATCGTAGAATTGAATAGAAACTCCCGACTATTCAATAGGGTGGTCCAATCATACCCTCCAAAAAATGATTGGTGGCGACTCCATGGCATGCACACTTAGCACATGTCACTAGATCACACTGAAGGTCGACTACGCATACCTCCGTTGCGATTTGGGTAACGGGCCTTGGGAGAAGCCTGCGTCCAACCAGACTGGACGGCCCATTAGCCCTCGAGAGCCCACGGCGAACCTCGAGAGGGTCGCGACATCTAGAACCAATGGTTCTAGACCTCAAGTGGACTTAGGCCGTAATTAAAACGCTGAGTGATATTTCTAACCCTGCAGGCGCTCTTGAAGGTGAGGTAAGTCCGCTTATGATAGGTGTTATATGTTTTTGCAGATTGGAGCGACAAGGGGGGCGTAGTCTGTGATTAACATTGTCTTATGCAGATTGACGTAGGAATGAATGATTGTGTGTATGTTTTTTATTGAAGCGGTGATTGTTAAATAAGATGCATGTTTATCGCTTTAGCACGACACCGAAAATACACACAACCGCGCCTAAAACCCCGGGCGCCGTCTATAGGAAAACAATAGAAGGAATTGAAAATGGAATCTCCGTGAGGAAAAACACGGGGTAATCCACTTTTCAATTCCGCTCATTTTGAGCTATGGATCGAGCCCCAATGCAACGATAGTTGTGCAATGGAATCTGCTCTTTCTAGAACTCGAGGTGGGAACCTTGACCTTAGATGCCAAATCCTTTGATTTTTAGAAGTTTTATCCTCACTTGTCTCATGTGCATGTCTTTGGATGGCTAATATATATAAAAAAAAAAATCGGTGATCCTGGAGTCACATCTCGAAGACTGGAACTGGGGCATCTCCAAGTGGTCGGACCACATTCCTTTGATTGATTTGACATTCTTAGTTCTCTTGTATAAGATTAATTTTGCTGAGATCCTCTCTATCTCGTCCCTTAGATTGATTGTATTAGGGATCTATTTGTATTGTATACATCTCGATAAGGCTCATTTATATCGAAAATAGGGGCAAATTCCCCAAACCCGTGGAGCATAGTGGAATTCGTTTCTTCAGTGCAAAATGCATTTGGCCGCAGAGCCACCCGTTTGGTGAAAGGACGTATTGTTCCTAATTAATTTGTAATCAGATCTGAGGATAATTTTTTCTCCATTTTTTTTTATCTCAGGTGATAAAAGAGGCAATGCACCCAAAAGCTCATGCATTCAAATGACAAAACAGACGTCGCCCAGCTGGGGCAAATGAACCGTAGGCGTTGCAAATACCTTCAAACACGGATGGAGGAATTTGATAGATGTTGTTCATATCAATATGCAACATCAAAACGGAATGCAAATCAAGTGTAAAAGGACGTATCGTTCCAAAATGATTATTTTCTTGATATGGGAATAATGCTTCCTTTCTTTTTCCTCTCAGATGATGATCAAGAGCAGATGACGCAGGATGTAATGCTTTCAAATAACAAACAGGGAACATCAAATACCTCAAATGGCGACTGTGATCGAGAGAATCACCAAACCGCCACATGACGAATCCCAAGAATATCAAGCTGTCTTGAGACAGATAAAATTGATCAAGGACTCTGACAATCGAGATGGATGATCAGAATCTGCAAAAATCAATGGGAGCAGGTTCCCCCCATTTGCTTTGAGGAGCCAAACCGAGGGCAAACTCTCTTGATCCCCCATGAAAACTCATCAGACCAGGGTCATCGAATCTAGAGATGACAAACAGCAAAACCATGCCTCACCGGGGCAAATTGCTCGTAAAGCACGAAATGACGAAACTTCGGAGGGAGTATCTCTTTTCAGAAATTCCAAATGAAGTCAGATAAAAACCCCACGTCTATTTCTTCACATGCAGGTGCGGGGACTCCTTCGGATTGGATTAGAAATCTCCAACAAAAACGGAAAGCGTTAAGGCATGACTGGGGCATGCGAATCAATTTTGCCCTGGGCAAAGAAGGACGTTTCTTCTCTGGCAAAATCCATAGACGCAATGACAGAGTTATCCGCATCAGAAATAAACCCCAGGATACAAACCTAGAGGCGGTAACTTTGTATTGTTCCAATTTGGTCTTCAAAGACCACATGCCTAACATGAGTTTTTACTCATTTAACAGGAAGTCGTTGGCACCGAAAGCCTCAAAAGAAAAGAACTCGCCAACGAGGAGGCGAATAAAATTATTGACCTTGGGAGTCAGCACTCCAAGAAATGGTCTTTGATTACAAGATCGAGTGGAGGGTAAAAAGCATCGCTTCCACACTTCATGCTTTGACATGCATTCCGATAACAAATTCCTTTTTCCTTGAATAAAAGGAACTCTGAAGAGTGGCGCTGGAATGCGTCCAAAAATACAAATGGATCTCCTCTGGGGCAAACCCTTGAGAATGATTCATCGCCAACCAAACGGAGGGATCAAGGCCACAAGATAGAGGGCCAGATTCTGCAAGCCGCGCGTTTGTGTTCAAATGGAAACACAAAGCAAGAACAAGGCTGTATCGTTCCAATTTGCCTTGAATTTTGGAACACAAACTGACACCTAATTCCCGTTTTTGACAGGGGCTCGCCATCAAGGCGAAACGGGTTTTCACTTCCCATGTATTACCCATTGGAACACATGACCAAGGGTAAGATGTATCGTTCTAATTTTTTTGAAAATTTCTGAACGGACAATAACATGTTTCTTCCGCATTTTCAGGGATCTCCAGCCGCGGGGGACAGGTAAGTATCCCTCTCCCCAATCCATTGAAGATGTTGAATAAAAAAAAAGAAAAGAAAAGCTTTCAGAATCTAATGTCTAGAAAAGACATAGGATTCAAACTTCATTGGCATTCATGTTTTAAAACAGGAGGTTGTCTGAACATGAATAAGAACATGCATGGGGCATCATAAAATCCCTTGACGAGTAAAATTTTCGGGAAAACAAAAGAGATTTTTCCAATCAAAAGTTGTTCAAAACTCTCAAAAGGACGTTTTCTCAAAAGACGAGAGGCAAAGCCTAGTCCAAACACGTCCTATACACACTTAAGAGAGAAGTGGAGCGAATCAGACAACAAAATATGGACCTACGGAAGTAGGGACCATTCGCAGCGATTACATGGGTTGGGACGACGGAGGCATTCGTTTCATATCCCCCAAACACTACAGGTGACCATTGATAACCCCTTTGAACGGCGATTTTCATTCTTAACCCTGTCAAGAACCATCCCACATCGGGCCAAAATGGAGGCGAGTCCAGCAGCATCAGGAGAAAATGGTTAGAAATTTTCTTGCTCGGACTAACATTAATCTTTGTGTGTTGTTTATATGGTAATCCAAGTGCCATAGGATGACGAGAAGCATTCATTTCTCTATCCCACACACCATATCCTTTGCGTAGCCAAGTTGAGCCTGCAAATTCATTTCATAAACCCCTGTTGGTGATCATGGCATGTTTCAAGATGGAAATTGCATCACTCCAAGAACGGAAGAATCCAAGAGATGGGATTTATAGAAAGATTTCATATCGGCGTTCAAGTGTGCTACGAATCAAGTTGTATGTCTAGCACAATTTTCTGAACATCGTAGTTCCAAAGGAAAAGAAAAGGTGGGATTTCAACAAAAGATAAAAATCTCCGGCATCAAGAAAAAGCAAAGTGCCTGGTAAAAGCAAGGCCGATGCTCGTGCAAGCTGTTTGCTTGATCCCCAATGAAGCCTAGTTGGGAAGAGAAAAAAACCCCTAAATGAGTCAGATCAAGAAGACTGCTCCCCAAATGATGTCAAGCGTGGAGGAAAGACGCAGACAGAATTGTCAATCTCTTAATGCAACCAGAGATTCTCCCTAAAGGATTTGTGCACACCTCAAAAGCGGTTGCACACCTAAAAAAAAATTGAAGATGCAGAATGGAAATGGCAGGTGGTAAATTTGCAATGATCACCAATGTCAAACCCTTCGTAATTTCTGGGACAAAAACAAGCCTTTTTCGGTCCCCAATCCTACCAATGTTACAACCCTGAAACAGTCTTCTCTGACTAAGACACTTGGGTTAACATATAGCTTAGCTCGAAGAGGTACGAGCAAGACTATTTCTTTCTCATTTTGCAGGGTTCTCGACTTGTAAACCCAGAGCGGATGGTGAAGACTTTCATTCAATGGCCTCGACACCAAAGCGGGTCCCCCTAGAAAACCAATATCCAAGCCCAACATTACGGTCCCGTGGAAGACCTCCCGACCGATCAAAATGTATGCGCTGCGAATGGGCCTAAAACCTAGGCACAGGTTAGTAGGGAATTGAGTGCGTCCCTTATAAAAATCATTACCTCCAAACAGGTGAGATGGCCTCCTTGTTGAGAAATATTCCAATTGATGTTTTGAACAAACTCTTTTTGGAATTTTCAAACTGTTGATCCAGATTTTCCGTGCAAGGGATTTGTGATCACATTTGCATGTTGCAAGAATGCTTTGGATAACCTCCAGCATCAAAATGCACATTTCATGATTAAAACTTAAATCATACGGTTTTGTCAAAATGGACAGCCGTGGTCTTCCCAAAGATTACTAACGTTTTCTTGGTGAAGAAAAATCTTTCAGGCTCAAACTTCTGCAGGATACCTGGAGAACCCAGCTCCCAGAATGTCGCCTCAACAGACTCAAGTGAAGTTTTGTCAAAATAAAATCTTTCACTGCTTCAAAAAATTGAATTCCCGACAAACTTCGGGGTCTCCAAAAAAAAAAGGGAAGAAAAACCCTTTTAAAAGAAAAAGTCCTATCAGACGTGGAGAACCCTCGTCCCAGGACCCATTTTTCAAAATATCAAACAGTCTCAGCAGACGTGGAAAACCCTCGTCCCAGGACGCATTTTCAAAATATCAAACAATCCCAGCAGACGTGGAGAACCCTCGTCCCGGGACCACTTTTCAAAAATATCAAACAGTCTCATCGGACGTGGAGAACCCTCGTCATGAGACCCATTTTCAAAATTCAGGCAGTCTCATCGGACATGGAGAACCCTCGTCATGAGACCTCTTTCCAAAAAATCAAGCAATCCCAGCAGACGTGGAGAACCCTCGTCCCGGGACCATTTTTCAAAAATCAAGCAGTCTCATCGGACGTGGAGAACCCTCGTCATGAGACCCCTTTTCAAAATTCAGGCAGTCTCATCGGACGTGGAGAACCCTCGTCATGAGACCCCTTCTCAAAATTTAGGCAGTCTCATCGGATGTGGAGAACCCTCGTCATGAGACCCCTTTTCAAAGCAACTCAAGGTAGAAACCGCCTGAAGGGTCAACCAATGGTAGAAACCGCCTGAAGGGTCAACTCAAGGTAGAAAACCGCCTGAAGGGTCAACCAATGGTAGAAACCGCCTGAAGGGTCAACTCAAGGTAGAAAACCGCCTGAAGGGTCAACCAAAGGTAGAAACCGTCTGAAGGATCAACTCAAGGTAGAAACCGCCTGAAGGGTCAACCAAAGGTAGAAACCGCCTAAAGGGTCAACTCAAGGTAGAAACCGCCTGAAGGGTCAATCCAAGGTAGAAACCGCCTGAAGGGTCAAAACTATGGTAGATACCGCCTGAAGGGTCAACTCAAGGTAGAAACCGCCTGAAGGGTCAACCAATGGTAGAAACCGCCTGAAGGGTCAACTCAAGGTAGAAACCGCCTGAAGGGTCAACCAAAGGTAGAAACCGCCTGAAGGGTCAACTCAAGGTAGAAACCGCCTGAAGGGTCAATCCAAGGTAGAAACCGCCTGAAGGGTCAAAACTATGGTAGATACCGCCTGAAGGGTCAACTCAAGGTAGAAACCGCCTGAAGGGTCAACCAAAGGTAGAAACCGCCTGAAGGGTCAACTCAAGGTAGAAACCGCCTGAAGGGTCAGCCAAAAGTAGAAGCCGCCATAAGGGTCAAACTAAACTTGACGGTAGATACCGCCATAAGGGTCAAATAAGGTAGAAACCGCCATAAGGGTCAACTCATTGGTAAATACCGCCGTAAGGATCAACACAAATGTCCGATCCACCATACAGATCAAACTTCTTGGCAAATCCCAAAGAGTGGGATACGCCTTCCTTAGGTTCCTACCAGTTAGGAATCCCATCATGGTATGACCTACCATACAGGTCAGAGCTTAATCTCCCTAGGATATTCTGAATGACGAGTCCTAGGCATCTTCTTGAAAGTCTTCGCAACCGGCAGCATCCGACAAGTGAGCTTCAGGTAAGCCTCTCTCACTCCGGCCCATGTTCAAATTGTTAGAGCAAACCGAGGATTAATTCGAGCTTTATCAAGAGTCTTAAGGATCCGATGTCATAGCATTTCTTCTTTCATTTTCCCGGTTGAGTCGGTTAGGAATCAGGTGCCATCTTATCTTTGAGAGAAACCTCTAACGAGATTCCTCTCAAAGAGGGGCAGCTGTTGACACCTGATTTTTGACCAATCTATTATTGTGATTTTCATTTTTTTAAAAAAAAATAATTAAAAATAGCAAACAAAATCATAAAATTGCAAAATCAACTTTGGAAGCCTTGGCCTAGCCTCAAGAACCAATTTTGAACAAAAAATATTTTTCGTAATTTTTAATAGTTTTTCGAATTTATTTAATTATTAAAAATACCAAAAAAATCAGAAAAATACCATCCGTGGTCAGAAAAATACACAAAAATATTCAATAATTTTGTTTTAATTTCCTCTTCAAGTGTGTTACTTTAAATCCCAAAAATTCGGCTCGGATCACTATGTTCCTTCACAAACATAAACCCGAACCGTGCCTAAAAAATTCCTTTTCGAGTCTTTTAATTTTCAATTCTCACTTTTCTAAGCTATGACATTGGATTCTAAAGTCTCGAAGTGCAATTGGGTCAATTTGCCCTCTAATTTAATCAATTTTTACCAAAAGGGCTTAATTGCACATTTTTGTTTCAATTAGTCCCCGATTTCACGGATGTATACGTATGCTCTACGTATTTATATGTCATATTTATTTATACGTTATGCGTATTTGTACTGTTTGGTAACCTCTTTAACTCTTGTAATAATAATAATGGTTATTATTTTTAGCACCTTTGTTAATGCTTTTTAATAGCATTTTTGTATTGTGAGTGCTATTGTTAGTGCTATTTTTAAATAATATTTTTGTATTATAAATTGTGAGTGCTATTGTTAGTGCTATTTTTAAATAGCATTTTTGTATTATAAATTGTGAGTGCTATTGTTAGTGCTATTTTTAAATGTCATTTATTTATCATAAATTGTGAGTGCTATTATTAGATAGAATTTATAATTATTAGTGCTATTTTTAAATAACATTTTTGTATTATAAATTGTGAGTGCTATTGTTAGTGCTATTTTTAAATAGCATTTTTGTATTATAAATTGTGAGTGCTATTGTTAGTGCTATTTTTAAATGTCATTTATTTGTGAGTGCTATTTTTAGATAGAATTTATAATTGTTAGTGCTATTTTTAAATACAATTTATTGGAAGGTATTTTTGGCTATAAAAGGATGGCAAGAGTTTTGAGGTTGAGGGGAGAGACATTTTGTAGAGTGTGCAAATTTTTGAGAGCTTAGAGAGAAGAACACAAACACTCTCTATATTCTCATAATCTTGAGTAAGCAAAATATACTAAGTTCGGAATATTGATTCCGCATATTGCTAGCACAATTGTTGTGGAGTTATTAGTCGTCTCCCCGTTCGTCAATTGGTGGTGCGTCCGAACTAGATGCCTAACACTTGTGGAGGCTGAGATCGAAGAACATCGAACCGACACCTCCGTTCAAGCACGCTACGAGAGGTAATCCATTTACTCCCTTTGAGGTTTTGTGATTTTTTTCGATTGAAATGCACGAAGTACGCCTCTGGAGATACATGTATGGGTTGTTATTTATTTCCGCTACGTGTTACGTGGATCCCAACAGTGGTATCAGAGCCGATCCTTAGGTGTTTTCGTGCATTTAATTGATTTTTTGCAATTTTTGCAATACTATGGCCAATATGTATTAACGAATTGTTCGTCTTACATGGCTAATGGAGATTGATTATTTTATATGATAAATTAATCAACGTAGCAAAAATTGAGACTAAATCAATTTTGAATCGAAAATTTATGGCTATCTTATTTTACGTAAAAATTCTGAATATGATTCAACGTAGAATTTTTATTGTGCCTTCCTAAGTTTTAAATTGTGAATTTATTACTTACGTGGAAGGGTGGTGATCATGGAAAAATCCCTAATCAATGTGATTGATGTATGTATGAATGTATGGTGATTACTTATATATTTGGGGTTGTAATTATTAAATGGAGGCTGCGTACTCCTTTTATTTTTCATGTAATCTTTATTTTTAGCATAGTCAATTGTTGATGTAAATGCTACAAGGATTACGTGGAGGAGCCTTTTAAGTCGGCGAGCTCTTTGGGGCCCGATTCTTGAAGAGTTCAAGAAACCAAGAAGAAGCGAAGAGCGGCTCTCCGTTATTAAAATATTAAAATGATTAAATGTGGTCTCATTGGCTCGAGACCCATTAAATCATAATTCCATGATCACCACGTAGGATAGATGTTTATGTGATTGGCATCTATTTATTTATTATGATTACGTGAGCATGTTAAACTGGTTAATGTGCAAAGTCAGACTTACCTCACCCAAAATTGCGCCTGCATGAAATCCTAGTTAGGGAAAATCACTCGCATTAGGTACCGAAAGGGCGTTGGTAATGACATCAACGTAACCAAGTCCCCGAACTCAAAATCTCTGGTTCCGCAGAATTGATCGATCTCTCCCAATCGGTCAATAAGGTTTCCGGCCTACCCTCCAAGAAAGACCGGTGGCGACTCCAAATGCATGCACAAGTTGCACATGCCACCACGACCACACTAAGGTCGAAAGCGATCGACTGTTATCGTCGAATCCCTTTGAAAAATACTCCCGCCGCGATTTGGTATGGGCCTGGGAGGGCCCGCGCCGATCCAAAGCCCGCGATCTGCACCCTTGTGCGGGGGAAGGCCCGCGATCGGTAATCCATTAGCCGCGTCCGCTTCGGACGGGTCGCGACAGTATTGAATTTCCGTTGATCAAGGAAATCATCTCTTTCGGTTGCTTTGCCCTAGTGGGGCATGTCTTGACATTTGTCGTCTTTGAGCTTGATAACTTGCTCCAATATGCTATCTTGGTGGTACACGAGCATCTGCCCCCAGCTTGGTCTCTTGACAGGAAAGGAGGGGCTTGCCCTAATGAACCTTCTTTGCTGGTTCTGGTTATTTATCTAAACCATCTGAATCTTTGATCACTTTTATCTACCTCTTGGTAGCTCGACATCTTTGAAATTTGTTGCATGACATCTTAACGACCTTCTAAGTAATTCTGTGAACCTGAGTCTTTCATCTCGGGATAAATGTCCACCGATCTTGACTTCTTTGATATTTTCAGTATCCCCCAAATTAACAGTAACCGGCTTTTCCGAAGTAGGAGACGTTGATTCCTCAAAGGCATTCCATTCCCTACAGATAGACGCATAACCTTCATCATCGTCTTCTTCCTCTGTCCCATAGTCCCAGTGGACCGCTTTAGGATCGTACTTTTATATCGGGGGGACTTTTATAGTTACTGTCGTCTGATAAGACGTCCTGGTTCAGCTGTGCCGTCTCCTTCCTCTTCCGGCAATCGAATCACAACAGGCCTGACTAGGCAATCTTCTACCTTATTCAAGCTGTCAAGCTCTTCCAGTTTAATTACCACAGTCGTAGCGGTTTCAATCATTGACACAGTGTTGTCAAAGTCCCTTGAGATTTCGTCTCTCAGTCGACAATGTCAGTCATCGTCGCCTAATACTGCTGATGTGGCAGATCTCGGGTATTCTCTTTCAGCTAAACCCTGCTGTTGATTCTTTGATCTCTTTGTTTTGGCATACTGCTTTGTGTCAAGCTTAGTAACCCTCACTTGGTCAAGGATGACTCAGGTTCTTTTGAAAAAGGCTTTTTCAGGTTGAACGGGATCATCCATGCATCCACATCCGTCTGATATGATATCTTCCATTCTCTGATAGAAGCTAGGAGGAGCAGAGTACTTCACTTTAAAGTTGTACCCTCCAAAGTCCTGACCCAGGTTGTCTACAATTTCACCTATTTCAGGTGCGTTAGCCATGAATCTGCGATCTGCTAGACTTCGTCTCTTGGCTTCCAGTTCGTCCTTTTCGAATTCTTCTTCTGATTGAATGACCGGCCCAAGACTGTCTACCAGATTCTTGTGCAAGATATCCCAGGTGTTTCCCTGCTCAGTTTTAATCATGAAGTGGCTTCCTTCCAAAGATAGAGAAGCTTCGACTCCTTCGAATTCTTCATCGGTAATATCGGACATTATCCCCAAGCTCGTCATCTTAGCGATACATAGTCTCTTCTTGTCAGTAGAGATCTCTCTTGCTTTTGGGTATGATGAAGCGGTCTCCAGAAGGTCGGTCAGCTTAGACATGTCCACCTTCAGCTGGAGGTGGTTTTCCTCATCTTCAGTGAATATTGCCTCAATTGCTTGATGATCAGGGAGCGGATTTTCTTGTATGTTTGGAGCCACGTTGTCAAATTTCAGAATCTGACTGTCAATCAGAGCTTGTACTTTCAGCTTAAGGATATAGCAATCATCCACATTATGTCCCATTTCGCCCATATGGTAGACACAAGTCTGGCTCTCGTCAAAACTAGGATACTTAACCGGATTTGCCCTAGGTGGTTCCTTTGCCACCAAATGTTGTTCTTAGCAACATCGGGAGTAGCTTGGACAAAGGCCTCGGGAGCTGAGAGAACTTTTGGGGTTGCCTCTTTCTGGGCTCTTGCCCTTTTGGTGCCGACCATGACGATCCTCTTTTGGTTGTTTTCTGGCAGAAGCTTCATGGGGCCTCCTTTCTCTTAAGGCCCATTCGAACCTTTCAGCCACATTTATCAAGTGTGCGGAGGTCTGACGTCCCGAGGCGTTTAACCTGTCGAAGTATTCGTAGGGGAGTGCTTTCAGGAACAAATTAATCAGCTCGTCGTCTGGGATTGACAGCTTTACTTGGGTCGTCAAAGCTCGCCATCTCTGGGCGTATGTTATGATCAATTCTCCTCTTGCCTTTGAGGTTCGTAGAAGGTCTTCCCTCGTCAGGGCCGTAGCTGTGTTGAACCTATACTGTCTGAGGAAGTCCTCTACAAGATCTTTCCACCCGTCATAATCATCCAGGTCCAATTCAATGAACCAAGCCAGAGCGGCGCCAGCCAAACTCTCTTGGAACGTGTTCATTAGTAGTGGAATATAATCCGAATAGTGCGCCATCTTGCGCGGGTAATATTTGAGGTGAGCGCGTGGACAGCCTGTCCCATTATACTTCCTCACGAAGTCCCTTTGCCTCCACTTCAGTTTTTACAGTCTACTTCACTTTTTCCTCCTTCTCGAGGTTGATAACAACAGGGGACGCTTTTGTTGCGACGGGGTATTCGGCTCACGGATATCCTCCTCCGTACGTTGAGTATTTCCCGCCATTTCTTTATCAGCTATATCGGGTGCAAGTGATGGACTTGAGTTGTTAGGAACTACTGTCTGTCTGGCTTGGGAGGCTTCCAGCATTGCCTTAATATCAGCCATCATAGTTGCCATTGAACTATTTAATATTTCCCTATCAAAGGAAAGAAGGTTCGTGTCTGAACAGCATACAAAATGGGCAATTAGAATTGATACAATTTACCCTTCATTCCTTGGGTCTTGGCATTTCCCTTTCATTTCGATTCTTTTGCCTTGACCTGTCGACATCTTTCAAGGAATAATATGCATATAAATGATGCATGCATGATATGTAAGATGCGAGTGATCTAAGATGATTCTTGTTTGCAACGAAAAAACGGATTCGTGCCTTTCACTCTGTTCACAGAAAGTATCTCTTTATCAAGTATGCCAATCTGTAAGGTTTGAATTCTTTCTTTTCGAATGCTCTTTTCAAAGAGACTTCTAATTGTTAAGAAACTTTTTCAAGTTTTCTCGAGAATTTTGTTCGCAGATTGAGCCATTATGACGTTCTTGAAATCATCTATCCTAAATGCATGTGTGAGATGATATGAAAAGTGGGTATTCCCTGTTCTGCCATTTGAAGTCGTTGTTTCTTGGGTGTCTTGACTTTGTTCATCACCTGAGAGGAAAAAGATAGGAAATATTATTTCCACATCTGATTGAAACTTATTTAGGAACGATACGTCCTTTTCTACCAAGAGGAATGGCTCGGCATTGTTCTTTTTGGAAGCGTTGTTGCTATGGCGAAACGCTTTTTGTATTCAATGGATGGATTTCATTCTATTATGTTCCATGAGTGATAACCATTATTTCAGGGACTCGCCCCATGTATCACCATGATGAATCTGATGACTTCGGCTTGGGCATGCTTTCTAGATAGGGAAATGATTTGCCCCCAGCAACTGAGTATTCCACCTTGAGTTAGCTGATTTAGCCATATGAAGTTTCATTGCATCACGGTAATGCATTCCCTGTTGGGTGAGTTAATCACTTCCATGTCAGGTGATTTTGGCGTTTGACATTCTTCAATCTATTCTGACACATGTCTTCAACTAACATTCTATGTACATGAAAGAGAAGCATCTTAGTCATTTGTATGAAATGGAATCAGAATAAGGGACAATTTACTCCCTTTTGTGACAACAGAGGATAAAACTTCATCGTAATTATCCGAAGGTCTCGGCATTTGATGTTGCACGATGCTCGACACTTTTTGGGTTCTGTCACTCTCCTTCTTGAGGTTGGGTGATCTTTCGCCACTTTCGTTCTATTGGTGCATTTCAATCTGTTTGGAGAGGGAGAAAAATGTTTGACTTTTGATTATGAAAATCAATTACTAAAATAAGTACTCCCTCTTGATTCAAAGATGGGCAACGATCATCTCTTCGTGGTCTTTTTGATTTGTCATGACTTCAGGCCGCTCCTCAAGCACCCTACTACTCGAGATCCACAAGTGTAGATTTATCTCTATTTGTGTACATTTACACCTTGAAGTGTTGCTTCGCAAATAAGCATTCAGTTTTCTTCATCCCTACATATAGAAAAGGAGATGATCATTTCATAGCTTGAGAGGATTGAAATGAGGAACGATATACACCCTTTTGTGGTTGAGTGATCATCAATTTCATGGTGAGAAACACGAGTATTTGTACTCCTTGAGACGTGCTTCAATTGGCGATCATGCCATGTTACATTGGCCTCCAGTTTTGAGGGTTCACAGTTGAGTCTTTTTTTTTAAGAGACGAATGTCGACCTCACATAATCATTTTATTTCACCTACATGACATGAGGAAGGAATACGTCAATTGTTGCACAACAGGCTCTAATTGAAACGATAATAGATTTACTATCCCCAGAGTATATTTCCTCAGCTCCCATCACTTTGAGCATCAGAGATGAAGGAATGTTCCTTAACGGTCCCCACTCATTTTTTATAATCACCTGCAAGTGTGAGTAACCATGTCATCTTATAGACAAATCAATTTAATTTGGAACGAATACACCCTTTTTCGACTTAGAGAGGTCAATCCAAATCAAGTTGCCCCTTTTTTCATGTTGTCTTGTTCTGGGCATATCACCGTCGATTTATCTTATTTTGGAAACCCAATGGGTGGCGCCTGATGAAGGCGCATTTCCTTTCATGTTGCAGGGAAAATAAGTCTCGCATCATTTGGCCTTCAGCCATTTTGGCCTATTGGCAAAAGAAATAACCAAGCAAGTCAAGTATAACACTTGAAGTTTTTATTGGAACGATTACAGTTTTACCATCGTTTGATCATATCTCGCATGCGATTGGACAAAGGAATCTTCAATAAATGTATGTCATGTATAACCTGTCAGAAAGGAAATACACTTAGCATTTTACATAGCAAAGACATCTCTCAATGAGGTCGCCTCTTGTAATGAAAGTGAGGCGACAATACATATCTCATAATCCCTATTTACGGGCATTTGATGTCCACCAAGATTTCAAGATAAGAGGATACGTCATTAAAAGATCGATCCATGGTCATCAATCAAACACCCATTTAATTCCAAACGTTTAATACGCAAATGGGGGCATTAATCTTGAAAGATTGCTTTGTGACATTTTTCTTGTGAAAATCATGTGATCTTTGTTTTAAGAACTCACTACACAAAATGTGATTGCACACATGGCCTTAACTTTATGCCCCAAAATCTTGAATTGGAAGAATTTTAGACAAAAAGAAATGTCATCTTAATCCATGATTGAAAATTTGGATGAACCATCTATTCCGTAGGGATGGCTTAGAAGTGTTCCCACTTTTGTATCTAAAATTCATTGTCAAAAACTTTCATTTGTAAACTCAAACACCCAGGGCATTCGGTTGATTTCCATGAATTTTCTATCATGAAATTTCACTATGAAATGAACAAGTAGAGGGAGAAATCATACTTACAGTGATCCGCGGGAATTTTTTTTTTTTTTTTTTAGGTATACCAACCTCTAACAGACATGCGCATGAGACAAGTGGGGGGGTATACTCTAAAAAATCAAAAATTAGGTGATGAACCTATGGCTCAAGCTCCCACGATCCAAATATGGCAGATTCCTCCCCAAGAGTACCCACCCAAGAGGGCTAGATATCGCCAATTTGGATTGTGAGCGGGAACGAACATGAAAGTCTCAAGTGCCATCAAACACAAGATCCTTTTCGCGCCCTTTCCCTATCTAAGGTAACCTAGATGTGGTTGCATTCGGGGCTTGACCGCCAGTGTGTGTGATGTGTCGTGATCATCACAATGCAAGGTCATGCACAGCAGTTTGTATCAAACACCGCTTCAGTATGTGAGTAAAGTAAACATACATTCCCAACTCCAACCTGCAGGAAAAATGTCAACAATCACTCCACCCCTTATTTCTCCAATCTGCAAAAACATCTAACACAATGATTAGTGTACGTACCTCACATTCGAGAACATCTGCAGAAAATAAGGTCAGATAAACCAAACAACTTTTTAATCGGCTTAAGTCCTCTGGAATTCTTAACCAGAGATTCTGGTTTAGAATAAGTCCCCAGCGGAGTCGCCAGTCTGTCGCGACCCTCCCGAGCGGAGTGTTAATGGGCCGTCCGATGTTGTATGATCGGACGCGGGCCTCTCCCAAGGTCCATTTACCCAAATCGCAACTGCTGGATATACGTGGTCGACCTTCAGTGTGGTCTAGTGACATGTGATAAGTGTACATGCCAAGGAGTCGCCACCAATCGTTTCGTGGAGGGTACGATCAGAAACCCTATCGAATAGTTGGGAGTGGTCTATTCGATTCTGTAGAAACCAGAGAAGTGGGTTCGGGGACTTAGTTACGCCAACTGTCAAAGTTGACGCCCTTTCGGTACCGAAGCTGAATGGTTTATCTGATCCTAGGATTTCATACAGATGAGTGAGGTACAGATCCTAAATCTAGGAGTTCATGTAGATGGGAATTACTACCCTATCACTCACAATTAATAGAAATAAGTGCACAAATCAAGAATCCAGTATATGTGGATAAAACACATGAAAGCAGTATGGCATCCCTAATGAGGTCTTATTAGCCTAGAGAAATATCAATCAAGGATTACGAGTGATTTGGACATGATTCACCCATGAGGTGCAGAATCGTAATTTTGAACAATTCGGGGAAAATCCGCCTTGGAAGGGAAAATTTATCATTTTAGATGAATTGTGAAGTCAAAAGATAGGGGAAACAGGATTGGCCATCAATCCAATCCATTTCCTATTTTTTGGGAATTTCCAGGATTTTTCTAGAATTTTAAAAGTGATTTTACCCTCGGAGAGGTAAAGTCGTCATTTTGGATAAAGATGAGAACTGGAAATCTCAAATATTAGGGTTGGTCGTCCACCTGACCCAAACCCTAACTTTAAGCAATTTTCAGAACTCGATTGAGACAAGAAAGACGATTTTCCCATTGAAGGGCAAAATTGTCATTTTGAGAAAAGAGGCGGGACTCGAAAACCCAAACCTAAGAATTGGTGTTTACCCGACCCTAATTCTTACCTTGGCATTATCGGTTTTATCTTGCATACACAGCAAAGGCGACTTACCCTTAAAGGATAATGTCGTCAAGTCTTTGAAGATCGGATAAGAAACCCCAAAAATAGGGTTGACCAGTTGTCTGTGGTCAACCCTCAATTTTTGGGGGGTTTCTGGAATGTCTAGGATTTTTCCACAATTTTTTTGAATTTTTTGGAATTTTCTAGAATTTTTTTTTGGATTTTCTAAGATTTTTCTGATTTTTTTTATTTTTTAAAATCATTTTTGATTTTTTTATTAAAAAAAAAGTGTTATTCGGGCCGGGTCGGGTGACCCGGCCCACGAACCACGGGCGGGCGGCCCGGCCCGGATCCGGCCCCGCACCGAAACGACACCGTTTTAGCTTCTCCCGCTTGAATTTTGATTTCCCGCCCAAACTTGAACCAAGGGTCCTGATTGTGCCACGTGTCGATTCTTGGACGGCCTGATCTATCAAAAGCAATCGACGGTCCAGATTAAAGCGTCCTATTAAACTACAGCCGTCCGATCAAAATGTTTTTTTTTTATTTTTGAAAAAAGCCAGATCTTGACACGTGGCACATCTACCACCGTCGGATCAATTATTGTTTTTTTTTGTTTTTTTGTTGTAACCACCAGCGCTGACGTGGCTGCCACATGGGCGCCACGTCAGCGCCACGTGGGCGTTGACCGGTCAACATCTTCGCCGGGGAAGATGACCGGCGCCGGCACTGTATCGCCGGCGCCTCGTCGGAAGGCCATATCTCGGCCTTCCGATGCCCAAATCTCGCGAAATCAACGGTGAACGACTCGTCTCGCCGAGCTCTACAACATATAGGATGCTTGATACAGCAGAATCACATTTCATCCACGTTCTACCTCCGGCCGAAGCCAGGCTCCGGCGGCTACTCGCCCTAGCCGTTCTACACGTAACATGACTAATTTAAACTATCAGGAAGCATCCAAGGAGTTTGAGAAGACTTACCTGACCATCACGGAGCTTCGGTTTGGTCTAGAACGAGCTATGGAGCTCGCGACCGATCGGCCATGGCAAGGGATAGACTCGGCGATTTAGGCCATGAAACAACATGCGATCAAAGGTAAAAATGCTTAGGGAAGAGAGACAAACATATTGCAACCAGAATCATGGCCAATGAATGGCTCTAACTTGAGTTGCCATTAGAGGCCGAGAGGAAGCTTGGGAGAGTGTCTCACCTTTCTAGGCCATCTTAGGCGGATCCGACGGGTTTATGAGCTTTCTGAGGAAGTCTCCAAGCTTGGAGGATGGTTCGCCGGCCTCCGTTTTGCTCTGGTCGTGGCGACGAAGGCTTGGAAGCCTCGGTGGACCTCGGCGGCTATGGCGGCCAGGGGACGCGTCCGACACTCTCTCTTGCTCTCTTTTTCCGTCTTCTCTCTCGCTCTCCCTTTCGTCATCGCTCTCTCTCGCTCTCTCTCCGCAAGCTCTCTCTCTCGCTCTCCCTCCGCGAGCGCTCTCTCTCTCTCTCTCTCTGCCCGTCCTCTTCTCCGCGAGCTCCCTCTCTCTCTCTCTCTCTCTCTCTCTCTCTCTCTCTCTCTCTCTCTCTCTCTCTCCTGTTGTCGAACCCCCCTTTTTGCGTCCGTTGGCGAACTCCTTTTACCGACTATTCCCCCCAACTGATTGTTTTTGTCCCGTTTTCTGTTCGTGCGCCTGTCAAGAAGAAGAGAGCAGTTCTGTTCTCTTGGTTTGGTCAACCGGGTTGACTGGGTCGGTCAACCCGACCCAGTTGACCCGGTTCTAATAATTATTTTTGTTCAAATTGGATGTCCTGATGTGCAAATATCATAAAATTGACACTAAAATTAGACTCCATGGCACAGAATTCATCTAAAATGTGATTTTCGTGACAAATACCTTTTGAATTGATTGAAAACCCCCAATATAGAGTATGATCCGAAATCGATTTTTGCCAAATCGATGTCCTTAATGAAGGAATTGGTACCAATTGAGCCTACCATTAGATTCAGTGGGTCAAAACCTATAGGGAGGAAGCATTGGGGTTCTATGGGTGCTCATCAGAAAAGTTTAATTTCAGAATTGGCATTTTATAGACTAAAATGAAAAGAATTTTTATGCGATTGGGTCCCTAAAGCCAAAATTGATCAAATCAGCACACAATTGAACCAAATTGAAATGTAGGGCAATCAAATTGAATGTCAAGATTTGGAAAATGCAAAAGATTGCAAATAAAAAGACTCAAAACATATTTTTTTCGACAAATTTAACCTTGTGCGTTACAAAGAAACACACAAAATTAAACTTGAATTTCGACTCTTGATGAGGTCAAAATGACAAGGGATTTAAAAGAAAAATATTGACTATTTTTCTATATTTTTGTGACCTCAAATTCTATTTTTTGTTGCTTTTTCTAGTATTTTCCTATTTTCTAAAAATACTAAAAAATGTGAAAAATATGAAAAATTATTTTTTTTGATCAAGAATGGTTCCTTGGGCTTGGCCAAGGCCACCAAAGTTGATTTTGTAATTTTTTGACTTTTTATGGATTTTTTGTGATTTTTCAAAATATAACTGCAAAAAGACTTGGTCAAAAATCAGGTGTCAACATTCTTGTTTCTATGACGTGTGACATGTGCTTCAGGCACAGGTGCCGATCCAGTAGGACGAGAATTGTGGTTTTGCATCAACAACTGGTTGTGCTTTTCAGCTACAAGTAGTGCTGAGATTAGCTCTGAATGCTTGGATTAATTCTTTGCCTTATACTGCTGTTGGAGTACAAGGTTGTTGGCATGAAAAGTAGATAATATTTTTTCCAGCATTTCAGCCTCTGTGATCTGCTGGCCACAGAATCTTAATTGTGATACAATGTGATGAATGGAAGAATTATATTCTGCTACGGATTTAAAATCCTGAAAACGTAAATTGATCCATTGAAATCTCGCATGAGGAAGGACAACTTCTTGTTGATGATCAAAGCGATCCTCTAGGGATTGCCATAAAACTGCAGGGTCCTCCTCAGTCAGATACTCTACCTTTAAATCTTCATGTAAATGGTGGCGAATGAAGATAAGAGCCTTAGCCTTTTGGGCTGGAGTATAATTAGATTCTGGGAGAATAAATTGAATGAGATCTAACGATATTAAGTGTATCTTGACATCAAAAACCCATGTTAGATAATTACTTTCGGTAATATCTAACGCCGCAAACTCTCTCTTGGTAATATTTGACATACTCAAAAGAAATTGTAGAGATATTAGAAGGATAAGTAAGGTGCGTTACCTTGAGAAAAATCCAAGATTCTAACCGGTTCGTGCTGATAACGTGTTGTAAAAGAAAACGACGATATTTGGAATCAACTCAGAGAACTTTACCGGAAATATAATGAGAGAAAGAAGAGATAAGAGAAAAGTGTGAGCAAAATGTCAACTCTTTTCATTATCTTCAACAAGTTACACAAGCCTCTATTTATAGGCAGGAGAGTAAAAACGTTCATGAAATATGAAAGGCTAAACATCAATCATTATCATCAATCTTCTTTAATGTACGTAATCAATCCTCGTAATCAATCCTCATCAATCCTCGTTAATGTACGTAATTATTACTCATTAAAAAATGAAAATGGTGGAAGGTGAAACATCCACTTATTAATATATTTACAACACATCCAACTTATTTTAAGTCAAATCAATTTCATTGCATCAAAGGAGGGTCAAAGCAAGCCCTCATGAGGGCCAACATTAATATCAGTGCAGAGAAAGTTTTTGGAGCGTAGAAATGTTAAATCTAAATAACGGAAAGAAGTTACATGCAAGTGATACAAGTAACATCATGAGTATAAAAGTCAATCTCTTAAAATTAGTTCACAAAAAAGTATGATTAAGCGAAATGTATTTAAAATAAGGTTAATATCACGAAAAACCCTAAACCGGCACACTTGTGATAAACTAAATCCCAAATGGATATACATATGATGAATTTACTCTCCGTTTATTTCTGTTGAATTTTAATGTCGAATTGCCGAGTTAGATGACACGTGACGAACGTATAAATTCGGGATTTTTTTTTACCCTTTGTTTGGGGTTTTTCGTGGTATTCTAACGAAGAAAAAAAATTATTATTCGTTTAGGATAAATTTATTACAAGTATAATAATTTGAGATTTTTATTGATATTAAGTCTTTAAAATACGTCAACGAGGCGTTGACTGAGTTGGTGAGATCCATTAAACTGATGAGGTTGCAGGTTCGAATCTTCCGATCGCGTCTTTGGAGACTTAACCGATAGCATTGACATTCATATCCATACTACCCGAGGAATAGCCCAATGCACAGCTAAATCATAGTCTTGCCAAACTGACATTGCATTATTCTCGATCCGTTCAACTGGGTTGGTCCGCATTAAACTTCAAATTCAATGAGGAGAGAGAGTACGAACTCCCCAGTTTCTTTCCACCTTCTTGTTTTTGTTCTTTGCGCAGTCGGAAACCAAAGTCTGCCCCCCACTAAAATAATGCGAAAATAAAGAAGAGAGGAAGAAATCAAAGAAGCCCACTTTGCCTTGATTTCAGTTTTCATTCCCATTGTTCTCTCTCTCTTTCTTTTTTATCCAAGGGAAAACGAGAATTCCCAAGCTTGCAGATTTCTCGCGCGGTGAAATTGCGGGAGTTCCGTCATGGAATTGAAGTATCTTTTCGTCTTTCCCTTCTTTGTCCTGGCCTTCTTTCCCGGTTCGTCTCGCTCTGCTATCCCACGATGGCTTGGTGAACAGAAAACGTAAATGGTTCCTCTTTCTTTTGGCTGTTTAGAGAAATGATGTTTGAGGAATTCCGCGATTCAACCTTGAATCTTGATGGGTTTCTTTCTTTTTTCTTTTTGCAGGCGGGGATCGGTGATCCGAATGAAGATTAGTGGATCTTCAGCCGGTGTCGATCCTACTCGGGTCACACAGCTCTCATGGAGGCCAAGGTCCAATTTTGTTTGTTTTTTGCCCTTTTATAGGGTTTGTTGTTGAAACATCTATGCGAATGATTGGTGTTTGTATGTACTGTTCCTCCTTACGCTTGGAATTCTCAGTTTGGGGAATTTTTGTTGTCTTGCTTAGGTGGGAAAAGAAGAAGAAGAGAGTTTGAGAATGTTAAATCTAATTATGGATTTGTTTCTGAAAAAATTTGCGTGCTTGTAGGGCTTTTCTCTACAAGGGGTTTTTGTCTGATGAGGAGTGTGATCATCTTATGAACTTGGTGAGTGCATTCTTCAACGGTTCTGCGTGGGAAATCCTTTTAGACAAGGAGAATTGTGAATGTGACAGCAAATGCGTGATGAAATTCTGTTGTGAATTTGGGTGGAACAGGCGAGGGACAAGCTTGAGAAGTCGATGGTGGCCGATAATGAGTCTGGTAAGAGTATAGAGAGCGAAGTCCGAACGAGCTCGGGAATGTTTCTTGGGAAAGCTCAGGTGGGTGGATTACTCTTCTTGGCAAAATGAATTAAGCAATTGATGTTTACAGCAATGTGGTGGTCATGAGATTGGTACTTTGGAAATCTGTTTTGACCTGTTTCATCAAAGAGAAGTTGTAGCAAATTAGAGATCACCATGGCCTACGACATTGGTTGGATTGATTCTTATGGCAGAAGTTTGTTATCCTGCTGATTGGGAAGTATTGATGCTGAATTAAATTTAGTTCTTAAGATCCTATTGGTTGACCATAAGTTCTGCTTCGATTTTTTCTACATAATTGGGAAGAGTTACTCGAATTGTTTAAAATTGGGGGGAGAAGTAATATGGTGTCATCTTCTTTGATCTTCTTTGCTTTTGAAGGATCAAGTTGTTGCTGATATTGAAGCTAGGATAGCTGCATGGACCTTCCTTCCTGTGGGTAAGTCTCTAACATTTACCTTGTGGAAGGATGCCCTTCTTTTTATTATTTCCCTTGGAGAGAGTTGATTTTGATTTTGTATAATTCTCGTTTGGCTTTGGAACCAGAAAATGGAGAGTCGATTCAAATATTACACTATGAGCATGGTCAAAAGTATGAACCTCATTATGATTATTTCCATGACAAGGCTAATCAAGAGTTAGGTGGCCATCGGGTGGCTACCGTGCTGATGTATCTGTCTAATGTAGAGAGGGGAGGAGAAACAGTTTTCCCTCACGCAGAGGTATAAATACTGAATCATGCTGTGATTCTTAAATATATAACTTTGGCCCGCGAGGCTCTCCAGTCTCCCCTCAATGTCGATGTTTGATTATATCTCATTCAATTTCTGCAGGGGGGGAAGTCTCAAACTAAGAGTGATGACATTTCGGATTGTGCTAAAAATGGTTATATAGGTACTACATTGATTTTCACAAGCATTTCATTTTGTTTTCCCTTTCTACTTTTATTACCTCAGATAGCTGCTTTACAGGGTAAGGTTTTCTTCTTCCATTTTTCTTTTTTTGGGCCGGTTTCTTTAGCTTTTTAACCTGCATTTTGTTATATGGTAGAGGTAGCCACTTTAAATCCCTTCAATGTATGAATTGTTGTAGCTTATGTTTCTAGGTGAAGTTATCTCCTGATCACTCTCATTTAAACCCCTGATTTCAAATCGTAACATGCGTCAGTCATTTAAGGGATCATATATGTCTTTTTCAAATTTAGTAATGACCAACAGACCATAGAACATCATGCATCAGACTGTAGTGTGCCCTGCGCTCATACATTCATACATTAAATCCCTTCAATGTATGAATTGTTGTAGCTTATGTTTCTAGGTGAAGTTATCTCCTGATCACTCTCATTTAAACCCCTGATTTCAAATCGTAACATGCGTCAGTCATTTAAGGGATCATACATGTCTTTTTCAAATTTAGTAATGACCAACTGACCATAGAACATCATGCATCAGACTGTAGTGTGCCCTGCGCTCATATCAGCAATAGGTGTCCCATGCTCTGATCATTTTTCACTGTGCTTAGTTGCATACAGAATGGGAGACTGGCTCACTATATTCTTGACTTGTTGCTGCTCATGTAGTCTTAAAGAAGCAGTAAAACCTTTTCGAGAATTGAGATAATTCTCAAGTCACATTAGCGATGCGAAACTTATTAATCCAGGGTCAGTGTCAAATTTCATAGTTGATCAAATAAACATTCTTCAACTTGTTTAAGAAAGAATGCTGAAGTGATTTGATGCTTCTTCTGTTAGTAACCTGCTAAAAAGTTTTGATTTTGGGTATATATTGCATCCTTCCAGTGAAACCCATGAAAGGGGATGCCTTGCTGTTCTTCAGCCTTCATCTGAATGCGACCACGGACACTAGCAGCTTGCACGGGAGCTGTCCTGTCATCGAAGGCGAGAAATGGTCGGCAACCAAGTGGATCCACGTGAGGTCTTTCGACAAGCCGACAAGGAGCTCGACTGCTGGAGAATGCAAGGACGAGAATGTGAGCTGCCCTGTGTGGGCTAGGGCCGGCGAGTGCCAGAAGAACCCTCTCTACATGGTTGGGTCCGAAGATTCTTACGGATTTTGCAGGAAGAGCTGCAAAGTATGCTCGTCGTAGAGTAAGGAGTTGCTTCTATGTCTACCTTTCACATTCTCCTTTTACACTGTCAAGAGAATTATAGGCGTGAACTGATGTATATAGACATCGAGAGCCATGTTCCAAGGCGGTGCCATAGTCACAGAAATCTTCCTCCCAAGGTTTTTGTAGCTGTCTATGTATCCGATGGGATCGTAATTACGGGTTTCTTTCAAGCCCAGATAAGACAACAGCGGTTCATGTTAAGAGAAGTGTCGCTCCATGGATAAGTTGAAAATGCCCGCAATGGTGTTATGTTGGCATTCCATCGCGTGAAATGCTGTGGAGGTTATGCTATTTTCAGTTTGTAGCGTAAGGCTCATTAAAAAAATTGAAAAGTATTTTTCTAGATTTGATGGTTTGTATGGCTTATAAAAATGATCGAATAAAAAATATTTCTATAGTTCACGAAATATATTTAGACATAAATTATTATTGATAATGATAAATATTTCATTCGTTAATCAAAGCTTTGGTTCAATTACCATTTGTGTCTTTTTCTCTTTAGACCGTGAATGACTCCGAATTTATATTCAATTGTGTCTAGGAAGATTTGGTTTCTATGAAGGGCGCTTCGCGTTATCCACGAGGGTAATTTCTCCGTAACACCGAAAAGTATTTTCGAATCATAGTATCTTCGGTCCTACGTCACACGTGAGGCTTCAGCAATGGTTTTGCGTACTTACCATGTTTTGACGGGCTTACTGCTGGCATTCCCCGTTAGCCACGTCCTATGTTTAGTCAAAAACCTTGTAACCACCTTGTGATTCTCAGTTTTCTTTTCTTGTTGAGAGCAACGCGAGTTTCTGTTGCATCCTAATTATAGAAGCCAAGATCATCACCCCAACGTCAACGATTCCCTACCCACGAGCTGGTTTAAAGGATCAAGAAGCACGACGCAGACGATCAAACCTTTTTCGATGATGTTCACGACGACGATCTTTGAGTGACGGGAAGCACTGGCGTTTTGTTTGAGGCGACCTTTGTCGACGGGGAAGATATAACAGGGGAGTGCCAGGAAGATTGGTCCATAGATCATGACCACCACATTGCAGAGATCGTCCGTCTCTTTCCGGAGGCAGGGCTCTTCGGGCCGCATTTGGAACGATCGCCAGTTCCCCGAGCGGAAATCTGGCATGCTGCGTGCCGCCAACAACGCTAGGCTAGACCAAGAGGTGGCTTTGGATGATGGAAGAAAGGATCCGAAGGACGGTGATTCACGAGTCGCTGATTCGCTGCCGCCTGAGCCCGGAGACAGAGTGCAGAAATGCGGTCTCACCACCATATTCGGAAGATGCGGAGGGTCATCAACATCCAGGACATAATTCAAATGGCTTTGAACTTCGATCTTTCTTCCTTTGGGTACTTTTCCTTTTCACCCGTTCGGTTCAGGGCTCTGAATTTCTCAACTGCGATGGTGATTTGAATAGTTCATGTACCTTGGTCCGGCAAGATGGCAATTTGTATAGACCTTATAGATGCGGGTTCTGCATCTTACATCCTCACCAAATTCACGTTTTCCTTCCATTTCCAATTTTTCATGAAATTTGTCTGATCGAATCACCTTGGAGAGCGTAGCTATTCCATCGTCGGGTCAGCTGTGATATATAGTACCGCGTTGGCGTGATCTTGGTCTTCATGACAATTGAGCCTTCGGATGCAAATACATTCCTTGAGATGAACTGCAATAAGGGAGCGAAGCCGATGCATCTTCATCCTGATAACAGGAACAGACGAATGGAACTAAGCACAATCTCGGCTTTTCCAACTCTAGACCCTCGGCAGTTCTTTATAGGACTGGGAAATTCAGGTTGCAGATCAGGGACATCAGTCTCAATTGTTCAAACTCCATTTTGTTTGATGGGGACAGGGGATATTAAAACTGTGTGAAGGGTTCATCAGTGTTTTTCGCAGTTTTCTGAAACTTCTCTAGCAATGTTTGATTTAGCTCCTCTTTCAATCAAATTCAAGTAACATTCGTGGGAAATATACTAGTCTTGTCAGATCATTCTAGCTTGAATTTTCTTTTATGGCAACATGGCCGGAAGAAGAGAAAAGTGATGCTCGAATGAGACGACGAGACCGGCTCGTTTCCGTGGCCCAATCTGTCGATATCTTAGAGCAGTTCAGACCAGATTCTAGTACTTCGAAATCACCATTTTGCAGGATCTTGTGCTCAATGGGATCAAAATGATGGAGATCACTCAGGAGGAACTGTGACTCAAACTGCCCAATCCAATGTCGTTGCACAAGGTCCCCTAACTTGTTTGGCTTACTCAGATGACCTCTTTCCCAATTTCATTGCCATTATCTTCATATTCCTTCTCTATTTTAAAAATAAATAAATAAATAAAAATGCACTAACCAAAGCAGAATGAGCAAGCTTCAATTGGACCCACCTGGATATCAAAAAGTAACAAAGGGTTAACTAACTTTCCCTTTCGTCTGTATATAAAAAACAAGCAGCAAAAGAGCCTGTTTTCACTTTTGTTCCACCTTTAAATAGAGTCCCAATAGGTACTTACTGCCAAGTAAGTCACTACATGACACTCAAATTCTTCTGTTTTGTTCTTCCAACTTCCTTCCTTCTTGTCTGAGATCACCACCCTCTTCTTGATATAGGAACATGCTGGCCTCCATCTCTCCGGCGCCGCGTGCTTTCATCAACTTGTCATCAGCGGTCACACTCCGTCGGTGAAAAAAGGTAGCGAAATCATGAGGAAAATTATGAGGAATAACAATATCAGGTCCTTGAGGGCTGTGTTCACAGCCCTTACATTTCTGGGTTTGGTTTGGTTCTTGTTTTCTGGGATCCACGCGAGCCTCGCAACCAAGAGTGCGAAAGTGACGGTACTGGTTCCACCCTCAGTCCAAGTTCCTGGGCGGACGAAGCTGCTCACGAGGGAAAGAGACGCCGCTTACTGGGATTTAAACCTCAATCACGTAATCAGGAGGAGAGTCCCGAGCGGACCGGACCCCATCCACAACCGGTACGTATAATCGTGATATCACTTATTAGGTGCACTCGCGATAAAGGCGAAGCAGTAACATATAATGAAGTCAGGTTGTCGATGATATCACTTCAGCAAAAACTGTTCCTCCTGAACCTTCTTTCACAATTGCAAATAGCTTCTCTGTCTATGTATGCTGATTTTATACTGAAATCTGCAAAGACTAAGAATTACCACTTTAAAGAATAAATGCTGAAATTCTGCAATAATTTTTCGCATATCGTACCGACACTAAAGAGATAATAATTGAACTCAAGAATGCAGGTGCCTAGGAGCTGGTGATAGTTTTTCCCTTTATGAAAAGCTTCTTTCAATGTGAATCTTTCTCTTATTTTGATGAGGAACGAAAGAAATAAAGGCCACAGGGAACTGAAAGGGACCACTTAATAAAGTAATGAGGAGTGTGCATATACATAGTCGATAGCTCCAACTTTTCTCCGTTGATTTGTATGCCATACCTGAATCAACACCAACCCACTAATCGAAGGACATTAATGAACACAATGATAATCTCGGTTAGATCGATATTAAGTCCTTGTGACACCTATGATCAACAATTTTTCGGGGTCTAGAATGAGTGAAACTTTCTGTAACTTATGCTAAAGACATGGGAAGCACACAATGCGGAGCTCGGCACGTTCACTCATAAAAGACTTGGGACTTTTGAGCTGCACATGTCCGACAGGCTTCGAATGAGCCAATGCTTGAATCCTCAATAAGAGAACCCTCTAGACTATCTTAAGATTAGCTAGAGTTAAATATTTCTCATGTCAAGCGTGTCTCCTCTACTCCACATGTTCATCCAGGAGGGCAGTGATATATAGACAACCACCAGGAGCTTGAAAGGAGACAGAAATCAAATTGCATGCGCGGTTTTCGCGAGGGTCCTACAAGGGTTCTGCATAAAAAGAATCGAAAGTTGTGATTTTTCTACTATGCAATGCTATGACCAAATTTGTGAGCTGAGTATATGTAAATGGGAGACAGCACATGTTTTTGTGGTGGGATATAGCCTTGCAATGAAAGGATTTGCTGTGTAGTTCTGCTTGCATTTGTATCTGCGGAGTCAATGATTTTTTGTGCAATTCTTGAATGTGAAATTTTTCTTTGCAATTTGAACATCGCCGCTTAGAAAGGCGAGTCATTGGCACACGACAGTACGAGATAAGTTTAACGTGCAAGAAGCCGGCAATATCGCTTTCTGAGGAATCCGACTTCATTCGCTTGTTCCTAAAAGTTGAGTGAGGTTCACTCGAAATGGTAAAACTAGGGCAAGTATGCACCGAGGAACGAGCATTAGTATTATAGAGTTGGCGAATAGGACTAGACAGCACACGGTGTAGTTCACAGTAGATCTCCAAGCTCTCGTATTGTGATTGACCGAGTTCGTCCTACGGGCTACGGCTCACCTCCGTGACAACATCAACATCACATTTATCCCAAACTAGTTGGCGTCGGCGATCGATGAACCCAAAAATATACAAATTCACCAGAGGACACATTTGGAAAAAGATTGAACAAGGGTAATAATCTCAATGAGTAAGGAATAGCACTGAACAATGAACATCATCAAGCTCCCTTTTTGGTTCCTTTGACAGATCTTTTTTGGATTTGGCTGTTTCTTTAATATTTTCAAGTGACTCTGTGTTCCCTAAAGCAAGCAAATCCAATCAGCTAAAGCGGCTTCATTCTCGAAACATTTTCGCTTGATGAACGGTGCCGTGGTGACCGCAAAAGTTCCTGAGGGAATTAGAGCAAAAGACTCACTGTGAAAAGTTTGAAAGTACTCAAACCTTTCTCTAATCTCTCGGCATGATTAAAGCAGTCATTGTCTAAACAGAGCAACATCCTCAATTTGACCACATTTCTTGTAGTTGTTGGTTCTTTTTTTAGGCTTCGCTACGTACGGTCGACGGGTTTTGAAACAACCAACCTCACAGTTGCAATCGCCGGCATGACTTCCTATCACTAGTCCAGATGCCCTAGCCCCAGTCTCATGATGCAAGTCAAAAGAATCTGTATCCGAACTTTTTTTAAAATGTTACCGGAGTCGAAGGTCTTGAAAAAGTCACACCATACGCCGCGTTCGGAATGATAGAATGAGACTAAAAATTCCTCCCAAAACAAGCAGTTAAAAGAAAGGGAAATGTAAAGAGCAATCCAAGCTCCGTTGCTCTTGCTTTCAATCGTCTTTTTTTTTTAGGCCCGCTCCCCTTTTGCTTTGCCCCTGTTTCCTGGCCTGATTTTGTGTGGTTCGAGAAGCAAAAGGACTCGGTCTAAAAAGTGAACTGAGATTCAAAATTTTTCGGGTCCCTTTTGTTGCATGGGAGACAATATTCCCGGCTCGTGCAAGTTCTTGTTCTGGTGAGAATTTCTGCTTGCCTTTTGGTGGACCTCATACTCATGAATTTGAAAGTAGCAATTTTTATGCAGTTGATTGAGGCCCGCTAAAAGACGCTGGTCTTTACAATCAATATCATCAATCATTCGATAGAATTTGTTTTTACTCAAATGTCTGTGTTTCTGCTGTTGAAGCGGGACTGCACTGCCATGAGCAAACTGGTTCAGTTCATGGTCCAAAGTAGCCCAAGAGGCAGCAAGGCTGAGAATGATGCAAGCACCGAAAACCCATCAGAGCATCGCCTTTGAGCTTCTAAAGAGAGCTTACTTTTCTTGGTTCTGCAAAATTACATTGCCTAGACCGAACTTCCTTCACGATAAAGCACATAATACGGCGCATTCCGATGTGCCACAACGTTCCGGGCACTTCTCCATCTTGGTGGTTGATCGGTGGTCGGGAGCCTGCAAGGTGACTACTTTGCAATATATTGCCTACCTCCAGACAACGAAGACTGTTAGTCCTAAGCAAAATGGAACTTGCGGCCCGCTCCCGTGACGAAATTCCAATAGCCCTTTTGAAAGAGCAACGACTTTGAATACTTGTAGCTAGTGTTTGGTGCCTAAGGTACAGAGTACCCTGAAGTACCGGCAGTTAATTGTCGATGATAACGGGATCATGCGAGATTATCTCCAAGTTCCAAGCAAAATTCAACTCGCCAATTTAACCGGGCGATTCAGACAAAAAGAAAAAAATTTAACCGGGCGATAAACTAGCTTTGAAAGTTTTGCAAACAGAGTCTGACTGTGCATGAACAACAGGGGAATGTCCGGTCGGGATATCCAGAAGAGGCATGAGAAAGTAAAATGTGGGAGCTGATGGATGCTAGTTACCGCAGTGAACTACGAATCGACAAGCAGGGGAGCACAAAAAGATGAAGTTGATTCTATTCTCAAACCTCTTCCCACACACACACACACACACAAAAAGAGTCAGAAAATATCATATGCTTCTGATAAATGCAAGAACCAAGAGCTAAATAGCTTATTCCCATCATCTAGAAAAATTACGTATGCTGCTGAAGATGCAGATTGCGCCACTCTTTACACGAGTGATGTTTGCGATTTTTTACCAAATACTTAAGAATTTCCATGGGAACCAAAGCTTGACAATCACATCAAGCTTTTTCCCCCTCAAGCTACATCGACTCGTTATCCTGCTTCAAGAAAATGAGAGGAAACTCATCGTGTTGCTCCGTCATACCCTGCTCTTCAGCCATGCTCTTCAATGACTGGTGAGCCTGGTACATGGACCATCGGTCCTTGGGTCGAGAAACTATGCAACTGCAAGCAATTTTAAGGAACTGCAGAATTTCAGCGTCATAACCATGTTCCCAGAGAGTTTTGTCAACGGCATCCTTTGTTCTGTCGGTGCTAGAGAGCACATTCACCCAATCCACTAGATTACCCTTGAATTCTTCATCAGGGATGCTCACCTCTAGAGGCTTTTGCCCCGTTACCAACTCCAAAAGCACCACACCAAATGCATAAACATCTCCCTTCATCGAAGCAACCATGGTGCTCGAGTATTCTGGAGCAATGTAACCGAACTCCCCTAAGTCACCATTCACAAAACTGCTCCCGTTGGACTCCGAGGTTGTCATGAGCCTTGCCAAGCCGAAATCAACTATTCGGGCCTCAAAGTCTTCGTCAATAAGGATCACGTTGGAGCACAAGTTTTGATGCAAGAAGGGTGGATTGCACCCGTGATGAAGCCAAGCGAGGCCTCTAGCGATGCCTAAACCGACCCGGAACCTAGTCGGCCAATCCAGTAAAACACTGCTTCCATGGAGCAAAGAGTGAAGAGTGCCTTTGGACATGTGCTTGTAAACCAACAGCTTCTCTCCCTCCACTAAACAAAACCCCAAAAGAGGCGTCAAATTCGGGTGCCTCAGCTGTCCTAACCGGTTCATCTCCAACCCGAACTGCTTTTCCCCGAGCTTACAAGTATTGAGCCGCTTAATCGCCAGCGCGGATCCATCCGGGAGGACAGCCTTATAAGTGCATCCAGTCCTAGTGGATATGATTATATTCTCGGTGCTGAAATTGTTCGTGCCGGCCATTAGATCGGCCAACTTGACCTTGACGATCGGCTTTTGGAACAGAGAAACCTGGACAAGCTTATGAGCCCTAAGCCTCTCAGCCCAAACACTATCATCATCCCTCCCCATCCCATACATTCTCTTCCTCCTCCTCACAACCCTCATATGATACCACCACCACAGGCCAAGACCCAGCAACAGAGATGCAGCAGCACCAAAAACCCCAGCAGCAATGATGATCGCCAGGTTCTTCTTGCTCAACCCACCACACTTCCCTAAAGGCCGTCCACAGAGATCGTTCCCTTCAAAACTTGCCTTACCAAACACATCGCAGAAGGAAGGGACCGTGCCTCTCAGATCATTGTTCGCGACCGAGAACTTCTTGAGCCTATCTAGAGTCGAGAACTCATACGGTATAGTCCCGGTCAGGCGATTATTCGAGAACACAATATTGTTCAAGTAAGTGCAGTTCACTAGCTCGGGTGGTATAGAGCCCGAAAGGCCATTGCTTGACAGATCAAGGGTCACCAAGTAAGGAAGCCACGTGCATATTTGAGAAGGGATTGTACCAGAGAGGCCATTGTTGGAGAGATCCAAGATCTGCAAGCTCCGGCAGTACTGCAATGACTCCGGAATCTGCCCTGTCAGGTCCATGCCCCGGAGCTCGAGGTTGATCACACGATTCTCTTGGTCGTTCCAGCAAGAAACGCCCACGAACTTGCATATGAACCCGACCGACGAGCTCGCGAATCTCCAAGAACTCAGCTTCCCTTGCGGGTCGCTGAGCGAGGCTTTGAGACCCTGCAAGCACTTGACATCGTCCTCCACGACAGCGACCGCCGAAACAAGCCATGCAATCAGAAACAAGATCAACAGATCCGACGAGCGTTTCATTGATGATGATCTCGCTGACCAACTCCAGCAAAAAGCCTCTCAACCCGATTATACTGAACGAAAAGGACCATTCATGAGAGGCAGAGCAAACGGTGTTCTTGTGGGGTGACAAGCTTTATGGAGTGAGTTGTACGCGCAAAAATGGAAACTTTGGGAACGGAACGAGAGAGATGTGAAGAAGGGACATTGACCACAAATCTGCAGAGAGATAAAGCAGGAAGGTGAGTGCTTTTTGCGTGTCTCGATTCGAATTCAGTGGCGAGTGAGGTTCTTGATGATTAACAATGGTTTGACTGAAGATGGATTCTTGAAGGTGGTATAATCACAAGGGTCTTGACCGTAATAAAAGAAGAAGAAGAAAGAATCAAGAAAAAGGGAGATGGTGCTTCTTCACTGCTCATTGATTTTGAAATGCTCTCCACCATCAACAGCAAAATGGGCAGTGGCCTGTTCCTGTGCTGCACCAGTTGGTCCTCTCTGATTTTATTATTCTAATCCACTATCTTCATCCAATACGAAAATACCAGGTAAAAATGTCAATTGAATTCACTTAGGGCTTACTTAGTAATGTTTCTATTCCAAAAAAGGTTATTCTGATTAAAATCAATTTTTTTATTCTGTTTTCGATATAAATTTTAGATAATCAGAACGCGTTTGGTAACTGTATAAATTTATATTTCTCGAAACAGAAACGCGTTTGGTAACTATACAAAATTTTTGTTCTGAAAAATAATTTCTCTTCCCAATTTTTCATTTAAATAAAATAATTACATAATCTCATTTGATGACTTTCCTCATACCCCATAGTGTGATCCTCTTGCACCATGACATTTTTTTGGCTAAAATAGGTATGCTTCAATTTTTTTCTTTAGAAGGATAATACGCTAAAATTGTTGTTTTCTCATGCTTTTCTTGAGGCTATGCATATACCAAGGATGAAATAGGTGACTTCGATTATCTTTTATTGCTCAAAATGAATAAAATACATATCTGCCACATAAATGACTCAATTTTACCCTTAGATACCATGCAGTTGGTCACTGATGCAGTATGATATTCCGAAAACAAATTAGGTAAGGCTTAGAGATTGGCCAGTTGAATGGACCCATTATACCTTTTGAGATTTTTTTGAAAATTTCAAGATTTCTTTTGGAACAATTTGCCCATGAGGGGCAAATCATCATTTGAGAGAAATCAAAAGAAAAAAAATCATTAAAAATAGGATTGGTTAGTTGAAATGACACATCTCCTAATTTTGGAATTTTTTTCTGATTTTTTCCCAAATTTTCTAGATTTTTTTTTATGAATTTTTCATTTTTTTTAATTTTTTAATCATTTTCTAATTTTTTAAAAAAATTTATTAATTACCTAAAAATTTTATTTTAAAAAAATATTTGGACCGGGTCGGGTTGACTGGGCCCATGCCTCGTGGGTGCCCGACAAAAATGAAAGAATACTATCTTTACCTTTTCTATTCTCAAAAGTGTCTTTTTTTTGGAAATATAACTTTTTTGTTTCTTATTTTTGGTCCAAAAGCGTTCCCAAAAGTATAATCAAAATCAAAATCATTTGCGTTACTAAGCATGTTTCTAAGTCTTTTATTTTGGGGAACAGAAACAGAGGAACAGAAACGTTACCAAATAAACCCTAAGAGTCAACAAGATGGATCAACGAGACCGGGAATCGTACTAGACCGACGGGTTTGGTCCGAGTTTGAAGGTCATCGATTCCTCAAGGTGGAATCAGTGTCCGGGCGATTCGACTCCCAATTCTAGAGGGGAACCAGACCAATGGACCGCTCACTTGGATCGATAAATTTTTATTTATTTCCTTCTAAATAGGATTGATATGCTTGGAAATGATATTCTAAGCAAAGAAATGGACATGTACATGGGAAAAAATTTCCGGTTAAATATTTTCCCGTAAATACAATATTATACGGAGAAATGAGATTCACGTAACTCCGTACAATATCGAACATTGTATTCGATATTTAGTGTGACATAAACATTCTCACGCTAATCACAAGAATATTGTATGTAAATATGTGAATATCAAACAAGCATTTTCTTCTAAATACATTTCCCTTTATTTTCATTTTAGCGGTTTCGTTAGGCCACCAGTCCGGTCCGATCCGATCCCCAATTCCAAAAATTAGGAATTGGAACCACCGGTCCGGTCACCGGTTCTTGAGGGAACCGAACTAACTTAGACCATGCTCACTCATAGAATTCACATCTCATTATACATAAATAAAATTTACGCAGTACCTGAATTGCAATAAAATCTTTTTTTATTTTATTTTTAATTTTTGGATAAGCCATTCACGAAACAAGTTGATCCAATGTCAAGAATACTTTCTTGATTTTGGGAAAATGAATTTGGAATTCGGCCTCAATGCAGCCAATGGGGTTCATTCCATCTGAATCCCGTGCGACTCATGGGTCCGGCCACTTGAGAATGTGTGGCGCTTCCATGTCTTTTCCTGAAATGTTCCCTTCAATTTCCAACTTCAAATCAAACTCCCCCTTTTTTTTTTCTCCCAATGTGCTCGTTCAAAGTTTGAACTTTTTGTCTACCATTTGAAAGTTGAAACACCGTCGACCGGGATTCCTTTTCTTGACTTGGTAAAACTTATAGTGCATACTTATAGTGTGTACTTAGGTTCTGCGCAAGGTATACGACTGTCGAGAGCAACCTTTCGATGTGCATACGCTGGGATTGAAGATCGGGGCGAGAGAAGGTTGATTACTGAATCGCCTCAAAAACCTGTCCACTTGCGTTAATTTCACGCCGACCTTGAGCGACCATTTTCTAGGGATGCTCGGTTTCGATATTCCACTTTCAAAGTGATCGATTCACAAAGGACGGAGTAGTCCCTAGCAATTGGAGCACCGGAATTGTTCTAATGTCTATCTATAAGTTATCGGTCTCTCTAATTGGTAAAGTTATTGGGAAGAATGAAATTGACTTTTGTTTAGAAACAAGCTACTATTATGAAAGATCACCAAAACTATTAGGCGGCTGAAATGTGTTTTTTCACGATAAACTCTCTGGTCTTATTTCATTTGGATCAATCATACTACTTTGAAATCTTTTGGTGTTCCTTTCTATTGGTTAACCAAGGCGTTGCTTTACTATTGGAAATGTTTTTACTTGCTTTGCTCTCTATTCGAGGTGTTTTTTGCGGTATTGACTCGAATTTGGATGCACATAACGGAATTCGGAGCACTCCGACGTCCAAATTAGCGGAGTTTGGACCATGTTAAGCGCAAATGCGTGAAGGTCATGTCAGCTCGCTTGATATAATGACTATGAATTCATGTCCAAGTCCTAACTAGGATGAAATTGGCTAGTGCAAACTTCCCTCATCTTCGTGTCCTAATTTTTAATACGTAAATTATTAATCAACTATAAATTATACATTAACAGTACGATGTATTTATGCTCAATTTTTTTCAATTTTCCGTGTATACATATTGTTTTTCTCGTTCCTCTGGCGCCGATTCTGAAAAAAAAATGTCCCGCTTCCCACGTAACACCGTTGAATTTTTTATTTATTTTTTTGTCGGAGCGTTCATTGACTTCATGGGCGTTGCGTTGACCGGGGAACGGCCTCGTGGACCCCACTTTCCCCTTCGCGCCTAGAGCGATCCAAAAACTAAGAATTCGCCTTTAGACGTCGTCGCATTGGGACCACTGCATTTCATGGAACTTGGGTACCTGTCAACCTTTCCAAATGGGCTCCGTGGCCCTTCCTTTTTCTCGACGACCGCGTTCCCCAACCACCACCGCCGCCACCAGCAATGGTGGTGTCAACGCCGCGGCACGGCGGTTGGTATTCCACGATCATGATGCCACGGGAACTAAATTACCCATGTATGCGATGAGCGTACCTAACTCTCTTCGAATGGTTCGAACCATTGATATCCTGTTGAGGGTAGCGGCGATAAGTCCGTCGATCGCAAACTTTTACGATCGAGATTGGCGTTAAATTCAAGTCTATTTTCTATACTCTCTCCGTTTGCTGACTTAAGTATCGGATATGCTAATAAAGGTTACAACTCTGGATACCGTAGGTTACTATCTAAGTGGGCAGATTGAATCCTTAATTGCGCATAAGCATGTCAATTTTGTTTATATGATGACATAAATAATCAACGAGAATGATAAGACCAACCATTTTTCATTTAGGAAGGGCAGAATGGGAATTGCAAAGAGATTGTAGGGAAAGAAATGGACAGAGCATCGTCAAATTCTCTTGTATGGAAAGGTTCGAGGAAATTGAGGTGAAAAAACTGATGTACATTTGAACCATTGGACTCGAAATTTTTTTTGGTCTCTCCAAATAAAAGAGAAAGGGAAAATTTCTAACATGTATCAGAGTCATGTTCTAATCTAATTTAATTGACCTAATACCTTGAAAAAAAACTTTTAATTTTAGCTATTGTGTCAATTCTGCTTTTTATCCCGTAAAAAATCTCCAATTTTAGGTGCAATCACAATTTTACTATAATCACTTTAGGTCCAATCTCAAATCTATAGTAAACCTTTTAAAAAAACTCTCAACTTTATGTCCAATTCAAACAAAAAAAAAATTTGTCTCGTAAAAAAGTCACAGTTTTAGGTTCGATTTTAATTTTAGTTAAATATATGTCCGTGCGTGCGTGTGTACGTTACAGTGTTGTCTCGTTCCTCTTTGTTTGTTAGAACTTAGAAGTTGAGCTTCCGATGCCGTGGACCCCACGTTTCCTCTTGTGCGGCTGGACTCTGGAGCGATCCAAAAACTGAAAAATCGCGCCTCACGGCAAACGTCGTCGCATCGGGGCCACCGCATTTCTTGGGAGTTGCCAAGCTGGGGGTACCCGTCAACGTTTCCAAATGGAGCTCCGTGGGCCTTCCTTTTCCCTCTCCCCACCAACGACCGCATTCTGAACCACCGCCACCGGTGGTGACGGCACCGCTACGGCCAACGGTACGGTGTTGATATACCACCGACGCGAGGTCGCGAGATCCAGGTTATTCGTGGATGTATGGGAGTCCTGAAAAAAAAAACATTTCAATAAAGGCAATAATTTCAGACTTTTCGGTTCAAATTGGTGCCAAATAAGTATAACTTAAGGCTCTATTTGTTTCGAAAAAAAAAAAAGAATGATTCTGAATATATATTAATTAAAAATGATTTATATTATCGCTTCCCAACAATGAAAAATATTTTCACTGTCCACGAAAATATTCAGGCATAAACTGCCGTCGATAGTAAAAATATTTCTCATTGGCTAAATATTTCAAGCGACACATCAATTACTTTTTGAAAAAATATTTTCTTAAACGTTCACTTTTTCATGAAACAAACGAGACCTACGTACTTGAGGGCCGGCCCATTCTCGATATGACAACTCTCTTTTCCTTATTCTCTTTCAGTCACTCACTTGAGCATTGAAGGGACAAATCATGCCAGAAAATATAGAAGCCAATGTGGTGAATCCTTGATCGGAGCTCCGACGAACACCGGATGACCAAATCGCGCCACAACATGTTCGAACCTTTTTTTTTTTCTATGATGACACGAATAATCAACAAGACCACCCACTTGCGCATGGCGTGGTTGGTTGAGCGGGCCACATCTCAACCTACAGGTTGAGGGTTCGAATCTCCCAAACACGTTTCGCATCTTAAGTGGGGGGCCCTGGTGGTGGGGTCCTGGACCAGTCCCCCAAGGTATAGTCACCGTACTCTGGCGATGGCGTAAGCCCGGCGGCGGGCGTAAGCCTGACGGGGTTGGTGAAAGCTTGGTTATCAAAAAAATAAAAAATAATAATCAACAAGACCAATGGGGTGTTGGCTGAGTTGGAGAGATTTTTGAGCCTTAGACAGTTAAACAGATGAGGATCCAAGTTCGAATCTCTTTGGCCGCGTCTTGAGGGCTTACCCGATAGCATTGGTCTTGTACCCCACCACCTCGAGGATTTAATCCATTCCACAAAACTATGTTTGGATATGGGGGAAAATTGGTAGGGAAAGAAATTGGACCGAGAATAGCCAGATTCTCTTGTTGGGAAAAGTTCAAGAAAATTAGGTTGAAAAAAAATTATGTAGATTTGAAATTCATCCGCCACAAATTTTTTGTTGGTCTCTCCAACTTGAAAAGCGAAGGCGAAGGATCGAAAAATTGAGAAATTACTTACCGCTGAAGTTTTGGGTTGGACTTTTCAAGACAGCTATCAAAGCCACGTTCTAGTCTAGTTTATTTCGCACATAATCATATGGTCCTCATTTGTTGAATTTCATGTGTCGGTTTTAATTTAAATTTACATACTATTTATATCCACGTTGCCTCTCTCTATTAATAAATTTAGACTTTTGTATTGGATTTTTAAATAACAACTTTACCTTTTGTTTTTTCTCATGAAATTACAAGCTTAAGTACTTGTTTCACGAAAAATTTAAGATTTAGAAAATATTTTCCGAAATCATTATCTTCATCTTCATTTTCTTCGTCCGTTACGGTCGAGTTTTCAAGAGGAAATTAAAATAAAAAAGAAAAAGAAAAAAACCGACCGACCGGATTCCAGAAGACCAAACCCTCAACTGCCTGGACACCATCCTTAACTAACGCGAGCCTCGTAATTGAATTTCAAAACGAGGGGCAATCGTGTAATTAAGGGAGGAACCCGTAACCTCTTCCGCTCAGCTTCCTTTCTTTTCAGTTGCTAACAGACACCGCTCCCCAGAGACGGAGGTAGAAGTACTCGCACATATATATAAAACCTCCATTCTTCTCGTTGCGACCACCTCGTTCTTAGCCCTAACCATGGATGAATCTGAGGTAACTTCTACTCTCTCTCTCTCTCTCTCTCTGAACCTCCGATCGTCCCTTCTCTCCTGCCGCCTCCGCTTTCGCCTGCTGCAATTTGTCGCGCTCGGTTTGTGCTCATCGGGCGAAATGTTGCGTGGTCTCTGTGTTTCCGGCGGTTGATTCTCGTGCACCGAGTGTGTGTGAGAGTCTCGATTGCGTAATTCCGAGTTGCCTTGCTGATGTTTTTGAGGTTTTTTTTTTTTTGGGATTCGCAAGAGCATGGTGGCGTTGAAGAAGGCCTACGCGGAGATCATTCTGAACACGGCGAAGGAGGCGGCGGCTCGCGTAATGGCGTCGGAGCGCAAGGCGCTCCGGGTTCAGCATGATCTGAAGGCTACCAAAGAGGAGGGCCTTCGAATGCTGCTTCGCTTGAAGCAGATGATGGATGCCAAGGTGCGTTCTCGTCTTCCACTAGCTGACAGTCTGTTTGGCTGTTTAATGCTTATCTGGGAACTATTTCGTTTGTCTTTTTAGTCGTGCGAACTGTTTGATCTAAGCCGAAGTTACTTGCTGCTTGTTGATGATTTTTCTGATCTGATTCTGATGGAGCAGTTGTACCGAGATCACGCAATGTGAGATTTGATAATGGCTCGGGCAAAATTGTGATGCTGAAGTTAGTGATATAATCGCTTAGTTAATCTTCCTGATTGCATTTTCAAGATAGGTTTCTGAATTTGAAGGTACATATTGAACAGCGAAAGGGCAGTGCCTCAAAACATTTCATTGCAGTTAAACGTTGAGTCAGCATATGTAGATCAATAGGCATTTGGTGATTTTCTAGTGGATAGCATCTGTGCAGTGCAAAAGTTAGGTACTTCATTAGTTGATCAATTTCAGCTTGTACTGATGATTCATTTTTCCTTGATGTAATGATAACTTCACTAGAAAGATGGAAAGATCTTCGACCATGCATTGCTTGCTTTATGGATCTCTCGTGGCTACTATGCGTGCATTGCTTTTCATAATGCTCACCTGGTAGACATTTTGAATTGTAGTTGTTCTGTTTATAGTATCATTGAGTACTTTCAAAGCTCTCCAAAAGAGAAAAGGAAATAAAAACACGTATAGTTTCGTTAGCTTGGCATGATGAAAACTTGGCTTAGTCTTAGGAGAAGTATCCTTCAGATGGAAATTCTGCAAGCTTGGGTCTTGTGAATTACGTCTGCTTTTAGTAATCTTGTATGTGAATGAAGAGATTCTATCATCGTTGACATCCATCTCTCGCTTTACTCATTTTAGCATTACATTTAGGTAACTGCTTCCTAATATCAGTTTTCAGTTGCTAAAAGTATTCCTTGATTCAATTCATCTTCTCGAGCACGTGTGACCTGGCATAGTTAAAATCTGTTTTGCATTTGTCGTACTTAGAGGTGTTGATCACTAATTGTTAGAGAAATGGTAATGTCATCATTTGATTATGTGATTGGGACATTCTGCAAGTTTAATAACTTTTCTGTAGAATTGAAGGTACATGCTTTAGTTTCTGCAAATCCAATCGTTTGTAAGATTATGTCGGTCTAAGTTCAATATGTGCACTTCTTCAAGGAAATTACACGGTTTTATGATGAAGAATATAGCTGAGATTTATTCGTATATGCCTCTGTATGCTGTCTGATAACGTTCAGCACTAATAGCTGTTGCTGGTTTTTGTTCCATATAGATAGCTGAGGCAGAAATAACGTCTGTGAGCCAGAGGGGAAGGATTCAAGAGCTTGAAGCGCAGCTACAGGAGGCAGAAGACAAGATCCTAGACCTGAGAGCAGAGTTGAGGAGTGTGCAGGATGAATTGGAGAAGGAGAAGAAAAACCAAATAGGACAAAATCCAGAGGAACTATCATTTCCTAGTAAGGATGGGACTCCAGAGAATCATGTTAATTCCTTTCCATCCATTGTACCCTATTCATCCGACTCAGAGCTCGAAACTGTGGCTCCTCTGGAGGACGTGTCCTTGATCAACGTAGCCAGGGACCGCAAGAGCTGCAATGGAAGAAAGCAGGCTCGGCAATCGGTTGATCCGCCTTTGGGGTATAATCGTAATCAAAACCCAGATTTAGCTTCCATAATCATGGCAAGAAGAAAGGAGCCTGAGCTGTACCGGAATGGATGTACACAGAGAATCCGTGCATTTGAAGGACACATGCTGGATCGAACTTTAGTAGCTGTAGAAACTCCCACAGCAGCTTGTGCTCTGGGCTGCAAGAGAAGTGACAAAGCTTCCATGGAAGAAACCCTGGAAGTGGCAGAGAAGCTACCTGGAAAAGAATTGAATAAAACTTCAAAGGTCCCAACTAGAAGAAAAAGAGGGGCACAACTTAGAAAGTGCAAAGCTACTTCACAAAGACCCTCTTCTAGTAAGCTCATGAAGTGTTCTCAAACTTCAGTTCTTTCTGACCGCAAGTCGTGCTCAACGAATGACAGTGTTAAATCTGGTGAAGTTGCACATTCTGGAGTCTCTTTGAGGGCTGAAAAAGTGAAAAAGCTGAAAAGTCCCTTAGGATTGCAGGATATGCTGCAGGGTAATTGTAACTACCTTGCTGACGGTATAGTTCTCAAAGGCAAGAGAAAAAAGATAGCTAGAGGAAGGAAGTGTCTTCCTGACCAGCTCACTTCAACTACTAAACCGTCTATTCTTCGTCGTTGTAAGGCTGATCAACTTGATGCCGACTTTACTTCTGCTGATGCTCAGCCAAAGGAAACTGAAAAGGGCTTCTTGCCCAATTTGGATGCAGGCTTTATCGTAGGAAACAGAGATTCTACATTGCAATCAAGAAATAACAGAGTAATTTTCAGGGAAGAAGAGTTTGTAGATGGCTCTGAGTCAGTGAAGAAGGAAATTAGTAGTGCGGACATTCTGATATTTCCAGATGGTAAATTAGATGATGGAATGACTGATGTGAGAGTCCTGGATTCTGAGCTGAATAGTGCAGGATGTACTCATACTAACAACTCAACGCCTCTCAAGTACACCTTCCAGAGAAAGCGCAGAAGAGAGCCCTCAAACCACACTGATGAAAATGCTGCACCCCGAAAGAGTAAAGGGAAAAAGAAGAAGGAGGATGTGGAGGATGACGTTGGAGAGCCAAAAAAATCTGACACAGTGAATGAGTCATCAAGAGACAGTCGGAGACTTGCTCAAGTAGCTCGCCAGGTTGGTCATTCTTCCTTCTGCTTAATTGCGCTCTAAGATTATGAAATATGCGAGAAGATTTACCAGTGACCAGGTACAGTCATCATTGTGAATATCAAGAGATTTCTACTTGAAGTCAAATCGTCTCCCCCTCAAATGTCAGAGATCAATTGGAATTTCCTCCTTATCCTTTTAATATTTGCAGTAACCTAGTGATCTTTAAATATGTTCATAGTACATTAACAAAATCAGAAGTATTATATACACTCTAACTCTATATACCGGGCACGACATTGAAGCACATCTCTTTTGTCTTCCATAGAATGAAATTGAGTATAAAGGATGTAAATTGCCGTTACTCTGACATCTCAACTTAGCCAAATCTTCTGACAAGGAGTTACAACTTTAGGATGTTTAGAAAGATAAATAAAATTTGATGATTCTCTAGAAAATTCTGTGAAGAAATTGATATTTGGTGGGGCATTTGAATGCTATATCCTTTCTTCTTTATGTACATTCTGGGAGATTGACTTTGATAACGTGGTGGGGCGTTGGTGCGGCTTCAGTTTTCAACAGTCACTTAAATACAAATGAAGACTCGATGGGTAACACTTTCACAGCGTTTTAAATGTGGCCAGGAGGATATATGCTGGGGTGAGTTTGATTGCTACAAACTGAAAGATCAGGGAGTAATTGCCACAAGCTAAAGACTAAGAAAGTATTTTATGGGATGAATATACCACATAGTAATGATGTGGTGTAACCAACCAATCACCTTGCCCACTTGCTAGCAATTTTTCCATCCTGCTTGGCTCCACGTATGCATGCATCTCACTTTTTATTGGTCGGTTACATTAACCGTCATCCCTCTACTAACTTATGTTGGTCGAATCTGATAAGGGAGCTTCCAAACAATATCCCATTGAGGTGATGCAACATTGGTGTTTAGGCTATGTACAAGTGGGACCCTTTTGTTTTTCTTGTAGGGAAGACATGGAGATCTCTGTAGTTTTTAAATCTGTTTTCGTTTCTTATTAGGTTACCATGATCTTGGGTATGTGAACTCATTTATGTGTTCCATTGGCAGCTTATTGCTCTGTCTGGAAAGAGATGGTAGAAACATAGAAGCATTCATCAATGACAATATAGCCCAGGAAATGATGGAGTTTGCTGGCAGTCAGACAACAACTGGCCTCTATGTGGCCGCCCAGACAAAATTGAGGGACTTCAAAAGATAGGTATTGATGTCCGAGATGAGTTTATTGTTGAGGAGCAATGCATCAGGTCAGCACATTCACATGCGTCTGTAAATCGCTTATTTGCACACAGTTGTAGCTAGCAACTATTGAACATTCCTTTTTGTTTTCCGGTTCGAAGATCGGCAATTATTGAGAGCTGATGCCTATGGCTCAGTTAAATATCCAGAGTAGGGAATATTATAGACTCTGATTATATCATGGTAACTTAGGTTTAAATCCACTGTCATTTCTAATTAACAAAAATGGATCGTCTCCATGTTCATGACGCAAGGGGCATGGCATGACATGCCAGAGGCAGACTTGAGGGAAGGCTGGTTGGTGTTGTCGCCCTTCCGGCCACTAGATGTTTGGTGCAACTAAGCATGTGAAGAGTAACATCCTCCTTCCCTTCCCAGCTCAAGCAGCATAGGTCCAAAACAAGTCCATTATGCTGTCTGAAGCTAGCAAATAGGTCGTTTCGTTCATGGATCGAGACTTCAATTAAAATGGAATGAGATTCCGAAAACTATACATCACCCGACACGCTGCTTGGTGTAACGTATCCGAATCAACTATCCCCTTTCGTTTTTGCGATGTTTTAAACATTTGAGGAAGATGGATCGCCCGTATGCTTAATTGGACGAGTGACACTGCATGGCGGTCCTAAAGAGCAGCGGCGCGTCAACCGCTGAGTCACCCGGTACTAATTTCATTCACATACTAGTATTCCTATTAATGAACTCAATAAAGGAGGAGCGAGTTTGGTCGGTTTTGAATTACTTAATGCGTCGCGGGCTATACTTTTCTCGTTTTCTTTTCGTCTTTTGCCGACTAACGTGTTTTAACCATGTACATGTAGGATGCACTTCTTGTCTCCCTTGTATGAACATGTGCGCGAAAACATCTGTTGATCTCCTAATCAAATGGAGCTAATTGAAAGGCAGCCGTTGTTCTTAGCTAATTGAAAGGCAGCCGTTGTTCTTACTTTTTGCCCTTTTTGGGGTTCCTGGATGCTTCTTTCCCTTCATTTGTTGATTCCTTGGATAAAGCCGAGCCAGCGGTTGTTTGGGCCTCCGCCGGACTCGTCGTTATCGGAGGCAAGACATTCTTGGAGATCTATAGCCAATCAAACGTATAGTCAATTGGACGGTCCTTATTCTTCGCAGGTGGTCGCTCTCTGTCCACCTTTGTCCGGAATTTATGCCAGAATTTGACATTCGAGTGTGGATGTGGGATTCGGATTTCGTACCATTGAAGGTGAATGGTAGATCTAACATTAATTGCCGAGCTTCGAACCCATGTGGATGCCCTCAAAAGCCAAGGAAACGGAGTCAAGTCAAATCTCTAGCTGCAGATCTAGTGATCTTTTAGCCTTCATTCTCGCTCGACGGTACATCTTTCCGCTGTGCAATGACAGATACAGACTTAATTTCACGAACAAATTGCTTATTATATCAGTTGGCGATTGTACTAATTACTAAATCAGATGGCGAATCCCGACTTTGGACCATCCCTGTGCTTAAATGTTTCAAAAAGTATAATTAATTCTTAAAACTTATGAATTAGTGCAACCAAGTCTTTCCATTAACTCCGTTCCTGAAACTTTTCCATACCATTCCCACAGGTTGTCATGTTTTGACCATTTGACTGCAGCCTTCGGAGAACGATCCAGATGACTCGCTCCTCGTGGAGCGAGTCACTTTGTTTCGATCATCAATCCACAAGAAAAATTTCTAGAGAACGGAAAGGAGTCCAAGTTTAAGGCGCTTTTCTATCCCTTTTTCTCCCCCTTCCTCCGAGGCTGCTTCCAAACATAGCATTAACTTCTTTCGAAGGACGATTTCGGAATTAGAAACAAACTCAATACGTATATCTAATTAAGGCTAGATTTTCAATAGTCCGCTTATGAATGGTCGTAACGTTCAAGCAATTCAAGTATCGTCTGCCTTCGATCGGAAGGAATATCAATTAAGATGGTTAGCTCAGATATAGTAGATGCTCTCTCAGCCAGCTTGGCAAAGCAACACCTGCTATCAGACACGAAAAAATTACCAAAAAAGTTCTAAACCTATTACAATTGTGTCAATTCAGTTCTTAACTTTTTCTTATGTCAATTGAGTACATCCGATCAATTTTAGCCGAAAATGGATGATATGGATGCCTGCCATCTTACGTGGCACTACTGATGCTGACATAAAATTTTTTCTGTTTTCACTGATTTATTTTTTTGTCTTTATTATCAATAAGGGCCGGCGGCCGCTGGTGAGGGTCGCGGCTTGCGCCGTCCACTAAGCAAGGGCTTGTAGCCCTTGCACTCGGCTGGCAAGCCCTTGCCGTGGGGCTTGAAGTCACAGCCGAGTGCGAGGGCAACGACCCTTGCCAACGGTTGACAAGGGCTCATAGGTACTCGCCTAGTGGCCGGCAAAGGCGTGGCAACCTTCGCCGGCTCTTAACAATAATAAGAAATAGACAAAAAATAACTTATTTTTTTTTAAGAAATTTCACGTCAGCTCCTACGTGCCAAGTAAGACGGCCAGCGTCTATGTTATCAATTTTCGGCTAAAATTGATCGGATGGTCTCAATTGACCAAAAAAAAGTTTAAATTGGCACAATCACAACACTTGCTCTATGTGTGTGACACGGGCTCGGAGTTTCGTGTCCCTCAAACAATGCGGGGGATTGAACGGCTGATGTCGTCGGGTCCTCCCACACTCGTAAATCTTGAAGTGATGCTTATTGGTGTCAAACATAGCGAGTGAGCGGTGCAGAGGGTAAAAGACATCTGGGTCCCTGGGAGTGGTATCAGGACGGTTTGTGCTAGAGTTCTAGAATTAGATAGAATACATTCCTTAGTAGCTCTAAAGGCGAGTTGACCTCCTGTGTATAAACTAGTCCGGAGCTGATACTGCTCTCCTGATGAGCCCATGGCAGGCCGAAATCAATTGTAGTGCCTAAAGTATTTTGCTATCGCTCGATACAAAGGATGCCCGAGTGAAACTGGGCATGGTTGACTTGATACGAGAAATATATTCGCCTAAGTGTTTCATGGGACAACTAAAACAAAAGAGATGGCCTAGCTACTCGCCAGGCACCTCACGGGCTATTCCATGGCCAATGAAACTCTAAGCCCGTGACAAAGGTTATCAGAGCAAGATCCCTCCAGAATGTGTGTGAATAAGAAGAAACTTGTAGTCTACCCGATCCTACGAGTGCAGAGAATGAATCGCCGAAGCCAAAACAAAAAAAATAAAATAAAAAGAAAATAAAAGGCTCGGACAATGTGTGGCTCTCGACTTGCTTTTAGGATGCTAATTGGGGCATAGGAAGAAACTGGTTCCACATTGAAATGGGAAACCTTCCTAGATCGATTCAGCGAGTCTCAAGATAAGTCTTCTATCATGTTTAAACAAGGAAAAACCCTCCATTGGTGTGGCTAATATAAGAGAGAGAGAGAGAGAGAGAGAGAGAGAGAGAGAGAGAGAGAGAGAGAAGAGAGAGAGAGAGAGAGAGAGAGAGAGAGAGAGAGAGAGAGAGAGAGAGAGAGAGAGAGAGAGAGAGAGAGAGAGAGGTGCTTATCAGGGAAAAAAACGGTGCCGCCAGGTTAGTGTAATTGGCCAAAGTGCCACACTTTGAAAGCGTCGGAGACTACAAAACGGTGCTGCTAGGGAAAGTGACGTAGAGAGAAGCGATCTTGGAAAACAATTCCAAATAATTCGAATATTTGATTAAATGATAGAATGATAATGTATCCATTACAAAGACGGACGTCCTTTATATAGATATGACTCTTAAAGGAAATATGATTGCAGAAGATAACTCTAAAACAAATCTAATCTAATCTAATCTAATCAAACGGAATTGAAATCAAATATCGCGATTATCTATATCGTTAAAATTATTAAAATAGAAAAATATCTAAAACTCTATCTAAAATCATAATATTGCGTTTTCTTCAAATATTATATGCTAGTTGTCCTACATCATTTCTCCTCTTCTTCAGAAGAACTCGCTCTCGAGTTCGTGTGTCTGAATTTGCTTCTTCCTGTACTTTCAATTTTTCGTCATCTTCCTCTTCTTCATCCGGTCTCTTTTCTGTTCATGGTGGAGTTCAAAAACTGTGATAAAAAAATCATATCGAGATGTGGTAAGTGCATCTGAATTAGCTAAATTGAAGAACTCCGCAAAACAACGAGCATATAAACCAAGATCATGGCTAGATCCTTCCATGGCGTGCGTCTTTCCTGGATTATCTTGTCCATAAGCGAATATTGATACGTTAAATCTATCCAAAGCTGATTGAACCAATGGTTTGAACATCATTAAATATCTCAAAATTCCAAATATCATTCTTAGATACCCAATCATGCAGTGCAGCAAGGGACGGTAGCTTACTCGAGTAAAAAACCATCACCAAGGCATCTGACTTTCCATCACCTAAAGAATCCTCTTCAACAAAATCAACATAGTCCGGATTTTTCGCTAGATTTAAACTTTCTTTTGGACTCTCATCGCCTTTCTTAACTTCCTGGACATCATCCCCATCTTGTTCGACTGCTTTCTCGACGGAAGTCTCGGCTTCGGGAATGATCTCCGGGTCTTTTTGCTTCGCCTCTTTTTCCACCCTCGATTCCTCCTCTAATTTCTCAAAAAACTTGTTCTTGCCCTCGATGGGAGCTTCGGAGGCCATGGCAGGAAATTGGGGAAAAGAAGGGCACAAAAAATCTAGCGAGTGGTTTGAATTTAGCGAGTTTTGTTCATAGTCAGGTGGAAGGAACCGAACTTTTAACATTCGTTTCATCCGTCTCCACGTTCGGATGGGCGCTTTTCCTTGTCGGCGTCGGGATATTTGCGTTTGCTCCCACCAGGCTGAGGCTTCGCCCCTCAACTTGTATGCCACAAGTTTCACTTGGCGATCCTCTTCGATCTCCATAGCATCGAAGAATTTTTCGACCTCCCAGAGCCAATCCATAAAATCTTCAATGTCTAAATTGCCATTGAAAGTTGGGAGATCTACCTTCAAGTGATATTGCTCGGGTTCTCGTCGATAACCTCCATGTTGGCGACCCCTACGAACGTGCTCATCTTGGAATCCTCTATATCGATGACCCCCACGAATAGGCATGCCCTGGAAATCCTCTTCATCTTCGTTTTCAGTATCCTCGACATAGTTTTGACGTTTATGTTGGGGATTTCCTCCACGCTCCATGGCAACTTCGGGATCACAAGCGACAGGAATTCGCTCGGCTAGAAGAACACCAGGGGCTTGGTTTGTGGACAAACGCTGGATGGCCTCAAGGATCTCTTGAAACCTCTGATCGGTTTGATCCACGAATTGGTTGAACTCTGTCGGTGTAATAGGCTCGTTTTCACGGCCCTCAGCTACGGGGAGATTGACATTCACGTTATTTACAATCGTCACAGGAGAAACCTGCTCTGATACCAAATGACGCAGAGAGAAGCGATATTGGAAAATAATTCCAAAGAATTCGAATATTTGATTGAATGATAGAATGATAATGTATCCATTATAAAGACGGACGTCCTTTCTATAGATATAACTCCTAAAGAAAATAGGATTGCAGAAGATAACTCTAAAACAAATATAATCTAATCTAATCAAATGGAATCGAAATCAAATATTGCGATTATCTATATCGTTAAAATTCTTAAAATAGAAAAATATCTAAAACTCTATCTAAAATCGTAATATTGCGTTTTCTCCAAATATTATATGCTAGTTGTCCTACATCAGAAAGACAGTTGGCCAAAGTGCCACACTGAATCACATGGGTGACTAAAGAAAATCCGAACGACTTAAAAACAAAACAAAAGAAGAAGCTACCGGTGTTGAGGAAAAATAGTTCTGTAGGGCGAGCGCGTGCCTCCATTAGAGTCGATGGTAGGAAAAAGGTGCAAAGAAGTGACGAAACCCGCAATGAGCGAATTGTGAAAATATGTGGGGGAGAATGACACGGGCCAAGAGTTTCATGTCATTCGAACAATGCGCGGGATCGAAAGGTTGATGTCGTCGGCTCCTCCCACACTCGTAAATCTTGAAGTGATGCTTGTTTGTATCAAACATAACGAGTGAGCGGTGCAGAGGGCCCCAACTGAGTCCCCGAGAGTGGTATCAGGACGGTTTGTGCTATGAGTTTTAGGATTAAATAGAATATATCGTTTAGAAGCTCTGAAAACGGGGTTGGTCTCCCATGTACAAACTGGTTCGGAGCTTGTGCCGCTCTCCTGATGATGCCATGGCAGATCGAAACCAGTTGTAGTATCTAAAGTATTTTGTTATCGCTTTATACAAATGATGCTCGAGCCAAGTCTGGCATGGTATGACTTGATACAAGAAAGATATTCGCCTGAGTATTTCATGAGACAGCTAAAAGAAAAGGGCTGGCTTGGCCTGAACGATTCGCCAAGCGTGGTCAAGGAAACTCTAAGCCCTCGACATGAGAGAGAGAGAGAGAGAGAGAGAGAGAGAGAGAGAGAGTGGTTGGATTTTTTAGTTTTATTATTTTTATTATTTTTTTGTGCTGCTGTGGCTATGCGAGGATGGAGAAGTGGGAGGGAGGACAAGACAAGGGTTGGGTTCTTTAATCGCAAAGAAAATTAGAGCCAAGCGCGCGCTTGGTCCCATCCCAAGTAACAACAGCCCCATTTATTGCGGACTGCGAAAACTTACCTGCCAAAACAGCAAATCCCCACACAACCACAACCAAACCTTCTCGTCAGGAATGTCGCGACCATGAAAGCTCCACCATCCAATTCACCGCCTTCCATCCATGGTCCCGAAGTCATCTAAAATTTGAATGAACCCCAACCACCCACCCACCCACACTCCCGGGCGTCTCATTTGGCCGTATCTTCTTCTTTTCCCCGTTTTCTGTCTTCGGTCTTCACATGTGGACCTTCGCATGGCATGGCATCTTGTGTCTAACTTTTTTTTTTTTTTTTGGGGGGGGGGGGGGGGGGGGGGGGGGGGGGGGGAGTTGTTAAAGACAAGATTGATGTCCGTGGGCTTAAGTACACTATTTTTTTTTTTTTAAAAAGATCATTTAAGTGCTATTTTTTTTTAACAGGTTCACTTCAATGCCAAATTCGGCAAGCCACATCAACTCAAATATTAATAAAAAAATAGGCCACGTCAAATTTCCGATGAGTCACGCCAGCTCAAATCAGAGTTGGTACTGAAGTGATCGTTTTTTTTATAAAAAAAAGTTGACACTTAAATGATCATTTAAAAAAAAACACTTAAAGTGATCGTTTTGAAAGTTTTAGCATTAAAGTGAGCGCCGCACAAAAGTTTTGGCACTTATAGTGTACTTTAGCCAATGTCCGTAAGTAAATGGGTAACAAGTGATAACTACATTTCATCGTTTCGATATTGCATGTAGTGCCGAAGAACTGAAACTCGACCTAAAATTAAATCAAAACAAATCAAACTCCGGTTTATTGGTTTGCCATTTATGAAGATAGTGAAGCTAATAAGTTGACTTATTTTTTTCCCTAAAGGAAATTTTATTCAATGCTCGAAAGCTCACACGGGCGCTAACACAACATAACTTGCTCATTGGTTCGATGGGGAGTTTTGAATTTTAGATGAGATGAGCTATAGCTATTGAGATACTCGACTGTCCCAAGAAATCTGCAGGATGTCAATTCGTCCCAAGCTCGGCATACTAATGAAGGAGAAGAAGTCCTTGTTTTATATTCGTAGCCAACAAATAGACTTTGCAAATTATCCACTTAATTTTAAACAGCGGGGAACTTGAAAGCGCAAGGGGAAATGTACTCCGTCAAGATACGGAGTGCAGCGGTTAATTATAAAGGCATTCCCCAATCATTGTGACCTGAGCTGACCTCTCCTTGGAAAGATTCAACAAAGTGTTTGTACTCCACTGGCAGGTCCCATTTAAGAGATGGGGCCACATCGTCAACACCTCGGTGTCCGAAAAATACAACCCACGTCTAAATAAGTAAATCATCTTTCAACAAACGTGAAGCACGTTTATTTTGTCGAAATTAAATAATTTAGAAAATACATTTTTAAAGAAAACTATTTAAAATGGCTTGATATGATTAGCCAATAAAATAATATTTTCATCATCTCATTCGACAAAATCATTTCATCCTGTGGCCAAATATTTGTTTGTAACTTGCGTTGAACTTCACTCACAAAGCTAAAAACCCCAAAAGAATATCTTCACAATCATGGTTGGAACTACCGCAGAGGAGTTGAACCAAACAGGTTGAATTAAGATCATATTCTACGCACTTATCGAGTGTTGTTAACCAACGTGACATTCTATGTAGTCTCAATGTCTTATTTTAAAAATAGTCGCACCATTGGTCGCAATCGCCTACAGAGTAATTTATGAGGGTATAGATGAAAGGGACCACTCAAATCGGCTTTGCAGACTTATTTTGAATATAACTGTAGAAATGTTGCTAACAGGTCTCGTATCTTTTCGGTGCCTCTATAATATCAACCACTGTGAAACAATCACTTAGTAGTAATAATTAAAAAAAAAAATAGTTCGTCACATAAAATGAGATCTGCACGGGACGTACGTGAATGAATGCGACCAGCAACACCTACCGGGTTTGAATTTTCGGAGGTAAAGGAAAGGCGAAGCAAAGCGGATAGGACTCCCGTGAGGCCTCTATCGATTCGTTTATCATCCATCGCATGGTTGGAGTCGGTGCTCGTTTTTTTGTGCCGTTCACGCTCCAAAGTTTTTAGCACCGAAGTTAGATTCCTCGCAGGTCCAGCCAGCATTTCGGCTTTTTGTTCCTGTGGTAAAATCCAAAACCTTCCCCTCCCCTTGGGAACATCGCTCAACAATTAAGCAGAAGCGTGTTTTCCATCTCTCTTGTTTATGGCGATTAACGCAATGGGTTCTTTATCTTGCAGCTCCACTTTCGAGATGGATGAGAAATGATTCACAGGCTTTTCGTATGATGAAATATGGGCATATCTAGGTGAATTTTGCTGGTCTTGGCATGGACTGTACCCCACTGGGGAGCCATGGATGGCATGAATCGGAGACCGAGATCAGGTAAAGGTTTGCTTAAGTGGTTCCTGTGGAAGCAAAAAAGAGACGCCCTGTTTCGTTTGGGCGAACTTTCAGGTATTTTTCCCTCTTTCTTCCTTCCATTTTTTCTATAGCTTGTTTGAAGCACAAGGGATGATAAGGGGGAGGAGATAAAAAAAATCTTTGGTTCTCTTTGTGGGTACAGATGACACTGACTGTGAAGATGAAGACCCGTTTGAATTGTCAGCTCAGGCCATGGAGATGGATGCTTGCGTTCCAAGAAATGAACTGAGGTAAGATGATTACATCCTTTGAAATACAGAGAAAGGACCGAGGGGGTGATGCTATTTCTGATTGACTTGACAAAATGTCGACATTTTAGAATCTTTGTGGGTACGTGGAATGTGGCGGGGAAGTCACCAGTTGGAAGCCTGGCAGAGGATTTGGATGACTGGTTGAATCTTAAAGATGCAGCTGATATGTATGTCCTAGGGTATGGAGTACTTCTAGATAAAATTTTAGCAGTGTGTGTTCAATATCTAATTTATAGGGGAGAATCATTGATTTGTCGAGCTTTTTGGTGCTACCAGATTTCAAGAGATTGTACCGCTGAAGCCAACGAACGTAATTGGAGCAGAAGACCTGAAAGAAGCAGCAAACTGGAACAGGCTCATCGGAAAAGCACTGAATGAGAGAGATGGATGCCAATGGTTAACCCCTATGCTAAATCCAATCTCAGATGACCACTATCAGTATGCGGGAACTTCAGATTATGAAAGAAGGAGGAGCATTAGCAGCAGCATGATGATTCCATTGCAAGAGCATCCCCTCATGAAGCGTGGTAAATCATACACCGGCGGCAAATATAAGCTCGTGGCAAGCAAGAAAATGGTCGGGGTATTTATCAGTGTGTGGATGAAAAAGGATCTGCTGAGGAGATACTGTGTTTCGAACGTGAGAGTCTGTTCCGTGCCATGTGGAATCATGAATCGTCTAGGGAACAAAGGCTCGGTTTCAGTTAGCATGTCTATAGAAGGAACTAGCTTTTGCTTCGTTGCTGCACACTTGGCCTCTGGTGAGAAGAAAGGCGATGAAGGCCGAAGAAATCACCAAGTCTCGGAGATATTCAGGAGAACTTCTTTCCCTCGTTTCAATAAAGATGACGACAAAAATCATCCTCTAACTATCCTCGGACATGAGTAAGTGATTCTGCCACGGATCATCAGTAAGATTATTGGGGAGAAACGGCAGACTTTTCCTTACTTGTGGATATTCATTAGCCCAAATGGAACTATACGTCTCCTCATCAAGCAAAACCTTGTGGCCAGTCCTTCAGATTTCTCCACCAAAAAAGAAAAAGAAAAAGAAAAAGAAGAAAGGGAACATCTATGACTGATAATTAACAGCAGAATGCTTCCCTATGATTTTCTACATTACCACTCGTTCCACTTATCTCTATTACCACACATGAACCCACCAGAGAGCACCCCCACCCTTGCTATTGACCTGCAATTTTTTTTCATTCTTTTGCATTTTAATCTATACATTATCATGTAGAAACAGAAGCTCGATATATCATTAAAATTAGGTTGATATGCTAGCAATCAGATGACTAACCATTCTGATTGTAGAAGACATCTTAGAAGATATCTTGGCTGAGACATCTACTTCGCACTATTGACTACAAATACAATGTTTTCATGCAGTCAGATATTCTGGTTCGGGGATCTAAACTACAGGTTGTACTTGGAGAATGATTTACCCAGGGAACTGATCAAGAAGCAGGATTGGAGGGCATTGCAACAGTTTGACCAGCTTCGGAAAGAACAAGAAGTTGGAGTGTTTCAGGGCTGGAAAGAGGGGAACATAGAATTCGCACCCACATATAAGTATTCCTCGCTGAATGGTAATAGATACTCAGGAGGATTACCCAGCAGATGTAGGGAAAAGCAACGGACTCCAGCATGGTATTAGTCATCTTAGTAATACTTTATTGACGCAAGTAGAAGAGTTTTCTAGGGTTGCCCTCTCATTTATCAGCACAGCATCTAAGAAGAGATTTGTCATACTTATGGTGGCAGGTGTGATAGGATCTTGTGGTATGGAAAAGGAGCGAGGCAAATCTCCTACTTTCGCAGTGAAAGCAAATTTTCTGATCATCGGCCGGTTTCTTCTCTATTTGCCACACAGATAGAAGTAGCAAAAGCCAACCCCATAGTTGCTCCACTCCCTGCCATTTGCACATCGACAGCACCTTCAATCCAACTCCAAAATGTAATTCTTCTATGCATCTCCAGCTTTTTAATAGGAGCTTAATATTTCCCTAAATCTCATTTCTGGAAACTTAGCATGAAAACTATTCCTGAACACGTATTGCAATTATTTAGAAGCACATAATTAATTAAGAGTAATTGATATGATACTGTTACAGGGAAGAATGCGCACTGTGAAAATGCCACATCTACATTGATGTCACTGATTGTCAAGGACATGGAATCATTGCCAGAAGCTACCCTGATGTTATAGATAACAAGTCACGTTGGACTCAGATGGCCTTCCATCAACTATGTCATCAAAAGCAGCTTCTAAAAAGCTACTCCATCAGAAGTCTGCTTGGTCTTTTAAAGATGATTTTTGTAATTTAGAAATAGAGTAGGTGATAAGAAAATTTATTCAAGAGATGAGAGATAGAAGTGATTGATAGTTGAATACTACTGTAAATGAATACACGAGAACAGCATGAAAACAAAACGCAATGAAAGAATTGTAATTGGATCTTTTACCCCTCGAGCATGAATGTTATCGCAATCAATGGAAATCAGTAGGAAATAAGAAACTTTGCAAATAATGCAGGCAGTAAAAAATCAGCTACACAGTCAGTAGATGATACCGCTATCTTTGCCGTAAGAAAGTCCTTGAAAAATCCATGCCAGATGAAGACCCAGAGCTTGAATTCTGAAGCCTCATCCCTATGGAAATGCAGCAAAAGCATAATCCATTTATGATGGATGTCTAATCGAATAAAAGTAACAAACTCAATCTCGGTAATTCCAATAAAATGAAAAGCTTACAAGCATCAGACTGCTTCATTTATCGGAAGACTGCCTTCAAGAGCCTCAATGTTGTCTTGACAACAAGAAGGACACATACTCCTCCTTTGGAGCTCCTCAGCTAGGCCAGAATACTTCTGTTCTAACTGGGAACTCTGCTTGTTTCCGTCAAGGTAAAAGAGTTCTACTTCAACTGTCTTCCCTAACATTGTCCTATTTGATACTTCATCTCCATGCAAAGATAAAATACTATTGGTAAATGGCAGTTATCGACATTTACAACATAATGCGATTCCATGACTTGGTTATATGTATATATGTATGCTTCCAACCTATTCACAAATAAGGAAACAGATCGTGAATTGTTAAATATGATGACTACTAGAGATTGGAGTATGTGCTTTCTTCGCATTGGTATGCACGACGCTCAGAGCAAATATTGTCTACTTGACAATGCATGATCTACTTTCAGGGAAGGATATCTAGTCAGGACCTGCAAATCTCTCGTCGCCTTCACAGTTGCCTCCATTAACAGCACTTTCATTTCCATATCGATCAATTCTTGCTGGACCTGAAAAATAGCGTATTATTCACTTGTTTCTCAATATTCCCAGTGCACCAACTTCAGTTTTAGGATTTCCAACCACACACAAGCATATAAAAGAGTTTTGAGGTATCAACTATTGTGCGAGCACATCCAAATGCAGTGGACTGTATTCACCTGCTTTTGCATATCCTCCTCTACTTGAAGCATCTCTTCTTCCTTAGTCAGTTCAGTTATCACATGAGCCAGTTTATCCTCAAGAGTTCTGTCAGTTGTCCCTCGAACATCCTCCTTCACAGATAGGCAGCTATCTTCTGAAAAGAAGTTGATCCTCAATTTACAGGAGCAAATAATTGCGGGTGAAATGACCTCCATACTGTATTTTAGAATACGTACTTGTAGAGCTTTGAAAAACTTTGCAAGAACCAGAAATGAAATAGCAGCCTTCTTTTTATTTTTCTTTTTTCCCCCTTTTTACCTCTTTACCATGCTTAGGGCGAAAGACTTATTTCCTCCATGATTGTTGCACATTAAGAAAATATGTGAGACAACACTAACTAAGCAACATAAAATAACGATACATGATGGCATGAAGCTACATAATTCTAAGTACACAAGACTTTGCAATAACCATTTAAAAAGTCCATTCCTGAGAATGAAAGAAAAAATTGAAAATTCAAAGCCAGAAAGAGAAAAAGCACGCGAAACTGGGAATTCTACTGATGGAAGATTTGGAATCTAGGTAATACCGGATGAATTTCCAATTATATCCTCTTTACCAACATCTCTGAATGCCGTCTTTTGGAAATTCCTGCTTTACCAAGTAAACAACTTAACAAGTACGTTAGAGACTTCAAGGAGTTGGTTTGAGAGCATCTAAGGGAACGTATCTGTTTGGACAGATATTCAGAACTAAAAAAGTAGATGGTAGAAGCAAACTGGTACGATATGCTAAATGAGACAGACCTTATTTTGGCATTCAACTCAAACATCTTGTTGATAAACCCGTCTCTGGACTCACAATAATACGCAACAATGAGACTCGATCAAATGTAAGTGAATCAACAACATAGAAAAATGCATTCATACCTAGATTCCCTGTCTTTACTCTTTGTACAGCCAGAGCCAAAGCATGAGCAACAATTCATAACTTTTAAAATCTTTTCCGGCACGGTAAAATTGACAATTAGGAATAGCTAATGTTCACCTTCAGATCCCGTAGATCTGACCGAACAGTAGATATCTCCTTCTGAATGGTGGAAATCCTAGCCTGGAAACATTCCAGTAGGAAAAAACAAATTGAGACATAATTGCGAACGTGACTAAGAAGGAAGTGGACATAATTAACAGCGGCAATGCAAAACCTCGAGAGTCTGAATAGAAGATTCGTTCACAGCCAATTCAACTTCGTAGCCTTTCAGCTCTTGCTCAGCAGTCTCTCTACAGAGCTTCGTGCCTTCGAGTTCTGCGTTAGCTGCATCCAGCGCGGATCGCAGCTCCTCGATTTGTTTCCTGAGACCAGCTACTCTTCGCTCTGCACATCTCAACACGGACAAACACCAACACTTGCGTGACTACAGAGACGATGCCAAAACCCTAAGCATTCAGCTAAATAAGCTCGTTCCCCTCGCGAGTGTAAAGCAACGGAACTCGAACTTCGATTGGCAAAAAAATCGAGAACGGAGCAAAAATCCTGCGTCACCTGCTACAACCAGTGCTGAAATTAAGCCTAGCTCAGCAACTCAGGATCCTACATTACTAATTCGAAGTGCGGAAAATCGCAGATATAGTCCGATCGTCACTTCCGTTGTTGCTTCCGAAAATGCTCTCGTTCCACGAGACGAACACGGCCAAGGAAGGAGTCGCGACGAAGATGAGATACAGGGAGAGAAGGTTACCTCCTTGCGATTTCTCGGAGGCGAAGTCGCGAATCAGAGTCAGGAGCTGCTTCTGTGCATCAGTACCTGCCATGGCCGCTCCTCTTCTCTCTCTCTCTCTCTCTCTCTCCCACTCTCTGCTTTTTCGCGCCTCTTTTTGAGAAATAACAAAGCGACGGATGACGATAGACTGACTGAACGATGAAATTTTGAGTTTATATATAGCCCAAGCCCTCATTAGCAGAGCTAACAGAACATGGGAGAAATCAACTGAGGGCCCCCAAGCCCACGCAAGGCATAAAACAAATACGGCAAGACGTTTCCTGAGAACGATGAACTTCATTTCCAGTGCGACTTTTCCCATTTTCAAACAACAAACCGGGACCAGTTTTCTTAGGCCAAACGGGGCCTTGATTCTTACCGGGCCGCGTCCCGGCCGATCCACATCACGTGGTCTCGATGCGATCGGCACCAATCCTCTTGAATCAGGATCCAATGTGCGAACGACGTGCGGCGACCGATCGTGAAAAGCACGCAAGGAAAGGCCTTTGCTATAATCCAATTTGCCAGCCGACGTCTGAAACAGCACCCAGGATTAGGGTGTCAAAAAGACCTGTGCCAGCCCGGCCCAACCCAACCCAACCCGACCCCAAATTCAGCCTAATTTCGGGCCGGCTTGGCGCTGTTTGGTGTCCAGGTCGGGTCGGGCCAACCCGGTTCCAGTTCTTCTTTTTTCACCCACGTTTTTTTTATATTTAATTTATTTTTATTTTTATTTTATATATTATTTCATTTGATGACATGTCAAGTAATTTTAATTAAAAAAAGAAAAAATAATAAGAAATAAGAAATAAGAAGCGGACCCGACCCGAATAAGGTTCGGGTCGGGTCGGGCCAGGTACCATTTAGTTTCGGGCCGGCATTGACACCCCTACCTAGGATATTGATTACCCCCTGCACCTGTAATAAGTCCCAACACTCGCAGGATGAAATTAGCGACGACGGTTGGTTACATGTAGACCCGCTAAATTGGTGAGTCGGGGACAGGTTTGAGTCGGATCATTTTATGCCGATCCAAATAGACCCATTTAACGTTTTATGACATATTTTATCGCAATGCAAATCTTGTCACTTATGCCCGACCCGACCCACACTCCTAAATCACTTTCATATGTCATACAATTTAGGAAAGCTCACATCGAAACTGAGGTAAGAGTGTGAAGTGAGTGGAGGCGAAGTCGAGCCAGGGCGCGATTAAATGAAAAAAGTGTGTTAAAGGTGGGTTGGATTTAAGGAAGTTGTAAATCCATTTACGACTCGGTTCAACTTTCATGTTGTGTTTAAACTCATTTATGATCCACTTTATTAAATATAACGAACTGAAACAACGACTCAGCCCACGATACAAGGTTAGGAAATGGATTTATAACTCATTTTTGACGGTCCTAACTATGTGCATCACACGACAATTTTTGGCACAATCCTAATTAGGGGCTAACAGCCGAGTGCCGGTGTGATCAAGAGTCCGAATCATTTGCCAGTTATTTGAAAATGACATAAAGGAAAAATATCAAGCAGACATAAAAATATCCACACGATTTTTTTTTTCTTTTTCGCGCACGGGAAATGATTAAAATGTGTCCATTCGCTTTTTTTTTTTTTTTTTGGTTATTGTTTTTGGGTGGTGGTGGATGCGTGCCCCTAGATTTGGTGCCAATTTGCTTTCTAATGATTCTGCTTTCTTTGGAGCGTGCTTCCCAACTGGACAGTGGACATGCTCGCCCGCTCGGAAGAATCAGGCGTTCCCGTGCGATTCACCGCGGACCCATTCCCCACTGCCGGGTGGCCCCTTTTGCCACCCAGAAAAAAAAAAAATTGAGGGAATCTAAGAATTTTTGCCGCCTTTTGGGTCCATCCTAACGGTGCGAAATTCGTTTTTGTCACCGTCACGTTTCTCTCCACGCATGCCTAAGGCGACGAAAGTAAATTGCTTTCGTCCCCGCCAGACCGCGGTTTCAAGGCCGGGCAGGCTCTTCAGTTCGTCGCGCCGCGGCAGACGATCGTCCCCCCCGCCGCTGCCCGCCGTACGCCCTTGGGGCCCACGGGATTGGATTTCTTTTTGCTGTGCTTCGTTGGTCGGAGCGGGGGTGGAAATTATCGCGTTACATGCGCGAGTCCCGGGACGGACAAGGGACGTATATCTTTGGAAGCACGTTCCGTTTAAGAGAAGTATGCAAGTGGTGTTGGAATTGGGAGGAGAGAGTGGATCGTTTGGTGCGCTCAAGAGCATGTGTCCATTGGGTTCATTTGGCAAAGGAGAGAAAGCGACGAGAGATAATATATGCCTGTAGCTTTTCAAAAGTTCAGGGGAACTTTCAACTTCGAACGAAGTTCACCCTCCACATCAAACCATATCCTCACGTGTCGATTCCCTCCGACAGCGAATTTTCCAGACCAACAGTAGGTTTCTTTGTCATGCGACTTCATGGAATCTTAGACTAAAACATTAAAAAAAAAAAGAAGAGAAAGATTAAAATTCGGGCGCATATTATTTATCAATAACGAGTGAGGGTTGGGAAAAATTACCAAAAAAATCGTAAACATATTATAGTTGTGCCAATTCAGTCTTAAATTTTTTTTTTGACCGATTCAATCATAAACATTTTGCAATTATGTCATTTTAGTTCATCCGGCGAATTTTGGCTGGCTGATGCTGAATTGGATGCCAGCCGGCCGGTGACCGAGTATATTTTTTTGAATTTTTACTTTTTTTTTCCTTTTTTTCTTCTACCCTCTCCCCTCCCCACCTCCAGCCAGTCGCCATAGTCCGGCGACCGGTCAGAGGCGCGATTGGCCCCCGCCATGGCCCGGTGAGGCCTCTTCGATCGTGCCTCCGGCCGATTGCCAGACTAAGGCGATCTACTATGTAGCACCGACACTTTTCGACACGCGTTGACTGCGTGTCGGGAATTTGATACGCGGTCAACTTGCCAGACACAATGTCGACACGCATGTCCGACATGTCGGACACGTGATTTTTAATTTTTAATTTTTTAAAAACGCAATATTTAGAAGTTTGGTCAATGCTCGAGTGTCCTCACTGACACGCAAGTCGGCCTAAGGCGACACTTGAAAGGGCCCATCTATAATAGTGGACATTTTCACTAAAAATTTAATTTGAAATAAGCTTCCATGTTCATTTATTGGCATTTTAAAAAGACATCCCACTTATTATTCTCATTAAGTAGTGGGATTTTTTTTTAAGAGGTAAATCTCAAAGTGTCATCTTTATCTTTTTTTAAAAAAAAAAACTTCATCTTTATCTCTCTCTCCCTCATTACCTATATGGGATCAATTATAGGCTTATGATTCAAAACATAAATACGAAAAAATCAATAAATTGTTGCTTTCATCGATTTTCCAGCATATGACACTTGTTTTGGCTTTATTTATTTATTTATATTTAAAAATATATATTTAACACAACGTGTCCCGACATGTTGAATTTTTCTGTTATCGTGTCGTGTCGTGTCGTGTCAGCATGTTAGTGTCAATGTCAGTGCTACTTAGGCGATCTATTGGAGGTGGGGAGGGGAGGGGTAGAAAAATAGGGAAAAATATATATAAAAAACATAAAAATTATAAAAAAAAAAGGGTGGCGCTATTTCCACTCCTATTTTGGCTAAGACACTCCTTTTTGCTAGTTAACTTACTAAAATACCCTCCTTTTTATTCAAATGATTTTTTTTATCATACTAATCCACAAATCTACATTTGTTTTTAGTCAATCTTGATAAAACGGAAAAGTAAAATTGATCGCAAAATGAAAAAGATTAATTTGTTAAAGGCATAATAAAATGTCGAACATATTTGTATTTATATATGTATTAACAAAAGATAAACACATAAAAAAAATATGAAATCTCGTGCTATTCAACTATTGATACAGAGAAATGAATTAATATCGATTGTAAATTCAATCTCATAGCAAGTGGATCAACTCACGTGAGTTAGAAAGTACATAGTGTGTAAACAAATTTTTAATCACATCTTGCAATTCGTATTAAAGGGTGAAAAGCTAAAAAAAACACAAATAAGTGATTTGTAACTTTAGATACCTACAAGCTTATTTGAAAATTACCCACAAGATCAAAATATGCTTGAGAGTTATATTGGATTTTAAATTTCAACTTTGAAATAAAGTTTCCCTCAAATTGTTTAATAAAAAATAGATAGTTAATTGTGCGTTCATAAGCCGTTAAATATTTTATATAGATTTTCTAATTAAAAGCATGAGATCATAAATTAATAATAACGAACTTCTCTAGGAAAGTGATTAAATGATGCATTATAGAATGATTTTTTATTAGGTGTAATTTGACATTTATATTGTGAATTTGATATTTAAAAGGGAAAATAGAAATAAATGCAGTTATGTTGGTTAGGTTGATTAAAAAAAAAAGAAACAATAACTTGAAGAGGGAAGAGGGAGAAGGTCATTTCGGTCTATTGATTGAAAAGAGGAGTGCCTTAGCCAAAATGAGAGTGAAAATAGCGCTGCCCAAAAAAATATATTACAAAATATTACAAAAAATATTAAAAATATTCGATCGTCGGTCGGCCGGCCAAAATTCTCCAAATGGACTGAAATGACACAATTGCAAAAGGTTTAGGACTGAATCAGCTAAAAAAAAGATTTAAGACTGAATTGACACAATTACAATAAGTTTTTTGGTAATTTTCCTGTCAGGGTTGCAGTAAGTTTAGGGCGAACTTTTGTCTCGGCCTCCGCCGGCGCCCACACGGATCAACCGATTCGGAGATTTGTTCCCATTGTCGGTGCTGATACAGAATGGCAGCGTTTGGTCGCCCGGATTTTTAGTCAAGATATGATTGGATAGGATATGATATGAAATTCAGGGATTTTGTCATATCATATCCTGCGTTTGGTGAATCGCAGTAATAGAGCCTGATATGTTCATATTATATCATATTCATTATTTGGTATATACGATATATCAATGTAAAATGAATTTGAAAAAACACAAGCGAAAAATATAAGAATCTCTTGTAATTCACTACTGAATCTAGTAAAAGAAAGAAAATATAAACATTCAACTTTTGCTGAAAAGTTTTGCCTTTTTCACGATATTCGTTAATCCTCAATATGAAACACAAGGTTATGGAGGAGAAAAATGTTTGGTTCTCTTTCTGTTTTCTTAGACTTTTGATGTGAACCAGAAAGCTAAGAAGGAGGGTAAGTTTCAACTATTTCGCTATTTTCGTAAATTTTTATAATAAACTATAAAGTTACAAAGCAATCATGAAATTTCCACATGAACTAGAGTTAGAGAGACGGAGATGCTATTTTTTTAGAAATTTCATTACTCATTCTCTTCAAGAATTAGAGAAATCATTTTATTTACTTAAAATCTAGTTTCTTCTGCTTCATTTTTATTATTATTTAATTATAAATAATTTTTTATTATTATTTTGACTCCCTTCCATCATTTCTAAATAAAATTTTTCATTAAATAACAAATTGTACTATTATACTTAAAATATTTAATGATATAGATACTAAGTGTGTGTGTGTGTGTGTACATGTAAAAACTATATATTATAATGAAGAAAGAAATCAAATTATAAATATGATTTATAGAAAATAAAAATAAAAATAAAAATTATTTTTTTCTAACATTATAATTCAAATTTATTTAAAAATAATTACTATTTTAATTTTATTATATAAGAAGTTTGTTATTCAGAAAAATAGTTTTTATACCATAAATAAAAGAAATCCTATCCACCTTTATCCTACCTCCCCCCCTAGGATAATTATATCCGGGCTATATCCCCCTTATATCCTGCTATATCATATCCTAAGTATGAACCAAACACAGGATATGATAAATTTTATCATATCCCGACTTATATCCTAACTGCCAAACGTAGCCAATAAGTTCAGCTGATTCAACCTCGTATTGCTTTCGTTCCTTATTTTGCAAAGGATTTTAGGATCCCAAAATCCCTTCATCAAAATGCAAATGACATTTGACAACATTTTTGGACAGCTTTGGAGGAGGGCAATTGCAATTCCAAAGGCCTCTAAAAAGCTTTTAGCCCAAAAAGCAGATCAAAGGTGCTTCGGAATGCAAATACGCTTTTTTTTTTCCCTTTCGTTTTTACCCTCGCCGTACTTTCGTAATTACAGAAAACGTCCTCGATACCCTAACCCTTCCGACGGAGGCCTTAGCCACGTATGAGCCGCCGAGGGGTCGCGTTTTAGCTCAAACGGCCCCGTAAGTCGGGAGTATTTTCGTCAAACTGTTGTGGGACCTCCTCCACTTGCTTGGTGTTTGGTGGGCCCGAACTGAGCTAAAAATGGCAATGGGCCTATCGACGTCACAGACGGCTGCCACCCGGGGGCTTGGTGGAGTCGCACTTCTTTGCGCTTTGATGACCCCAAAGCATTGCCAAAAAAGAAAGAAAGAAAAAGAATTGGAAAAACTCAGTACTTGTCTCCATCACCATCACCGTCACCTCAGCGGCATCGACCTTTGAGTGCCCGAAATGTCCACTCAAATCTCACTGTAGTTTTACCGGTATGTTAATGTCAATGTCGCCGTCCCAGACAACATCGGGGTCGAATGGGAGGGAATCGCTTGAGTAGCCGCAACTATTTTGATCGTGGACAGACCTAAGCTCATGCTCGATTCGACGAGAACGGGGAGCGATGGCTAGTGTAAACGGACTCGAACGAGATATGGCTTTTGGCAAGCTTTTAAAACGGGGGGGGGGGGGGGGGGGGGGGGATAGAAATAGATCGAGCCACACATCGAATAGGGGAGTATTGCCGGGTGGTTATGGTATGCCATTTTTAGTGATTTGAAGAATTAACACCTTTAATTTGTGATTACTCAGTGTACTCTTTTTGGTGGTTTGTCCTATCGAGTTATTATTTATTTGATTGAGGAATTTGTGACATCTCAAATCTCACATCGAATGAGAAATGCTTTGATTAGTTATTCACGAGTTAACACTTGCTCCAAAATGGGCATAACCTTGTGGAATTACTTGGACTACTCCTTTTGGCGGCTTGGCTCAGGTGGGCCAAAGCAGAGTTTTGTTACGAAATGGTATTAGAGCGAGGATCCCTTATAATTGGTGTATGGTTCATGGACAAACTACACCATACCCGATCCAACAAGGGAAGGGGACGACCGTCGTAGGGGCAAAATGGCTTGGACTAAGTGTAGCCCTCGGCAGGCTTCTAGAATAGTGAAGAGGGCACAAATAAATCAAGTGGGTCATCGTCTAGTACTTACGAAAAAGTTAATTATTTTAAGTGGAGTTGTGACATCCCTAATGTCAAAAGATGTCTAGAGGCCTTGTCAAATGATTCATGAGTTAACACTTATCTCCAAACGATCACCACATTATGCGGTTGCTCGGAGTAATTATTTTGAGGGCTTGGTCCACAGTGAAATAGATCGGATCGTTACAACTACTTGGTGGATGTCTCTTGAAGTCTTTTTTTTTTTTTTTGTTTGGGTCCAATATGCAATAGAAGCTGGCAATGATCTTAATCAATCCGATCAATCAACCAAATCATCTTTGGACAACATGAAGTCAATAAAAACAGTGTTCAAAATGCGGTGGATGGAGCATGAAGTGGCCTCTCTTCTAATTAGTTTTTAAAATCAGTACGAAAGCAACATTATAATGCAATTCGTGATGATTGCCCAAGACTAATTTGACGACAAGTAAACCGCATAATTATATATATGGTCCCGTTTGTTTCGAAAAAAATAAATGATTGGAGCAATATTTTCTTGAAAGTGATTACTTAGAAGCACTAATCAATGAAAATGTTTTACAACAATTTATGTCTGAATGTTTTTTTGTGAATGATGAATATATTTTTATTCATTAATCTTTGTAAGGAATACAAGCGATCATAATATTTTTTAAAATCATTCATTTTCTATCAAACAAACTGGATTAATTATATTGATCTTTCTTAACCGAGTCCCATCAGCTCGGAGATTACAATCTTTTCGTGTTCCCTAATCTTTCCGTAATCTTTTCGTGTTCCCATGTGGTGCGATTGAACAAGGCTCCCAATTTGCTCTTCAACAATTGAACTCTTGAGATGAGGTCACTCTTGCCCATGAATTGGCCCCCCCACAACTGAACGGAGAATAAAATCAAGATGGGTTTTTATTCTCTTGTCCCTCCAATGCAAGATGAGGGGATGGACAAGTTCTCCGGCCTCAATTGGACGTCGGACTTCGATTTCGCATCGACGGTAAAAAAAAAAAAAAAGGATCGATGGACAATCGCGCCGCGTAGTGGGCGACAACATGTTAGAGCACGCCGTTAGTCCCGTACGTTTTCCTGTCTCTGTGTCGTTTGAGGTTTCGAAGCTCGATCCCATCTCAAATGTATACGGGGGGATAGCGCATCAAACACACCGAGTGAGGCTCTCGCTAAAGATATTTTTCTTGTGTTTGGGGATCGGGGTCTCACGCGGAGCTCGCCTGATATGCATCCGATTGCGGAACACACAAAAAAAGAAAAAAAAAGGAGGAGAAAACACAACATGTTGGGTTTGGAAGGAGAGGCAAGCAATGCAACAATCACAGCACGAACGAAAAGCTGAGTTCGGATTTGAAAAGACCACCCGACACATGGAGGGCACTCGGAGAAATGCACGATCGATGTGATTCATGTTCATCGTATGCGGTTCGGCCTGTTAATGGAACGACTGTGGAGAGGAGAAAGGAACAGGGACGGACACGGTTCTCGGGTCCACTCGAATGCTTTGGCAATTTCCTGTCCGTTCTTTGGCTCCCGCCAGGGAGAAAGGGAGTGAATCCCCAACAGAATATGCACTTTGAAAAAGCGTGATTTCTGGGATTTCGATAGAAAGGTGGAGCTAAGCTAGTGTCCGGCGTCGCTACAGGGACAGTGGGAAGTTTTGTTAATTAGGTGCTTCTCTCGCTCGCTATTCGTTCGAATCGTCGAAAACCGATCAGCTTCGTGAGTAAAATGAGTGAATCACGTAGTTTGCCCGGTGAACGGCTCGTTTTCCTGACATTTATCTGGATCATAAATTCGGTGGAATTCACGTATCGAATAAGCAAAAACCCTCCACCGGATTGAATGGATCGAATAGAAAGAAACTTTTCAATGAAAGAGAGAGGTACATAACTTGAAAATAGATATGCAAAGTAAATCTGAAAAAATGAATTGACTTGATGCAGTCCGCAGAAACTCGTTCATTCCACAACAACGGATCTGTCAAAGTATCACAGCTGTACAGTACAACCGACGGTCGATCACCGAATCTCGCATCATACGTCGAGAAATTTCTCTTTAGTAACTACGGCTTTGTTAAAAGGGGGTGCGCGCCTAGATTCGACATTCCCATCACCATAACCATCACTGTATAGAGATCACAACAATCTCAATAAGTTGAAAAGTATAGAAAACGACTTATAATCCCAGATCCATATCCAGATCAGGATAAAAGAATATCCAAATCTAGATGTAATTCTAGATCAGGGGAGACTACAAAGAATATATCAGTTGATCACAAAATCACTTTAAGATCAATCGACTATCAAAGGTAGTAGCAAATGCGTATCGAAGACTCGTAAAATGCTCGACGATCTGCAGCAAGCACCCGCAGTCAGAGCGAACAGGCAGGTTCGAACAGAGCATATTTTTTGAGGTCCTTGCGTCGATCTTCAGAGCTTGTGGATATTAATCGCGTTGATGATGAATTAACAAGAAAGTTTAGAAGACCGAGATAAAGAGAGAGGGAGAGGGAGAGAAATCTTGACTCCCCCTCTCCCTTGGACAGGGATCACCCGTCCTTACTTTTTGTAAGGCAGGGGGATCCCCACTCTCGGAGGAGTCGACTTTCAGAAAAGATTGGTGGTGGCGATGGAAACCCTAGTAAAGCGATAGAGGAAAAAAAATGGCACTCAAAGCTAGGAGTCTTATCAAGTCTTCGAGACAACGAAAACCCATGTGACAAACCATCAATGTTCCCAAAAAAAAAAAAAAACACACACACACACACGCGCACGCGCACGCGTGCAAACCGCAATTCGATCTTAATTTATCCGTCGTTCGTGTAAGAGTTTTTCTAACATGAGCTACATTAATTAACATAGAAATTGCTATTTTACGAGATTGGTCCAATAAAGAAAAAATATAAAGATTTTTGTTTAGTTTAATATGGAGCTGGCTAGTGTGAGCCTAGTTAAGCTCGGACCATGATAAGAGGGCTTACTAAAAACTCTATAAATAGAGGTCAAGTCCCTTTTCTAACCCTGATGCACAAATAACTTCACATAAGGAGCCGTCACGGAACGCGATTCAAGAGGTATAGTCTTATTGAAGCCGGTGATTCAGAGGGCAATAGAGGAGAAGCACTTGAGTCCTTGATTACTGTCATTTCGAATCAATAAAGTTGGATTCAAAATCAAGTGCACAAATTCCTTTTCTCCGTCATTGTGTTTCTAAATTCTAGCTATGTTGATTTTGGAGCGCCGGCCGTTTTAAGGTTTTTCACGGCTGACACGTCGCCCGGCCGTTTCATCCGCGAGTCATTCAGACTTCCCGGTTTTTTAGTTTACGTACGTTGCGTCGTTCGATCATCCCGGTGCGCCAATGCATCCAGCCAGATTTAGAAACACATTTGTTTGTCAAGTCAGCATTAACTCCATCGAAGGCATGGGTTGAGCTTCCAATCACCAGCTAAGTGCGCAGTGAACTCCTATGTAACTCAGTGGACAGCAAACGAGCCTGTACCGAACTCTTGTCCGTGTCCCTCGGTGCTTCTCCGATTACCCCCCCTTTTCTTCCTCCCTACCAGGGAGCCCGACATGGTGATTAAACCTAAACCCCACCTGGAGCTGTCTAAAGTTGGTACCGATTAGGGGTGGTCCTAATCATGGATTCTCTTGTATTAGTCAGCATTCTACGCGCATTATGTGTGTTGTTGAGGGATTGACGGGTCGGTATTATTGTCACCTGGAATAACGAGAAGTTCGGGCTTTTGGAAGATGGCAACTAAGTCTATGCATGCTGTGTAGCCTGGGGGGGCCTAGGAGCTCTTCACCGTACGCACTGCCACCGGACCTGCGATGGAGCGGTCGGCGGTCGTGTAGCTCGATTCTTCCGATTAAAACCCTAGCTCAAGTCAAGACATCGAGGACTGGAGCTTCGGCTAGTGTGTGCCCGTGGCGTCCTTCCAAAGTTCCAAGACATGCTTCTGTGCCTGCAAGACAGATCCTACTATTCTGTTTAAAAAAATGGCTTTTTATCGATGTGGATAAGTTTTATATAGCTTGCAAGTGTCAAAAAATTTATTGGTAATAAAAAAAAATTAAACGGGTAACTTGAATTTTGGGGTAACAAAAAAAAAATCATGAACCAATTGTGCGGATGTAAATTCAGTCTCATACCTTTTAACTTTGCCAATTGAATCATAACTTTTTGACGATTTGCTAATGCAGTACTCTCTACTAATTGTTGGTCGAAAATTACTGATATGCATGTCGGCCGTCTTACATGACACGGCCAGCGTTGGCGTAAATATTTTAATTTTTTTAAAATTATGTTTATTTTATTTTCTCTTTTTATTTTCCTTTTTTTCAACTAAGTTTAGCGAAAGTGTATGGCTAGGGTCACTAGCCCTCGCCAAACTTAAAATAAAAAAGAAAGAAAATAAATAGAAAAGAAAAGAGAATAATAAATTTAGATAAATTAAAATGAATACAAAAAATTGTCCATGTCAACAACGGATGTGCCACGTAGGACGGCCTGTGTTTATGTTAGCAATTATCAACCAAAATTGGTCGGAAGAATTACATTGGCAAATTGTCAAAATGTTTATAACTAAATTGACTACATTAAAATGTTTAGGATTAAATTGGTATCCGAACAATAAGCTGATGACTTTTTTTGGTAATTTCTCCTTAAATTCTCCGTAACTTATTGACAACTTATGAACACTTTTATTAGGTGTCTAAGTGAGGAAATTTTTTGCAAACAATCAACCTATGTACATGGTTTACTGGAACCAATTGTAAACAACATAATTTTAAATGAGGGAAAATTTCAAATAAGGGACTTAAGTGCTCTCATTTTCTCAAAGAAGAAGACTGAAGTAGATCTTGTTTAAGTAAGAACTTGAAGTGACTATGTTAGTCTCAGAGAATGTTTAGTCTTCAAGCTAGTCAAAAGCATTTTCGTATCTTTTTTTTTCCTTTGTTTTTGTTGGTGGAGGGCTACGACCTTCGTTGGCCACAACAAAGAAAAAAATTATGTTTGGACGAAAATGCTGTTGATTGGCCAAAATATTTAGTCAGTCAAGCCTTTATTTGAAATTGTCATGGCTACTTCAGACTTTTATTTGAGATTGATATGGATACTTAAGGTCCTTATTTGAAAATAAGGTCAATTTTTAGGCCTTATTTGAGAAAATGATGGCATTTACGCTTTTATTTGAAAATTTTCTTTTCAAATAGTGAATATGGATCTTATCGGTTTGGGGGGGAAATTACGAAAAAAGTTTTAAATTTATTGTAATTGTGCTAATTCAGTCATATACTTTCTTTTTGTCGATTCAGTCCAAAGCTTTTACAATTGTGCCAATTCGGTCCATCTGGCAAATTTGATCGACCAACGACCTAATATTTTAATATTTTTTTGAATTTTTTATTTTAATTTTTTCTTCCCCTGCCCTCTTCTTCCTCTATTTCATATTCTTCCTCTAATCAATTGCCAGAGCTCGGCGATCGACAAGAGGACGGCTGCCATGGCCTCACCAGCTCGGATTTGGGCGAGGTCAAGCCTCGCCAACCCAGATCTGAGCAAGGTTGGCCGTCTTTCTGGCCGACCCTCTAGAGAAAAGGGAATCAAAGGGAAAGAAAAAATAAAATAAAATAAAATAAAAAATATATTATAAAAATAGAAAAAATTCAAAATAATATATCAAAATATTAAGATGCCGGCCAGCTGGCGACCATATGAGCCCTGACCGGTTAAATTTTGCGAGATGAATTGAATTGACATAATGCAAAAGATTTAGGATTCAATAAGTAAAAAAAAATGATTGAATTAGTACAATTGCGATAAGTTAAAGACTTTTTTTGGTAATGTTTCCGATTCGAGGAGGAAACATCGAATCACTTTACCTTTTGAGTGGCACTAATGGCGATATATTTCGTAATTAAACATCAATATAATTAATGTTTCCCTCGAAAATTTATTAATAGAAAGTATATTGCCAAACTCCTTGTATTTCGAGCTATGCTTTTGATCACATATAGACTACAGAGAGTATACTCAACAGACGTACATTTTCAGTTCACAAATGATTTGGGAATAATCGAATATTGACCTCACCGCGTGTAATTCATTTGCATTCGCTAATAATTAAATCGAATTCTTCAATGAAAAACCGCCACGGCCGAACGAGTTAAGGGGCACGACAACATCATGTGTTAGTTAGTTTACCCGAAGCCACCCCCACAGACCAGAGAGTCTGTTTAGGGTCCCCCAATTAGCTTATTAATACAATGTCAACCGTCACGAGATTCCGAAACTTCGGTGACGCCCACTTCGCGATTTGCACCGGATCATGTACCTAAGTACGTAGAATTCTTGCTTCAAAGTGGACCTTAATTGCTCGATTAAACAACCGAAATGCACACGTCGGAGGGGGGTTGACTTATTTAAGTAATCGATCGTATGGAACTGAACGCTGACTTGAGCGATCGATAATTCGTAGTAATTCAAATTTGCCAATTCTCGAAAGGGACGGCGCGCTACGCAATGGGTTAGACGGCCTCGACAGATTTGATGTTGTAAGTTCGTGTGAGAGTACATTCCCGCCCAACATAGAAGCTAGTTAAAATACATTCTTAATGAGAAAACATTCACTTTTCAAAGCATCCTGATTGTGCATAATTTTACGAACAGATACGTTATTTTCTTAGTTTTATTACTTCAAAAGTGACCGTCTTTTTGACAAATTCCTCTGTATGATTCTGTTTTTGATTAGTGAGTAGTGCCATTTGATGCATCACATGTCCAATGCCGCAACAAATTGACAACGTGCTCCTGGAATTTCGAGCTCCAAAGGATGAATTAATAAGGACTTTGCCGGTATAACAGTTCTTGAGCGACTGTGAGAATAACAGTATGTTGTGATTCACAAATTCTTAAAAGAGTGGATCCCACAATAATTTTCAATTAATCGTCGATTTATATTTTGTGAACTAAAACGGATCGTCAGCATAACAGTCACCCGAAAACTATTATATAATCAATTCTCAATTATAATAGGTATTCGATTAATCTTTTTTCCTGCAATTTACGTAGAGGATTTTTTTAAAAAAAATTCTGCGGATGACAATTGACCAACTCTTTTGGCGTGCAAAGTAGCTAATAAGCCTGTATAGAGCTGGCTTTTGTAATATCGACATGAGCCAAATAATTTTTTTTTTTTGTTCTTGTCGAATTATTTAAATTAATCCAATTGTTATTGCGGTTCTCGTATGCATGGACGTCATCTCTCTTCCCGGGAATATTTATAGGGTCCTCCTCCTGCTTCGTTGCATCGAACGGCTCTCGCTTTTATAAGGTGGTCCCGAAAAAAAAAATTGAAAAAAAAAAATCGTACCCGGATTGATTACCGGACCCTGTTGAAATATTGTTAATAGGACGTCGCACTTATAATTTTTTGAATTACTGTTTTCACGATTATTATCGATTCGTCGTCTACATATGAAAAAAATATCTTACACGATTTTGTGTGGCTAAACCGATGATATGCTTATGAAAATTTTCGATTTGTTAAGTAGTTTATGTGAATTTTAAGAAGAAAATAGAAACCAGACCCGCGCATAACGTGCCTAGGTTCGTCCCGGCACCTCGGCCATTGCTAATCTGGGATGTTTCTCAAGGATCGAAATATATGGGGATCGTACATGCATCCGAAAAGCATCTAAGAAACTTTCTACTTTTACATATGTGCGTTCTCCGAAGATAAATTTTTTAAAAAACATAGAACTTTGTTATAGCATGATAGTTTTTTGGCGCATGTGAGAATAACAGCAAGCTGTAGGCCACAAATTTTTGAAGGAGTGGATCTCACAATATTCAATTTAGTCTCTAGACTATATGAAAATGTTCAACGTTATCCCTGATATTAAATTAACAAAAGGACTATATTGAACATTTTCTTGTAATTCAGGGACTAGATTGAACATGCATTAAAAGTTTAGGGATCAAATTACACATTCTGCGAAAGTTCATGGACTAAATCGAATAAATTAAAAGTTCAGAAATCAGATTGCATATTCTGCCAAAATTCAGGGACTATTTGTGTCATTTTGCCAAAAAATTTCTCATTCAAATAAAAACACCTTAAATGTAGTATAAATCTTGCGAATAAAGAAATCGATTTGGCATATTCAAAATGCATTTTGTCCCACGTCTTACACAAAATATTATACCTTACAAATAAGAAAAATTACCTTAATCAATCCTAAATATATTGTGCAGATGCCAATTCAGTTTTACACTCTAATTCGATCTTGAGCATTTTTGCACAAAATTTTAATCAATCTTTCCGATTAATTTTCGTCGAAAATCACCGACGTGCATGATTTAGGACTAATTGGACAATTTTCCATTTACAAACACTCTCAAAGTTTTAAATAAAATTAATCTCGCGGGGGCGTAGCTGTTAATAGGGAAAATCATGAAAAAAGTCCTAAACTTATGGTAATTATGTCAATTTGATCATAATTTTTTTTTCAATTAACCTTTTATATTCGAGCCAACTCAATCCATCTTGTCGGAAGTAGCTGACATGAACGCTAGGTATCCCACGTGGCCATCGGTCATCCTGCGTGGCGTAGCCGGCATTGACGTGAATAACTTTTAATAATATTTTTCACCAGGTATGGTGATCGGCTAGAGGAACAAGGGAATAAAAAAAGAAAGAGAAAGAAAATTAAAAAGGAAAAAGAGAAAAAATAAAAGGAAATTCAGAAATATAATAAAATATTATCAAAATTATTCGTGTCATTATCAGCCACATCACGTAGGATGGCCAACGGCCACATAAGATATCCCATCCATGTCATTAATTTTCGGTCAAAATTGATTCGATGGACTAAATTGACATAAATGCAAGAAATTTAGGACTGAATTAATAAAAAAAATAATTTTTTTTGGTAACTCTCCCGTCTCTTACGTGTATAAGACAATGTATTTTTTTTGGCACATAGAATTTCGACTATGCATATTTCGTAAAGATAACAATAATTATGATATCACGTTAGAAAGTTCAATCCAAAAAACTTAACCTATGAGTAGAACCGCAAGGGGAATTACATGAATACAAAGAGCATTTAAGACTCATCGTCAAACGATCAGGGACAATACTTCAACAGACACCACTAGATACTGCCTTCCTCTGGCAGAGACCATCAATGTTGTTTTCAGCATCCCCATGGAAGAAATAATACTAAAATAAGATTATTTGGCTAAGGAGCTGAAATATATAAAGATTAGATAAGGAGGGAATTTATTCGAACCTTGACAAAATTTTTCTTTTTCAAATTCCATAAAAAAATTATTTTAATTTTCACCATATTAGCATTGATAACGCAAAACTCTAATGTTGTTTAGTCTATTGTTTAGCAAGTGTCGCTCATTTTCGTCACGCATGACGCCATTCAGAGAAGTCGAACGATCAAAGTCAACCGTGATCTTCTCCCTCCTGCGCAAGTTCATCGAACGGTCTATTTTAATACAATAGGCTCGGACACATGGGATCACCAACCTGACCGAGGTCCCCACATGTTATTCGATGTTTTTTCTTTTCTTAATTAGCATCATTAAAGTATAACTAATTAAATTAATGTTTTTTCTAAACATGGCAGAAATCTAAGTGGCATACGATTCAAAGTATCTTTTGAGGTGACATCGTGCGTTCCACAGGGAAGATCTGGTAAAATAAAAATTGCCTTGATATGTTGTGTTACTATTTCGTCAAAATTTCATTATTAAATTTTATAGCAATAGTAGTGAAAAATGCGAGCCCAACACAAAGATGATCCTTTCGTTCGATTGAATCATTGTATACCTTGTTGCCTAAAATTTAAAAGACCGTTCAATTTTATATATAGCCATTGAACTGAAAATTTCTAATTTGTTAAGTGTGTGCACAGATCACTGAATGTTGCAATAACATTGGACAAGAGCAACATTGAGATTGTCGCCTTCGCTTCTCCAGAGCTCAAGAGCCGTGAACTCATGCATCTTGAGGGGCAGATCGGCAACAATTTCAATTTACGACATCCTCTTAGTATTTATACGGGGCCTTGCTAAGGAATTTCGTTTCCATCGAATCCACCATAAAAAGTAGGGACACGTTCGAAACTTTCAAGTGTTGCGAAAATCGACACATTAGGCTTAGTACATATGATCCGTTATGATTTTGTGTGTCTATGTGACGGACCACATGCGAATAATCTTTTTTGCTAACCTAATTAGTGCGAGTTGGGCATTTTTCCGATCCCAGTAAATTTGGCCGGACGAGTTGTGTGAGTCACTCACTCTCTAACCCTTCACTCGAAGACATCTATAAATGCACGACATCTCTCGATTATGCTTCCTCTGAGCAGCAACAGAAAGAAAGCTGCTAAACGACAACGCAAGCATTCCCGTCTTTAGGTCCCTTCGTTTTGGAGGCAAACGAGGGTGGAACCAACCGAAGTCCGGTGTGAACGGATCTCGCCGCTGTTGTCTCCGGAGCGTCCAGTGTGCGCCTGATTAGAGCGGTCGAAAATGAGAGACGAGGACAAAAGCGGCGCCAGGGCGGGGAAGAAGCCTAAGACGGGGAGGACGCCGACCGGTTCCCTCCGCTCCATCTTCATGCACGCGGACGCCGCCGACAAGCTGCTGATGGTCCTTGGCTTCCTCGGAGCCGTCGGCGATGGCTTCTCCACCCCGCTGGTCTTGTTTGTCAGCAGCCGCTTGATGAACCACATCGGTGGCTGCGCGTCATCTTCCTCGACGAGCACGTTCCTCGACAACATTAACAAGGTCCGCCGTCCGTTGCATTCAGGCAGATTTTTGTGTATTATTTGAATGGGGGCCGAGATTTTTTTTTTTAACGGTTTTTGCGTCCCTTGTGCGATTTGACAGAATGCGGTGGTTCTTCTGTACTTGGCATGTGGCTCGTTCGTTGCATGTTTCTTGGGTCAGTCCTTCTTCTCTTTGTCTCTCGAATTTGAGCTTAACCCTTCATTTTTCCTCTTGCTTAACATCTATGTTTCGAACGTGTGATGGGATTAGAGGGATACTGTTGGACGAGGACGGGAGAGAGACAAGCCGCGAGGATGCGAGCCCGGTACTTGAAGGCCGTCCTGCGACAGGATGTGGGCTACTTCGACCTGCATGTGACCAGCACGTCCGAGGTCATCACGAGCGTGTCCAACGACAGCCTCGTGATCCAGGATGTCTTGTCCGAGAAGGTTAATGTCCTATGTAATCACTAGTAGTACAAAGTCGCATAACACGTTGAAGACTAGCCGAGCCCCGCCGGGGCTGTCGCGGTCCTTTCGATCCGTGAATTGAGGCGTGTGAGCGGCCGTGTTGACGGAATGTCGTGTTTCGCGTAGGTGCCGAATTTCCTGATGAACACCTCGATGTTCGTCGGAAGCTACTTCGCAGCTTTCCTGATGCTGTGGAGGCTGGCCATCGTCGGGTTCCCGTTCGTGGTCCTCTTGGTCATCCCTGGGTTTATGTACGGGCGAACCCTGATGAACTTGGCGAGGAAGATCCGGAAGGAGTACAACAAAGCTGGTGCGGTCGCCGAACAAGCGGTCTCGTCCATCCGGACTGTCTACGCCTTTGTTGGGGAGGACAAGACCATCGCTGAGTACTCCGCTGCGCTCCGGGGGTCAGTTGAACTGGGCTTGAGGCAAGGCTTGGCCAAGGGCCTGGCCATCGGGAGCAACGGGGTCGTCTTCGCGATATGGTCCTTCATGTCCTACTACGGCAGCAGGATGGTGATGTACCATGGCGCCGAGGGCGGGACTGTTTTTGCGGTTGGCGCCGCCATCGCTGTCGGTGGACTGTAATGCTCTCTCACTGATCAACTCCTAATGAATAAATCCTTTTTTAGGCTTCTCTCTCAATGATTAAAGCTTAAAAATTTAGTCTTTGAAGCACTTGTTTCACTATGAAACCCAAAAGTGATGACATCTTGCTGTCCTAACCTTTCATAATTCTTAGTTGGGAAGTAGCTAACTGGTGCAATAATTATTACTTCAAAAGGAAAGCATAAATTAACACTTGAGTAGAATCATTCCACATTTGCGCCAAACCATTCCCAGACAAGAAGAACCAAAAAAGTGATGTCATTTTCTTCATTCCAATTCTTGATTCTTGATGCAGAGCATTAGGAGCTGGCCTATCCAACCTGAAGTACTTCTCGGAAGCATTCTCGGCGGGCGAGCGCATGATGCAAATGATCAACCGGGTCCCGAAGATCGACTCCGACAGCACGGAGGGCGAGAACCTCTACACAGTCTCGGGCGAAGTCGAGTTCAGGCATGTCGAGTTCGCGTACCCGTCGAGGCCCGATGCCCTGATCTTCCGGGACTTCAACCTGAGGGTTCCGGCAGGCAGGACGGTGGCCCTAGTTGGCTGGAGCGGCTCGGGGAAGTCGACGGTGATATCGCTGCTGCAGAGGTTCTACGACCCGCTCGGCGGGGAGATACTGCTGGATGGAGTGCCCATAGAGAGGTTGCAGGTCAAGTGGTTGAGGGCACAGATGGGCCTGGTGAGCCAGGAGCCTGCACTTTTCGCCACTTCCATTAAAGAGAACATATTATTTGGCAAGGAAGATGCAACATTTGATGAGGTTGTGGAAGCTGCCAAGGCCTCCAATGCCCACAACTTCATCTCTCAGCTTCCTCAGGGGTACGATACCCTGGTGAGTCTCGTATTTGATTCCACCTAAGTGCCTGATTTGGAATCCGTCAATATTCGCTTTCGCTTTCTTTGAGTAAACCTAGTGTGCATCCGGGTAATTTGGAATATTTCTTTGATCGAAATGGTCACCCTAAGCTTCCTCAGGTAATCTCAACGCTTCAAATTAGGCAGTGTAGGATGCATGCCCGCAGTGTAAAGTTCGGTGCAAATTGTCAAGTGGAAAAAAAGAAGAAGCTAGGGCCAAATTGCAAAGATATGAAAAGATTCACGGGGCATTTTGCCTTTATCCCTCGAGTTAAAGTCAGAACATTGATTCATTTTCCCTCCCAAGAGAAAGATTCATTTTGGTACAGGAGACCCCAAATGGCAAGTGGAGAGTGCAATGGGATTCTTGATTTCCTCTGGGGTTTGTAGAAGTACAGTATCAGCTGTAGATCCATACACCATCATCGTGTCTTGTGAGTAAAACACTCATTGATTGGGAGATCGTGTGGTCAGAAATAACGACTCACAGTACTGTCAGACTGCCATGTTAGCAACTTACTTTGCAGAAACGTAGAAGGTAGCAGCGCCACTGAACCATGCCACTTGAGTTCAGGAATGAAAATGGGCTTGACCAAGATGTTCGAGATGATTTCCATGTTGACCATCTTGGGTCCGGAGACAATGTTCTTTGCTCCCCAAGATTAGCCAAATGGCTGACTCACCAAAACACTTTTTGAATTCAATCACATTACCACTCTCAAACAACACCAGCTCCGCAAATGGTGGGCGCACGATGATTCCTGTCTCGAGCATGATCATGGGCCATTGGCTGTTTTTTTTAACATGGTCCCTTGTTCTTTTCCTAGACCGCTAGATAGAGATCCCCCAGTAGCTTCGCCATTAGTTAAATTTGAATAGTAACTGTGCAGTTCCAAACATTTCAGGTAGGCGAGCGAGGCGTGCAAATGTCCGGCGGCCAGAAGCAGAGGATCGCCATAGCGAGGGCCATCATCAAGTCCCCGAGGATCCTCCTCCTCGACGAGGCCACGAGTGCGCTCGACTCCGAGTCGGAACGGGCCGTCCAGGAGGCCCTCGACAAGGCTGCTGTTGGCCGCACCACCATTGTCGTCGCCCACCGCCTCTCCACCATCCGCAATGCTGACCTCATCGCCGTCGTCCAAGACGGCTGCATCATCGAGTCCGGCTCCCATGGAGAGCTCATCAGCCACGACTCCAGCATCTATGCCTCCCTTGTCCAGCTCCAGCAGACCGAGGGCTATGGCGCCTCTGGCCCCCATCACCACTACCACCACCACCACGAGGACTTCACCTCGTCGACCATATCTGCTGTGGATGCCAACAACACGAGCAGCCGGAGGCTCTCGCCCGTGAGCCAATCTAGCTCCGCGGACTTGGCCTCTGGGCCGGGCTGGGCTTCGCTTGGTGGCACGGGCCAGACTGGCTTCATGGACGAGCAGAAGTTCCCGGTGCCATCACTTAGGAGGCTGCTGGCCTTGAATGCGCCAGAGTGGAGGCAGGCATGCACGGGGTGCATGAGCGCGGTGCTGTTCGGGGCGGTCCAGCCAGTCTACGCCTTCGCGTTGGGGTCCGTAGTCTCGGTCTATTTCTTGTCAGACCACGAGGAGATGAGACGCAAGACAAGGACCTACGCCTTGTGTTTCCTCGGGTTGGCCATGTTCTCGCTGCTGATCAATGTGACGCAGCATTACAACTTCGCGTACATGGGCGAGTACTTAACCAAGAGACTGAGGGAGCGGATGCTATCCAAGATTTTGACGTTCGAAGTCGGGTGGTTCGATCAGGACGAGAATTCAAGCGGCACGATTTGCGCACGACTCGCCAAGGACGCCAGTGTGGTACGTAGCCGGTTCTTTTCGAAGCTCTTATAACATCCCTTGAATTGCAGAATGTTAATTTGACTATAATCCTCTTTTTCTTATGGGGGGTCAGGTGAGGTCTCTAGTGGGCGATCGGATGGCTCTTCTCGTCCAAACTGCCTCGGCTGTGACCATAGCATTCACGATGGGCCTGGTCATCGCATGGAGGCTGGCCTTGGTGATGATAGCCGTCCAGCCCATCGTCATCGCCTGCTTCTACGCCCAGAGAGTCCTCCTCAAGCGCATGTCCCAGAAGGCCATCAAAGCCCAGGACCAGAGCAGCAAGCTCGCCGCCGAAGCCGTCGCCAATCTCCGCACCATCACAGCCTTCTCCTCCCAGGACAGGATCCTCAGGATGCTCGAGAGGGCGCAGGAGGGCCCGCGTCGGGAGAGCATCAGGCAGTCTTGGTACGCCGGGCTCGGGCTTGGCGCCTCCCAGAGCCTCACTTCCTGCACCTGGGCTCTGGACTTCTGGTACGGCGGGAAGCTCGTCGCCGAGGGCTACATCACCGGGAAGGCACTCTTCGAGACCTTCATGATCTTGGTGAGCACGGGACGAGTCATCGCCGATGCCGGAAGCATGACATCGGACCTTGTTAAGGGCTCGGATGCCGTCGGCTCTGTCTTCGCCATCTTGGACCGATACACTAGAATTGAGCCCGAAGATGAGGAAGGGCACAAGCCCGAAAAGATAACAGGCCAGGTCGAAATCCGCAACGTGGACTTTGCCTACCCAGCAAGGCCCGACGTCATGATATTCAAGGATTTCTCAATCAGAATCGAAGCTGGGAAATCAACGGCATTGGTGGGGCAGAGTGGGTCGGGCAAATCGACGATAATTGGCCTGATCGAGAGATTCTACGACCCGCTCAGAGGCGTGGTGAAAGTCGACGGCCGAGACATAAGGTCGTATCATCTGCGATCGTTGAGGAGGCACATCGCGCTTGTCAGCCAGGAGCCGGCCTTATTTGCGGGCACCGTAAGAGAGAACATCGCCTACGGCGCTTCCGTAAACGTGGGCGAAGCGGAAATCGCCGAGGCGGCCAAGGTGGCAAACGCGCACGACTTCATCGCGTCCCTGAAGGATGGCTACGACACGTGGTGCGGAGATAGGGGGGTGCAGCTCTCGGGCGGGCAGAAGCAGAGGATCGCGATCGCCCGGGCCATACTCAAGAACCCGGCGATCCTGTTGCTGGACGAGGCCACCAGCGCGCTCGACAGCCGATCCGAGAAGATCGTGCAGGACGCGTTGGAGAGAGTGATGGTGGGTCGAACCAGCGTGGTGGTGGCGCATCGGTTGAGCACCATCCAAAGCTGCGACGCGATCGCCGTTCTGGCCAAAGGGAAGGTGGTGGAGAAAGGGACTCACTCCTCCCTCCTAGCCAAAGGGCCGTCGGGAGCTTATTACTCATTGGTCAGCCTCCAAAGAACCGGGAATCCTACTTAAGTCAACGACTGGGCATTTGGATGACTCTTTCGAAGTCGAGAGGGGCAAATTAAAACATAAGCCAAGAACAAAATCTTCTTTCTTGTAAATGATTTGGAGGGAGATGAAGCAATAAAATGGAAGATGCTTCTTTCTTTTCTCGTGCATCCGGAGACATGACCAAAATGACACTAATTGCCCCTGAACTTTGGTTTAATGTGCAATGTCGAACTTGAACTTTTAATTTGTTCAATGTGATCCTTCAACTTTGATCCAATATTCAAGCGGAGTCCCTAAACTTTTAAACAAATTACATATAGTCTAGGACCACATTTTGAATAATTTAAAAGATTAGAAATGGTACTTTTCTATGGTCGTGCATATGAACGTATGTACACAGTTTCATGTGTCGGAACATTAGATTATGGTTGTGCTATATGTGATAATGTCAGACAGGAGACATGAGGAGAAAATGACACAAACTGTCCTTGCACTTTTAATTTGTTTAGTATGGTCCTCGAACTTATAATCTATTCAATATGGTTACTGAACTTTTGAACATTTTCATTTAATTTAGGAAGTAAGTACATTGGGCATTGCCAATAGTTTAGGGATCATATTGAACAATTTTAAAAATTTAGGGATGATATATATCTTTTGGTCGAATATGGATGATATTGAATGCTAGGTTAAAGTTCATGAATTACTTGTGTTATTACACTATCCAGCAATTGTAGACACATTCGTGGGCCGATGCCCAACAGACCAATTTGGGCCCATTAAGATAGATTCATCTCCCTATTAGGGCTTTTGATTTGGGACTCTTTCGAGTTGGGCCCACCTCATCAAGTCTAATTAGCCTTTTGTTTACTTTTAAAGGCTTGAGATGTTGGATATTAAACAAGAGAAAGCAATCGAAAGGTTAAAACAAAAGTTACTACAAGAGTAAACCTTTTTATTTTACAGTTTTTTTGTTATGCGCTACCTGTGAAATTAACAACTTTATATATATATTTTTGAGAATCTTTATTTGTTGGTAATTGGTACATTCTCTCCATTAACCTTTCTGTTGACCCAAGAAATCCTCAATTGTTTGATCTACAACGTATATAAGTCTTCTATCATCACCAGTTACCATTTAATGTGAAAACTAGGTAGCTTTGATTATGATATTTTTGGATTAGATTCGAGTTTTGATTTCCTCATTCCTCTAGATTTACTCAAAAATCATAATCCAAATTGACGAGTTTGAGTATTTCAAGTTATCTAGTAACCTCATGGAGTAATCACAATCTTTTAGCCTTTGAATGTACGTAACCCAATAAATTAGAATCAATCTTGTGGAAATAAATTAAAGTCTGCACAGATTTTTTTTCCCCTAAAAAGTAGGGAATTTGTTCTCATGAAATAACAGATTTGAGAAATATTCAACAATTGTGGTAAGATATTTTACTCCAATGAAAACTTTAAGATGGACGAGTAAAAATAAGGAAGGTAGCTGATTCGGCATTGGATCTGGAAGATGGGGGCCAACATGTGTCAAGAGATTAATGTGAAATCTTGGTAAAACTATTATTGGTACGTCAAACTGAGAAAGTAATGGGATGGTAAGTAAGAATAGGGAAGATAGTTATAAGGAAACTATGTTTAATGTAAGGAGTAAAAAAGAACAAAATTGTATTCTAGGAAGGTGTATAAAGAAATTTGGAACAACCATTCTCGTGTGTATATATGGAATATTCTTAGAACCTTATTTTAGTAGACTTGTCAAAAGTTTACCGGTTTAAGATTTTTTTATGACACCAAAATTAGTTTTGGGTAAATGAGCACGGGTGTATGATTGTAGTTTTTTTTGTAGTATTAACCCATAAAAATATATCATTCCTGAACAATGGATTCATCTTTTGTTTTTGAAATAGCAAACTCTATTCGACGATCGAAATAGTGTCTTCAATAATACTACCAATTACCTGCTTTTAAAACATGAAGAAATTGTACGAATGCAACCAAATGGCTCGTAAGTTTCGAAAATAGGTATATGGATCACATGAACCGAACGCAACTGTAGAAATTTTTAGTCCACGAAATCTATGTTGTCTGTCTTTGATCCAATATGAGAACATTTCGAAAAAAATTCAGAGTATTGCTCTTCTTTTTCAAAAGGATATGGAAAATTGAGTAGAAATTAAATGCGTCATACACAGCCAGCCTAGTAACAGTTTCTCTCCATGCATCACAATTGGGTAATAGCGCACCAAAAATTGCAAGCTAGCCAAATATGAAATATTACCAGGACTCCAATGGTAAACCTAATCCATGGATATGACTTTCCTTAACCATGTCGACAAAACCCATATAAATTGTGACGAGTTCTCATTGAAAAGCATCGCATTTTTCTTGGTTCCTCCTCTTCATCTCAGAGATCTGCTCGTTATTTCGCTCTGAGAAAGCTCAAGGTGGTGGCTTCTCTTTCAATTTGGGTGCTATTGTGTTTACGTTTTAATCTTTGTTTGAGGGAAAAGAAAGAGCTTTGGGGGTTTCTATTGGTGCAGAAATGAAGAGAAGGGGAGATAATGTTCGCCCTTCACGTGTAGAACGGTGAGTTCATTTTTATATTCAAAATAATTTTTTCATCTTTAAGTTTTATATACGTTCTAGTTTTTTTGTTTTTTTTTTGGGGTAAAGAAAGATGGTGACTTGTCGTTTTATACGTTCTAGTTTCAGTTTCCATTGACCAAAAGTTTAGGGTAAGACTGATTATAATTTTGTTATTTAAGTCATTCAAAATATTTATAGATGAAAATAATTGCTTCCAATATGATTTGAATCTGACACTTCATTCCTTTATTATTATTATTTTTTGGATATGAAGCTATGGACGATCCCATGGAAGAATGGAGGGAGACGCCGGAGGTAAAGCGGGTCGAAGACTAACAATGAAGGACGCTTTGTCATACGTCCGGGAAGTGAAGGACGTGTTCGGAGATCAACAGGAAAAATACGACATGTTCCTAGAGATTATGAAAGATTTCAACACTCAAAAGTACAATCATGAACCTTGTGGCGACAAACCGGACTATCTCAGATTTAACTTATGTTCTTTGATGTCTCGCAGTATCGATAGAGCAAGAGTCGTTGCAAGAGCAAAGGAATTATTCCAAGGGCATAAGAGATTGATTCATGGGTTCAATACTTTCTTGCCGGAGGGATGTGGAATAGCATCGGACGAACCGCCGGTAAGGAACAAGCCTGTCAGTTACGAAGAAGCCATCGGTTTCATCAACAAGATCAAGGTACGGCTCAACTTTTGTCTTCCAGGGCGGAAGGCAAATACCGAGTAGACGCGATATTTATTTCATGTCTTGTGTGGATACAGGAACGTTTTCGGGACGAGAAACATGTTTATGAATCATTTGAGTATCTTCTCTATTTGTACCGGCGCGGGAAGGAAGTCGGCGCGGTTTACAATGAGGTAAATGCTGTTAGATTGTTTCGACCACAAGATTTTCCAATCTTGATGTGAATAATATAGGGCGAAAGATTTTGTCCATCATTTAATTTTGTAATGTGTGTAGGTTGTTAACCTTTTTGCCAGCCATCCAGACTTAGTTGAGGCATTCAAGAGATTCTTGCCGGAAAACTTTGGGCATCATGACGAGCTCAGCCCTACCACCACACTGACCTCGCGAGGATTGAAAATGGTATGGTGATCATTTTTGCCTCACCTTTCTTTTGGTTAGATATTTCGTTACATGGAATAATGTCCTTTCTCTCGTTTTTTTTTTTGGACCGAACCCGTCGAGATATAGGATGGTCGGCTCGCAAGGCGAGGATGAAATTAGACAAAGATATTTGGACCCCAAACAAGGACATGATGAAGAATGTGCACAAGGACGACAAGAATGCAAGTGAATTTAATATGAGTTGACGTTGAGACATGATGAAGAAGGTGCACAAGGATGGCAAAGAATCCAACTGAATTTAATATGAGTTGACAATCAGAACATAGGGATGCATTGGAAGAAGATTTCATAACCCGTATTATTTTTTTTTTAAGAAAAATTTTAAATAAGTGCCTGAAATGCCATTATTTTTTTAAATAAGGGCTTGAAGTAGACCATATTTTATATAATGTCATAAGTTACCATGTCCGTCTCAAATAAGAGCCACTTTCATTGGTTGATAAATATTCTGATGAGGGCCCGATAACCCTCGTCAGCCAGGTCTAGACAACACGATCCTCGCCCAGGATGTGGCGAGGGCCGACCTCGCTTGTTGCCGGCGAGGGCGGCCCTCGCTTGTGGCTTCGAGAGCGGCCTCACCTGGGGTGAGGGTCGCCTTACCAAATGAGGTTGCCCCCCACGCTAGATCAGGTGAGGGCAACCCTTGCTCAGTCCTATCCGAATATTGCCGGAGACTGGCCGCAAGATTAACCTCACGCGGATTGCTAATGGTATCGTGACCATTTTTGCCTCTCATTTCTTTTGGTTAGATCTTTCATTCCAAGGAATAATCCTTCCTTTCTCTCGACTTTGTTTTGGACTGAATCCATTGAGATAGGATGGTCGACTCTAGGCAAGGATGAAGTTAAACAAACATTGCGCGGATTTAGACCACAAATGACGACATGACCATAGGAATCCAACAAAATTTAATATAAATTAACAAGTTGACGATCAGAATATAGGGAAGCATTTTATGGAAGAAGATTTTATCAATATATTCACTTTTCTCTATATTATTTTTCCTCTGAATTTAGTTTGATAGAGATAGTCATCTAATGAACTTATAGAATAAGGAAATAGAAAAGAAATTTTTCATCACTCTTGACATTATTCTTGTGCGGAGAATGAGTAATGTGACGGTCCGGAGGTTTCCACCATACGAAGATATGCCAAAAGATTGTGCGAGTCTCTTAGGGCTTCTTGAGTTCTCTAGAATATTCCAAGGAACGGGCAATATCATAAATATACGCTATTCTAGAGCATTTTGGTAATTAATGTGAGTAGTTGGGAGATGGGGAGATGGAATTGCCCCATTAGATTGAGGAAAGATCTACGGTTATAATCAGAGGAGTGTTTGTATATATGTGTCTCATCGGCTCATTTAAAACATCTCAGCCAAATGCATTTTTACGGTGGATATGTTATTTAATTTAACTGTAGGTTCAACTGATCACCACGTCCGTTTTCTAAATATGCAGTTTTGTTAAACCCTAGTCAAGAATGGAATAGGTGGTCCTCCAATTATTTCTGTGGGCAATCAAGAAAGAGGGCTCTCCTCGGTAATTCTTAAACAAAAGCCTATATAGCAGTTCCACTTTTAAATTCTATTTAGATGGGCTAAATATATTTCATACAAAATGGTAGGAAAGACCGAGTCTTCACATCCATCTTTTCTGTCATAGATATTAGCTTTGTCCTAGACAAAATCACTTCAGAAGCCGGGATTTTATTCCTTAATAAGCAAGAAGACATTAATTGCTTACAAGGTAATAAATGTATCATGGTACTCTGCCCGAGGGCATGAATTGAAAATCTCTTAAAAAATTAGACCAAGGTTAGATTTTTCTCCTGATTTTAAGAGCATTTATGTCATGCTCTCTTTTTAAGACTAACTCAAATCCTGATAGTACAATCTTCTTTGTTCTTGAAAAGAACTTCGGGAGCAGAAGGCAGAGCACCAATGGCGGATGAAACCAGTCAAATGGAAGTGGAAGAAGAAAATCTGGCTATGGTGATTGGGGAACAATCACCAAAAACTAGCTTTTTTTTTTTTTGGTAAAGTAAGTTTATAAAACACTTTCCAACGCGCCAAGTACAAGAGAAATGCCAAACACAAAATCCTCGAACCCATCACGACACTTAGATGTGTCCTAAAGGGGTGCAAAGGTGTAAGGCATTATAAAATACATCAATGGCTAAATCCTACGGACCATAGGCTAAACAATGCCCGGAGCAAGCAGTGAGCTACAAAAGGTAAGCACCAAGACTGAACAGCCAGCAAAAACAAAGTCTAGAGAAAAAGCCAAGTACACCAAAATACTAAGAAGCAAGAGGACCGTCATCAAAAATGGATGTGGCGATACCCCAATTCCTTTGCACCCGTCTGTTGTTGAGATTGTCTTCAACACGACGAAAGGTGAGGCCTTTGTCCCTTACCACTTTTCGAAGATAATGGAGGAGAGCCGGTATAATTAACTGCTTGTTCCTAAAGAGAATGTGGTTTCTCTCGATCCAGATCATATGACATAGAACACCAAAGGAGAAGCAAGCTATTCGGTGAGAAAAAGAGCGACCGCTAAATTCTCGCATGGCCCAACAGATTGTGTCCGACCAAGACATATTCCGCCAAGCCAAGTTGCAATTAGAAGCCCAAAATAATGCAAAAGCGCCCGACGTAGGACAAGCAAAGAAGAGGTGCTCAATGGAATCAGGCCTACTATGACAAAACGGGCAGGTAGCATCCAAAATTCTGCCATAAGATAGAAGTCTAACCTGCGTAGGGAGACGATTGAGCATGATGAGCCAGAGGAGAAATCCATGTTTCGGGGCAATGAACCGATCCCAGATAAAGGAGTGCCAAGGAACACGTTGTCCTCTAGGCCTGATTAACTCCCAAGCCGACGAAACTGAGAAATTGCCTGAAGGATGTCCCTGCCAAATCAAACGATCTTCCCTCTCCTCGACAAAAACTGGAGCCGCACCCACCAAAGTTGTAAGAGAAGACAAAACAGCCGAAGGGTCCCACACCGAGGAGAAGAAATCTCGAATTGAGCTGTCACGAGGAATGCGAGAAGAGAAGATCTCTCTATTGGTGAAAAGCTTGTAAAGCGGACCCCTAGAGTGCCACAGGTCAAACCAGAAAGAAATGGATCGACCATTGCCAATCCTCCATCCAAAGCTCGAATAGAACTCCCAACGAAGATCAAGAATCTTCTTCCATGCCCACGAACAAATAGTGGGCTTGGACGCCACCCAGAAGCTTATGTTTTTTAGGAAAGTAGAGTGTATCCATTTACACCACAGGGATTCCTTATCGGTGAAAAGAATCCAAATGTGTTTGAGTGTGGCCGCTCTATTGCAGTCAAGAAGCCTGCGAATACCCAGACCCCCCTCATCCTTAGGGAGACAAACATCTGCCCAAGACACCTTAGCACCGCCAACTCCTAGGTTCGGGCCTTTCCAAAGGAACTGTCTAAGAATACGTTCAATCCGAGATAAAATGGACAACGGAATGGTAAAAACGCTCGCCCAATATACATGGATGGCATGTAAGACAGATTTAATAAGTTGCAAACGTCCTCCAAAAGAGAGAAAACGTTCTGTCCAAGACTGAGCTCTAGCAGTGATAGTATTGACCAATATATTACAATCGGCTTGAGTAAGTCTAGAGGCTATGATTGGTACCCCAAGGTATCGAAAAGGAAGGTTACCTTGTTGAAAGCCAAGAGTATGGAGAATTTGCTCACTCAGGTCAGCTGAAGCACTAGAGAGGTATACCTCACTTTTGTTGACATTCGGGTATAGACCGGACCAGCTTGAGAAAAGCTCCAAACCCTCCTTAAGCAAGGTGATGGAGCCCATGTTTGCCTCGGCAAATAACAGTACATCATCGGCATAGAAAAGGTGTGAAATCCGAGTAGGTCTGCATCGCCAATAATATTTGAAACCCGGAAGTCTGGTCTTGGAGTTGAGGATACCAGTGAGAATTTCCATAACAATAGTAAAGAGATAAGGAGAGACAGGGTCCCCTTGCCGAATACCCCTACTACTTGGAAAGAAACCATGGAGTTCTCCATTGATGGAAATTGAGAACTTGGGTGAAGTGACACAAGCCATAATCAATTTGATGAAAGACTTCGGGAAACCAAAAGCATCCAACGCCAACCCAAGAAACTCCCAGTCCACAGTGTCATAAGCCTTCTGAAAATCAACCTTAATGGCACATTTTGGCGAATATGTATCACGGTGAAATCCGGCAAACAATTCTTGAGCAAGCAAGATGTTGTCACTAATTCTCCTACCCCTAACAAAGGCATTTTGAGGGGGGCCTATAATAGAGGGTAAAACCGATGCAATTCGATTCGCTAGGATCTTTGTGATGTATTTATATATGGTATTGCAGCAAGCTATAGGACGGAAGTCATTCAACGTCGAGGCATTGGGGATCTTCGGAGCTAGTGAGAGGATAGTGGTGTTGGATTCTCTAAGTAAGGAGCCTGTCTCAAAGAAATCCTTGACAGCCGCAATAACCGAGGCACCAACAATATCCCAAGATGAAATGAAAAAATCGACATTAAAACCATCAGGGCCTGGGGCCTTACCTCTAGCAAGTGAAAACATAGTGTTGCGAATTTCTATAGCCGAGACTTGCCGAGATAGGAAGGTGATCTGGTCAGCCTCCAAAGCACGCCCAACAAACTGACGAACCTCTTGGATCCCGGGCCGAACAATAATGGGGGCACCATTGAGCAGATTCTCAAAATGGCCGACCACATGAGGTTGAATAAGGCTCGGCTCAGTCAAAACAGATCCATCAGAGAGTGTAACCGAGAGCATACGGTTACGAAGATGTTTCTTGTTTACAGCATGGTGGAAGTATTTTGTATTGAGATCTCCCTCCTTGAGCCATTGAATCCTAGACTTTTGTTTGAAAAAAGACTCCTCTTGGAGTCTCAAAACCGAGAACGCCCGAAGTTGTACTTTCTCAGTATCAGCCAATACCTGATTCAGAGGATCCAGTACAAGTGCATCTTGTGTAGATATAAGAGCTAATCTGGCCTGGGCAGTTTGGTTAGAAATATCTGAAAAAGACTCTTTGTTAAGCTGTTTGAGCCGAACTTTAAGAATCTTTAGCTTTGTACACAGTATGTACATAGAAGTGCCAAAGACGGGAGAATCCCACACCTGAGCTACAATATCTTTAAAAGACGGATGCGTCAACCAGAAGTTAAAGAATTTGAAAGGCTTTCTAGATGGCAGAGGAGGGACAATTCTCACAATCATAGGAGAATGGTCAGAGATCCCAGGGGCCAGAAACGCGGCTTCAGAGAAAGAGAAGGCACTACTCCAATGTTGATTGATAAGCACACGATCGATCTTCCTTTGCTTCCGAGATTCTCCCGAAGACGTAGACCAAGTATATCTATGGCCCACATATCTGAGATCATCAAGGCCAGCCTGGACAATACAATTACCAAACTCATCAAAAGCAGGAATCCATGTATTAGAGCTACCCACTCTGTCACTCTGATCTCGAATGGCATTAAAATCCCCAGAGACAATCCACGGAACCTCAGTGCAGCTCAACCGAACAAGTTCAGACCAGAGGGTTCTACGAGCAACAAAGGTGTGGTCACCATATACGACCGAGAAATGGCATGACCTGTCCATATCCTTCAATCTCAGGTGACTATGTATCATCTGACCAGAAGAAGTAAGAACTTCTAATTCGACAGCCTGAGGGTCCCAACCAATCCATATCCTACCCCGAGGAGAGAATTCATAATTGGAAGTCCAATGCCAACCTGGTATCAACCCAGCAGAAATATGTACAAAAAGAGACTCCATAACTTTCGTCTCTAAAATGCCAATACAGGAAAGATGGTTTGATCGAACAAGGTTCCGAATCTCAGCTTGTTTAAGGGGGTTAACTAAACCCCTAATATTCCAGACTCCAAAATACATATATAACAAGGAAAAGGAAAGTAGGGGATTACCGCTTCTTCTTGCCTCCCCGCGTCTTCCTAGTGGTGTCAGCTATGGGAGAGGAGGGGGCACTAATCACCGAAGCAGTGGTGGGCAAAACGACTTCAATGAGCAAAGGAGGCGGTGACTCATGTGCTTCAGATATGGGAGCAAAAACAGTAGTTTGAGATCTGGTGTTTGGAGGGGAAGGGGGAGAAGGGGAAGAAGATGAAGGTTTGCTGCGTTCTAAGTTTTTCTTCACTATTCACAATAGAGGATATCCACGATAAAGGGCGATAATGTAACGGATGATTGAGAATACTGCCGAAAATGATATGTTGCAAATAGATGAAAAAGGACGCTAGAGCTAAAACCTCTTTATTGATTGCAGAAGCTTAAATAAACCTAGATATATTTACCTAACGATATAAAAAATATGTGACCTCCGATTATCCATTTTTGAGTAAGCCATTTATTTAAATTTAACGATTTAAAATTTAAGATTCTAATATCTACAACTTAATAATAGTAGTAGAAGTTCAAGAATAAAAAGCACATCACCTTTTACTATCAAGTTTTCAAGTAAGCCGTTTGTCTAAACTTTTACGAATATATGGATTTATCAAAACAATTAAATTAAGGAGAACAGCCATGATTCTCGAATGCTTACTTTCACGTAACAAATATTCCATTAAATGCACAGCCTGTCTAGTGACAATTTCTATGTAAAATGCGTACAAAAAATGACAAGGTAGACAAATATGAAATTATACGCTGGCATGACTTTCCTCAAGTGCGTTGACAAAATCCATGCTAAATATATCTTGAAATTTATGCACTCGGTCTAGTTCATCACCCGACCCGGCATATTTTTTTGTGCGGCCCAAAAGTGGACAAAAAATTGAGATTGGGTTCGTGACGCGGAGAGTTGGGCCGATAGGCCTAATTTTTAGGCTCTATTTATGCTGTGGCTAGGTTTTATTTTGATGTATGGAGGATTCTCGATATATGAGAGACTTGTGAGCCGTGTGCTTTTGTTCAGTCGATAAGACCAACTTCTGTAATCAGTAATTTTTTTTTATTATAGTGGAATCTTGTTTTACCTCGCTCGTGGACGTAGATCACCTTGATCGAACCACGTAAATCCTTATGTTATGTGTTTGCTTTTCCGCATTTGCTTTCAACAATCCATATAAATTGGGTTAACATCTCATTGAAAAGCATCACATTTTCTTGGTTCTTCTCTTTGTGAGAACTGAACAATCTCTTGTTTCGTCCACAAAATCTCCCAATCTGGATTGAAATAAACTAGGCTAAAAGATTTGGTCTGTCATTTGTTTTCGTAATGTCCGTAGGTTGCTGGCCTTTTTGCCCACCATTCGGACTTACTCAAGGCATTCAAGAGATTCTTGCCTGAAAATTTTCGGCCACAGGACGAGCTCATCTCTATTATCACACTGACCTCGTGCTGATTGCAAATGATATGATGACCATCTTGTTGGAAATGTAAAATTGATTGTGTTTGGCAACCTACCACTTGGTCAAAGATTAAAAGTGGACGGTAGCACACCTTTCACATTTCACATTTCACATTTGTAGCACACCTTCAAAGTTAGGCATGGAAACTCTCTATAAATAGAGATGTCTTGAAGGCATTTGAGATATGCCATAGTTGTATTTGTGTGGTGTTAGAACATAGAGAGCAAGAGAGTTAGAGAGTTGTGATTTTTTGTATCTCAAGCTTAGGAAAGCTTGTATGTGTGTTTTGTTTGTGTAAAAGCCTTAGCAAGGCTATTTTGAATACCACTCTCATTTTACATATTCGAAAACTCTCTCGCCTTGTAACCACCAAATTTCCGCAAAGAACCATCCGGGTTTCTACATTTGGTATCAGAGCCACGGTGTCGAAGGATCGTGCCGGAACCTAGGCGGTCAAGAATCCAATCGCGGAGACCGAGAACCTAGAGTGGACGATCGAGGATCGTGAACCCGGAGATAGCTATGGCATCCACAAGTTCCGTTCAAATGCAACTTCCAAAGTTGAATGGGAGGAATTTCAACAACTGGTCCGTCCAGATGAAGGTTCTATTCAAATCACAGGATTTGTGGAACCTGGTGGAGAGTGGCTACACCGAAGTAACTAACGTTGAAGAATTCAATGCTTTGAAGAAGGAAGATAAGGATTCGTTGGTCGAGTCCCGAAAGAAAGATCAAAAAGCATTGTATGCGATCTTTCAAGCTGTGGAAGAAATGATATTTGAAAAAATATCGTGTGCGGAGACGGCAAAAGCGGCGTGGGATATTCTACAAAAATCCTACAAGGGCGATGATCGTGTGAAGCGAGTTCGGCTACAAACTCTTCGAGGTGATTTTGAATCTTTACACATGAACGACTCTGAATCTATCTCGTTGTATTTTGATCGTGTACAAACCATCGTTAACCAATTAAGGGTTAATGGTGAGGAACTCCAAGACATTCGTGTCGTAGAAAAAATTTTGAGGTCTTTGACCGAAAAATTTGACTACGTTGTCGCCGCAATCGAGGAAGGACAAGATGTGTCAACTCTCACGTTAGAGCGGTTATTGGGTTCATTATGCTCTCATGAGCAAAGAATGAATCAGAAGTCCGCTGGTTCCGTTCCCGAGCAAGCATTGCAAAGTCGGGTCGCTCAACCAAACCGATGAGGCTATCAAGGCGGTCGAGGTCGTGGAGGAGCCCGAGGTAGAGGTGAGAATTCAAATTTCACCAGAAAATTTAGAACACCTGACAAATCAAAAGTCAAGTGTTTTAAGTGTAATAAATTCGGACATTATAAATCCGAGTGCCATGCAAAGGCGACGTACGTGCCGGCGGAACATGCACATGCCATAGATGCTGAAGAGTACATGGTACTAGCATGTGCGAAGGATGATTCAACTATCGTGGATACCAACACATGGTATCTAGATACTGGGTGTAGCAACCATATGACTGGAAGAAAGGAGTTATTCTCACAGCTGGATGAGACAAGCCGTGGCGAAGTCAACTTCGGGAATAAATCAAAAATTCCCGTGATGGGCAAAGGTAACATTAATATCAAATCCAAAGATGGTACTAATGTTGCTATTGCAGATGTTTACTTTGTGCCAGGACTCTTTTGGAATTTGCTAAGTGTTGGGCAACTTTCCGAAAGAGGCCACAAAGTTCACATTGAAAATGGAGTTTGCACAATCAGAGGTGTAAACAACAAGTTGATCACGACGGTACAAATGACGAAGAACCGGATGTTTCCCTTGACTCTTCAGACGAAGAATCTCTTGAGCTTTCAAGCGATGACGAAAGACAGCAGCTGGCTGTGGCATCTTCGATTTGGACATCTAAATTTTCGTGGAATGAAGCAATTAGTCCAGAAAAGGATGGTGATCGGCATGCCGTTGATTAACGATCCAGGGCGTCCTTGCGAAGGATGTCTCGTTGGAAAACAACACCGAGACTCTTTTCCAATCGGAAAAGCCAGAAGAGCAAACCAACCGCTGGAGTTGATACATACCGACATATGTGGGCCTATTGAGGTGGAATCGTTCGGACAAAAAAGGTACATGCTAATTTTTGTCGACGATTTTAGCAGAAAAATATGGGTACACTTCTTGAGGGAAAAATCTGAAGCTTTTGGCAAGTTTAAAGAATTTAAAGTCTATGTTGAAAAACAAAGTGGCTTTAAATTGAAGACGTTGAGATCGGATAGAGGTGGAGAATTTACCTCAAATGAATTTCACAAATATTGTAAAATTCATGGAATCAAACGTCAGTTGACTGCCAGCTATACTCCTCAGCAAAATGGTATAGCAGAAAGAAAAAACAGGACAATTTTTGAAATGGCAAGAAGTATGCTGAAAGCTAAGAATTTGCCCAAGAAATTTTGGGCAGAAGCTGTTGCTTGTGCTGTATATGTACTAAACAGGTGTCCTACAACGAGTGTTCCTGGAAGAACTCCAGAGGAAACTTGGAGCGGAAACAAACCAAATGTTTCGTTCCTACGAGTATTTGGGTGCGTGGCATATCCCCACATACCAGATGAGCGAAGAAAGAAGCTGGATGACAAAAGCGAGAAGTGCATCTTCATCGGCTACAGTGATACAACTAAAGGTTATAAGCTGTATAACCCGATCACTGAGAAAGTCATTATCAGCAGGGATGTCCAGTTTTTAGAAGATGAAGCTTGGGACTGGAATCAAAAGGGTGACCAGAAAAACATCACCATCGAAGATGAACCATTGGCAGGTGAGATAGAAACACCTCCATCATCTTCAACGAGTGATCCATCTTCCTCATCATCTTCAACTGGAGGTACATCTTCACCAACAGCAGTTTCAGAACCACAACTACGTCGTTCACAACGACTGAAGGAGACGCCAGCAAAATTCAGAGATTATGTGGTCACAAGAAATAGAAACAGTGATAGCGAAATCACTGATGAAACACTGGTAAACTTTTGTTTATTTGCTGATTGTGACCCTGTAACTTATGATGAAGCAGCTGTAGATGAAAAGTGGATTGAAGCAATGGATGAAGAAATTCACTCCATTGAGAAAAACGACACATGGGTGTTGACTTCTTTACCACCTGGTAAGAAGCCTATTGGTGTCAAGTGGGTGTACAAGACAAAGTACAATCCCGACGGTCAGGTGGACCGTTACAAGGCTAGACTGGTTGTAAAAGGCTACAAGCAGAAGCTAGGTATTGATTATTTTGAAGTATTCGCACCAGTTGCCCGGATGGATACCATTCGTATGGTATTAGCACTTGCAGCTCAAAACCATTGGAGAATCCATCAAATGGATGTGAAATCAGCATTTCTCAATGGTGTCCTTGAAGAGGAAGTATATGTGGAGCAACCACAGGGTTATGAGAAGAAAGGGCATGAAAATCAGTTTTACAGACTGAAGAAGGCTTTGTATGGATTAAAACAGGCACCACGTGCTTGGTACACACGTATCGACACATACCTGTTGGAGCATGATTTTCAAAAGTGCCCTTATGAGCATACACTGTATATCAAGTCAAATGCTAACGGTGACATCTTAATTGTGTGCATTTATGTTGATGATTTGATATTTACAGGGAGCTGTGAAAAAATGTTTGCTGAATTCAGGGAGGCTATGACTAGCCAGTTTGAGATGACTGATTTGGGACTGATGTCCTATTTTCTTGGTCTTGAAGTGAAGCAAACAGATGATGGCATATTTATTTCCCAGCAGAAATATGCTAATGATATTTTGAAGCGATTTAAAATGGAATCGCTGAAGCCAATCCGAACTCCCATAGTAGAACGATTGGAGCTGAAGAAAGAAGGAACCGGTGAGCTGGTAAATCCCACTTATTTTAAGAGCATTGTTGGGAGTCTGAGATATTTGGTTTCTACAAGGCCAGATATTACCTATGGAGTGGGTATTATTAGCAGGTTCATGGAAAAACCATACCAATCACATTTGCAAGCAGCAAAAAGAATTTTACGGTATGTCAGTGGAACTCGTGATCATGGAATTTTATATTCTTCTACTGACAACTTTGGTCTGGTGGGGTACACAGACAGTGATTGGGCAGGTGATACCGAGACTCGAAAGAGTACATCTGGGTATGCTTTCTTTCTTGGATCAGGAGTATTTTCTTGGTCTTCCAAAAAGCAACAAGTTGTTGCTCTCTCGACAGCTGAAGCAGAATACATGGCATTAGCTTCAGCGGCTTGTCAGGCAATATGGCTTCGTAGGATGCTACATGAATTGATGCATGAACAAACGGGTCCTACTAAAATAATGTGTGACAATAAGTCGGCTATTGCATTAGCCAAGAATCTTGTATTTCATGGTAGGAGCAAGCACATCGACATCAAGTATCATTATATCCGTGAGCTAGTCAAAGATGGTGAGATTAAACTTGATTTCTGTAGGTCCGAAGACCAGATTGCAGATATCCTCACAAAACCTTTGAAAGCGGATTCGTTCGAGAAATTGAAGACGATGCTTGGTGTTATAAGTCTCCAAAATCAATTTTAAGGGAGGCTGTTGGAAATGTAAAATTGATTGTGTTTGGCAACCTACCACTTGGTCAAAGATTAAAAGTGGACGGTAGCACACCTTTCACATTTCACATTTCACATTTGTAGCACACCTTCAAAGTTAGGCATGGAAACTCTCTATAAATAGAGATGTCTTGAAGGCATTTGAGATATGCCATAGTTGTATTTGTGTGGTGTTAGAACATAGAGAGCAAGAGAGTTATAGAGTTGTGATTTTTTGTATCTCAAGCTTAGGAAAGCTTGTATGTGTGTTTTGTTTGTGTAAAAGCCTTAGCAAGGCTATTTTGAATACCACTCTCATTTTACATATTCGAAAACTCTCTCGCCTTGTAACCACCAAATTTCCGCAAAGAACCATCCGGGTTTCTACACATCTTTACCTCCCATTTCTTTTGATTAGATCTTTCTTTGCAAAGAATAATCTTTCCTTTCTCTCGTCTTTGTTTTGGACTGAACCCATCGAGGTAGGATGGTCAGCTCTCAAGGCTAAGATGGTCGGCTCTCTAGGCAAGGACGAAGTTAGACAAAGATTGCGCCAATTTGGACCACAAATGAGGACATGACCATACGAATCCAAAAAAAATTAATATGAGTTAACGAGTTGACGATGAGAATATAAGGAAGCATTTTATGAAAGAAGATTTTTTCTTTACCAAAAAAAAAAAAACTTTACCCAAAAAAAAAAACATATTCACTTTTCTCTGTATTATTTTTCCTCTAAATTAGTTTGACAGAGATAGTCATCTAATGAACTTATGGGATCAGGAAATACAAAAGAAAAATTTCATGACTCTTGACATTATTCCTATGCCGAGAATGAGTAATGTGTGACGGTCCGCAGGTTTCCACCATATGAAAGGATCCCAAAAGATTGGATGAGTTTTCTTGAGCTCTCTAGAATATTCCTAGGGATGGTCAATATTATAAATGTACGCTATTCTAGATCATTTCAATAATTAATGTGAGTCGTTGGGAGATGGAATCGCCCCATTAGATTGAAGAAAGATCTACAGTTATAATTAGAGGTGTGTTTGTGTATATGGTCTCATCGGCTCATTTGAAACATCTCAGCCAAATGCATTTTTAATGTGGATATGTTATTTAATTTAATTGTAGGTTCAACTGATCAGCATGTCTGTTACGTAAACATGCAATTTTCAATTAAACCCTAGTCAAGAATGGAATAGGTAGCCCTCAAATTATTTCAATGGGCCGTGAAGAAAGAGGGTTCTCCTCGATAATTCTTAAACAAAACTCTACACAGCAGTTTCACTTTTAAATTCTCTTCAAATGGACTAAAAATCTTTCATACAAAATGGTAGGAAAGATTGAGTATCCACATTCATCTCTTCTGTCTTAGGTTGCCTCCGGTTGGCTTTCGTTTGCTGCGTTCTGGGTTTCTTCACTATCCAAGACAAAAAGGATATACGAGATAAAGGACGATAATATAATGGATGGTTGAGAATGCTGTCGAAAATGATATGTTGCAAATAGATGAAAAAAAAGGATGATAGAGCTAGAATCTCTTTATTGATTGCAGAAAGCTTAAATAAAGCTGGATACGTTTACCTAACGAGTAAAAAGCACATGACCTCTGATTATCCATTTTTGAGCAAGTCATTTATTTAAATTTAATGATTGAAAATTTAAGATTCTAATACGTACAACTTAAGAATATTAGAAGTTCAAGAATAAAAAGCACATCACCTACTATCAAAATTTCAAGAAAGCTGTTTGTCTAAACTTTTATGAATAGATGCATTTATCCAAACAGTCAAATTAACGAGAATAACCGTGATTCTCAAATGCTTACTTTCACGTAACAAATGTTCCATTAAATGCACAACACGCTTAGTGACAATTTCTATCCGTGCATCATGATTTTGTAAAATGTGTACGAAAAATGACAAGGTAGCTAAATATGAAATTATACTAGGAATTCAATGGCAAACCTAAACCACTGACTTTCCTTAACCACGTTGACGAAACCCATAAAAATTGTGCTAACATCTCATTGAAAAGTATCACATTTTTTTGGTTCTTCTCTTCATCTTGGAGAACTGCACAATCTCTTGTTTCGACCACAAAATTTCTCAAGCTTGATCGAAATAGATTTGGTTTGTCATTCATTTTCGCAATGTCCATAGGTTGCTGGCCTTTTTGCCTGCCATCCGGACTTACTCGAGGTATTCAAGAGATTCTTGCCTGAAAACTTTCGACAACAGGAGGAGCTCAGCTCTACCATGACACTAACCTCGCCTCGATTGCAAACGGTACGGTGACCATTTTTGCCACCCATTTATTTGTATCAAGTGTTGCGCTGCATGGAGGGATTTTTTTAATTATCTCTCGTCTTTGTTTTGGACACACACCGAGATAAGATTGTCCCAATCCGAGGATGAACTTAGAATAAATTCTGCCGATTTGGACAACAATGAGGTCATGATGAAAAAGTGCATCAAGACGATAAGAATGCAATTGGATCTAATATGAGTTGTCGATAAGAAAATAGGGCACATCTTATGGGAGAAGATTTCATCAATATATTCACTTTTTCTCTTACTTTTCCTTCTTGATTTATTGTTGTAACAAATGCGGAAAACAAACACAGAACACAAGAATTTACGTGGTTCGATTAAGGTGATCTACGTCCACGGGCGAGGCAAAACGAGATTCCACTATAATCAAATAGAGTACAGATGACAAAAGTCATTCTCAGCGACTGAACAAAAGGACAAATCTCACAAATCTCTCAGATAACGAAAAACCTCAAATAAACCCTATCGGCTCAACTCTCCGCGTCACGAACCAAATCTCAATTTTCTCTCCACTTTTGGGCTGATAATATGTCAGGTCGGGTGATGAACCGGATCGAGTGCATAAAATTCAAGACATATTTAACATTTATGTATGTGAATTAGGTTGTAAGAGATCGATATCTAATGAGTTTCTCAGATAAGGAAATTATAAATAAATTAAACTAATGCATTTTGATCATAACACTGGATGTTGTTCTTGGATACTGGTTATTGGCTTGTGCTCAGAATGAGTAGTGTACATATGTTAATAGTCAATAAGTTACTTGGCGAGGGCATTGAGCGGAATGTTTGTCTATGCACTTTTTGACTTGACCTTGATTAAAACAATTATGAGATAAAGAATCATTTTGTTCACTAGAAAAGAAAATTAATTTCAAATAAAGTTTTTGTAAATTATCAATTTAGTCGTACCTTTTTAATTTGGCAAATGTAGTCCTAAATATTATTACGATTTCTCAATATAGTTCTTTTCCATTAATTGCCACCGGAAATCACCGACATAACATCTGGTCATGGCAAAACAAAGCCATTTTTGTCAATTTTTTTGAATTTTGTCTTTTTTTATCCTGAACATATATGGTGACTGTTCATCTTCTTCTCCGATGGGTCAACCTTCTTTACATTTCTCATCGATCTATGCACATTTTAGTGTGGAGTTCCTCCTTCCTCCACCAGCAATTTGAAGATCCGTAGTAGCCAACTAGTCCACATTTTCAATAAACAGTAACCTTAATCAACAGGAGGCTTTCTCAGTTACAGCAGCAGCAAGTCAAGAGTCGTTGATATCATTTCCGCATTCAGATTAGAGAAACAACTTGGGGGTGTTTTACTTTGCGCAGAAGCTCCATCCCACGGCAGTAATAAAATTCAGCCAACAATTATGCAATAGCATTTAATATTTGACTATGTTTTGGGAAAGTGGCTGGCTGAGCGGTGAGGATTGAACTCTCTCCGTACCATGCTCAAGTTCGAATCCCGTTGCCGACGGTTCCATTTGGTAGGCGATCTTCACATTCACTATAAGACCTTCTAGGCATGTGGTATGCCCTAACTTTAGTATGGAGTGACCTCCCTTCCTCCTAAACCTTTGCATACCGAAAAAAGGTGAGCCAGTTAGAACTTACGAAAAAGTACCAAAATAGCCATAATTTTTTGCATATCTTTCAATTGGATCAATTAATTTGGGTCAAAATTTGGACCAATTCCGTTTTAAACCTTTTTACATTGACACCAATTCAGTCTATCTAGCCAATTTAGACTGAAAATTGCTGACGCGAGTGGCAGCTGCCCTACATGGCACCGTCAATGCCGACGTAAATAAATTATACAAAATTTTAATATTTTTCTATGATTTTTATTTTTATTTTCCTTTTTTCCCTTACTTTTTGTTTCCATTCTCCTGCCTCTAGTGGCTGGCAAGGGCTTGCCTCGCTTGAGGAAGGGTCGGCCTTGCCAGATCAAGCGAGGCTGACCCTCGCCCAGGCCAGGGCGGACTCGTCATGCGTTTCCTGGGCGAGGGTTGGCCTTGTCCTTACCTAGGCGACACATGGTAAGAAAGTAGGGTATTGTTATCATGAAATATCATATTTGAGAAATTTTCAGTAACTGTGGTAAGAAAGTTACCCCAATGAAAACTTGAAGATACTCATCGAAGAGTAAGAATAAGGAAGGTAGCTAATTCGGAATTGAATCTGGAAGATGGGGACAACATGTGTCAAGAGATTAATATTGTGAACGGATAAAAGAATCTAAAGTGGTAAAAGAAATTGAAAATCTTGGTAAAACTATTATTGGTACGTCAAACCGAGAAAGTAATGGGTTGGTAAGTAAGAATATGGCAGATTTTTATAAGGAAACTATATTTAATGTAAGTGGTCAAAAAGAACAAAATTAGATTCTAGGAAGGTGTATAAAGAAATTTGGAACAACCATTCTCGTGTATATATGGACATTGTTACGATCTTTATTTTGGTAGCTTCTAGTAGCTACATGTGCTCTCACGATCCAAAATGCATGAGACTTTAAACAATTTTCCATTTAAGATCGGTTTATATTTTTGGTACGTGTTTAGATGCGTTAAAAGCAAAAAAAAAAAAAAAAATGTTGGAAGGCAACTTATTAAATCACAATGTGGGATGAGATTACATAATACGATAAGTGAAGCGGATTATCATAATTGAACCCAAGTTTGATGAAATTACAGCAACGAAGCAAGTTCAGAGTAACAAGACACGGGGAGGGAGGTCAGTATCAACTAGATGACGTCTTTCCTATCGCGGGTGAAAATTGTTCAAAAAGTCCTAAGCTATTGTGCGGCAGCCAATTCATGGGAGATTTATCCAAAAGTCTTAAACCTATTGCACTTTGGTCAATGCAATCCTAAAACTTTCAATTTTGTCAATTGAGTCGTAAACCTTTTCACATTTTGCCAGTTGAGTCTATTTGGTCAATTTTTACCGGAATTCGCTGACATGAGCACCGTTTGTTCTATGTGGCACGACCAGCACTAAGGTGGATAGTTTTGAATAAAATCTTAATATTTTTGAGTTTCTTTAGCAAAAGGAAGAAGAAAGGGAAAAAAGAGCAAAAAAATAAAAATAAAAAAATCAGAAAAATAAATATATATTAGAAATTGTCCACGTCAGTGTTGACCAAGCCATGTAAGACGGCCATCATCAAAATCAGCATTCCCAGCCAAAGTTGGTCACATAGACTCAATTGACAATGTGTGAAATGGCTTATGAATAATTTGGCACAATTGAAAGGTTTATAACTTAATTGGCAAAAGTGCAATAAGTTTAGGACTTTTTGAATAACTTTACTGTTAATTCAATCATAGACCTTTTAATTGTGCCAATTTATTCATAAAAATTTTGACGATTTTTCAATTTTGTCCTTCCAACCAATCTTAGCTGTCCTACATAGGCACAACCAGACCAATGTTCACAATTTTTGCAATTTCTTTTTTTGAGTTTTTGATTTTTTATTAATTTTTTATTGACTCATTTTCTTTAATTTTTTTTTCTTTTTCTTATTTTCCTCTGCCGATCAATGTTGCCAAATAGCCAGAACGCCTTGCCCTTGCCTCGCTAGATTATGGTGAGGGTGTCATGGCCCTCGTCCAGACCTCTGTTGGCTACTATGAGAGCAAGGGATTGATGATACTTGCTCAAGGCTAGCATGGGTCATTAGCCCTCGTCTGGTGGCCAGCGGAGGTTGTCAAGCCTCAATTAGTGGTTGCCGACACTTAATAGTGGAAAAGAAAATAAAAAAAAATTGTAAAAATTGAATAAAATTTATGAAAATTGTATACTTCAATGCTAGCCATACCACGTAGGACGACTAATGACCATGTCAGTCATTTCCTGTCAAAATTGATTAAGGACTACATTGACAAGTTCAGAAATAAATTAGTAAAATTGAAATATTTGGAGTGGAGTTAGCTGTTGTAGAATATGTTTAGGATTTTCGGGACAATGATGTATATGTACTATGTAGTGGGTCAAGTGCAAAAAAACTATCTATCTACGCGTGGATCGTTTAAATATGTTATCTGAAGTGTGTTTTTGGACAATGATTCCCACTAGGCCAGCAGGGCCTTTTTTGTGGTCCGGCGATGGTGGAGCGGCCCCAGGCCCTCGTTTGTTTCTTTCCTTTTTTTTTTCTTTTCTTTTGTTCTTATTCTGAAATTTAGTTTTTTATTTTAATTTAATAACTTTTGGGTTAAATATAATAAGACTTGGACCAAAATGACTTCATTTTAATCTTAAGTTTCATTATTTTAGTCATGTCAATGCCACATAGGAGAGAGAAAATAATAAAAACGTCACGTTAATATTTTCCATTAGACATATGGAATGGAGTAAGAGATATACTTGATTACACAAGTTTGATAATTTTTAAGACTTGATTGCATTTTTTTTAAAAAAATTATGACTTAATTGTACTTTCAGTGTACTTATCCAAAAATTAAATTACAAAATAAACTAAATTTAAAAGGAAAAAAATGCAAATAAAATAAAATAAATAAATAATAGGTGAGTACAGGCCATTGCGCAACCGCCAAAACGTATGAAAATCTAGTAAAATCCCAAATTTAATTTTGCTATAAAATTTTAGTAGACTTGTCATAAGTTTACCGGATTAAGATTTTTTGTGACACCAAACTTAGTTTGGAAATATGGGCATGGGTGCACTAGATAGTAATTTTTGTGTGGTATTAACCCATAAAAATATATACTTCTTAGATAATGGATTAGCTAACTCTATTCAACAGATCCAAATAGTCTCTTTAATAATAATTGCAATTTTCGGTTTTTCGAAACATGAAATTTTTTATGAATGCAACCAAACCGCTAGTAAGTTTTCATAATAGGAATATTGATCATATGAACCGAACGCAACCGTAGAAATTTTTAGTTCTTGAAATTTATGTCGTCTATCTTTGATCCACTATGTTCCAATAAATAAATAAATAAAGTTTCCGTGTGATAATTATGAGACTTCTACATTCAGCAAAATGCAATCGAGGCCATGCCTCCAACATATGTCTAGGGTGTCCTATGGTTTGCTTTCCTTTCCTGCTTTTTGGGTTTTCTTCAATATCCCCGACAAAAGACGGCAATGTAATTGTAATGGATTATTGAGAATGCTCGCAAAAATTGATTGCAGAAATCTTAAATTAACAGTGATATCTCAAGATTGAAAAAGCACAAATGTTCTGCAACGAACAAAAAGCGTATGAGCTCAGATTATGCATTTTCGAGTAAGCCATTTATTCAAATTTAACGATTTAATATTTAAGATTCCAATATGTACAACTTAGCGATATTAGTAGTTCCGTAAAGAATAGAAAGCGCATCATCTCCGATTTTCCATTTTCGAGTGAGCCGTTCATTTAGATTTAACGGCTTCATGAATGAATGCATCCATCACTAAAGCGATCGACCAAAGAGAAAAACCATGAATTTTAAATGCTTGCTTCCACGCAAGAAATGCGTCGTACACAACTCGCCTAGTGGAAGTTCCTCTTGATGCATCACAATTAGGTAAAAGCGCGCCAAAAGTTGCAAGCTCGCCAAATACGAAATATTACTAGGATTCCAATGGTAAACCTAATCCATCGACATGACTTTCCTTAACCATGTGGACAAAACCCATATAAATTTTGCTAAGGTCTCAATGAAAAAGCATCGCATTTTCTTGGTTCCTTCTCTTCATCTCGGAGATCTGCTCGTTCTTTCACTCTGAGGAAACTCAAAGGTGTGGCTTCTCTTTGAATTTGGGGGCTTTGTGTTTATGTGATATTCCTTATTCGAGGGAAAAGAAAGAGCTTTTGGGTTTTCGTTTTGTGCAGAAATGAAGAGAACGCGATATGGTGTTCGCCCTTCACGTGGAGAACGGTGAATTCATTTTTATATTCAAAATAATTTTTGCCAGTCCTGTTGTTTAGTGCTGTTTTCATCTATAAATTTTCTGCACGTTCTAGTTTCAGCTTCCATGGAATAAAAATTTAATTTTTTAATCTCACCATTCATAAGAAAGTAGAGCATAAGAAAGAACGTGAATAAGCTTAAGGTAAGACGGATTATAAGTTTGTCATTTAAGTCATTCAAAATGTTTATAGATCTAATAGGATTTGAACCGACACTAAAGGTTGCGTTATTTTGAATCTGACCCTTCATTATTTTTTCTGGATATGAAGCTATGGACGATCCCAAGGAAGAAGGGAGGGAGACGCCGGAGGTAAAGCGGGTCGAAGACCAACAATGAAGGACGCTTTGTCATACGTCCGGGAAGTGAAGGGCGTGTTCAGAGATCAACAGGGAAAATACGACACGTTCCTAGAGATAATGAAAGATTTCAACACTGGAAGGTACAATCGTGTAAACCTTGCGGCGACAAACAGGACTATCAATGATTTTAACTTCTTTTCTTTGGTGCCTCGCAGAATCGATAGAGCAACAGTCGTTGCAAGAGCAAAGGAATTATTCCAAGGGCATAAGAGATTGATTCATGGGTTCAATACTTTCTTGCCGGAGGGATGCAAAATAGCACTGCACAAACCGCCAATAAGGAAGAAGCCTGTCAGTTACGCAGAAGGCATTGGTTTCATCCACAAGATCAAGGTACGGCTCAACTTTTGTCTTCCGGGGCGGAAGGCAAATACCGAGTTGACGCGATATATTCATTTCATGTCTTGTGTGGACACAGGAACGTTTTCGGGATGAGGAACATGTTTATGAATCATTCGAGAACATTCTCAATTTGTACCTGCGCGGGAAGGAAATCAACGCGGTTTACACTGAGGTAAATGCTATTAGATTTTTTCGACTACAAGATTTTCCATCTTGATGTAAATGGTGTAGGGTCGTCATTTGATTCGTGACGTCTGTAGGTTGCCGGCCTTTTTGCTGGCCATCCGGACTTACTCGAGGTATTCAAGAGATTGTTGCCAGATGACTTTGAGCATCAGAACGAGCTCAGCGCTACCACCACCACACCGACCTCGCGCAGATTGTAAATGGTAAGGTGGCCATTTTCGCCTCCCATCTCTTTCGGCTAGATCTCTCGTTGCACGGAATAATTTTTCCTTTCTCTCGTCTTTGCTTTGGACTGTTGTCGAGATAGGATGGTCGATTCTCAAGCTGAGGATGAAGTTATACAAAGATTGCGCCAATTTGGACCACGATGAGGACATGATGAAAAAGGCGCACAAGACAGGAATGCAAATGGATCTAATATGAGTTGAGGATCACAACATAGGTGTTGTGAAACAGGACACCTTGATCGGTGTCGCAGCGGAATCGGATCGATGAGCGTTTGCAAAGTCGACAGAGAGATAAAAGAAATAATAACAAATGACACGAGATTTACGTGGTTCGGTCCGAATGTCGGAACCTACGTCCACGGGGAGAGCAGCACAGAATCCACTATAGAAAGCGATACAACGAGATCAATCACTCGAGCACTCAAACACACTCTTGGTGTTTCCCAAACCCCAATTACACCTCAAACTCACACAGTGTTTAGCCCCTCACAATTCCTAGTGAAACCTCACTCAAGGAATTATACAAATTCTACTCACAAGAATTTATCTGGCAAAAACACTCAGGTGTAATTACGACAAGCAAAACCCTCACGAGAAGAACTCTCTCTTCTCTCGGCCACCGAACGACTTGGTTTCGGTGCACTTCTTCAATTGCATCTTCTTCTCCTTATATAGCCATATGGAAGGAGGAAGCATGCCAAATTGTGCCCAACTTATGCCTAATTTCCAAGTCAAAAGAAAGAGGTGCCAAACTTGCCAAACTCTTGTCTTTCATACTTGCCAAACCTGCCAAACTCTTAACTCCCGAGTCAATGCCAATGTGCCTAACTCCCGAGTTTCATTCGGGACTCAAATTCGAGACATGTTTTTAACAATCTCCACCTTGGCTCGACATTTGAGCCAAGTCACAATCGCTTCAATGAATTCGCCTGCTACTCTCCCACAGCCCTCTTGGGCTCAATCTGCACAAAGATATTTCAAGTTCAAGCCACGCTTGAACTTTGCCATAATCATAGGCCTCAGGACATCAGCTCCACCTGTACAGTTAGCTACTCCATAAGGATTTTCTAACATAACTTTCTGTATCACAGATAAAGCAAAATCATTATTGTATCCATATCTGACAGAAAGTCCAACATGCTCCTTATCAAATTCAGTAGCTATAGTAATCGTTGGCTTTGCCGGCTCCACCTTAATCCAAATATCATATGTGTCGATTACTTCGCTAGTATCCGCTACCTCAGGAGTTTCTGGTTGCAACTCCACCTCAAGCTGAACACCGTCCAGATCCGTATAAACACTGCCACAAACACTCCTAGCTAGAAGTACTGGAGACTCGTCAAAGGTAACTTCTCTGCTGCAAACAGGTGAATCTATATTCGGGCACCACAACTGATCGCCACACTCACCTTGTGCATAACCATGGAATATGCACCTTGCCTCCACATCGAGCTTACCATCACTTACTCGATAATAACACGGGCAACTAAACATTCTAAAATTAGAATCATCAGCAACATTACCTGACCATACTTCTTTGGGAGTCTGATATCCAATCACAGTCGATGGGGATCTATTCACCAGGTAGCTCGCCATACTAAGCGCATCCGCTGGAATTTTCCCAGCCATACCAGCACTAGAGATCTTTTCACGGGCCGTCTCTAGTAACTCTCTGCTCATCAATTCTGCAACCTGCTGTGGTTTACTAGCACTAGTGCGATGTTTCACTATGCCCTTTTCCATGCAGAATTTATTTACCAGCTTCGAGCAGGACTCCATGCCACTGTCAGTTCGCACATGCTTGATCAACTTACCAGTCTCCATTCCGATCAAAGCTCTCGACTGCGTATTCCTGACAACAGCATCAAACATGTGCTTTCGCACAAACACCCAAGCCTTCCTCGAGTAGCCGTTAGACTCTCGAACAGATGTCGACGTCTCATGAGCAAAATTTATCAATGTCTTACCTTGAAGTTCATACAGGCCACCATGTTTGATTCCCTTCATTATCACCAGAGCACCTCGAACAATTTTTAGGACTCCACCTTGTGAGGAATACCTGCATCCAGCTGAATCTAGAGCACCCAAGGAAATTAAGTTCTTTTTCAATTCTGGAACATGTCTTACCCCAGTCAATGTCCTCACAATACCATCATGCATTCTGATTTTAATATCACCAACACCCACAACATCGCATTCAGCGTTGTTTCCCAACTGCACTTTACTACTATCCATGCATTGATAAGAAGTAAACCAGTTCCTGTTTGGTGTAGCATGAAAAGAACAACCAGAATCCATAATCCAACCGTCAAATGACGAATTCTCAGTGATAGACAAGACACAATCGACATCATCAGAATTTTCAGCTACAACTGCAACATCATCTGCAGATTCAACTCCAATTTCCTTAGCTCTTTCATTTGTCAACTTAAAACAATTTCTTCTAAGATGCCCTCTCTTGCCACAATTCCAACAGACATCACCGCCAGTCCTAGACTGACTGCATCTATTCATGTTCATACTACTTCTGCTAACACGTGTACTAGCTCTTCCTCTTTCACCTACTAAAGCAGTAGATACAGATTCGCCAGATTCTCTTCTACGAATATCCTCACTCAGAATTAAATCTCGAATCCCATCAAACGTCAAACTAGTTGACCCAGAAGAATTGCTAACAGCAGTAACAGTAGTATTCCAACTATCAGGCAATGAAGATAATAGAATCAAAGCACGTACCTCATCTTCAAAGTCAATCTCAACTGAACTCAATTGACTAACTATCACATTGAATTCATTGATATGATTAGCAACAGATGTACCTTCGCTCATCTTCAAGTTAAACAGACGTCGCATCAAATAGACCTTGTTGATCGCAGAGGGCTTTCATCAAACCCGCAGTGGTTTGCTCCTTGACAATATTAAATGCGACGTTACGAGCCAACGTCAGCCGAATAACACCCATCGCTTGTCTATCCAGCAATTCCCAATCGGGTTGCTTCATCGTTTCTGGCTTTTGCCCAGACAGGGGCTCATGCAGCTTCATCTTATATAAGTAGTCTTCTATCTGCATCTTCCAGAAACCAAAGTCCTTCCCCTCAAATCTGTCGATTTTCACTTTAGCTTCTGTCGCCATCGATTTGCTTCAACTCAAGCAAGCCTAGCTCTGATACCAATTGTTGTGAAACAGGACACCTTGATCGGTGTCGCAGCGGAATCGGATCGATGAGCGTTTGCAAAGTCGACAGAGAGATAAAAGAAATAATAACAAATGACACGAGATTTACGTGGTTCGGTCCGAATGTCGGAACCTACGTCCACGGGGAGAGCAGCACAGAATCCACTATAGAAAGCGATACAACGAGATCAATCACTCGAGCACTCAAACACACTCTTGGTGTTTCCCAAACCCCAATTACACCTCAAACTCACACAGTGTTTAGCCCCTCACAATTCCTAGTGAAACCTCACTCAAGGAATTATACAAATTCTACTCACAAGAATTTATCTGGCAAAAACACTCAGGTGTAATTACGACAAGCAAAACCCTCACGAGAAGAACTCTCTCTTCTCTCGGCCACCGAACGACTTGGTTTCGGTGCACTTCTTCAATTGCATCTTCTTCTCCTTATATAGCCATATGGAAGGAGGAAGCATGCCAAATTGTGCCCAACTTATGCCTAATTTCCAAGTCAAAAGAAAGAGGTGCCAAACTTGCCAAACTCTTGTCTTTCATACTTGCCAAACCTGCCAAACTCTTAACTCCCGAGTCAATGCCAACTTGTGCCTAACTCCCGAGTCAATGCCAATGTGCCTAACTCCCGAGTTTCATTCGGGACTCAAATTCGAGACATGTTTTTAACAATAGGGATGCATTTTATGGAAGAAGATTTCATCAATATCTTCGCTTTTTCCTGTTTTATTTTTGCTTCTTGATTTATGGATCTGAATTAGTTTGTAGGAGATCTTCATGTAATGGATTTTTGGGATACGGAAATAAAGAAGAAATGAACTACTGTATTCTCATTACTCTCGATGTTATTCTTCGATATTGGTTATTTGCTTGTGTTAAGGAGTAATGTACTTATGTTGATAGTCAACAAGTTACATGGCGTGTGCATTGAGCGGAATGTTTGTCTATGCACTTCTGACTTGACGTTGACAAAAGAAAAATATAAGATTAAGAAATGTTATTTTAGTCATTCCTTTCCAATTTGTCAAGTGTAATTCTAAACATTATTATGGTCTTTAAATGTAGTTCTTTCCGCCTAATTGCCACCGAAACTAACTGACATCACGTCCAGTCATAATCGGTCATCTTACATGACATGGCTAACGATATAATGTTAGGCATACCACGCACTGATGATGTCTTTATTATGTTTTACAAAAGTGAGTTCGCTCAGCAGATAAGGTTTGAACTCTCCACACGCCATGCCCAAGTTTAAATCTTGTTGCCAACAGTTTCATGTGATAAGCAATCTGTTCATCCACGGCAAGACCTTCTAGGCCTATGGTATGCCATAGCCTTAGCATGAAGTAACTTCCTCTTCTCCTAAATTTTTTCATAGCGGGGGAAAAAATAGTGAGCCGATTAGAACAATCAGAAGCAGCACATATTTTCCCCAGCTATACGTTGTATCTCAAAGAAAACTTGTACTCATTTTTATCTCCGTGTTGTCAAGAAACTATTAACAAATTGAAGGACGAAAAACCATTTTAAATACAAGAAACAGGAATTTGTTTATTAACACGAAGTTTTCCTTCAATAATCCAACACCGGCAATAAAAGATAGTCTAGTTAAAAAATATAATACCATTAAAAATCTCAAACTGATACACGCTTATTCTAATTGATTCCAAACTAATTTTTGTATAAAAAAAATCCCCAAACTTATATACCCGTACATATCCACTCTTCGTTAGCTTTTGGGTAACATCCTTGTTAAATTGTTGATGTAAGAAACACACATGGCAAACAACTTGGATGATCGGTGTGCGAATTGGACATAAATGGTCTCCCCAAATGAATCCTTTGAGAGAGAGGATGAAATAATTTTTTTTAATTCCATTTACTATAGAAGTTCCCAAGGAATTCATTAAAGGGGTCATTTTGGAGAAGCCAAATCTTTAAAAAATATTAATTGATATCTTTGCAATAAGAGTTCCCTCATGTTTAGGAATATGCTAAAATCCCTAATTTTGTTCCAATTTTTCCATAAGGTTTGGGTTAATTTGTGACTAGTTTAAGATTTCTTGTAACACAAGAAAATAAGTTTAAGGTAAATGGGACACAATTGTACTAAATTGGAATGTTAAACTAATAGTTTTTCTTGTTCTTTTTTTCCTTGTTTTTTTCTTATATGGGCTTTACTTCTTCTTTTTTTGCTATGGGGAACAAAAAAAAATTATAAATTCAGAATATTATTAAAAATGTCCACGTTAGTGCCAGTTATGCCACTTAGGATGGTTCGCATCCTCGTCAGCAGTTTCTGGCCAAAAAGTGGATGGATGGACTCAATTGGTACCATTGCAAAAAGAATTATGATTGAATTCGTCTAATTAAAAGGTTATTAAATTGATACCAATGCAATAAATTTAGAACTTTTGAGGTAATTTTGCTGGAAGCAAACTCAAGGTCTTGCTCTTCTTCTCCTGAAGGGTTTTGAAATAGAGTATGGTAACAACTTAGATTTTTTTCCATATGTGATTACCTCCCAAATTAGAGATATTTTCCACGTGATAATTGTGAGACTTCCACATTTAGCAAAATGCACTTTGAATTGAGACCGAGTTTCCATATATATCTCTGGAAATCTGCCTTGGGCGTCCTACAGCTGGCTTTCCTTTGCTGCGCTTTGGTTTCTTTCTTCACTGTCCTTGAGAAAAGAGTAATGTAATCGTTGAGATTTTCCCAAAAATTGATGTAGCGAACAGCTGAAAAAGGGATGCTGAATGAAGCTCAAAGGATCTTACATGTAGAAACGAGTAATATTTCGTTTTCAAATGATTAAAAATTAATCACGTGTGGTAAAATTTAAAAGCAAAACACCTCCGACATTATATGTTTTGTAAAATAATAAAAGGCACGTCACATTCTACTATTCATTTTCGAGTAAGCCGTTTATTTAAATTTGAAGGTTTCCAAATTTAAGATTCTACTATGCAAACGTTAACGATATTTGATGTTTCGTGAATAACAAAACACACACCGCCTCCAATTTTCCATTTTTGAGTGAGCTATTTAGTTGAATTTAACGGTTTCGTCCGTCAAAACGATCAAATTAACAAGAATAGCCACGATTCTTAAATGTTGGCTCCCATGTAACAAATGCGTCGTGCACAACCCATCCGGTGGCAATTTCTCTCTATGCGTTGTGATTAGGTAAAATGCGCGCCAAAAGTTGCAGGCTAGCCAAATATGAAATATGACTAGGTATCCAATGGTAAACCTAATCCAAGCACATGACTTTCCTTAACCAAGTTGACAAAACCCCTATAAATTGTGCTATGGTCTCATTGAAAAGCATCACATTTTCTTGGTTCCTTCTCTTCATCTCAGAGGTCTGCTCATTCTTTCACTGTGAGAAAGGTCAAGGTGTGGTTTCTATTTGAATTTAGGGGATTTTGTGTTTAAGTGCTATTCTTTGCTTGAGAAACAAGAAAGAGCTTTTCGGGTTTCGTTTCGTGCAGGTATGGTGAGAACAGGAGATGCTGTTCAACCTCCACGTGGAGGACAGTGAGTTTATTTTATCTTCAACATCATTCTTGCCAGTCCTGTTGTATAGTGCTGAAAAAGTTCAGCTTTTTTCCCCGTCGTGGGTTCGTTTTTGTGTGAGAGTGCTCTCAAAGATGTCATTTTGAATTTGATATTTCGTTCTTTTTTCTGGTTCTGAAGCTATGGACAACCCCAAGGAGGAATGGAGGGAGACGCCGGAGGTAGAGCGTCCAGGATACTAACAGTTGATGACGCTATGTCATATCTCGGGGAATTGAGGGGCGCGTTCCGAGATCAACCGGAAAAGTACAATAAGTTCCAGGAACTTATGATAGATTTCAAGACACAAAGGTTACAATCATGAACCTTGTGGGAACTATACAATCATCATTGATCTGTACTTCTTCTTATTCAGTCCATTCTTTGGTATCTCGCAGAATCGATACAGGAAGAGTCATGGCAAGAGCAAAGGAACTACTCACAGGATATGACAGATTGATTCACGGGTTCAATACTTTCTTGCCCGAGGGATACCGAATAGCGCCTGACGGACCTAGGAACCTTGTCAGTTTCGAAGAAGCCATCGATTTCGTCCTCAAGGTCAAGGTATGGTACCATTTTGTCTTTTGGGGCTGAGCACAAATACTTCACTGATAGTAAATTCATCTTCATATCCTGCGTGGGCACAGGAATGTTTCCGGAGCGAGGAAAATGTTTATCTATCGTTTGTGGACGCTGTTACTAGTTACCGGCGCGGGATCAACCCAATTAGGGCTGTCTACAATGAGGTAAATGCAGTTCCACGTGCTTGCTTGTGCGCCCATGATCTCTTGTTACGATGTCGAAGTTTCCCAATCTTAATGTAATTAGGCATGCTATGTGGGATAAAAAAATCTGATCTCTAATTCGTCCGTAGGTTGCTGGCCTATTTGCCGGCCATCCAGACTTGATTGAGGAATTCAAGAGATTCTTACCTGAAAGCTTTCAGGAAGAGGAAGAGCTCAGCTGTATCACCACGCTGACCTCGGACAGCTCGTAAATCGAATGGTAACCTGTTTTTTGAGCAGTCTTTCAATTAGTTGTACTGCTGTGCTGAATGATCTTTCTTTTCTCTCTGTCTTTGTTTAGGACAGAACCCACCGAGATCGGATTGCCAATCCTCAAGCTGAGGATGAAGTTACCTTAGATCGCCCCGATCTGGACAGCAAAAAAAATAATGAAGGTGAAGGAGGACGAGAAGAAGGGTCTATCGAAGATTTCAGCAATTTGCAGTTCTTGCTGGAATAGTTTTCCTTGTTGCTTTATGGGTCTACAAAGGGAATTAGTTTCCTATGGGTTTGTAAGAGATCAGCTCTCTCATTTCATGTAATCCATTTCTGGGACAAGGTAATAAAACGAACTTATTTTCTTCACTCTTGACCTAGATGAGCAATGTGTATGATCCTAGTCCATTGATCACTTTTGGCGTGAGCCTTGAGCAGAATATTTGTCTATTCCCTCTTGTCTACTCTTGTTGAGCCTTTTTTTCCCTTCACTTTTCGACTTTTCTTCGTGTCGTCTAGAATACCGATCTGCTTTTGTCTTTCGGAATAATATCGATCGCCGATAACTGTCTTTTTTGGTAATCCATATGCATTCGGACAGATTTTCCAATCCAACAATTAAGCTGAAACTCAAAAGATCAAATCTTGATCTATTGTATAAACTAATCTTTAGTGCTTAGATATATTCTTGTCCGTACAAATAGCATGTCACGCCCCGCGTTCCCCACGAGCACACGACATCCACCACAGGCCAATAAGAAAAATTCCTAGGAACAACACACGGCCTAAAAGTGTAATGAAACACGCATACGGAAGGCAAATAACAACCCTGACAATATAAAAGAAACATAGGGGACACGAAACAACATAGAAGCACACACATAATTATACATAATGTCAACATCTAGAAACAACTGACTGAAGGGGAAAAGACATAAGGAAATCGCACACCAAGATGGGATAAGGAACTAAGGCTAACATCAAAAGGGCTACTCCTTCGCCTTATCAAAACCTAACTTCAAAATTGTTCCTACCCCAAAATATCTAAACCACTGCAACCAAACTACCCTAAGGAGCTGCTCGTCCCATCACTAGCTTCAGCCTTGTCTTCCTCGGGTTCGTAGTCAGAAAATGTCTCTGAAGGCACCTCTTCGGTGTCCTCTTCAGTGTGCTCCTATGTGTCTTCTATCTCGTCGGCAGAGATCACGATGTAATCCAGGTACTCTTCGGTGGTAGGAGACTTTGACTGCTCGGGGGTATTCCTCGAACCTACCACAGACGCTTCAATCTCTACTTCAACCTCAGGACGGGACGGATGGCACCAACTGGGTACTACCCCTAGAGGAACGTCAGCAGGCTGTAGAGGACCCATCATACTATTGTCCCCCACGCGACGGAACCAAGCTTCAAAGCAATGAGGCTGCAAGTCTTCTTTTCCTTCATCCACCCACACGGTCGTGCGCTTCCTAACATAAGTAATCCCCTTGCGGTCGAGAAACTCGTCAAAATAGGCGGTCATTTCTTTAGGATCGCCTAGTCGAATCGGCAACATGATTATGGCTTGGGGTCTGAAATACACGTCCCACTACGGGGTAAGATTTACATCTCGACAAGTGAAACATAAACCTAAACTGGACCACTAGTCCCCCCATATCACACAGTGATGCAAAGATGCAGAAATTCATCAAACATTGGCACATGGCAACTGAATAACAATTCTCGCAAAGTACTTGGCATGAGGAATCACAATCGAGCACATCACAAGCAATGAGACCCAAGCTTTACGCACTAGCATAACATAAACTCACAACTCCAAATTCATCACAGTGATATCACAATAACTCATCGCCAAGGCATATAAGCCACGATATATATATCAAGGGCACTCTGGCCAAATCATTTGCATCAGGGCACTATAGCTATGCAATATCTGGGGCACTATAGCTAGTACATTTGCATTATGGCATAATAGCCATGCATTATCTAGGGCACTATAGCCAATTCGATCTCTGGGGCACTATAGCCAATTAAATCACATAGGCACTGTAGCCAAATCATATCACATAGGCATTCTAGCCATTTAAATCACATATTATCAATCAGTAATTGGTCGTCACACGACCACACTATACATTCCAATCATCCAGTAGCATCCTAGGGTTCGGGTAAGGGTTTAGGAAACACTTACCCTTAATCGAATAGCGAAATCCAACCCAATTGATCCTTCTCAACTCAGCAAGTCCACGGCCAACAAGGGATCACACACCGTCCTAGGAAATTTCACCAATTCCGGATCAAAACTCAATCGACTCCCAATTCCATTACATCAGTACCTCAATAACCAATCAATTACCAACCTAAGGTGCCTTAATGATCATTTAAAGACACGACGATAACTCCACGAAGTCTCAAGATATTTGGTTCCAACAGCCACAACCCAAGGCAGAGTCGGTTCTGCCTCATTCCGCACAAGTCAATCCATCATTCAATGTTACCAATTTATCACGAATTTAACATGCTAACACCTCAATCTATGTGCTTAGGAAGCTTACCAAGAGTTTCGTCGCGAAATAACACCACAAAGCCATCAAACAGCTCGGTTTCCCCACGGCGGTCAGGCGATCAGAATCTGCTCGGTCAAAACCACTTCGAATCAGCCATGAAAACACCTAAAATCTCAAATGAACTCACAACCACTGCTCGGTAAACTTAAGTATTATGTGTTAAGAAGCTCTTGCCGCAAGTTTGAAGCTTAAAGAAGTCTCCAAGAGGGTGAACGAAAGCTTCACCTCAACTCTATCAGAATCTGTCCACCTTTTTGTTCGGGGTTGGCCGGGAAAAACTACACCACCAAATGATGAACTACCACTTGAAATGTGTAGAGGAGAGGCTAAGGTTGCTGTTGGTGGTCGGCGCACGGCGAGACGATCGCCGGAGGTGGCAGTCGTGAGCAGCGAACGGACGGCAGCAAGCTGGTCGAACTGGGCAGAATCGGCTGAGAGGCAATGGAAGAGGAAAAGAAGAAAAATGGAGGGGAAGGAGAAGGTGGTCGACGGCAGAAGAAGGAGGGAAAGAGAGAGGGCTTCCACGCCAATAATTTGAGTGAACAAGTGATGGGATTGGTTGGTGGGGCAATTAAAGCTTAATCTTTCAAAGGATGACACTTGTCACCTATCATATAAATATCATCACATGCATTTGACTCTCTTTGACCACTAATCCCTCTTATTTTCGGCAGTCCAAAGAAGTCCAAATGACTATTTTATCCTTCTATCTTCCTAAGGCAATGGCAATTGGTCGAGGGGCAAAATGGTAATTTTGCACTTTCCATCCGAAACTTCACTTTTCCAACTTTAAATCACCATCGGCGGGGCGACGTTAAATTCTTTTCTAATGTTGGAATTCTTCATTTCCATTTTCCAATTCCGAGCTTCCATTTCGTGATCGATCTCTCGTCAATCGTATCTTCAGCTTATCTCGAACTAACGGGTGGCTTTTGGAGACATTGCGCGTATCGACTCTATGATTCTCATCACACTTAGGACAACTCAGGTTACAACGTCTTTGGTTGTCATGTAATTGCGAGGGTTCATTGCTAGTTCCGATGGTCTCGATCCTCATAGTTCGATTTAGGAAAATTTTACAAATTATACATTGGTTAAGCGGCATCACCCGCGCTCCAATCGTATAACGCTAGTAACGGATTCCTTAATCGTTATTTGATTGGCCTTTATTGGTTCTAAATGTTCCATCGACAATCCTTATGGTTAAAGTTTCATTTCTTTTTTCAAGTTTCCTAGGCCACGTACCTTGTCATGCGTTGGCCTTTCCCTTTTGGTCAGTCTACTTAGGATTGATCAGATCCGAGCGAAATAAAACTGAAATACATTGATAGATTCTTCTCATTCAATAGTCTCAAAATGGCAGGAAATTCAAAATGTCACATAGCAAACCCCCCTAATCCCATCAGCTATTTGTGCCTCACATAAGTTGAAAAGAGAAGTGGCCAGATCAGCCAGTAAACTTGTACCCACCATCATAAAGTTTCTACACCGCAGTCAGGTCGTATTAATTATCAGCTTAATACAAGATAAGTTTACAGGTAGATTAGTGTGTTTTATTATAGATTTTCTTTTGTTAAGCAATTTAATCATGCAATCAAACTAATCTAGCATGAATATCCTAAACATGGTACTAATGATGTGCGAAATGACATGGAAAAACAAAATGCGACATAGACATATAAATATTGGACATGCGAATGCGATAACGTGCATGCAAAATGTGACAATGCAATGCATGTAATTTTTGAAAAAAAAAAAATCAATGATGCATGAATGCAATTTTCGAAGATATGATGAGATAATGAGCAGATTCTTTTTTTATCTTTTCTTTTAAATTTTCGACAATGAGGAAAAATATGACTTAAAGATATGCTAGGGAATTTCGAAAAAAAAAATGGAATGCAATGGATGATACTCGAAAATATGATATGCAAGATATGCAATAGATAATGCAAAAATAAAGATAAGATATGCATGATATTAAAGATATGCTATCCTAAATTACATGAGATATGCAAGATGACCAGATATGCATTGAATGTGATTTTCGGTCTTTCTTTTTTTGAAATTTTTGGCCCACCATGGAGATATCTTTGAAAATTTTGTTATCTTGACTTTAAATGCTTAAATTTTGGGTCGCGCTTTTTCCACTCCCAATTTGGCTTAAACACTCCCTTTCATAATATACTGACCATATTACCCCTTGCTTTTTCCTCCTTTAGAATTATATATCAGCAAAGACTCAAATGTGGGGCCCATTTATGTTCTATTTTATTTGTTTCTTATTTTTCATCCACTTCCCTTTTTTGTGGTTTTGTTTATTATGGACTCCCGACTCTGAGGATGACGCCGCCTCCCCTAATCTGAGGATGAACGACAAGAAAAAAATCAACCAATGTGGTAAAATAATTGTATCAACTCCAAACATATTATTTTTGAATTATTCAATAATTACTAGAGATGAGAAGTCGTATTTTTAACGTGTACGAGACTATTTCTAGAATGATTCTGTTGATATAGTCTTTGATGTTTTCGTGATCTGGTTGTTTTTTTTTTTTATCTAGATGAGTAATCTCAAAGAGCTGTTAATTCTGGTAAATTCGAGCAATGAGATATTCGACTGAATTCATAAACATTCGTAGCAAAAGTGACTTCTCATTCGCATTCTAAAAATCACGAATGGATTTCTCATATCACTCCAACCGAGTAATTATGGAAGTCATCGAAGGCGTTCCGCTTGAAACCTATTCGTTGGTGTGCATAGAGATCTCATATGAGGAAGATAAAGAAATCTGCGATACACTTCAATGCAAGTGAGAACAAGAAAAAGGAAAGTGGAAGAAAAAAAGAAAAGAAAAAATAAAATGGGTCCCACATCGAAGGGTAACATGGTCAATACATTGTGAAATGGAGTGTTTAAGCCATGCAAGGAGTGGAAATAGCGCCGCCCTAAATTTTTATGAGATAAGGTTTATAGGAAACCCTATCTTCCTAAAAATTTCAATTAGATAGGGTTTCTAAGAAACCATATCTTACTAAAGTTTTTAGGAATTTTCAAAATATAGCAATCCAAGTCAAAAAAACATATCCGTCCACATAGATAAGGAAACCCAATCGAGACCATATCCCTTCTTTAATTATTCGAAAAAATAGAGTATCCAGATTTAGCTTTCCGAAAATTGCGAATCAAACCTAAGTGGCGATAGGTCAGATTGGCTAAATCCAAAATTTCTTGACAAAGATTAGGTTTCGACGATTTAGATCGAAAAGATTATGCCTTGAATTTTCTGAAAAAAAAATCTGGTTCTCGTTTCGATAACGGCATCGAAGAAACATGCAAAACGGCTTTACTTTGGACAAAAACCGCATGTCAATAATGCAAAAAAAAAAAAAAAAAAAAAGCTAGCCAAACAGCAGCAGAATCGCAGGAATATCGCCCTGAAAACGTGCATGGATTAACCTACAAGTGTATACAACGTTACCTTAATCCGTAGAGCCAAACAAGGTCAATTTGATGCCGAAACTTCAACTTGGACCGATCGGCTATGGATCACGTGCGCCTACGATGGTACAGTCAACACCAATTTGACGCTCGATAGAACAAAATTGCAGCAGCAAAATTAAGCTTTGATTGGCACAAAACGGCAAGGGAATCCCCCAAAACAACCTGCATTGAACCCACAACAAAAGTTCCCAAAATCTGCACTTAGAGGTTAGTTTAAGCGTCCAAAAAACAGGGCTGATTTGGACCTCAAACAATAGCTAATTTTGGCACCAAAGCAGCAGCAAATGTGGCACAAAAATAGGATGTTCAACAACAAAACCAAACCCAATAAAGCACCGATCTTGAACAGCAGCTTATCGGCACAAGCAGCAGTCTTCATCATGTGGATGCTCGAACCAGAATTTTTACTTTTTTCCACGTTCCTTTTGTTCTCTTCCTTTTTTTGGAGCTTTCTTCTTAGAATTGTGTAGCTCTGACCTTCTCCGATTTCAATCTTCAATTTTGACCACCAACCTTCAACTTGAGAGGAATCGGTTCACTGATAGTGCAACGAATTGTGAAAGGATTGGTGTTGTCGACAATGTCGAGGACTCACCGTCGAGAAGGATTCCTCAGTCTTCCCTTTCTATTTTCTTTTCTTGTTCTCACTCGATTGCTATGTGTAAGAGCAGAAACTTTTTGCCGACCTCCAGCGAATTTTTGTCCTCCCTGGTCGTGTGAATAATGAAGCGGCCTCCTCCCCTCAATGCCGTATAAGAATTTTTGGTGGCCTCCTCTATGTGCCGTATCTTCAATTGAATTGGCCCTCCTTTTTCTCTCGAAAATTTTCTGAATTGTGCCCCCAGGTCAATATGACATATATATAGAGAGTTGCTATTCAGGTAGATATTGGTAAAATCAAAATGTTTAGGACTGTATTGACAAAAGTGCAATATGTTTAGAACTTTTTGAAAAATTCTTACTTGAATAAGTGTCATCAGGGAAATTGCAACGTATCATGAAGCAATAAATGAGTAAAAACATTAATATGCAGTGTTAGACTCTCTAAAACGGTCATTGTTCTCTTTCAATTAGATCATGCCGATCCTCAATTGCAGTATCTATCTTATAATTTAATTCCATCACGTAGGAGTCGGCTAGGAGTGCGACAAGATAGCTACCCCTTTCAAGCTCACCGAACCTATATTAGACCAAGTCTATGATGGAGAGATACTCTTGTCTATTCTTCATCGCAAGGAAGAAAAATTATACTTGCCATTTATTTCGTCTTCTATTCTGCATATTCTTATTACGTTTTGCCACGTGTATGGGTGGTGGAAGAAGGCTAGAAATCATGGTTTGGCATGTGTTACTTAGTTTTCACTTAGTTTGCTGATGATCGAGCCAAAAATGCATACGATTTTAAAATCTCTTGACATATGTCCGCATTCCCCATTCTCCAAATTCATGTCGATTAACCACTATATGCTCTTGGGCATGGAAGAAAATACTAGATCTTCGGCCAGATTTCTTCTTACAGTTCAAATGGCAGATTGGTAATGAACACTCCACCTCATTCTGGTTCGATCATTGGCATGATACGGGGCCCCTTCACTTGCAGTTTGCGGATGGTGATGTTTATCGCTCTAGGATCCCACATGACGTCTCAGAACGTGATTTCTTCTTCTCTGATTGGATGCCGTCACCCATACTAGATACACTACTTGCTTTGTTAGGGCCGGCACCAACCTTTTTGGAAACTAGAGATGACAAGTTCAGATGGATAGGCCAAAACTCTGAGGACTTCTCTGTTTCATCAGCATAGGATTATATTAGACACAAAGAGAGACATGATCATTGGCACTCTTTAGTATGGGATAATGCATTTGCTCCGCGAGATGCATTCCTCATGTGGCTAGCTTCGCATAACAGACTAGCTACTCAGGTTCAGTTATTACATTGTATAGGTTTGTTTTCAGGAGGAAGATCAATCAAGTTCCAAGTATGGTTTGACAAGATGGATTCAACTTCACTATTGATAGCTTCTTTCCAGAACGGGGCTTCTGGGGATGTCACAGCCTCTTTAAAGATCCGAGGCTCATTCTCTAACAAATATGTTAGAAAGTCAGATCCGAAGGACGTAGAAGTCCTTTGTCTTTTACTACGTCTAGGTTCATCCTCCATAGGATCGCTTCTAGATGTAGTATCCCAAGGTCTCTTTTCATTTTCAATTGGCATATATACTATGTTATACGGAAATATATTATCAAAGAACGAAGCGTCCCTTGATTTAATGATCGTATTAACATGTATGTCTGGGACCTCAGACTTATGAACAAGAAATCGATATGCATTACTATTAAGAGCATATCCAATGAAGACACAATCAACGATTTTCGGTCCTATCTTAACTTTTTTAGGTTTAGGAACTGCAACCTTAGCCAAACACCCCCACACTTTGAAATATTTCAAGTTAGGCATTTTTCCTTTTCACTTCTCGTAGAGAGTTTGATGTGTCTTTTTACGAGGTACTCTATTTAAAATGAAATTTGCCGTCAAAACAGCTTCCCCCCACAAATTCTATGGTAAATCGGAACTATTCAACAATGCATTCATAGTTTCCTTTAAAGACCGATTTTTACTTTCCACCATATCATTCGATTGTGGCGTATAAGGAGCGGTGATTTGGTGAATACCAAACTCAGAACAATTTTCCTCAAAAGGAAATTCATATTCACCTGCTCTATCACTTCTTAGCATTTTTATTTTCTTATTCAACTGATTTTCAACTTCAGATTTATAGGTTCTAAAAGCATTCACAGCCTCGTCTTTGCTGCTAAGCAAATAAATATAATAATACCTCGAACAATCAGATATAAATGTAATAAAATACTTTTTACCACCCCTTGACGGTATTATTTTCAAATCACATATGTCTTTGTGTATTAAATCTAAAGGTTCTGTGTTTCTATTATCTACAGAATGAAATGGAGGCTTAGAAAATATAGATTCAACACACACTTGGCATTTTTATCTTGGACAGTCAAACTTTGGCAATAACCCCATGTTTATCAATTTCTTTATTGACTTATAATTAACATGTCTTAGTCTAGCATGCTATAAATTAGGAGACTCGAGCACATAAGTATAAACAACTTTATTCATATCATTCTTGGATACAATAGTCATTACATTCTACTTGAAAAGACCATCACTAAGATAAATTTTTCCTACATACATCTCATTCTTGGATAGTACAAACTTGTCAGATACGAACACTAACTTAAAGCCATTCTTGCTTAGGAGAGATCCAGACACTAAATTCTTGCGTACTTCTAACACATGTATCACATTGTTTAGTGTCACTATTTTTACAGATGTCATCTTCAGAGTAATTTTTCCAACACCTTCAACCTTAGAGGTCGATAAATTATCCATATAGAGTTTTTCATCACCCCCCCACAGGTGTATAAGATGAGAACATTGATCTATTGGCGCAGATATGTCGAGTTGCTCCAGTATCAATTCACCATTCTTTGAGATTTCCCACCAAGTTGGATATCATGGCAGAAAGATTGATATCATCAACGCCACTAGAAATTTGTTCCACTACATTCGCCTGAGTCTTCTGTCTTTTCTTGGCTATGCAGTCTTTGGCACGATGTCCAGACTTTCCACAATTGTAGCATTTGCCAATGAACTCTTTCGGGCCTTGGGTGGATCATTCTCCAAACTTTTTCCTCTTCTTGTTAGGTTTTGATCCTTCTTCAACAGCATTGGCCTTTGAGACCTCCATATTTCTGCCAACTTTCTTTTCAGAAAGCCTATTCTCTTCCTCTATCCTCAATCGAGCAATCAAGTCTTCAAGTGATAATTCCTTTCTCTTATGTTTGAGATAATTTTTTAAATCTTTCCACGACAGTGGCAATTTTTCAATGAAAGCAGCCACTTGGAATGAATCACTTAGAATCAATTTTTCCCATGACTACCTGATCCAATCCTGTCTAATATACTCATAACAACAGAACGACTGATGGAATCGCCAGCCGTTTCAGCCAAGTTAATCCACACTTCGTCATTCCGTGGGCATCCGCTATAATGCCGGCCATCATCCTTCTTTGTCGACCGTCTTGATACACCATAAGGCAGTCGGTAATGCTTTGGGGAAATGTACAGACAGTTTAGTAAATTGTGATTTGAAAAGCAACATTGAGAGAGACACACTATCACTCACCTGGTCAAGCCTTTGATGTGGGACTTTAAAAGAGAATATTGTCTTCAATCCAGGGCAAGGTTCATCAACAGTAATTTTTGTGACCAGCTGCGTATCATGAGGCAAGGTTAAGCAAAACCATGAAACAATTAGAGTGGTACCACAATCAATATTAAGGTATCAGAGATCCAACTTACTCTTCTAAAGAACTTAATGAATTATAAGATCAAAACGTACAATATAGACTTAATCTACCACATAATAACTTCTTGATATGAAAAGCCTATTTCTACAACCATAACAAACAACATGCAATTTGTGATTGTGAATTCCCTTGAGCCATGATCCTGTACTTGTTCCTCAATTTTAAAATCTCTCCATGATTGCTCAAAACCGACTCACTACTTAAAAAAAAAAACAGTAGAATAGGGTCCTGAAAATGACTCACTTGACTCAACTATTCAAGTAGTAAACAAAGACTGCACAACGGGGAAAGCTTACCTCCTACAGGTACATTTTACAACATAATTCAAAGAAACAACTATAATGCTAATTGATACTACTACTCCATTGGTCAATGGCAGCGGAAGCTACAGTTTACATATAATTTTCAGACACTAACTACTAAAGAGAACACCAGATTCTTCCCCTGATTACTGTAAAGAATAAACCAAAACCATGTTTTGAAGGATAACAAGAAACCAACCAGTTATCCAAACAGGTGTATTCTTGCCCACCATGTTCTTGACACCTAACCCAATTCCATTTTGGTCATAGATCCGGTTTTGCTAATGTCAAGCAATCATCAGAAATTTACAATCAGCATAGCATTGGCCACTAGCCATTTCTCCATTAATCCCCTCCCGCCCCTCACCAAACCCAGATATGATTTAGAGAAAGAACAACATGCCATAAGAGAACTTTTCACTTTCTTCGTGTTATAAACTTACAACACTTACATTGGAGTTTGTGTCCACTTTGACATCAGTGGTAACATTATTGTTCTTCAGCCGGGTATTAACATCAGCCAGAAACAGCTCGCCTTTCTTAGTTGCTGCAGATGTTGTAGTCTGCGATATCATTGTGAAGCAGTTTCTCAATTGCATTGCCTCCGACCAAAAATAGATAAATAATACGCTGCACACAATCCCTGCATTTAAACTGTGACACGAGACGAGTACATCTAGCTCGAAGCATATAGAAAAGTTAATTTCCAAGACAAAGCAGGAATGTTGAAGTCTGACAGCTACTATAATAGCCGTGTAGGAGCTCAAATCAGAGCGAACGTCCAAGTTTATTACAACTTCTTATTGGCAAATACAATGAAAACCAACTGAAGTCAGTAAACTCATTAACCAACTAAAAGATGTCATTCTTCCCAAATCATCCAACCGTTTAGATCCAGAAACCAATTTTCAGGTCAACCACCAACATTTCTTTCAAATCACAGCTCAATGAAGTGAATAAACATGCAAAGGTCTCCAAAAAAAAACACAGAGTCCCGTGACCGAGGAGGTAGTGATGATGAACTTGTGGTCCCTCCAGTAGTCCTTGCAGAGAAGATCTGCACAGCAAACAACCACGACAATGCGGACACGAAATAGAGGAAACTCAAAACGACTGAACAACACGAAGGGCGAGAAAATCCTGCGATCGAGGACTGAGGTGATGGAGGAATGACCTTTGGCTTTTTTGCAAATGCCGGAATAGAGGCCAGGACCTTTGCCCATGATTCTCCCGCGGAGAATGAGATCTCTCCCAATCGCGAGCACACCACCGAAAAGTTGCAGAGGAGAGAGCTGTGACCGGAGGAGCAAGGGACGAAGAAGAAATTAATTGCGTCTCAGCAAAATAGCGAAGCAGAGAAAACTCATTTTTCATTTTTCCTTTTGCCCTTTTCGCCGTCACATATTGCATCTCTTTGCTTCGGATATTTTCTAATTTTTTTAATTTCCGCTTATTTTTATTACGAATTTTCGTTTTGAATTGACATAGAGCTGGACAAATTACATTGTTCAACAATAATCATTTTCATAAAAGGTATAGGCCCCATATATAAAGCAGTCTTTGGACGTGCATGATAACACTTCTTGCCCAAGAATGGCTTATGGCAGGAAAATGATTTTTTCAACTTTTGCTTTGAAGTAGAAGTGAAATTTTCAGCTTCTGCTTCAGAAGTTGATTTCTGATAGAGAAATGCGTTTGATAACGATTAAAAAAGATATTCTTCGAAATACTATTTGAAAAAATGTTCGATGGCGGCGGCCACGGCCGGCCGGCGACGGCGGCGACAGGGGTTGGCTGGTGGCGGCTGGCGGTTGCAGCGACGGCCGGCCGGTGGCTGGCAACAGCGATGGCCGCGAGGGCGGCGGCGGCGGGGGCAGTCGGTGGGCGGCGGTGGCAGCCGACCAGCGAACAGCGGGGGCCAGTCGACGGCTGTGGACGCCGGTCGGTCGCCGCGAGAATGACTTCTCTGCCCGAGAAGCTAGTTTTTTTTACTTCTCAAAATCAACCAAAAATCTTATCAGAAATAAAAAATCTAGCCAGAAGTAGAAAATCCCGCCAGAAGTCAATTTTTTTACCAAACGACTTTCTACTTCTGGCAGTATTTTATCAAACGCATTTCCCTGCCAGAATGACTTCTGGCAGGGAAATTGAGAAATTGGCAAGTTATCATGCAGGGCCTTTAGAGCATAACTCGGGCAGCACTTTTATTCAATTTGCACAAAATCGTCAGATTCCATTCAACCAAGATATCTCATCCAGAGATAAACTTAGCATTTTGGGTAATTGAATTTGATCAAGATCAGCTCATCATTGAACCGAATTTCGAGTCGGTTCTCAAAATTATTGCAGTTTTTTCATCGTACTTTGCAATTTACATAGTTCTTCGAGAATTAAACATGCACGAGAACTCACAGAAATTAAGCACGGGCCAAGGAACTAGTGCGCGCTGAATTTAATTATCAGTTTAATATCTTGAAGATCTCTCTTAATAGGGTGATGATCTTTGGACACCCAAGACAATGGTATTATCTCCATTACCTTCCAAAATGAACCTGATCTCACAAGAATGGTAGATTCTGGTCCTTGGTGTTTTTCGAACCACCTCCTTATTCTCAAACAATGGACTCCATCAACTCCTCTCGAGTGCTACGACTTTGACTTCCGCGATTTTTGGGAGCAAATTTATCGGTTACCCTTTGAATGGAGGTCGGAAGTAATTTTCGCCTATTGGAGAGGTCAAATAGTTGAGGTTGGAGCCAAAAAATACATCGAACAGAATTAGTGGAAGGATTAGAATAACCGTAGATGGGGCCAAACCCCTGGCACAAGGCACTTTCTCCACCAACAAAGGAAAGAACTTATGGATAGACTTTAAATATGAAAGGTAACCTCCTTACTGCTATGTCTGGGAATCCTATCAGGGTTGTTCTTTTGACGAAGAAAACCCAGATGACTATCTTTGTGGACAGTGGACACTGATTAAAGCTAAGAATACAGCCCCTATTGGAGGACTTTCTATGGGAAAATGGATGGGGACACCATGGAAGAGAAGGTCATTCCTGAAACCGCTACCGAATACCTCTGGCTGAGCACGGTGAGATTAATTCCAGTGGGACAGAACCACTAGTAAACAGAGAGCATGCCCAGAAGAGAATAAGGCAAGGAAATATCTGTAGGGGAAGGGAGCTTGGGACAGGAATTAACCATAAAGCCCGTGCCACTTGCAAGCATTACCTCTGCTTTGGCAATTACAAGGCCCCAAACATCTGCCCTGGAGCTGAAACCTGTGGAGGAAGCCAAAAAGCAGAAAACAAAGGCAGTCAAAATACCATCCAGTAAGAAAGAAAGGAGGTACGGTCTTTATGAAGTAGGAGTGGTTGGATGAATCCGAGCTGTTGGAAGCATCACTACAGATTGTGGGAGAAACAGACAAAAGTGCTTTGGTGGCTAGTCCCAATAAGCCTACATATGAAGCTTTTGTGCTGGAACTATCAAGCTTGGGCACACCACCATCAATGGACCCAAAAAAGCCAAAGTGGAGCAAAAATTTCAGATTTGAGGCTTTTTGGGTTGAGGACGAAGAGCTTCGATTGACTATCGAACGAGAATGGAACTCAGCTGAAGGGATGAATTTGAGTCTTCAGCAGTAACCAAGTTTGGTTACAAAGGCTCTAGAGAGGTGGAGTACGAAATTCTCTAACGCCCATAAGGAGATCTCGCTGTTAAAGAAAGAGTTGCAGAATTTGACCGACTCTCTAACTATTGTGTTTTAAAAGGAGAAAGAACAATGCGTGAAACGGGAGATTGAGAAAAAAATGGAGACAAGAAGAGATGTTCTGGGGGATGAAATCTAGAATCAAATGCTTGAAATGGGGGTTGGAAACACTAGATTTTTTCATGCAACCACAATTCAAAGAAGGGAAAGAAATCGAATATCCATGCTGAAAAACCAAGCTGAACAGTGGACCCGTGATGAAAAGCAGCTAAAAGTCTTGACAGTCAGCCACTTCCGACAGCTTTATTCTTCAGTGGGGCCTCGAAATATTGAACCAGTGGTTAACCAATGTCCTATTTTGGTTGGGGAGGAAATAAACAAGGCCCTGCTTGCTGATGTTACAATTCAAGAAATTCATGATGCTACCCACCAGCTTGGTGCCATGAAAGCGCCGGGTCCTGATGGTTTAAATGGGTTGTTTTACTGCAGCAACTGGGAAGTTTTACAGCCAGCTATTCTAAAGGAAGTAAGGCACTTTTTCGACACGGGGATATTCCAGAATTAAACAGAACGCAAAGTACCCTTACTCCTAAAGTCCCCAACCGGAAAAGTTGGAGCAGTATTGCCCAATCAGCTTGTGTAACTTCTCATATGAAATTCTTTCGAAAGTTCTGGCAAATAGAGTGGCTTGGTGATCCTATCTTGCCGGAACAAAGCCTTGAAAGGCTTAGTGAGGACAATATTTTAATTGTACAGGATGTGAATCCGACCTCTCAAGGCCTCGTAGAGCCTCGAACTGATGTCACCCGTGCCTGAAAGTAAGTCGTCCAGCCCTCGTGTGCCTGTAAGTGCAGAAATTGAAGTCGCCTAGCCCTCACCAGTGTGTCGCCAGTGGATTTCCTTCATGATAGTCCCTGAGGTTTGTTATTTTTTGTCTCATGGTTCTGGGATTTTGAGTTCTGCACGTGGTGATGGAATATGAAACCTTGTGGTGGGCTGAAGTTGAGGAATTTTCTATTGATTCTTGATCTATGGCTGTCTGAGTTGTGTGTCAGTGAGTTCTTGAGGTCTGTGATATAACCCGTGGAAGTCTGGAAGTGACAAACCATATGGTGTGGTAATTGCTAGTTGTAAGCAGAGTTGTAAGCAGTTGATTGGTCTACTTTGTGGATGATTTTGTTTTAATACTGAAGTTAAGTGATTGTTCTTCGGGTTTTCTTGTGTCCTTGATTCCCTGATGGCTACTTCTGGATCCTTAAATAGTTTACCCCACTTACAATTGACCTCAGTGAAGTTTGATGGAACTAATTATCCATCTTGGTCTACTGCCGTTGAAGTTTATCTTACTTCCACCAAACAAAGTGAGTATTTTAAATCTACAGCCCCTAACGATCAGAGTAAGATACCTGATTGGCTTGCTGGAGATGCAATGATCCGTACACTTTAATGGAATAGTATGGATCCAAAAATTAGTCCTCATTTCATTTAGTGTAAAACTGCAAAGGAAGTTTGGAAAAAATGTGCCTTATTGTATTCTTGAGAGAATGATATGACACGAGTATGTGACACATGGGAGGCTTTATTTGATCTTCACCGTGGGAATCAATCGTTGTCTGAGCATTACGCTCGATTCACGACACTTTACAGGCAATTGGATACATATCTTCCAGCTTCGAACGATCCGAATGTTCTCGTCAAACGACAAGAGGATGTTCGAGTTATATTATATCTTAAGGCATTAGGACCTGAATATTCCTCACTTCGCCAACAGATCACTTCTCGGAGTTCTCTTCTTACAGTGGATGAGATTTTCTCTCGAACTCTTCGTTCAACCTCTACTGAAAAGATATCCACATCAGCTATAGAGACAAGTGCTATGATCTCTCATGGCACTAATACACGTAGAGCTCATGGTGGTGGTTACAAGGGTCGTGGCCGTGGTTATGCTCAGAGTGGAGGTCGTGATGGAGGTATTGGTATTCGCAGTGCCCCTTTCTATGGTGGTGGTCGTGGCTCTCGTTACTGTAATCACTACCAGAGAGTTGGACATACAGAAGCGTATTGTTATACACTTCATCCAGAACTTCGACCTAATTTTACTGCTTATGCAGAGGTGGAACAAACTTCACAAGACTCTACTTTTATTCCCCAACCGATTCCATCAGACTCTACTGTGTGAAACACGAGTGGTTCGATTACATTGACAGACGTTGAGTACGATGCTTGGGTTCGCTCCCAACAGGTGATAGGTCCTTCAGCTCCTACTGCTACTCTGGCACAAACATCAAGAGATAGTTCATCTTATTTACTCTTAGCATCATCCGACTCTTGGGTCATAGACTTTGGAGCTACTCATCATATGACTGGTAATTCTAAGTTGTTATGTTCACTTTGTTCTAAATCCCTTGAGTTGTCAAATTTTGTTACATTAGCTGATAGTTCACAATCTCAAGTTACAAGTACTGGAGTTGCTCATTTGAGTCAATCCCTTTCCTCGTCATCTGTCCTTCATCTCAAATCTTCATATAATTTAATCTCTGTTAGTTCATTGACTAAAGAACTAAATTGTTCAGTAACATTTTTCTCCTCTCATTGTGTCTTTCAGGATCTGAGGAATGGACAGATGATTGGTGGGGGACATGAATCCAATGGTCTGTATTACTTGGACAAGAAGGTGCTAGTTACTGTTGCTGTGAAGCGCACATCTTCTGATGTGTATAAGATGCATTGTCGTGCTGGCCATCCGCCACCGAACACTCTTCGGCGTTTATTTCCCGAGTCTAAGTCTGTGAGTTCTTTTTAGTGTGAAGCTTGTCAGTTTGGTAAACATCATAGGGTTTCTTTTCCTTCTCGTATTCAGAGTCGTGTGTCAAGTCCATTTCAGTTGGTTCACTCCGATGTTTGGGATCCGTATCGTGTTTCAGATATTTCAGGTTTCAGATATTATGTTACATTCGTGGATGATTTTTCCCGGATGACTTGGTCATTCTTAATAAATGATCGTACAGAGATTTTTCACTGCTTTCACCTGTTCCATTTTGAAGTACTGAATCAGTATCATACTTCTGTTAAAACTTTGCGCACAGATAATGCCAAAGAGTATATTTCTATCACTTCAGGTTTTCTGTCTTTTTTCGATTCTCATGGTATTATCCATCAAACTTCTTGTTCATACACTCCTCAGCAAAATGGTGTCGCTGAGAGTAAAATTCGTCATTTTCTTGATGTTGCCCGTTGCCTCATGTTTCACATGCATCTACCTAAAACCTTTTAAGGCTATGCTGTTCTTACAGCTTGTTTTTTAATTAATCGGCTTCCAACTTCTCTTCTTCAGGGGGAAACACCATTCTCTATACTACATCCAAATCGTTCTCCATTTGCATTACCTCTACGTGTCTTTGGCTGTGTTTGTTTTGTGCATTATATTACTGCAGGTCTTGATAAGTTGGATCCTCGTGCGAAGAAATATATCTTCGTAGGATACTATCGAACTCAGAAGGGCTACAAATGTTATAGCCCTAAACATCATCGTGTGCTCGTGTCGGCAGATGTAACATTCTTTGAGGATCAGCCATATTATAATACTCAGATGGAACATACAGTGACTCCTGAGAGTCGCGAATGTGTCTTACCGGTACTTTCTCCACTCTCAATTTCTTCAGAATCGTCTAAAGGATTTCAGTTTGCTAACTGCACATATCATCGACGTAATGCAGCTCCTACTACAGTGGTACAGATCTCTCCAACACATGATTCATCTGTTCCCTCATCAGTTATTGCACCATTCTCTAATCCTGATGTGCCTATAGCTACTCGCAAAGGTACATGTTCTTGTGTTGGTCGCCCTGTGGATCGTTATGCTCCTTATTCTGGTTTTTCTGATCATCTCCGTACTTGTCATCCTCTTTCAAATTTCTTGTCATATGACCATTTATCTCCTAGTTTCTCCGCATTTGTCTCATCTTTGTCCTCTATATCTGTGCCTCGCAGTGTTGCTGAAACTCTTGCCCATCCTGGATGGAGGCAAGGCATGGAAGATAAAATGAAGGCGCTCATTGATAACCGTACTTGGACACTCGTTTCATTACCTGCGGAGAAATAAACTGCTGGTTGTTGTTGGGTATTCACTGTTAAGGTTCATCCTGATGGCACTCTTGATCGATTGAAGGCTTGATTGGTTGCCAAGGGATATACTCAGACGTATGGTGTTGATTGTGACGACACTTTTTCACCTGTTGCAAAAATTCCATCTGTTCGTGTTTTTATTTCCCTTGCAGCACGTTTTGGTTGGCATCTTCATCAACTAGATGTGAAAAATGCGTTCCTTCATGGTGACTTATCCGAGGAAGTGTACATAGAGCAACCACCCAGGTTTGTTGCTCAGGGGGAGAATTTGGTATGTCACTTACATAAAGCTTTGTATGGACTCAAGCAATCTTCTCGTGCTTGGTTTGACAGATTTAGTAATGCTGTTATCCGGTTTGGTTTAAAACGGTGTCAAGTAGATCATTCAGTTTTTAGTTCTGTCTCCCTGGCTGGTCATATTCTTCTTGTGGTATATGTGTATGATATTATTATTACTGGTAGTGATTCAGATGGAATCCAACGACTTAAACAGTTTTTACACACATAATTTAGTACCAAGGATCTGGGGCGCCTACGTTATTTTCTTGGTATTGAAGTGGCTTATTCACAGGTAGGTATCAATTTATCACAACGAAAATATGTACTTGACATTCTTGATGAAGTTGGATTTCTTGGAGCAAAGCCAATAGATACTCCTATGGAATCCAATGTGAAACTTGATCCAGAATATGAAGAATTATTATGTGATCCAAGGAAGTATAGAAGATTAGTAGGAAAGTTGAACTATTTTACTGTCACAAGGCCTGACATATCATTTGATGTAAGTATAGTCAGTCAGTTCATGAGTTCTCCTCGTACTACTCACTGGGATGATGAGCTTAGAATTATCAAGTACTTGAAGGGAGCGCCAGGTGAAGGGCTACTTTTCAAGAATTACGGACATCTGGACACTATAGGTTTCTCTGATGCAACTGGGCTGGATGTCCTACTGATAGGAGATCTACATCGGGATACTGTGTGTTCCTTGGTGGTAATCTGATTGCCTGAAAAAGTAAGAAACAACATGTGGTTTCCCGATCGAGTGTTAAACATGTGAATTGCTTTGGTTGAGGATGTTATTATTAGAAATTGATTTGCCAACATCACATCTATCGGTATTATATTGTGACAATCAATCAGCTATTCACATTGCAAACAATCATGTCTTCCATGAGCGAACTAAACATATTGAAGTTGACTGTCACTTTGTGCGAGAGAAAGTTTAGAAAGGGGAGATTATCCTTAGTGGGAGTAGAGTGAATTTCTTATGTAACATGTTGGGATTATTTGATATTTACATCCCAACTTGAGGGGGGTGTTAGAATAAGGGTAAAATAATCATTTGAGTCTTTATGCAATCTGAGTCTTTTATATAGAGTGTAATCCTCTGTTAATGAAGTGATTCATCTTTTCCTAAAATCCAAACAGGTTGCATGTGGTAGCCATGGCATCCGAGAGAGGTATATATAGTGCACAGTGGACCGACCATTTGACCAATCTCTTTATAAGTTTGATGGTAGAAGAGGTGAAAAAGGGAAATTGCACCTCTTGTACTTTTAACAAAGCAGGGCAGAAAATCATACTGGATGATTTTAATAGTCGGGGAAGATGCCAATATAAGCTACCACAGCTGAAGAACAAGATGAGCAAACCGAGAAGATTGTTTGGTAGTTTTAAGAAGCTTTTGACACAAATTGGATTTGGCTGGGAAAATGTGACTAAGACAGTTGTTGTGGATGATCCAAGTATATGGGAACTTCCCATCAAGGTATCATTTAACTTTTTGTCATTTTAAGACCACTATATATGTGTATTTGAAGATGATTGTTTGTGTTGTTGAAGTACATCATTATTGTGAAAATTACAGGATAATAATGAGTGGACAAAATTCAAGAAGGATGGTTTGCCTCAGTATTCCGAGCTGTCCATTGTATTTGGCGGTACATATGCTACTGGCGATCACACACTAGAAAATGCCGAAGATTTGGTGGAGTCAGAGGAAGGTGGCAATCGTGGTGGTGATGCAGATGATGATCCAAACAACTTCGATGAACATGCCACTGATGAGGGAGTCCTTACAAGTGGACAACACAACTTGGACAAGACTCCAAATATCAAAAGGAGGAGAAAGAGTAGAACATGTGAAATTTCCAACACATGCAAAGCCTTACAAGAGATGATCAAATCCAAGACAAGTCAACAAAGTGAATATGCCGCCACCTCACAAGTCACGTCACCTCCTGTAGACCCTTTCTATGTATCTGCTATGATTAATGTCCTACTTAGCATGCCTGATGTGGATGCGGATCTTTACCACAAAGCACTGGACCAAGCAATGGAGAGTGCCACATGGAGAGAGGCTTTCATCCAAACTCCAACTGAATTGAGAAATAGACTTCTTCAACATCTTCAGTAGACGTTAGAAAATCTATTAGGGATTGCGTGGGATTTCTATATTTGGTTTTATTTTATTTTATGACTCATGTTGCGATGTTATTTGGTTTTTAAAGATACTTATGTTGAGACTCTTTCACTTGTGTGGTGGTATGGGTATGATGTTTTCTTTCTGAGATTGTTATATTTAGTTTGCTTTCACTCTTTGGCTTATGTTATTGGTTGTTATTAGCTTATTTTTCCCTAGATATCTATATTAATGTTCTTTTATTTGTGTGATGGCATAGGTCCGATGGATGAGGGACAGAATAGTGAATGCAGTGGCCAGGTAGAAGACTTCGATGATCATGACTTGGATGATACTGAAATTTACATAATAATAGCATGGTTGGGCATTGTTGTAATGGACATGTCCTTGCATACAATAGAATGTATTAGAGATAGTCAGTTATCAGGAGCCCAATGGACAAGGGAGTTACTTTGTGGGCATTCTGATAGAGTGTATGAAGTAGGGGTGAGCATGGTTCCCGAGTAGAACTAGGAACCGAAGAATCAAGCCGTTGGTTTCGGTCCGGTTCCCGGTTTCGATGTCCCCGGGTCCTGTTCTCGGTTCCTCATTTTGAGGAACCGCCGGTTCCGATTTTGGTTCCCGATTCCGTGAACCGAAATCTGATGTTTTAAAACATAAAACCATAATTTCTCTAACTTTATACTTTCCTCAGCACACTCGAGAAACCCTCCCCCGCGACCCCCGATGGTCTTCTCTTCTCCTATTGAGCGATTCGAGCTCCATCCACCTCTCAGCTGCACATCGCCTTGCAATTCCCTTGTTTCTCTCTCTCTACCATCCAACTCACAGCAGTGGCGGAGACACAGCGTCAGCGACAGCCTGCGTGGGTGCACGCGCCTCCATCTTTCTCTCTCTAAACGACGGTCTCTTTCTCCCCACGCCAGAAAAATCCCTTCTCTCTCTCTCTCTCCACAACTACAACAGCAGCCTACTGGAAGAACAGCCTTCTCTGGTACTGGTGGGTGGGGCTTTGAGCATGATTGGTATTACCTAGTCCTTTTTTTTCCTCCATTTTCAGTATGGTTTAGCTCAAATTGATTTGCCTTGGTTTCGGGTGCCCAAATATTGTTTGGTTTGGTAATGAAGGGTGGGGTTTTGAGTGTGATTGGTATTTACCAATATTTTTTCCCCTTTTTTCGTCATGGGTTAGCTCAAATTGCTTTGGCTTTGTTTTGGGTGCCTTAATATTACTTGGTTTGGTTGCTAGCTACGACTCTGTGAAATCCAACTAGAGAGTTAACTTTTTTATGTTGTTTTGTGCTGGCCCTGTTGCGATGATGTTGTTGATGATGATGAGGAATGGAGTAATTTATGTTTCTGGTTTTGCTTCTATTTGTACATGAATGCAGCTTCTTTTCATGGGGGGTAAGTCCTTGAGTTTATGGACATTGTGCTTCAGATGTTCTACGGGTTCACGGATTCGGAACCGGACCCGGAACCTGTGATTGGGTAGGTTCCAGGTTCCACATTATGATGGGTAGGTTCTAGATTCCAAAAAATGAGGAACATGTACTAGCGGGTAGGTTCCAGGTTCCAAGCGGAACTTACCCGGGGCCTGGAACCGCTCACCCCTAGTATGAAGCCTTCAGATTAGAGAGACATGTTTTTCTGAACCTATGTGATTTAATGAGGGTAAGAGGTTGGTTAAAAGATAGCCGTTATATTAAAGTCGATGAACAAGTTGGGATCTTCTTGTTTTTGGTTGGTCATGGTAAATCTAATAGAAATTTATGTGAGAGGTTCCAACATTCAGAACAAACAATCAGCACGTATTTCACTGATGAGCTGAAAGCATTTCTGAAACTGTCAAAAGAGATTATCAAACCACCATCATTTGATGATATCCTAGAGGAGATTCTTATGAATCGTAACCATAGACGCTACTTCACAGTATGATTTGCAAGGCTGTATTGATTCTTATAGTTGATAATCTTGTATAACATTAGACTTTTGTGAAATTACAGGGCTGTATTGGTGCTATTGATGGCACTCACATTCATGCTTCTGTCCATATGTCGATGCAAATCCCGTACAGAGGCGGGAAAGGGACTACCACCCAAAATGTGCTGTGTATTTGTTCATTTGACATGAAATTTACTTTCGTGTATGCTGGGTGGGAAGACTATGCCAATGATTGTCGAGTCCTCTCGGCAGCACTAGAGACTCATCGACTGCAATTTCCTCGACCACCACTAGATATTTGCTTGGTCCATGCGGAGTAATTTTCTCTATGTTTGCATTACAAATTCATATCATAATAAATGTTCATATACTTTGTTATAGGCAAATATTATGTGGTAGATTCTGGTTATGCTGCACTTCCGGGATTTTTGACTCTATTTAAAGGCGAAAGATATCATCTAAATGTTTACATGGGTAGACGGAGACGACCCAGAACAGCAAGAGAACTATTTAACCATAGGCACTCTTCACTAAGGAATGTCATTGAGAGGTCATTTGGGGCATTGAAAAATTATTTTGCCATTTTGGGACATATGCCTCTATTTACACTTCGTAAGCAAAGCACGTATTGTCATTGCTTGTTGTGTTTTGCATAATTATATTCGTGATCAAGACAAGATGGACATAAACTTTTCTCGATATGATGATCCGGAGTACGCGTGTGGACCTATACAAGAAGAGGTTGCAAATGATATATTTCATGAGGAGGCCTCTCAGATAAACATGCTTAGGAAAGGTATTGCAAATCGAATGGCAAGTGATAACAATATGGATGAAATTCCATGACTTCGTATTTTGGATTTTTGTAGTCTTTTTTTGTAAGTGATCATCGACCCCTTCGTATTTTGGTATTGCTACCGGTTGCCCCTGCTCCTTGGGCCTTTAGATTGCTATTGTTCTGCTACTTTTAGCTGCACCAAAGACTCTCTTTTATTTTCTTTTTCTGTTTATGTATGTCCTTTTTCTCTTTAATTCTGGTTTTGTACTGTTCAGATTTCTTCCCCCAGTTGGGGTGGGAGTTCTGTTTACTCTAACTGGTTCTGAGACTAGCTTTTAGGCCTCTTTTTTGTCGTGGTTCTGCTACATTGCTCCCAAGTCAATCTTCTGTTGGTGATGGAGGGCAATCGCCACCTTTGGCTACCCTTATCGCTGTTCCAGATTACTTCATGGCCAGATTTTCTGCTCACAGGTCTACTTACTTATCTGCTGTTTCAAGACCAAGATGTCTCCTCAACTTTTTGCTGCAGATGCTTTTGGGGGATGTCCTTAAGAAGCGATTATTGCTGGTTCCTTTTGCTGCTATCCTTATGCACTCAACTGCTGTCCACCATGAACCCACCGGCCAGCCACTCTAGCTCTTTAGCATTACTTACCTGGCAGTGGTTTGGTGTTATTTTTGTAGGACTTAGTTGGTCCTTTTTATCCGACTCTTTAGGCCTCATGTTTGGCCCCTTTTTTTTTAATGTTTTACGTACCTTGCCCGTTCTGTTCCTTAGGGCTGCTACTTGTTTTTCTGGAGATGTTGTTTGGCTCGCTCCCTTCTTATATGCTGGCCGTGTTGGCCTCTAGGATCGACTTGCTTACCGAGCTGATGTATCTTGCGACCGGTCACCGTTGAACCCATCTTGGCACTGTTGCCAATATTGGTTCATGATTTTTGTGTCCGATTCCTCTTTTGTATGGATGATTTTTGCAATCAAATGGCAAGGCCTCTGACTTTGTAACCTTAGTTCTTTTTTTTGTAATGTGGCTAGTTATCTGGAACCTGGCTTATTTCATTTTTTTTCCGCACTTTTGCAATAGTATGCAAATGAAACTCGTTGATTCTGATTTTGTGGAGTGAGATTTACAAGTAGCACAGAATATTACGTTCACTGATTTAAGCTTCCTTTTGACCCGCATTTCAGATTACAAATCAGAATCAACGATGCCCTATCCGATTACAGGACGTTTATAAAGTCTGTTAAACCAAATCTGTAAGGAAATAAATCCAAAATTTCTATTTGTATCAAATTTCTCTCGAACGTGAGATGTTGTGGATGCCGATATGTTGAGATTTGTTTTTCCATTTGAAGATGACTTGTCCAATGAATGTATATAAATATTTGAACGTGCGAGGAAAACAATCATCTGAGAATCGGCCTGATGTCCAAGAAATGGACTTCTATGCCCAAACCCTGGGCGTCCACTTTGGTCTTTAAATTAACAATCGGATAGCACATAATTTTATGTTCGATGCAACTCTTTGACCCGCATTTCATATTAAATGGTTTGAAAATATGTGCGTCGCGGACATACAAACGTAATTGCACGACGCCAATAGCCGAATAGCCTAAACAAACAACCTGCGTCCACCTTTCATTAAATCCATCAAATTTTTCATCCGTGTGCGCATTTGAAATAGTTGAGCAATGACATCTTACCTAATGTTGATTTCATTTATTTTAGTGAGCACGCTGCAAATTAAATCTAAGGGAAAAAAATTAAATTATTCTTTTCAGTTGAACTTTAAACGTCGTGTATTCAAATTTGTGTTTCATTTACAATATGCTAAAAAATAATATATATTTAATTATTTTAGTATGCATTGAAAATTAATCTTCAATTTATGATAATTACATATTTATTTGACTTAAATGTAAAAAAATTAGAAAGAGAAACAATTTTTAGAAACAGAAACTTTATGCAGTTATCAAACGGGTTTCTCATTCAGGAACAAAAATGTTAAGCAGTTATCAAACGCATTCTCATTCTCTAAAACTCATTCTGGAACAGAATCAGAAAAGTCTTTTTAATCAGAATCAGAAATCAGAACCAAAATGGTTACCATGCGCAATCTTAGTTTGAAAGAAGTGGAGCATTATTTTTAGACTATTGGGAAACAATGGTAAATATCAAATGCTAGCCAAATGCATTAAATTGTCAAACGCTATTTTCAAAGATTTCATAGCTCATAATTTCCAAGGAAAAAAAGGATAACATTTGAGAATTGATAAATGAGAAAAGTTGACTTTAGTTAGGCACGCATTTCAAATATGATATATTAATATGTAAGATTACAGATTATAATTGAATTTAAAGAATTTGCGATTAGTTCTGTTATCTTGTTTCCTTATTGAATTAAACTGATTGATTGTGGCATATTATCTTTTAGGCTATGTTTGATAGTCAGGAAAGGATAAAAAATTATCATATCCTGTGTTTGGTTCCTACTCTGGATATGATATATCAGGATATAAGGGGAATATAACCTCGATATAATTATCCTAGGGGGGAGGTGAGATAAAGGTGGATATGATTTCTTTTGTTTATGGTAAAAAAACTATTTTTCAAAATAACAAACTTCTTATATAATAAAATTAAAATAGTAATTATTTTAAAATAAATTTGAATTCTAATTTTAGAAAGAAAAATCAAAATAAAAAATAATTTTCATTTTTTTATAAATCATATTTAAAATTTGATTTCTTTCTTCTTTATAATATATAGTTTGTATATGTATATATACACACACTTACTTAGCATCCATGTCATTACATATTTTAAGTATAATAGTATAATTTGTTATTTAATGAAAAATTTATTAAGAAATGATGGAAGGGAGTCAAATCTATGTAGCACGGACAAGCCTACCCGCAGGATTTTTGCGTGTCGGACAAGGCGACACAGACGACACGGCCGGACACGGGAGACTGCGTGTTCGGATGGCCAACAAAAACATACAGCCGTGTCCGGCAGCGCCGGTCTGACTGGACACGTTCCGACACATCCGGGACACATTTCGATACATTTGGGACACGTTCCGACACGTCTGGGACACGTTCCGAAATGTTTGGGACATGTCTCGACATGTTTGGCTGGTAATTTTTTTTTTTGAAATATGCTGTGATTTTATAAGTTTAAAACTACTATTTGGGGTCACCGTTACCATAAAACAATCATATCTGAATGTCAAATATGAAATAGCTATGACATTTAGACATAATGATGTTATATATATATATAAAAAATATGCCGTGTCCTGCCGTGTCGGAATTTTCTATTTTTTGAGAACTGCCATATCGACGTGTCATGTCGTATCGTGTCCCGTGTCATATCGGTGCTACATAGAGTTAAATAATGATAAAAAGAGATTTATAATTAAAAATAAGTAAAAAAATGAAGTAGAATAAACCAGATTTTAAGCAAATATATTCAAACTTGAAAATGATTTTTTTTAATTCGAAAAGAAGGAGTATTGAAATTTCTAAAAACACTAGCATCTCTATCTCCATCTTCTCTATCTCTAGTTCATGTGGAAGTTTCATGATTGCTTTGTAACTTTTTAGTTTATTATAAAACTTTACGAAAATAGCGAGATAGTTGAAACTTACTCTTCTTATTAATTTTCTAGTTCACATCAAAAGTCTAAGAAAAACAGAAAGAGAGTCAAACCTCCTTCTCCTCCATAACTTCATATTTCATGTTGAAGTTTAACGAATGTTGCGAGAAAAGAAAAACTTTTTAGCAAAAGTTGAATGTTTATATTTTCTTTCTTTTACTAGATTCAACAGTGAATTACAAGAGATTCTTATAATTTTAGCTTGCACTTTTTTAAATTCATTTTACATCGATGCATTGTATATACCAAACAATGAATATGATATGAACATATCCGGCTCTATTACTGCGATTCACCAAACACATGATAGGATATGACAAAATCTCTAGATTTCATATCCTATCCAATCCTATCTTGACTAAAAATCCGGGCGACCAAACATAGTCTTAGAATATATATTCTCTTGCATGAAATTTGAAATTCTGAAATATATTGCATGTAGATAATTTTTGCACTTAGAATGGATTGCATCTTAAATTAGAATCATGTCAATAACATTCGTTTGTTTAATTAAATTAGATTAGATTGCATTTCAGGATAGGATTTTTTGTTTAAATATATTTTTACGTGTAAAAATAACTTGTCTTTAATAAGTTTGGGTTATCATCCGTGGCTGCAAGGTTTGCTTCTCCGTGGCTCGCAAGGGTTTGGCTTGGACGCGGCGCCGACGACTCTGCTGGGGCGACAGCAAGTGGAGGTTCTGCAACACTAACGAAGCAAAGAAGCTTCGGTCGTCGGCGTGTTCATTTGGATAGAGGATTAGGAAAGAAGAAGAAGAAGAAGAAGAATGGAGGGGGAGAGAGAAAAAGTAACGGCAGAAGAACGGAATTAGTGTGAGATTTTTATTTTTCTTTTTAGCTTTTTTTTTATCCAGGTGTCGCGATTTGATTGGATTGGTCAAACGAGGAAAAAATTACAGAGATCGGTACCATAGAGATGAAATTTCCATTTAGATTCGATCTCGGATATTTGACAGTCGACGGCGCACCTCGACGCCGTAACTCCACCACTTTCCTGTTTGACCGAACCACTTAGCGAAGGCCGAACAACGATCGAGCCTCACCATTAGGCTTTTTATGCATTTTAGCCATACAGATTTTAGTCTTGTTCTCGATTCTGACATTGACAAAAACACACTAGTAGACAAGCCCCATCAGCATCAACATACACCTTCGGAATTGTTTCACTGTAAACTATGTCATTCTTCTACTCGTTCCTCCCCTCGCATTCTTTTCTACGGTTTAACTGGAGCGACAGGGACGAGATGCTAAACGAGCTTCTGAACAGACATGATTTGGGCTTTCATGGAAGACCTTCTCTCTAGAATGTGTTTGGAGAGAGAAGCTCCCAACAATACTTGTATTGCTCAATTAATTCTTAGATTGCCCAAATGAGGGATGACCACGCTATTTATATTCTGTCGATTCTCTTTTGACATTACAAGGTATTATATGACGTCCCTACAGAACGCATGACCCCAAATCGAATCACGATGTTCCAAAACATTGACATGTGTCATCACACAAAGCATAGGCTAAAGCAGCTAAAAGATAAGCTTTGCAGAAATGCAAGCATAGCAGTTAAACAATCATGCAATCTAAATTAACGCTGGGGCACTAAAACAATTATTCATGGAAAAAGTATTTGGAGATGTCTATAGTCATGGATGCGAATATGCGAAAAAAATCATGTCCTAACACGCATAGCACATGATCGAACTAAGCAAAGAAATTAGGTTGAGTTTTGATAAGTAAATCTTATGTTATAAACATGACACCAAATGATCCTTTACTAAATAACGAAAAGATTATCCAAAAAGCCTAAATCTATTTCACTTTCCCTAATTCGATCTTAAACTTTTTAATTTCATCAATTGAACCCTAAACACGTTTGCCTTTTGCCCATTGAGTTCCTTTGGCCAATTTTGACCGAAGATCGCTGACGTGTGGACGTTAGCCGTCCTTCGTGGCATAACCTGTATTGACTTGGACAATAGTTATAAATATTTTAATTTTGTTTCCTTTCTTTTTCTTCCCTTTCTTTCCACTTATTTTCTTTATCTGTTCCGGGGGTGATCGACCTCTGCTGCCCGTGCTGTGGCCCCTCACCAGCCACAGTGGTCGTGGCCCCGCTATGAGGCTGCAAATGCCATGAAACACTTGCCGCATGATGAGCAAGAATTAGCGACAAAACACCATCAACGTGATGAAATGTAAATTCAAGCTAATGAGAAAAATAAGGAAAGCGACTCTTTCACGTGACTTTTGTATATGAGCAGGAGCGCCAAAACCCAACAATATACACCAATCACTTAAAATACTTTGGGTCGGGTATTATAAAGATTTCAATTCGTGTCCCGATTTGGGTATAAACCGGCAAATTTTAGAAAATTGATTCGGCAAATGAAAAGCTTAAAATACACTTTTTTTTCCTTATTAAAAAGAAAATTGGTGTCAATGGATTGGGTCGATTCGTGTTCAAATAATTTCTTATTGTCATTTCCACATTCATATGCCATTTTTCATCTGATTTGTATGTAATATGAGGTTTTTCAGATAATTAACAAAGAAAAAGAAACCCAAAAACCCAACCCGATCGCTTTGGGTTATATTCTATAGTGTTTTGGAACGGTGGCCCAGTTTCCATGATACTCGATCCAATCCATTGACCCATGTTGAGTAGTTGGCTGTACGTGTCAACTGATGCCATAGCATGGAATAACGGGAAAATTATATAATCAGTCCTAAACCTATTGTACATAGACGAATTCCATCCTAAACCTTTCAATTTGACCAAATTAGTCTTTGACTTTTGTGTGAAAATCCAATTTTTTTTTCTTTTGGTCGATTTTTGTAGGATATCTCTGACGTGATAGTCTAGTCATTATTGGTTGTACTACGTGGCATGCTGTCACGTCAAGAATTTATAATCAGAATTGATCGAAAGAACAAAAATTGTTTAAAACTAAATTAGCAAATTTGAAAATGTTTAAAACTGACACCCGTATAAGTTTAGGATTCATTGAACAATTTCCCCATGCGACAAGCATTGACTATTTCCTTAGCGACGGTAATTGCGAACTTCAACTCCAAGCGTATCCTTTTAGCATAGTCGGTCAAGCATAGAATAACTAGCTTGTCAGCCATTTAAGAATAGTTATCTTATGGAAAAATTACCAAATCAATCCTAAAAAATTAATTCAGTTTTAAACTTTTCGATTTTATCAATTTATTACTGAAATTTTGCACGAAGCTCCAATATCGTTTTTCTGGTGAAATTTCTTCGAAACTTGTTGACCGTAATGTTCTAGTCGTCACTGATCATCATACGAAGCGTACGGTCATGTCAGGGATTTCCAGCAAAATTTGGTTGGAAGAACTACATGGGAAGTTCGTGCAAATATCTGAGTTTAAATTAACAAAATAATAAAATTTAAGATAGAATTGACATCTTTACTATGTAATATGGTATGGATATGGATCTTGATTGCACTAATTGAAGGTAGAGCTCTCGTACTTTAAGAATCACGCAAATCTATCTTTATCATCTTCGATCCCCACCCAAAAAAAAAAAAATGGAAGGACTCTCGAGGTTTCCTTTTCTCCCATTTTCAAGATAATGGCAAAATTACGGTAGAAAATAATATGATTTTCTTTATATCTACTTTCCAATTACGGCAGAAAATAATCTGATTTTCTTTATCTTTACTTCCTAAATGAGAGATTTTTCATATATGTGACGATTAAGAGATCCCTCAATGTGGCACTAGCGAGATTTTAGAGTCAAGATTGCTATAAAGATCTCCTCCGACTTATTTTGAGTGAGCCCGTTACGTTAAATTTGACGACTTGCATCCTCTAACATGGTCCACAATGTAAAAGAGAGAAGAGGAGCAGCCGAGATTAGCGACTCTCGCTAGGGTTACGATAAGGGTCGTGCACCTGCCAAATTAAGCTTAGTTATTTTGCATAGTCCATAACATGAATAGTCGATATCGGCAAGCGGATCACGGTCGCTTTAACTATATATTAGGAGAAAAAGAAGCGACAAACAAGTGAACTTTTCTCTCCATACAAAAGCCAGCAAACCTCTCTCTCTCTCTCTCTCTCTCTCTCTCTCACAATTCCTGTTCCAGTGACTCGTCTTTCGTTTGGAGGAAAAGGCGACAGATTAAGCTTTCTGGGTTTGCTTCAGTTGTGCAGGAATGAAGGGAACGAGAGATGACGTTTACCCTGGTTCGCAATTCAAACGTCCTATCGGTTCTTCACGTGGAGAGTAGTGAGTTTTTGGCTGTTTGTTTCTCTCTTCCGCATAATCCATGCCGGTTCTGTTCAATCGGGATTGAAAAATTTTCAATCTTTTGTCACTTCGTAGGTTGGTTTGTCGAGTTTTCTGGTTCATGCATTTCGATTATGTCTATGTTGTTCGGATGCAAGATGTCTGAGACACGTCCTCACAATTCTTTCCAGGGATGAATTCAAACCCACATGGAGATCGTTTATCTGTTTAGGTCGAACTTCAACTTTCAGATGTGATATGCTTTGTGAGACCTCGTTAGATGTGATAATGAACTTGTCAAGCTTCTTCAAGTCCCAAGCTTGAATATTTTCTGGATCTTACCTCGGATTGAGATCTGCTGACTATGCCTGACTGTGTACATATGCAAAATTTACCTAGCAATGCTCTTTGCGGGGAAGTTCTTGTTGTGCTTTGTTTTTTCACCCTCTTCTGAGATGTGAAAAAGATGCAATCCTAAAACTGCTAATTGGGATACAAATGAAACGGTAGAAGGAAACAAGTGCCAATATTTGTGTGCGCTCACTTTGGTAGGGGTGTGCATGGTCCGGGCCGGTCCGGTCCCGGCATGGAACCGGGGACCGGACCAGTAGTCCGGTCCCCATATTTTCCGGACCACAGACCGGACCAGGACCGGCGGTCCCGGCCAGTCCTGGTCCAGGCCGGTCCCGATCCCGGCCTAGTAGGACCGCTAATTCTAACTACTTATGAAAATTACATGTTTCTTCGGTGGAGTTTTTATGCAACAGCAGGAATGCTAGAATTTTTGCTATCTTTGTTAACTCATGGCTGATCTCAACTGGAAGGAAATATTTCAAAATGATATAAACTTTTTATTTGAGCTCCAAAACCGGTTTAATTTTCTCCATGATGATTTTCTATACTTTAATAGAAGCTATAGGAATGTCACTAGTAAATGTACGTGTACTAGACGGTTGAGAGTTTTTTCATTCTAAAAGCCACATTGACCAGACTTTAGTATGTCATCCATCATTTGTTTCGCACTGCGTCTCCTTTTATGTCTCCTGTATTTGTTAGCTTTCCTTTTGTTCCATTCTCAAGAAATATGTCCAATTGGTGTTTCATTACTTTGCTTTTTTTTTAAACAAAAATCATTAGGTTAACTAGATTAGTTTTTTTTTAAAACATTGCCGGTCCGGTCTGGTCTAGGCTGGGCCGGTCCGATCTCAAACCATGGAACCCGAGGACCGGACCGCCCAGTCACCGGTCTCGTTTATTGGGACCGGGGATCGGACCGCCAACCTCAAGGACCGGACCAACCCGCCTGGGCCAGGCCGGTCCCGGGCCGATCCAGTCCAGTTTGCACACCCTTACACTTTGGTGCCAATATTTTTTTTTTATCACTTAAGTGCCAAATTGGTGAAGAAATGATCAATTTGGTGCCAATGGTGAGAAATTCCGGCGACCTCGCCGGAGTTGGCACTTAAAAAAAATCGTTTTTCAAAAATTTAGTGTCAAATCGAAGAAAAAACGATCACTTTAGTGCCAACGGCAAGAAATTCTGTTGACTTCACCGGAGCTGGCACTTAAATAATTATTTTTCAAAAGAATTTGCACTTGTGATAAAAAAATATATATATTGGCACCAAAGCAAGTGTCGTACACAAAAATATTAGCACTTGAGGTGTCCTTTTGCTCAAATGAAACTCCGGAACAGTCTGTGGGAGCTCACAAGTTTGATATCCACATCCATGATTTCGTGAAAAATACTCTCATTGATAACACAAAAGAAAAAGATACAGGAAAAAAGTAACAAGTCCAGGGACCAGACAAATTTAGAATTTTGCAAGCACAGGTTTGGATTGGTACATATTTCCTGGAGAGATGTTATTCCCAGTTGATGATTTAATGTTTTCTCGTGATGAAGCCATGGGCAATCCCAAGTAAGAGGGACAGGAGCCATGGAGGGTGGAGGCGGGGATGTTGGTGGAGGTAGCGCATCACAGAAACTAACCACAACTGACGCCTTGACATACCTCAAGGAAGTGGAGGATATGTTTCAAGATCAAAGGGAAAAGTACGACATGTTCATTGAGGTTATGAATGATTTCAAGGCTCAAAGGTACAACCATAAACATCTTGGTGACGATTGGATTAATAAAAGGTTTAACAGCTGCTCATTCACGTACTTTGTGTTATCTTGCAGGACTGGCATTACAGGAGTCAAAGCAAGAGTAAAGGAATTATTTGAAGGGCATGACAAATTAATTCTGGGATTTAATACTTTCTTGCCAAAGGGATTTGGAATATCCCTATCCCCTGATGAGACAAAGAATGCGGAATTCGAAGAAGCCATCTCTTTAGTTAATAAGATCAAGGTATAGAATGATTTGTCTTTTTTACTGGAGGGGCACAATCAAATTCTGATATTGCGTCTCGTGGCTGCAGAGACGGTTCCAAAATGATGAGCATGTCTATAAATCATTTTTGGACATCCTCAGTACGTACCGGAAGGAGCACAAGGACATTAATGAAGTCTACAGTAAGGTAAATGCAATTCCCCGTGCTTCGTACAATACAGAATATTTCGGCTCCGTAACAAAATTTCACAAAGTTCTATATAATCAGAAACTCCTACTGTAATATATATGTAGGCTCAATTCTATTAGCACGGTCTATAGTACCTGGAGTATTAGCTTGTTCTTTTCGGTTATCTTCTGGTTTGTTTTTTGTTTGTGATGCCTGCAGGTTGCTAACCTTTTTGGTGACCATCCGGACTTACTTGAGGAGTTCACCAAATTCTTGCCTGATAATTCAGTAAATGGCCTCCCCGCATCGACTTCGCCAATATCATAGGAAAAATGTTTTGTTCATACCTGTTTGATTTACTCCTTAGGTGAGAGATCTGCTTGGAAAGTATCCTGATCTCATGGAAAAATTCAATGGCTTTTTGGAGCGTTGCGAGAATATGGGTAGTTCTTGAGATTCGTGATTTATATAATTCGTCAACGTGTCTGCGCAGCGACTTATGGCCAAAAGTGGCCGGATAGATTCAATTGGTAACTTTTACTCGAAGCAAACTCAAGGTCTTGCTCTTGAGGGTTTTGAAATAGAGTAGGGTAACAACTTAGATTTTTTCCATATGTGATTATCTCCCAAATTAGAGATATTTTCCATGTGATAATTATGACAGTTCCACATCTAGCAAAGTGCATTTTGAATTCAGACCGAGTCTTCATATTTATTTCTGGCATTCCATCTTGGGTGTACTCTTTCATTTGCTGCTTTTTCGGTTCTTTTGTTGTCATCCTTGAATGGGAACGTTGAGAACTTTCCAGAAAATGGTATGTCGCGAACAACTGAAAAAAAATGATGCTGGAGCTAGAACCTTTTTATTGACTGAATGAAGAAGCTTCTTAAATCTTATATGCATAAGCGAGTAATATTTTGTTTTTAAAACTATGAAAAATTAATCACGGTGTGGTACCTCGCCTTCCGATTCTCAAATTTAAGTTTCTACTATGCATAACTAAACGATATTAGATGTTTTGTAAAGAATAAAAAGCACATCGCCTTCGCTTTTCCATTTTCTGTTCGTACGTCAAAGCAGTCAGGTTAAATTAATGACTGCGTCGTGCACACTGCACAACCTGTCCATGGCAATTTCTCACCATTGTGATTACTGATTGGGTAAAATGCGCGCCAAAAGTTGCAGACTAGTCCAATTTGAGATATTACTAGGAATCCAATCGTAAACCTAATCCAACCACATGACTTTCCTTAACCAAGTTGACAAAACCCATATAAATTGTGCCTAGGTTCTCATTGAAAAGCATCACATTTTCTTGGTTCCTTCTCTTTATATCGGAGATCTGCTCATCCCTTCAGTCTGAGAAAGCTCAAGGTGTGGTTTCTCTTTGAATTTGGGGGGCTATTTGTTTATGTGATATACTTTGTTTGAGGAATTTCGGGCTTCGTTTTGTGAAGATATGGAGAGAACAAGAGATGCTGCTCATCCTTCTGGTGGAAAAAAGTGAGTTCATTTTATCTTCAGTATTATCTTTGCCAGTCCTGTTGTATAGTGCGGAAAAGTTCACATTTTTTTCCCGTTCGTGGGTTCGTTTTGTGTGAGAGCACTCTTAAATACGTTACTTTGAATTTGATCCTTCGTTCTTTTTTCTGGTTCTGTAGCTATGGACAATCCCAAGGAGGAATGGAGGGAGACGCCGGAGGTAGGGCGTCCAGGAGACTAACAGTTGATGACGCTATGTCATATCTCGGGGAAGTGAAGGCCGCGTTCCGAGATCAACCGGGAAAGTACAGTATGTTCCTGGAAATTATGAAAGATTTCAAGACTCAAAGGTTACAATCATGAACCTTGTGGGGACTACAAAATCATCAATGATCTGTACTTCTTATTCAGTCCATTCTTCGGTATCTCGCAGAATCGATATAGGAAGAGTCATGGCAAGAGCAAATGAATTATTCACAGGATATGACAGATTGATTCATGGGTTCAATACTTTCTTGCCGGATGGATGCGGAATAGGGCCTGACGGACCTAGGAAGCCTGTCGGCTTCGAAGAAGCCATCGGTTTCGACATGAAGGTCAAGGTATGTGATGTAGAACAATTGGCATGTGATTTTTAGGAAAAACATGATCGCCAGATATCAGGCAATTTCACTACCGATGAGCTCGGATTGCGCTCAAATTCAGTCGGTTGAAGCGAAATGGCCTTCTGATCAGTATTCATTGCCTGGATTTTCGCATTTCGGAGTCGTTTAGATGGGTTTTTGAGCAGTTTTTCAATTTAGGAAACTTAACAATATAGATAATTGCAATATTTGATTTGAATTCTGATTAGATTTGATTCGTTTGATGTTATTTTTGGATAATTTTAATTCCTAAAGGAGTCCTATCTATATAAAGCACGTCCGCCCTATATAATCTTCACAATATCATTCTATCAATTTCAGTAAACCCTTTGGAAGTTATTGCTTTTCTGCGTCAGTATGGCACCATTGTTGTCTTTTGGGGCTGAACAGACATACTTCACTGATAGTAAATTCATTTTCATGTCCTGCGTGGGCACAGGAATGTTTCCGGAGTGAAGAAAATGTTTATGTATCGTTTCTGGATGCTCTCAATAGTTACCGGCGTCGAATCAACCCAATTAGGGCTGTCTACAATGAGGTAAATACAGTTCCACGTGCTTCGTTGTGCGCACACAATCTCTTGTTACGATGTCGAGTCTCCTAATTTTAATGTAATCAGCCATCCTATGTAGGCCACAGAAATCTGATCTATCATTCGTAATGTCCCTAGGTTGCTGGCCTATTTGCCGGCCAGCCGGACTTGTTGGTGGAATTCAAGAGATTCTTACCTGAAAGCTTTCAGGATCAGGAGGAGCTCAGCTCTATCACCACACTGACCTCACACGGCTTGCAAATGGTATGGTAACCTGTTCTTTGAATGGTCTTTCAATTAGATGTACCATTGCGTTGAATGATCTTTCCTTTCTCTCTTGTCTTCGTTTAGGACAAAACCCGCCGAGATGGGATTGCAGATCCTCAATCTGAGGATGAAGTCACCGTAGATTGCCTCGATCTGCATAACAGTGAGGAGATAATGAAAGTGCAAGAGGGCGAGATGAAGCCTTTTGCGGGACACATTCTGTCGAAGATTTCAGCAATATATTCAGTTCTTGCTGGATTAGTTTTCCTTGTTGCTTTATGGGTCTACAAAGGGAATTGGTTTCCTTTCGGTTTGTAAGAGATCAGCTCTCTCATTACATGTAATCCGTTTCTGGGACAAGGTAATAATAAGAATAAAACGAACTTATTTTCTTCACTCTTGACCTAGAAGAGCAATGTGGATGATCCTAGTCCATTGATCACTTTTGGCGTTTGCCTTGAGCAGACTATTTGTCTATGCCCTTTCGTCTACTCCTGTTGAGCCTTTTTTTCCCCCTTCATTTTTTGACTTTACTTCATGTCGTCGAGAATACCAAATTACTTCTGCCTTTCGGAATAATATCGGTCGCCGATAACATCTCTTGGTAATCGATATGCATTTTGAGCAGATTTTTCAATCCAACTATATGCTGAAACTCAATACAACCTTACCTTACCAAAAAAAAAAAACTCATTAGATCTATTCTTGTCCGCCCAAATAGCAGACCTCCCTAATCCCACCAGCTGTTTATGCCTTTCTTGGATAGAAAGTCCATATAAGAAAATGAAACTTATCATCAACTTCTTAGAGATAACAAAGAGCGGCTTTTCCAAAAAAAAAAAAAAATGACAATTGATATGAAGATTCAAGATTATTTTTTTAAAATTTTTCGATGAGCTAAATCAAAAGAGAAGACCCCTCACATAAGTTAAAAAGTGAAATGACCAGTTCAGCCAGTAAAACTTGTACCCACCATCACAAAGTTTGTGCACTGTAGTCTGGTCGTATTAATTAACAGATTAATACGATCGAGATAAGTTTATGGGTAGCTTATTTGTTTTGTTATGTACTTAAAAAAAATTAAAAATTGGATAGGAATATATAAGACAGAGAGTCCTTAAGGTGGGTTTGGCTCAGCTTTTCCAAAGCCTCTTAGGGCCCCAAAGTCCCTTGGGAAAAATGTGGGGCGTTTGGCAACCATTCCCAAGAAGCTTTGGATAAAAGTTAGCCTTGGAAAAAAAATTAAAAAAAGAAAAAGAAAACCAAACACTAGGGCTATGGCCGTCGGTCGAGTCGACCCAAGCGACGGTTGCCTGAGGTCACGCGACCTCAGCCCTCTTTGCCAGGGTCACGCGAGCCCAGGCGACCCTCGTCGAGGTTGTACAATCCCCAACGGCCCTCGTTGAGGTTCGTTGACCCTTGGTGGTCGGCCCACGGTCGTCGATGCTAGTTTTGGCTCATCAGCGGCCATAATCGTAGGGTTTGGATTTTTTATTTTTTATTTAAATAGAAAGGAAAAATAACACAAATGGTCACCAAACTTTGACTTAATGTGTAATGTAGTCCCTGAACTTTTAATTTGATCAATATGATCATGAACTTTGATCTAATATGCAATGTGGTTTCTGAACTTTTAATCTGACCAATATAGTTCCTGAACTTTTGGAACATGGGCTAGGGACTACATTACACATTAAGTCAAATTTTGGGACCATTTGTGCTATTATCCCAAATATAAATATGGTAGAAAGTCCCTTTGCAGATTTGTTTTCCCAAACACTAGTTAGCCCAAGGCTGTTTTTCAAAACACTTTCGAACGTCATTTGCATTTCTCCAAAACCCCTTAGGCTAAAGATATTTGCATTCCCCCAAAGCTCATTTTCAAAGTTGAACCAGACCCATCCTCAAAACTCAGCGGTGTTGTATGCTCCCGCGAGTTGGTAAGTGATGTAAATAAAATGTTGCAAAAGATAAAAAAAAATATTTTCTTATCAGAAATAAGAGATATTCATAACTAAAAATACCAAGGAATGTTGGTAACCAACTCAAACGGTAGTAGAGTAAAGCAAACTATGTGGTAAGTCAATCACAGAAAAAGGATCGATAAGCAAAGCAAATAAAAGTGATTATTGAATATGTGAGTTGGTAAACATCAAACAATTTGATGAGTATTGATAACCCAAAACTAGTAGACCAGTTAATCGGAAAAAACTCGATAAAATCACTTGAAAAAAATAGTTTGGTAGTTTTAAGAAGGCGTTGTTAAGAATCTTAAATAAAAAGCAAAACTTCTCTCGTATCCGCTTTAAGTGTTTATTAGTAAAACAATCAATAGAATTGTAATAGTAATGAAACTGTATTCACAATGCACTGTACTTTTTTTTTTAATGCCCAGGATCCTCCTGTCGGCCCCGAGAGGAACACAACACAGCAACTATACCTGGGGGAGCTAGCCCACCAGCCCACCAGCCAGCCCCCCCACTTAAGTCAGCGAAACGTAGGTTGGGAGATTCGAACTCGCGTTCTTTTAGATGCACGAGCACGGCTCAACCAAACACGCCATGCGCAGGTGGGTTAACAATGCACTATACTTTATATTGTGCAAAAGCAAAACTTAATTCGTAAACTTCTTTTTTCGCGCGGGTCTTATTGAAAAATTAAGAAATTGTTCTCTTCACACGTACAAAAAAGAACTAATTCATAGTTCAAAGAAATCCGAAGTGGTTCCGATCGTTTGATTTGATAATGGTTTCAACACATATGACATTCGAGCCAATTAAGTAAATAACGTGAAAACATGCAAGAGATTGCGCCGGCGATTCGAATGTTTGATTTGTGCTTTGATATCAAGTTAGATAAATCGAGGTTGCTATTCAAGTAGATCAGATCACATGATGTGCAAGAATTAGCAAGAAAACACCATCAAGGTGATGAAATGCAAATTCAATCTAATGGAAAAATGAGGAAAACGATTCTTTCACGTGACCAATCTATGTAATGAGCAGAGTACCAAAACCCAACAATATGCACGAACCAAAACAAAACCGATTTCATCCTCTGGCATTTTCGGCTCAGGTCTTCTTCGGATCGTGTAATCACTTAAAATTCGGCTTAAGTACACCCCCAAGTGCCATAAGTTGTGTACGGCGCTCACTTTAGTGCCAAAACTTTCAAATCGATCACTTTAGTGCTAAGTTTTTGTAACTTTGATCATTTAAGCACCAACTTTTTTTAAAAAAAAACGATCACTGTAGTGTCAACTCCTATTTAAGATGACGTGGCTCGCCGAAAATCCGATACGTGTATTTTATTATTATTATTATTATTATTATTATTATTATTATTATTATTATTTGAGCTAACGTGGCTCATCGGACTTGGTACGGAAGTGATCGTTTTTAAAAGAAATTGGCACTTAAGTGATCGAAGTTACAAAAATTTAGCACTAAAGTGATCGATTTGAAAGTTTTGACACTAAAGTGAGCACCGTACACAACTTATGGCATTTGATGTGTACTTAACCCCTTAAAATTCTTTGAGTTGGGTACAATAAAAATTTTGACTCGTTTTCCTGTTTGGGTATAAACCAGCAAATTTAGAAAATTGATTCGGCAAATGGAAAGCTTAAAATACACCTATTTTTTGTTATTAAAAGAAAATTGGTGTCAATCGATCGGGTCGATTCGTGTTCGAATAATTTCTTATTGTCATTTCAACAATCATATGCCATTTTGCATCTGTAACTGTAAGACGAGGTTTTTTTGCAGATAACTAATGAAGAAAAAGAAACCCGAAACCCAATCCGACCTCTTTGGGTTATTTTCAATAGTGTTTCGGATCGGGACGGGTTTCCATGATACTTGACACGACCCATTTACTCCCCATTGATTAGTTGAATATACATGTTAACTGATGCCATAACATGCGATGACGGGAAAATTATCCAAGCACTCCTAAACTTATTGTATAGATACGAATTTAGTCTTGAACTTTTCAATGTGGTCAATAATCAATATACTTTTGAATGAAAATCTAATTTTTGTCCTTCGGTCAATTTTCGTCGAAAATCACTGTCGTGGTAGCCCAATCATTGCCGGTCATCCTACTTGGCATGCCGCCACGTTAGCAATTTCTAATGAAAATTGACCGAAAGAACTACATTGAAACTCCATGCAATGTCTAGGACTAAATTGACAAATTTGAAATGTTTAGGAGTAAACCGACATCGTATATCTGCTCATAGTGTTCCAGTCACTTTTTCAATTTTACCAATTTAATCCTAAAATTTTGCACAAAACTCCAATGTCGTCTTTCCTATTAATTTTCGTCGAAAATTGCAGACCATACTATTCCAGTCTTCACCGATCGTCCTACAAAGCATGCCGCCATGCTAGGAATTTCTGGCAAAATTTGATTGGAAGAACTACTTGGGAAGTTCCTACAAATATTTAGGCTTGAATTTTAACAAGATTACGAAATTTAAAATTGAATTGACATCTTTATCATGATGTGCGGTGGTAAGAATATGGATCTTGATTGTACTAATTGAAGGTCGAGCTCCCCTACTTTATGAATCACACGAATCTATCTTTATCCTCTTCGATCCCTACCGGAAAAAATAATTGGATGCGCCTTGGAGGTTTCCTCGTCTTCCATTTTCAAAATAATGATAAAATTACTACAGAAAACATATATGATTTTTTTTATATCCATATATATATATGTATGCTTCCCAAGTATGGCAGGAAATAATCTGATTTTCTTTTAACTTTACTTCCTAAATTACGAGATTTCTCAATGTGGCGCAAGCGAGATTTAAAGTCAAGATTTCTTTAGAGACCACCTCCAACTTATTTTGAGTAAGCCCCGTTAATCTAACGATTCAATAAATAATTGCAACCTCTCTGTCATCCACAATGTAAAAAAGAGGAGAGGAGCCGTCGAGATTAGCGACTCTCGCTGGAGTTGCGATACGGGTCTTACACCTGCTAAACTAAGCATAGTTATTTTGCGTCGCCTGTAACATGAATATAATCGAGATCGGCAAGTCCATCACTGCAGCTTTAACAATATATTAGGAGGAGGAAACTAAGCATAGTTATTTTGCGTCGCCTGTAACATGAATATAATCGAGATTGGCAAGCCCATCAATGCGGCTTTAACAATATATTAGGAGGAGGAAAAAAAAAGTGACCCTTTGTCACTCGGCCCAATCACTCACGGGGGTAAGAAAATTTAAATTCCTAAGTTGGAATAGTTGCAAATGCTAACTTTTTTTCCTATTGCGAATTCTAAACTTGATGGGCTTTTGCTTCCACGAACAAGTGAAATTTTCTCTCCATACAAAAACCAGCAAACGCCTCTCCCCTCTCTCTCTCTCTCTCTCTCTCTCGCTCCGTCGTGCTCTCGAAAGAAAATTTTCTTGCGAGTATGCTCCTTTCCTTAGGCACATAAAAGCGAGAGGCAGCACATAAATGTTGTGCTATGTTCTCTTCTCGATCGAAAGCTCCAGACTTTGAATACCCTTCTGGCTCTCTCTGGTCGAGATCTGCTCATTCTCTCACTTAGCCTGATAAAAATTCGGGAGACCGACAAGGTGTTGGTTTCTCTTCGAATTCTGGGGCTCAATTCCCGTTCCAGTGATTTTGTCTTCCGCTTGGAGGAGAAGGCGACAGATTAAGATTTCTGGGTTTGCTTCAGTTGTGCAGGAATGAAGAGAACGAGAGATGACGTTTACCCTGGTTCTCAATTCAAACGTCCTTTCGGCTCTTCACGTGGAGAGTAGTGAGTTTTTTGGCTGTTTATTTCTCTCTTCCATATAATTCATGCCGGTTCGGTTCCATCGGGATTGAAAAATTTTCAATCTTTTGCCACTTCGTAGGTTGGTTTGGACGAGTTTACTGGTTCATGCATTTCGATTATGTCTATGTTGTTCGGATGCAAGATGTCTGAGACACGTCCTCACAATTTTTTCCTGGGATGAATTCAAACCCACATGGAGATCGTTTATCTGTTTAGGTCGAACTTACAGTTTCAGATGTAATCTGCTTTGTGAGACCTCGTTAGATGTGATAATAAACTTGTCCAAGCTTCTTCAAGTCCCAAGCTTGAATATTTTCGGGATCTTACCTCCGATTGAGATCAGTTGACTATGCCTGACTGTGTACATCTGCAAAATTTACCTAGAAATGCTTTTTGCGGGGAAGTTTTTGTTGTGTTTCGTTTTTTCACCCTCTTCTGAGATGTGGAAAAGATGTAATCTTAAAACTGCTAATTGCGATACAAATGAAACTTTGCCGAATATATCTACGGCACAGGTGTGGAATAGTACTTGTTTTCTGGAGAGATGTTATTTCCAGTTGATGATTTAATGTTTTCTGTTGATGAAGCTATGGGCAATCCCAAGTAACAGGAACGGGAGCTATGGAGGGTGGGGCCGGGGGTGTAGGTGGAGGTAGCGCACAGAAACTAACCACAAATGACGCATTGACATACCTCAAGGAAGTGAAGGATATGTTTCAAGATCAGAGGGAAAAGTACGACATGTTCCTTGAGGTTATGAAAGATTTCAAGGCTCAAAGGTACAACCATAAACATCTTGGTGACGATAGGATTAGTGAGGGTTTACCAGCTGCTCATTCACTTACTTTTTGTTATATTGTAGGACTGACACTACGGGAGTCATAGCAAGAGTAAAGGAATTATTTAAAGGGCATAACAAATTAATTCTGGGATTTAATACTTTCTTGCCAAAGGGATTTGAAATATCCCCCGACGAGGATGAAACACCAACGAAAAAGAATGTGGAATTTGAAGAAGCCATCTCTTTTGTTAATAAGATCAAGGTATAGAATGATTTGTCTTTTTTGCTGGAGGGGCACAATCAAATTCTGATATTGTGTCTTGTGGCACCAGAAACGGTTCCAAAATGATGAGCATGTCTATAAATCATTTTTGGACATCCTCAATAAGTACCGGAAGGAGCACAAGGACATTAATGAGGTCTACAGTGAGGTAAATGCAGTTCCCCGTGCTTCGTACAATACAGAATATTTTGGTTCCGTGACAAAATTTCACAAGTTCTATAATCAGAAACTCCTGCTGTAATACGTAGGCTCAATTCTATCAGCACGGTCTGTAGTACCTGGAGTTTTAACTTTTTCTTTTTGGTTATCTTCTGGTTTGTTTTTTGTTTGTGATCTCCGCAGGTTGCTAACCTTTTTGGCGGCCATCCGGACTTACTTGAGGAGTTCACCAAATTCTTGCCTGATAATTCAGCAACGGCCTCCACGCACAACTTTCCTTTTGCCAGGAATTCATTTCAGCGTCAACATGAACGTAGCTCTACTACACCAACCTTGCGCCAAATGCAAATGGATAAGGTAATTGTTTTGCCTCCTTTTGTGTTTGGATGCTCCTTCATGAATGTGCTGCCGCACAAGATAATGGTTTTCCTTTTTCTCTTTTGGTCAGCAACGAGTGCGTCGAGATAGGATTATCAATGCTCATGCTGAACATGATATAAATGTAGATCGTCCTGATATGGACGATGATAAAGCAATGATGAAGGTACACAAGGATCAAAGAAAGCGTTTTGAGAAGGATAACAGGGACAGGAGAAACCGTGAAGTGGATGATAGAGAGTCTGAGCATGACACTAGCAGGGATTTCAACTCGCAGCGCTTTCCCGACAAAAGAAAATCTGCAAGGAAGGTTGAAAACTATGGAATGACTTCTTTAAGTGAAGACAGAGATGCTCAAAAGAGTAAGTGACATGCCATCATATGATGCAATAGCATCTGCATCTTGTCGATTCTTTTGCCATTCTGTTCAATAGATCTAGTGGCTTTACACCTAGGCAATTTTCGATGTAGTTTTCATTTGTCTATCGTCATATTTGCATTAATTTGATGGATAGAAGTACGTATAGATTTTTTTGGTCAATTACCATTTATTTCATCCTCTTTAGTGAAAATTATGCATGGTGCTTCAGAGACATCTGTATAGAAGAGGTATGGTTTAATACAACCTTTTCCAACTTTGGGAGACACTACTAGTGTAGATCTCTGTCTATGTTAGTATTCATTGTTATTTAAACTCTCTGAATCTGTTGCTTTATCAATGCACTTTTGGCATCTTGGATGATTTTAAATGTCCTTGTATAAACTACCTCTACATGTAAAGAATCAGATGCGTTGTCGGGTATATTATTTGTCTTCTATGTTAACTGTCGCTGTACGGGAGCCACTGCTAAAGGTAAACAAATTCACTTCAAAATTGGTGTCTCATCTCTCTTGCAAGTGATTTTTTAAAAAAGGATTAGTGCGGGAAATTGTGCCACTGTGATCGGTTTCCTTTTGTTGACATGATACCTACTTTTGGCTGTACTTTCAAACGTATGCTTATGCTTTGTGTGTTTTTTTTTCCTGGTCTATTTGCTTAAATGTTATAACTTTCAATCTACGCATCATGCTTTTTTAGTCCAGTTCATTATTAATGTGTTTCTGTTGCTTCTATTTCATTTTGGACCATGAATTTGTGGCAGGCATGTATAACCAAGGATTCATTTTCTGTGAAAAAGTCAAGGAGAGATTGTGCAGCTCAGAAGATTATCAGGCCTTCTTGAAGTGCCTTCATATGTACAGCAGTCGAATTATAAGGAAAAATGACTTACAAAGCTTGGTATGTGTTTTCCGTAGCTTGATACCACTCTTTGTCCGTATGCAAGTCTACCAATGCTTCTTAAACTCCTTTGCTTATAAGAAGGTCATTCTGGTTTGATTGATAAGGTAATTTGAAACTAGGGCACTTTGCGTAAATGCTTTTTACCATCATAAACACACGAAAACAATTTTGGATTCAACTCAAGCTATTAATATGTGGTCCGTTTTATAATAAATGGATCCAATCTTTCCCCATTAATTATTTTGATAACCTTTGATATTTTCAGGTCCACGATGATGATATGCTTGCGGTGCTAAATATTATTTGCAGAACAGTAATTTTAATCTTGAGAATGTGTGAGACTACTGGAAGAGCAACCCTCTCTTATGTTGAACTATGGGATTTAAAAGATCTGAAAGACTCCTTTTGTTTTTAATAAGATTTTATTATTACGAAGTTACCGATAAATGGCAATCGGTGGATTCGTTAATCTGTTAATTTTGCAAGAATATTAATGTTCACGTTTGCTTTCCACCATCTATTCTGCTTGTCTGTATATTACCTTGGGCTTATGAAATGCCAAATACCGTGTCTCCATTATTCAACTCATTCATTAACTTCAATTACATGTATTCCACATTAATTGACGAAATCCATATGGTAGTGGACACACTCATAGATTATCTGGGTGATGCGTCAGTTGATTTTTTTTTTACCTACTTATAATTCATGGGGGGTATGTATATGTGGTTTATATATTGGTCTAGTTCTTTTTGGCTTTATAAGGCCCTTTGTATGAGTGGTGTTAGATTCTTCTGTGCTGACTTTTCTTTTCTTTAAGTCTTGGGATTCTTGAGAGAATTATTTCTATCGTGTTTTAGTAAATTCCCTTTATAATCCTCCTGAACTTATCTCTTTCTTTAATGAAAATGACCTTTTTGTTAACTGAAACTCATTCATTTGTCACCAAATGTAAAGTCATCCTTCTTTAATAGACGATTATTAATTAAACTTTCACATATGTATATAGATATATATTGAACTTTGTATTGCAAACTGATTTGTTACATGTATTGAACATGATTTCAGGAGTAAACTGTTTATATTGAAGTTGCCCCCCCACCCTTGAGTTTTTCTCCTTGGTTGTAGAATGTCTTGACTTCTCCAATATTACAGGAAAAATGTTTTGTTCATACATGTTTATTTACTCCTTAGGTGAGAGATCTGCTTGGAAAGTATCCTGATCTAATGGAAGAATTCAATGGCTTTTTGGAGCGCTGCGAGAATAGCGGTAGTTCGAGATTCGTTATTTATGTAATTCGTCAACGTGTTTATGGAGTAATTTTGGTTACTAACGAGTCTCCTTTTCCAGATGGCTTTCTTGCTGGTATCGTGAGTAAAAGTATGTATTACCTCTATCCATCTCTTCTCTTCGAATAGATTTTCAGCCACATTTTATATGTTTACTCTTTGTAGCAAAATCTGATCATGGTTGCTTGCTGGATATAGGGTCGCTCTCTACTGATGGGCACATGTCCTGGACAGCAAAGGCAGAGGATAAAGATAAAGAACATAAGCGCGAGAATGACGGAGCCAAAGATAAGGAAAGATGCAAAGACAAGTATATGTTCAAATCCATTCAAGAGCTGGACTTGTCTAATTGTCAACGTTGTACCCCAAGTTACCGGCTTCTACCAGATGATGTATAAAATGGTTTGCTTTTTTTAGCTTTGCTGTTTATAGAAGTTCATATTTTAACATCACCTGGTTGCTGCTTGGTGTTCTGCAGTATCCAATTCCTTCAGTCAGCCAGAGATCAGAGCTTGGTGCTCAACTACTCAATGACCATTGGGTATCTGTGACGTCAGGTAGTGAGGATTACTCGTTCAAACATATGCGCAGGAATCAGTATGAAGAAAGTTTATTCAGATGTGAAGATGACAGGTAAAAGCATTGGATTATTCTTCTTGCATTTTGCCCGTACATGGTACATTTTTTTGTGTAATAAGATGTCCTTGTTTGGTCATCTACATCAACATTCCATCCATATTTTTGACTTTGTAAAAGCTACATCATGGTAGTTTGAAATTGAAGTGGGGCTGGTTCATGTGGCAACTCACGATGCTATGTATCTTTCTCTTGACCTTGCTTGGTCATGCTTTCTTTGCATGGTCACACTATGGAGAGGACTTAGATTAGCTCATATCCTCCATGCTATCCATATTTATATCTGTTATCACAGATTACAGAAGGGAGCACCAATTATTCAACTAATTTGTCTGTCTTTCTATATATGAAATCTTTGCTTTTGCTTTGTTAGTTGTTCTGAGGATTTTCATGAAAAATTATGACTAAGTTCTCAGAAAGTGTTACAAATGGAAATATGTCAGGATCAAGTCAGGTTTAGGTTCTGGTCAAACAGGGACAGTCCTAAAAGGCCAGGACACCATGGATCCTATTTATTATCTGGCCTTCTCAGAGCACATAACTCAGGCCAAAGCTTTTTGCAATCTCGTGTTGGTATTACTAGATGATTTCTCCATACATCATTACTTGTTATTGACATGAAACCACTGTGAAATGTGGACTAGATTGCGCAACAATGATTTTTCTAGTGGTTGCTTTTTTATACTCATTATGCAAGGGTCATTAGAACGTTTTCTGTTGGCTGCAGATTTGAGCTGGACATGCTGTTAGAATCTGTGAGCTCCACCGCGAAGCGGGCAGAGGAAGTCTTGAACAACATCAATGAGAATATTAACAACTTAGAGACTCCCATTCCAATTGAAAGTTACTTCACTGGTCTGTATGTCATATGTTTTTTTTTAGCTTCAATTTGATTTGTACCGCCTAGTTCACTACTTTAATAGTTAGCTCTAGCAACTGGCTCTCTTACGCATTCTGTTTTACAGCTCTCAATCTGCGATGCATCGAGCGTCTATATGGTGACCACGGTCTGGATGTAATGGACATCCTCCGTAAAAATCCTGCTGTTGCGTTGCCTGTCATGTTGGTTCGCCTTAAGCAGAAACAGGAAGAATGGACGAGGTGCCGTTCAGATTTTAACAAGATTTGGGCTGAAATTTATGCTAAAAACCACTACAAATCACTTGATCATCGCAGCTTCTATTTCAAGCAGCAGGATTCAAAGAACCTAAGTACAAAATGTAAGTCAAAGCTGTCAAATGAATTTTTTTGGTGGCAGAAGGTTTTTGCCTGATTTTTCTTCGAAATAGCGTCTTCTCCTTTGCATATTGTGTATCGTAGTCAGATTTTGCAGTCCACAATTCCTTATGTTTTGAACATCTGGATCCTTCTTAATCATCCACAAGAGATTTTTTTTTTTTGGTAACGCCCACAAGAGATTGTTGTTGCCTCCATATTCTAAAAGTATGTATGAGACAAGCCTTTTTAGCAGGTCGATCTCTTTTGCCCATGAGCATAGTGTTTATCAATTATACTTTTCCATGAAATACTAAAATAGTGGGGAAAAACTATCAATAGTCATTGATTATTTCCTGTGTCAATGCCTGGTAACTTTTGTAATGCTATTGAATTAACTTATTGTTTGGTTCTCAAAATAGATTGCCTTGGACGTTCTGTAGTTGTAGCTTTTTGTTCCTCTAATGGCTACTTGGCTTGGTGCACAGCTTTGGTGGCTGAGATCAAAGAACTGAAAGAAAAGAAGCAAAAAGAGGACGATGTTCTCCTTGCCATTGCTGGAGGAAGTAGACAGCCTATTGTCCCACATTTGGAGTTTGAATTCTCTGACATAAAAGTTCTTGAAGATTTGTATAAACTTGTTCGATACTCATGCGAAGAGGTTTGCTCCTCCAAAGAGCAGTTTAATAAAGTAATGCGACTTTGGGCTACCTTTCTGGAGCCAATGCTGGGATTTTCTTCTAGACCTCCTAGCTCTGATGGTGCTGAAATTCTTGGAAGTGCAATGCGCAGTATTGCCAAGTGTACTGCATCAAGCAGAAGAGGAAGTGAAGAAACCTCTGATGCTGATGCTGCCAAAGTTAATTTGCTGCAGTCAAAATTGAGGAACAACACAGATGAGAATGCCTTGTCAGAACTAGCAGGTGTCGGCAAGGCCGCTTTGCTGGACGGAGATGCTTCTGCTAAAGAAAACAATTGTTTAGTTTTAAAACGTGCAGATAGAGATGATTCAGTGCATGATAATCATCTTTCTGAGAAGGAAGCAAAGGATGTGGAACTGTCAGAAAAAGTTGCTGCTTCCAATGCTCATGTTACCTCCAGTGCACAAACATGTGGGTGCACCCCGCCGCTTGTTTCAGAGAACAGTCATGAGAGAATCAGTGTGGAGGCCATATCAGGTAACACTCGATTCAGTGGGATTATATTAATCTTTTGGAGTTAGACGATGTTGCCTACCCATAATGATGCTTTTGATATTTATCTGGGAAAAAAATGCTTTTGATATTTCAAGGTTCCTGTTCCAATGCTCTTCCATCCCATCCTAAGGATACTGCCAGCAAAGACCATGAATCCAAAGGTATTCAAGACTCTGTACCATTATCGGAGGTATGATCTTGCTGCTGCTTTCCTTAATTACAATACCTGTCTATACTAAAGTAGTGCGGTTGCCACTTAAATCCTTCTGTCATGTAATTCTCAATTTCTTATCTTTTTCACCCTTTTCTGGAATGGATATGTTCATGTTATAACTGGATTTGCTGTTTTCAGGGCAATGCTGTTGCAAAAATGAGTGTTCATGGAATACTTCAAGACAGCGTGAAAATCAGCTGGAATCAAGTAGGTACTGTTGGACCATCCAAATTAGAAAAAGAAGAGGGTGAGTTATCAGCAAACGAGGAATTTGAGGAGGAGAACCTTGAGGTGTATGCAGCGAACTCTCTAACTGAGACAAGGCGCCATATTGACAGACAAGAGGGTCGATCAGGTAACCTCAACCACATAGCTGGCCAGGATGGTGGAGACAATGGTGCAGATGCTGATGATGAAGACAGTGAAAATGTTTCTGAAACTGGTGGAGATGTCTCAGGCAGTGATTCTGCCGGAGATGCATGCTCCCATGAAGAGCCTGAAGAGGAGGATGATTTAGAGCATGATGAAGCTGATGGTAAGTCTGAGAGTGAAGGTGAGGCTGAGGGGACTGCTGATGCACACTCTGTTGGAGGAGATAGCAACCCATTGCCCCTTTCAGAACGCTTCCTTTCCTCAGTGAAACCCCTTTCAAAGCAAGTAACTTCTCTACTTAGTGGAGTGGGGAAAGATTCCCGGCTATTCTATGGAAATGACAATTTCTACGTGCTTTTTAGACTTCATCAAGTAAGAATGGGTGCTAGGTTCTATTATGTCCAGTTTTGATTTTTGAGACTTCCCTGAATGAGTGTATGCATCATTGACCAGATTCTCTATGAAAGGATTTTGTCAGCAAAAACAAGCTCGTTAGGTGCTGAAATCAAGCGAAGAACTTTGAAGGATTCATCTTCTTCAGATCCATATGCCAGGTATGGAAAATCTGCTCATTTAGTTTCAGTTAAGAGTAAAAATATCGGATGCTTGTTCATACTGGCTGTGTGGAATTGCAGATTCATGTCTGTCCTCTACAAGTTGCTTGATGGAACTCTTGAAAATGCAAAATTTGAAGATGCATGCAGAGATATCATTGGAAATCACTCATACATTCTATTTACGTTGGACAAATTAATATACAAGTTGGTCAAGCAGGTTTGTTTGGTTCAATCTTTTTCTTATATCATCTTCCACCTTGGTTTTGTCCCTATGTCTGAGGTGTAGTTTTGTTGCAGCTTCAAACTGTAGCTAGTGAGGACATGGACAACAAGCTCCTTCAATTGTATGAATATGAAAAATCTCGGAAACAGCTAATTGATCCTGTGTATTATGAAAACACGCGTATCTTTCTCCACGAGGAAAACATATATCGGTTGGAATTTGTAAGTACTTTGCAGCGCCTTGTTTTATTCCCGACTGTACGGAATTATGTTTCCCATCCATTAATCAACTGTTTTTCCTTGTCCAAACATTTATGATCTGTTTTCTTATTTCCTTGCAGTCATCCTCTCCATCTCGTATGTCCATCCAGCTGATGGACAGTATAAGCGAAAAGCCTGAGGTTTTTGCAATTTCAATAGACCCTAACTTTGCTGATTATCTGTACAATGACTTCCTTTCAGTTTTTCCTGGCAAAAAGAAGCTGCATGACACATTTTTGCTAAGGTAGTAATAAAAGGCCTGATGCTGGCGCTTACGAGTTCCCACTACTTTAACATTTCTAGTGACTAATCTATGCCTATCCAAAACAAGTTCTGATGACATCTGATATTTCTAGTGACTAATCCATGCCTATCCAAAACTAATCTATACCGAAACTCCATTTGTTTCTTTTCTGTTTGCGTAGCTGTCTACAGATGCCATCCTACCAAACTCCAGAATATCTCCAGTACGAATAAGATAGTTCTAGTGAGACTTCCTTTATTTAAACCAAAGTTTGTAAATTTCCATGGTCCAAGCAGTGCTCTAATATCCATAGAGTTCTTCAGGCTGTTGATGAATTCCTAAATTGCTCTATACCTTTGTGTGGCCTTGTCCAATAATTCTGTTCCCCAACCATTTCAAACACTCCTTGATAATATCTTTGGTATGTCATTTTGCAGCACAACCTATATTATTTTAAAAATATTGAAGAAGGTTCACCAGTGAAGTTAGTTGTGCTAATTTTTTCGTCAACTCTGTCCTTAAAAATTGTGATAGAGTTGGATCCGTAAGAATTATTTTATCTTTGACAGAACTTGTGAGCAATTTACAATTTGAAGGTGGTGAATATAGCTGGTCTATTCGGATAAGAATGGGAAATGGGGACGTTTTCACTAAATGCTTGCTCTCATTATTTTGATCGACAGAAACAAACGGAAATATGCGAGTCTGGATGAATGTTCTGCTTCGTGTATGGCCATGGAAGGTGCTAGAATCATCAATGGTTTAGAATGCAAGATCGCTTGCAACTCATCGAAGGTAGATTGATGTCATCGCGTGTGTGTGTGGGTGTGGGTGTGGGTTATTAGCTTCTTCATTTTTCTTGTTCTAATTATGGTGATTGGCCTTTGACATTTATGTTTCTTTTTAAATTAGTAGAGTAGTAGCCTCTGGTCCTTCACCAGATGCGCATATTTTTGTTTTCCAATGTGTATTGCTTCTAAATGTCGGTTATTGTTTGCAGATCTCATACGTTCTGGATACAGAGGATCTCTTCTTTCGTCCAAGACGGAATAGAAAAGGTTCTTCAAATACAGGATTCGCATCTTCATCTTACAATCTGGCAAAAATACAAAAGTTCCACAGGTTCTTGTCATCGTCATAGCAATGGGGCGTATTCGCAATCCTTCTCGAGCTCAGCACAATGCCGAAAACCTCCAATTGCTGTTCTCTGTTTGCTGTACACACAAAAAGCACCACCGTGCTGTTGCATAAATTGTCATTGGCAATCTAAAGCTGGAGAGCTTTGGCTTTCCTGTGTTGGAAAAGGCGTGCTGACGTGAGCTAGACAAAGACCAAAGGGGCCGATGGGACGGGGTTGCAACATCTTGTGGTTTGTGTATATAGTTCTCTCATGTTGTCCTGTAGAAATGGTAATCTTTGAGATTTTGCATTCATGGAATTTTCCAATTTTAATCAGAGTTTCTTCTTGTGATAATATAATATTGCCTCCGTTGCATGAGATTGAGGAAATGATTTTTTTTTTCTTTTCATTTCATATGAAAGGTAAGTATAAAGATGTAAATTTCAAAAAGCAAGTAAAACAAGTAAATCTAAAAAAGTGAATAAATTTGGTACAGCATGTAGGGACTTTTCCATTCCTCAAAAGACATCTGCCATTGCATCAAAGCATAGATGGCGGCCGATCATAAAATCTCGCATCACTAGTGATAAACATACAGTACACCAATAAATCCCTCTCGAGTGCATGAGTTGGAGTGCAGTTTGAAGAAGGTGTTAAAAGTGAAAACAAAATCTGCTACACTCAAAAGGACTTTCAATGCTTGTGTCTTTGACTTACGCATGCTACTTAAATTTAGTTGAGTACTCTTCAACCTTTGGATCCAACATTATGCTCATCTGCATGAAAAGAGAAGAAAAGCAGGACGATTGAACTGCCCAATGGCTGAGGAACAATCTGAATGAATAGCGAAACAATGACTTGTTCGATTCCAACGTTGACCTACAGGGGCAGTGGTTTATATGGGTACATAACAGAGCGACACTAAGCATGAAATTAAGTCATAGTTTCAAAGAGGAGAAAAGGAAAAATAAACACTCAGCTGGGACAATTTGTGGGGTCGCATTGTCTGTCACCAAACAAGGACCAGTAACGGTGATGACTTGACTGCCTACATTAGCACGAGGAAGACAGCAATGCAAGACCCAATCATATTCCAGATCAAGTGGTTCATCAGCCATTATGATCTGTGTCTGCGAGGAGCAAGCGTGATTCAGACACAAAATAGATTTTGATTGTGGACATCCACCTGCCTTCAACCCAACCACCGCGAGAGAGAGAGAGAGAGAGAGAGAGAGAGAGAGAGAGAGAGAGTAACACGAGTTACTTGGATGGGTACCGGTTCACCAGAGACCAAATTAAGCGGGGGTCAGGAACGGATGCTTAGGATCTACTCTAAGTCGGCTTCACTTCATGCTTTGTTGCATGTAAGCCATGAAAATGGGACTTGAATGCACCCATATGGAACCACCTAATATCGCAACCATCTGCTGCCGCTTGTCAATGCCCCGTCTCAATAGCAAAAGAAAAAATTTCATCACCTTGCCTCACCATGTCCAAGTAATAGGAAGGAATCCTGTGCATTGGCCACTTTCACTAGGCAACGTTTAAAAGCCACGGTTCGAGCTTATCGACCCAAACAAGTATACAGTTTGTATATTACCTCTATCGACAGTGATTACATGATACTGGTAAAGAAATCAATGGCAGAGAATTTGGATATGAGACCATCAACGAGATGATATTCTTTCTTAAACTACACCAGCACAGTCCTGTCCAATTGCGCAGACAATTTAACCGGAAGATGCATTTAAATGGTTGAAGCTACACTATCTATGAGCCTATAAATCTAGTGAAATGATTCGAGTAGGAGTGAGATGGAGAATTGGGGATTATTTTTCCACTGCAATTTAAGTAAATAGAAGAACGTCTGGTCAAAAAGAAGAGAATGTACATGCCTCCTCTAATCTCTACAACAATCCAACTACACAACTCAACTGCAACCTGTTCTCCAAGCCTCTCAAGTGATGACCCAACAACATACACCTGTCATGGAAGGAAAACCTGAGTAAGAAATTGATGAGGTAAAAAGAACTGGCTCAAGTTGATAGCACCAATAATCCATCAAGAAAAGAGAAATTACACACCAAAAAAGGAGTTTAGCTAAATTATCCCTTGAAGTGCCTATCACGCCAAACAATTCATCCTTGCCCTCTTGGGCATTTTCATTGGCCATTTGTTCTTGAAAAAACCTTCTCAATATGTTGTGAACTAATTGCTGAATGATTTCTTCCACTTGTGTCGATGAGGGATGTGATAATTCATTCACCTGTTGAAACAAATCAAGAGCATGAGTACACAAAATGTGCATGAGGTTTTTAGAACAATTTAGACAAAGCTAGTACCAGAAACGAAGTTTGTGATTACCATATCAGAATCTAAAGATCGCAAGTAATTCAACAAATCATTGCTACTCTCTTTGTCCAACTGAATTCGCATGTTTCCCTTCTTGTGCGAATTCAACTCCTGAAAAGGTAAGAGCTCAACCAGGTAAGAAGTTGAACATTGATAATACAGAAAGGGAGAAGGAACTGCATATCCACAAGAACTAACAGCTTATACAATTCGCATACTGTGCTGCTGACACAATACTTGCAGATAAATTGTTGTGTTAATCTGTTTGAAGGTCAAAAAGTGTCCAGAACAGAAGTGTTCATTACAGAGGCAGCCATCAATCCACTGCCAGTACGAAGAGACCAAGACACAGCATCTCGTACGATAGCTGAAGGATAGAAGCCCTAGATATTTCAGACAACTCGTCAAGAAGCAGCGAACATGCCAGATCTAAGCAGAATGGTCAATTCATCACTCTCATTCTAGACTAATTATGTTGATGACATCGACTAAAGCGGTATATTCAAACAGCAAATTGACCATAATATTTCCCATCATTGTGAGTTCATAACTCGATTTCTCATTATTGTCTCTGAAATGGCAATTTGCCCCACCCATTACAGATCCACACTTATTTGCCCGAGGCGAAGCAGTGTGGCAAAATCTCACACGTTTGGAATGCAATTCAAGAGGCTTCTTTTCCCAACACTCCGTAAAGATATCTGAGAAAAGCAATCTAGTAACGATATTGAGAGATAGAGAGAGAGAGAGAGAATCAACAGTCCTCAAATTTGGCCATTCATTCAGGCAATTTTGTCGCCCTTGAAAACAATTTAGTCAACATTTTACCCCTTTAACCTTTTTATGCCACATTTACCATTTTCTGTAGCGTAATCATCTTCCTTACCACGTTAAGCAACTTAACAACCAGACACCCCGACTTTTGCTCCATCGAGTGTGTACACATTGTCGGCTCGTTGATATCTTTCTGTCCAATGATGTCCACACCCATGTGCCCCCACAGCAGACACCACCGATTTTGACAACGACAAGGACAGTATCGCCTCCCCCTTCCACCCCCCACTTCCAACCAGCTCAATTTTGTTAGATACTTTCTATTGAACCAACGGATGACTTCATCATCACAGTTTGATTACTGTTTTCCTGCGTGCTCTAACTGTACCCTTTCCCCTCCTTTCCATTTCTGTTGAAGCGGCAGAAAGGGCAGACTAACTGAAGCCAAGCAACATTGCAGCACAGCCAATGCTTTCTGGTTACGTATGGAAATATAGGAAAAAAATGACCGCAACATTGGGTATTCACTTAATCTTGCCGGGTGTTCACATGATACCTGAGCTCCGGGAGGGGGAGATATAAGAAAAATTACCAACTTGACCCTAAGCTCTAGTTATACTTGTTTATTTACTAAAACCTCCTTTTGTAGAAGAAGTCCCTGTACACTGGTGCTTAACCACTTGTTCTTCGCCAGTCATGCATGCCGGGTCTTAAGATGTTGGACTCTGATCCAACATGAAGTTCACATCTTGTCATAATGTCTAATTTTCACCTTATCTATTCATCCTCTCATCAACAGCTAAGATGTATCAGTCAGGAAATACAAATGTGTCAACCAGCAAGCATATCCCTCAACCCACAAGACCCAAATAAGGGCAGAAATATAATGAAATATCATATGACCTTTGCACGTCATACTAAAGTCATTTCCAAAATCCCTAACTTAACATCCAGATCATTCTGTATCTGTCCACAACATGCAAACTTCAGGAAAGCAACCCAAAGAACCATCTTGCAATGGGTGCTTAATCTCTGACTTGCTAGCATTACTAAGTAGCTTCTCCAGCTCATCGCCCCCAAAAATACAAGCAACTTCAATACCATTTACATTCAATGACTTGATGCTAAGAGACCCATAACATGAAATTTGCAATAGCACCATATTTAGAAATATCTCATTCGAAGACACTCACATGAAGATCTTCCAGTATCATCAAAGCTCAAATATGATAATCAACAGACAAGAGTATATAAGAACAGTTTGCATTCAGATTTTCACAAAAGAACAAATCATGGAAAGGAAGATAACAATAATGAGGTGAAAAGGGAAAATACATACCTCTTTGACCATATCCAATTCTGACTGCAACTGCTGAATGTAATTCAAAGCCTCGGGAGATAAATCACCAAATACCTGCACGTTTCTTCCCTCCAAATCTACGACAGGCATATCACTCTCATCTCCACTCTGCCTCTCCTCACCTTCCACTTGTGAAACATCACTTTGGCTCACCAAATCCCTCTTCATGGAAGAGTCCGAGGAACTATCGAAGTTTCTCATCAAAGACATCCTGTACTCCGCATTCCACAACGTATACCTGAAGTTCAAATCATACCAATCGCAATCACTATGTACATTCGCTTAAGACATATATAGTTACACCAGTTCAAGAATAATTTTCATGGACATCCCTTTGATTTGTTCAAATTACACACGACTGTCACTTCTAAAAATCAGAACAGACACCAGCATCCATTGCACGAACCCACCCCCCCCCCCCCCTCGAAAAATGAAAAAGAAACCCCCGGCAATACAATCCAACATCCGGAGAGACCCCTACGATTGCGATGAAAATGCACATAGCGATCAATTACCCGGTGATGATGGAGGAGATGAGGAGCCGACGGAGAGGCTGCTCGGATATATGAATCGTAACGGCGAACTGATCCGAAGGCAGAAGCCCCAGCATGGCGGAGATCGTCTGCTTCATCGAGCCCTTGGCGCAGTCGGAAACGCCCTTGGAGATGACGGAATTATCGAGCGGCTCGATCCGCTTGAGCATGTTGGCGATGACGGAGAAGCCCCGGTCGAGCGAGGACTTGCGCGTGGAGACGAAGTCGTCGGAGACGCCGCCGCTGAGGCAGCTGACGGTGGCGGAGGAGGGCGGGGAGCTCCGCCGGGGCGAGGAGGCGTGGGAGGGGGCGGGGAAGAGGCGGCGAGGGAGGGGAGGGAGGAGGGCCGGCGGTGGCTGCTGATTCGGCGAGAGGTCGGCGACACGGCGGAGCACGAAGGAGCGGGCGGAGGTTGCCATGCGAGGGCTTTTGGAGATGTGGAGAGAGCTCGTGCCGTCTCTCCCTCTCTCTCGCTCTCTTTCGTTCGTTCGCTCTCTCGTTCAGAGATTGCTGAAATCTCTCCGCGATTGGCCCTCTTTTCTTCTCTCTCCGCCCACTCAGGAAAGATTTTTAACGTTTTGGTTGGGTGTTGAGAGCCGGGTTGAGAGAGTATGCCACTGGATTTCCGGATTTATTACGAATTCGCCATTCGGGGTGCACGCTAGTTTGGTACCCACTCGAACCCAATCATGTGGGGCCCATCTATTTCCAGCCGTTAAAAATGGGTTTGGAGGGCCCCACGCGGGACCCACGTGATGCACACGCGCTGGTCTATGCCTTGCTGCATTTTCCTTCGCCGCCAAACACTGTACTTTCTTTTTCTTTTTCTTTTTCTTTTTCCTTTTTTTTTTTGTAATGTCTATTTCATGTTGGGTTGTGACGCGCTAGTCTGGTCCTGCAATTATCTATTTTATGTTCGGGGCCCAAAAAAAAAAAAAAATCACCAAAAATCTCAAACTATTATATGGCGCCATATTTACCTAAATTGATTTATACCATAGAGACACCTGAACTAGTATACACGTGTCATATTTACCCCCAAACCAATACACATATGTCATATTTACTCAAAATCAGTGCGTATGTTGTAAAGGATCATAATCATGAAGTGGTAAAACGTGCCACATTTTTCCAAACTAATGCACTCGTGCCTAAGGGTGAGCGGTTCAGCGTCTTTCACATCTATTATTAATTGAAGGATTGCGCTGAATCATCGTCTCTTATAATCACTATTTACTGCTACAATCATTGATAACAACTCATATTTAAACACACGAATAACATGCAACATTAACAAAGTGTAATTCTCAGTCATGGATATCGCTATAAATGAAAGTTCGGATTAGTGATTCCAGATTATACACTCATCATCAGGCCGAAGGAATACTGCATGATCGCGCGAAAACATAAAACCAAAAAAAAAACACAAAGATTTGTTCAAGATTTCTGCTCGTTGAGACCTATTCCCTAATTTTTGGAACTCGTAAACTATTTTACATACCCTAAAACCTAAAACAGAATTGGTTCCTACCAGTTCGACTCTTCGATTCCCGATTCTTCTATGGAATCATGCTCACCCTTACCCATGCCATTTTTATTGGCCCAATTCCCTTAAAAACCCCCAAATTAATGTTCAATCTCAAGTCTACTTCTAACTTTTTCTGTCCCAAAAAAGGCCCTAATTTTAGGTCCAATCCCAATTTTGCCCCCGAACTTTTTTTTATCTAGATAGAACCCATCACTTTAGATTTGGTCACAAATCCATCCCGAATTTATTTTATCTAAAGCTAAGCATCGACTTTCAATATAGTGTCAAATTTGTCCTTGCGAACCCTCCGTCCAAAACTTGTCATTAATTATTTGACGTGACATTTCAACATCGATATCAAACCACATTAGCAAGGTGCTGTGGTAAGTTATCTTAAAAACAAAACCATTGTTTAATACGAAAACTAGGAAAATTAGGGACGATGACGACTTTTGAATGGAAGGTTACCGAAAAATATTTGGGACCAGAATGAAAATTTGTGATTCTTTATTTAGACAAAAATAAATTTCGGAGTAGATTTGGGACTTGACCTAAAGTTGGGTTTCTTTTAGATAAAAAAAAAAGGTTCGAGGCAAAATTGGACCAAACCTAAATTGAGGATTTTTTTTTTAGGAAATTAAGCTCATTTACCCAAAAAAAATCTCAAATTTGGGTAAATAATGCACGGGTATAATTTTTTGGGGCAAATATGGTACCGGTGCAACAATTTGGAAATTTTTGGGCCTAATATCCAGAAAAACCTCCAACTTTAGCATTTGTGACAATTATATCCAAAACTTTTTTTTGTCTCATAAAAAATCTCAAACTTTTACATTTATCCCAATTCTACTCAAAACTTTTATTTTTGTCCCAATTTTACCAGTCTAGTATAAAAAAAAACCCTCAACTTTAACATATGTCCCAATTATATACAAAACTTTTTTGTCTCATTAAAAACCTTCAAACTTTTACTTTTATCCCAATTCTACTACTATTAGTCTTCCATCCCTAATCACCATTAGTTAATCCTATGTAGCTCAAGCTTTCTCGCCGAACTTACTAATGAATCATCGAAATTTAGAAACAGTAGGTTTCAGAGACGACGAGATTTTATATCGTTAGTCCAAATATCTCCATGTCTAGCAATTTTTTATGCTGTTGAGTGCAGAAAAGAATATGAAGCATGCAGTCTTGAGTGACTTTGTATCTCCCGGCAATATGTAGGGGAAGCAAATAACAGAAGAGAAGTTCAGGAATTTTTTCATGCCATCTTTGTTAAGATGTAATTCATTAATAATGTGGAAATGTCACGTAGGTTTAACTAATGGTGATTATGGACGGAAGGCTAACGGTGGTAGAATTGGGACAAAAGTAACAGTTGAAGGTTTTTTATGAAACAAAAAAAAATGGATATAATTAGAGCATATGTTAAAGTTGAGGGTTTTTTTAAAACTAGAGTGGTAAAATTGGGACAAAAGTAAAAGTTATGGGTAGAATTGAGACAAATGTAAAAGTTTAAGGTTTTTTATGAGACAAAAAAAAGTTTTGGATATAATTGTCACAAATACTAAATTAGGGACGATGGCGACTTTTGAATGGAAGGTTACCGAAAAATATTTGGGACCATAATGAAAATTTGTGAACCAAAATGAGGTTATACTTTGCTCCTCTTCATCTGATATACAACAATTCATTATTGAGCGTTTCAAGGGAAAAGTGTCAAAAAAATCCTAAACATATTGCATTAGTGTCAATTCAGTCCTAAACTATTTGCATTGGTGCCAATTAACTCTTAAACATTTTATTGGTGCCCATTTAGTCCTAAACCTTTTGCACTAGATTGATGCTAATTTAGTTCTAAACCTTTTGCATCAGTGTCAATTCAGTCATAAATCTTTTATATTTATGCCAATTGAGTTAATCCGGCTAATTTTGACCGAAAATGGCTGACGTGGACATCGATTGTCCTACGTGTTACGGGAAACACCAACTTGGATATTTTTTTTAATAGTATTCTATAATTTAAGTAATTTTTAAGCATTTTTTTCATTTTTTTCATTTTTAAAAATTTATTTAAAATATCAAAAAAAATATTAAAAAAATGTCCACGTTAGCGCAAACCGTGCTACGTAGGACAATTGACGTTCGCACCAACGATTTCCAGTCAAAATTGATCAAATTGACTCAATTGAAATAAATACAAAATATTTAGGACTAAATTGGCACTACTGCAAAAGGTTCAGGACTGAACTGACACCAACAAAAAGTTTAGGACTAAGTTGACACCAATCCAAAAGGTTCGGAACTGAATTGGCAGCACTAATGCAATAAATTTATGACTTTTTTTTTTGTATTTTCCTTCTAAAACCAAGTGTGCATGATTTCTATAGGAAAAAAAGAATTTGTGATCTATATAGACCATCTCAATCTTTGATCATGCGGATTTCCATAATGAGATTTACATAATTAATGAGTGAGATAATACGAATCAACGCGATACATTGGCCATAAAATTACTTTGTCCTAATTCGAAACCAATCTCAAGACATCAATATTACGTTGGTGGTTGGTCTGTCTGCATTCCGGGTTCCTAGGATTCCTCTTGCGTCCCTCCGAATCTCGTCTCCTCAAGAGCGCCTTGCGACATAAGGCAACGTCGTCAGGTTTTAGTTTCCAGGTCAAGTTTCCTCTTCCTAATCTAATGAGGAGCAAGCTAATCCCGCGCCAGGCTCAAGATATATATGAAATGGTCTTCCACGTGCGTTTGAGCGTGACACGTGCGCGGAACACGGCATAGACCTAATTGGATATCGATACATTGCGTTGGATTAGTATTCATGTATAAAACGGGAACGGAAGATAATACATGGGTGCAAGCTTTTGTTTTATAAAGATTAACTCGCCGTTTTGTTATCCTCTCCAAAGGAATGCCGTCTAATTCACTAATTCGCGAGACGACACCTAAAGTGTAAGGCGTGAGTTTGCCGGTGATAGTATGCTACTGTCTATTAGCACAGCAAGTTTGACTAGTGGTCGCGTTCCTCGCCGGAGGCCTTGCTCCGAAGGACTGTGCGGTACGTATTGATCTCGGCCGCTCGAGTAGTACAGCGGCCTATTCGGGCGCGCCGCGTCCCAAGGGCCATGGCTGTGCATGCAGGATTAAGCGATACAGTTCAGGATCGTCTATCGACCATCGGCTCCTTAGCCTCGGTCCCAATCTAGGGATCTAGCGGGTCCTGGGGATCGGATTAGTGCATATCGAACTCGTTTCGGTATGAGCTGGAGTTTGAGAAGGATCTCTTCAGTAGCATCGCAGAACTAATCCGATCAGATAAGTGGGAATGCACAGCTAGGAGGTCCCGAGTTCAAATTTTCGCTTAACTTTTAGAACACTTAACGATGGTCCCACAAAGTCTCACGACCGAAATAAACTCATTTAACTCGTTTATGACCCATTTGTTGCTATGCTAATAAAGTAACTGATAGTCAACCAGACTCATATTCAACACATACCCGACCCTACTCGTATTCCTAAAACACTTTCATTTATAATCCACTATAAGAAACACACATACCCAAACTGAGATGACAGTGCGGATTGAGGGAGGGAGAGAATGAATTCAAAGTCATAGAGGTCCATTGGGTATAAGTAAGTTGTAAACTCAATTATGAGCTACTTCACATTCATATTTTGTTTAAACCAATTTATAACTCATTTTATCATACATAACTAATCCATGTAACAACTCAACCATCATATATGGATAAAGAAATGAATTTAGGCCACATTTTGATAGGTCTACGCTTAGGTCAAGTTCGACGTATGCATTAGCATTGCATTCTCCTTGTTGTGCTCCTCAGTGGCAAAAGGAGCGAGGCCACCAATCTCGAGGCCATTCTCCTTTCCCCCCGACTTCGCGCGTATCTCCCGGCTTTGCCATTGTTCATCACCTTGAAAACCAATCTCTAATGTCTCACACGGTCTAAAGATATTATAAGAGAGAAAAGGCCAATCGTCTCTTTGTGTGCCTTTTTCTTCTCTGGTCAGGAACGGATCGAAGCTTAGCGTGACTGAAAGTAAGAGCGATTCCCTCGAAGTAACCTAACCATACTCTTGTTGCCGCTTTCTTTCACGTCTCCGAGATAGGGTAGCATCAAAATTACCCTGTTCGCCGAAACAATGTCAACAAACCAACTCTCGAAACATGAATTGATATTGGTAAAAAAACGGACAAATGATGTCAAGGGTCCTTTGTTGATTCTTCGACAGGAGAAGCGAACTGACGAGAGAAAATTAAAGGTAGTGGAATTTGAGGCAGTCGAGACCAGCCAAGCAAAAGGGTATTCAAATTTGATGATAGCCTGCTTGGATGGCGGTCCTTTGCTGGAATCACAATCCTAATATCTATAGCAACTAAAAATGATTAACAGCAGTTATAAAGCAGCAGACAACAACAGACGTGACTCTTAGAACTAAGCAACGTGTGTTAATAAATGGTTACTAAAAGACCCCTCCCCCAACATTCGACGATCATGTCCTCATCATCACTTGCCCCGCGTCGACGGACCGGTGATCGTGCTAACCGAAATTGTTGGCTTCACGACTCAAAACAGTTACATCCCTCTTGATTTGTCAATCTTTGCTTCAGTTCAGTTTCACTTACGGACATTTTGTGGCTCAAAACTTGGTAATTTCCTTTTGCGTTGCCTGTCGATAACTCCTCATCACCTTTGTCGATTACCTATAGAGTCCGACCAAGGACTTAGCAGATTTTAACTTCGCCATGTCTTGGTCAGTCTTCTTTGGCCCGAGTCGGGCAATTTTGGGTGTCAACAGTACGCGAAAAGAGATCCAAGCTCTCTTTCACAGACCAAATACTCAATCCCTATCCCGGGCGCGCAATGTTCATAGATTGTCTTGCTCGTCATCAGTTCATGAACTTCAGTTTCATCTCCACTTCGAGTCCGAACTTGTCAGACGGTTAGTGAAGAACAGAGCACGATGGCCTGCTTGCATTCTAACCCTAATGAGTACTTTCCCTCTTTTCGTTTTAATCTTGCAAATACGAATTGCAAATCTAATCAATAAAACTAGCTCGATATCTCATGTCACGAGCTCTAAAGTTGTGAACTCACCATATATTTCATTTGATGGTGTGTCAAAACAAAGCATACGTCAATCTTCTTGTCTGGCCATCTTCTTTTGATCTGCCCTCCCGATTGATTCCATGCTGTTGTTTTGCGGCATAGCCGTAAGGACCACTCTGTGTGGACCGACCAGAGCAATCTTCTTAGGATGCGGTTGTTTCCGGAATATTAATAATTTAGTTTTAAGTTTTCTAAACTCCGGCCGTTTGTATCACTTATATAAGCACGAGTAACTACTATGTTTTCTTTCCTCCATAAAATGTTTTTGCATAGGCTATTACTGATAATAATTAAAAAAAAAAACCACTTTCCTCATCGACTCAAAATTCTAAGTGAGATAACAGATCAAATTTAGACAAATCTTCTGTAAATTGTCGATTCTTCGTGAAAAGAACGCACCCTTATTTTTTTCCGAACTCCAAGTCCTCGCCACCGGCCAAAGGCCCGCCGGTGGTCCACAGCTCTTTATCGGCTAAGCACCACGAATGTTTTAGGTGTTGTGACATATGACAGTAACCAAAAAAGGCTTTGGCGGAGGCTCAGATCATTATCCACAACTCCAAAGCGGACGATCTTCACTCGTCAACGAATGGACATGATGCTAATTCCGGTGTTGACAGATGATGGGTTTGTTTGTATTTTTCCCAATTGGCATTATACGTGGAAATTGACCATTCACGTTATTGACCATATTAAAGACATAAGAATATGCCGAGTGCAGATCTAATTAACAGTACACTGAGTACCTGAAGTTCATTGAATGAACGTCAACTTTTGGAGCATGTAGATATTGCTGACATGGAAACAGCTTCCGCTTCTCTGAAAGAGCTTTAGGCGATTGCTCATCGGATCTTGGGAAAATTTCGATTAATGGCTCAAATTGCCTCGATTTTCTCAAATAAGGGCCTTAATAAATATTATTTCAAATAAGGGCCTAAAGTGCGTTCATTGTTTCAAATAAAGGCCTGAAATGAATATTGTTTCAAATAAGAGACTGAAGTGATTATATCAGTCTCAAAAAAGGGCCTCTCACTAATTATCTGTGGGCATTTTTGTCATTTAACTTTTTTTAATTATTTTTTCTCCTTTTCTTTGTTTTATTGCCTCTTCTATTAAAAAAAAGAAAAGAAAAAGAACAACAGACAGGAGGTTGCCCTCCCGACTATGGAAGCCACACCATTGCCAGTGGGGCAGCGTGCCTCGGCAGGGGCTGACGACCCCATCGACTAGCGACGAGGACCGATTGGCCCTCGCCGGAGCTAGGAGAGGGCCGCAGCCCTCGGAAGGACTAGGCAATGATCGCTGCCCTCGACTGGACCTAGCCGACAGTGGCGACCGTCGCCTGGTCCCGCGAGGGCCGACCCTCGCCCGAATCTGGGAGAGGGTCGTGGCCCTCTCCCAGCTCTGGCGAGGGCCCTCGCCGTTGGTCAGCAAGGTCGCCAGCCCCACTGAGGCGCTGACGACCGACGGCCACTAACACTGCCCCACCATCGGTGGGGCGGCTTCCACAGGCGGGAGTACTCCTCTCACCTATATTGCTTTTGTTTTAATTGAGTTAACTAAAAATTATGTTAAATTTCTATTTTGAACAAAAATATCCTTAGTCGACCGGAATATTTGGCCGGCTAGCCAAGCTAGGCCTTACTTGAAATAACAATTATCACTCTATGCCCTTATTTGAAACAAAAAGGGCAATTCAGGCCTTTATTTGAAACAATATTCACTTTAGGCCCTTATTTGAAAAAATCAAGATAGTTGGGACCCTTATTTGAAATTTTCCCTCGGATTTTGATCGCAAGACCAAACTCGGTATCATATATGGTCATAGCTTTAAAGCTCATAGCTGAGACCCGATTAGCCATTAGTTCAGAGTGCAATTCTCGGTAGGGGTGATTTGCTCTCGAGCTGACCGCCATAGACCAGATTAGAGAAGGAAAGATTCGCAATTTGTGGAACCAGGAAGTCGGAACCCCGCCCACTTGGTCCTGGACCCACCTACCCGGGAACCAAATTGGACCGGTTTTTCAATGGGTCTAGGAGCCAGTCGTGTACTGAAAAATGGGAAATGTTTCGATAACGAAAAACAGAGGGAACAGAGGAAGTGGATAAACATGCAAAGATCTCCGAAATACAGAGGAAAGCTCACTGCTGCCCTGACCAGGGACGTAGTGACGATGAACTTGTGATCGCTCTGGTAGTTTCTTGTAGAGAAGATATGCATCACAAACAACTACAAAAACGCGCGCACCAAAAAAAAAAAAAACCAATTGAACAAAACAATGGAATAGAAAATTCGTGAGACGTGCACGAATGAAGTATCGAGCTCGAGACAATCTGTGAGGAAGGATTGACCTTTAAAATTTTTCTCGATTTCTGACTATAGAGTGAGCCACAAGAGAAGCGTGACACTTGAGCGAAGGCACTAGTAAGGGGAAAATGGTAACTAGGGGTGTCAACGGGTCGGGTCTTGGCCCGGCCCAAGCCGACCCGAAACTTCAAAGCTCGGGCCGAATTCGGGTCGAATTCTTTTTTTCTTTATTTTTTTTTATTTTTTGGAATCAAAATCAATTAACAAACCCATCAAATGAAAGAATATAAAAATATATAAAAATAAATTTAATTTAAAAAATGGGTGTTAAAAAAAGTTGGGCAGCAAGCCGACCCTGCCCGAGTACCAAACCCAGCCCGAAAAGGCCAAAAAATTCAAGCAAATTTTTGGCTGGACCGGCCCGCCCGACGCGGGTATGTTTGACACCCCTAATGGATAATGGCAACTAGGGTTTGAACTTGATGTCACTCCATGAACCTAATGCGTGATTGAGAGAGGAGTGAAGTGAATTAGGGAAAACTAGCAATTAAGGTTTTTATTTTTGAAAAAATAAGAATAAGAAAAAACATACGGGTCTGGTCAAAATTATCCCGATGGATGAGTCCACAGACTCCATACCTGGAACTAGAAACCGAATCGATATTCACTAGTTCTCATTGCCATGAGAACCGCCCAAAACCGACTGATTCGGTCCGGTTCGGGCGGTTCACAATTCAGACGGTTTCCTTTTGCACCACTATTCTTTCCCATATACAATGAAACAGTTTCCCATCGTAAGAGGGTGAATTTAGGCTCTGGAACAACATAACGGATGTGACTGGAGAGGGATCAATTTTTCCGACAAATGAAATAAGATCATTTTAGTTCTTGACACCCTATTAGGAACTCAAGCATGGCGAGGGGACGAGGAGATCGAACACGCACTTACTGAACACATTCTGTAGCCTGAACATATGTAGGAGCACAAGCGAAAGTCAAGATAGCATCGCATAAAAGCTTCGATTCACTGGATCAGGCGTAGGAGCACAATCGACTCTCCAATCCAGGAAACATTGTATCAGATAGATTTCATCATACTAACTCTGGATCGTATCTCTATCCTAGGAACAGGAAGAGAAAAAGTAGCGTACAACGAAACGCTATGCCTAACAGCGACCACGGATGCTGGACTCTCAGGGACCGTCATATCAGCAACGAAACACAGTTAAGGTTACGAAAAACCCATTTGAGGCCTTAATATAAAGATGGATATAAAGATAAATACAAAATGCTTTACTGTGGAATTTCCACAGAGGTTCAAACTTTGTCACTGATATATATGACTATTTCCCAGAGAAAATGGCAAAACTCAAATTGTACCCACCAGTCGAATATTCACCAAGAAAAAAAATTGATAATACGCCTTCATTAATCTCTCAAGAAAAGATTATGAGAAAATTGTATTCACAAACTCTAAGAATCAAAAAGAGAACACCACAATAAGAGTCTTATCATATAGGTCCTAGGCAAGGCAAAACACATTAAAGAAGATAACAAAACAGACAAACTCCAAATCTATGGCTCGACTGTAGTAACTTGTTGCCACTCACCATCCACTGCCTCATTCCACAACGTCACGTTGTTATTCCCATCAGCAACTGCCAGCAAATTTCCAGTGAGTGACCAGGAAACCCTCCAAACTGGAGTCTTGAAATCCTGCAAAATTTTACCCTGCCATTGCTCTCCTTCCTTGGCCACAGTCCATATTACAACAGTCCCATCTTGAGAAGCACTTGCAATTGTGGACTTTGGAAGCCCCAAATTAGGTGCCCAAGCCACATCTCTAACCCAATCAGAGTGCATCTGAAGGGCAGGGAAGCAATCCATTTTCCAAGTTCCATTATAAAGCTTCCACACCTTCACTGTATTGTCACACCCTCCCGAGGCCAGCTTCTGAACAGGATCTAGCAAACCAGATCCTACTAGAGCACCAGGAGCCATGGCTGGGGCCCATGAAACGGAAGTGACGCCAACAGGGTGAGCTTGCTCTATCCTAGTGGTGTCCCAACCCCCATCAGGTCGGGCAGTAAAGACAGAGATATTCCCATCAGATGAACCACAAGCCAAGCAGAGACCTAGTTCGTGAGGTGCCCAAGCAATGGAATTCACGGATGACTTGTGATCATTGAAAACATGAGCTTGAGCCCAATCATTTTGATTACCCTCCTTCCATAAGATAACTTGTCCATCATATGAGCAAGAAGCAAGGATTGATCCAAATTTAGGGTGTGCCCAAGCAACCTGCCAAACAGGGCCTTTATGACCACTCAACGAAGCAAGGTGCTGTGATCCAGAGTTATTGCTCACGCCTATTATCTTGATAGTGGTGTCAGACGAAGCTGTTGCCACACGCTTTCCATAGTAATCCATAGCTACATCATGGACTATGTCCTGGTGACCTGTCTCAATCTTTTGAGAAGGCATGCTGAGTAAGTTCTCTTCTCCTCTTGACCACTAATTTCCTCGTCTTCTGATTCACCTCAGGAGCAAAACTGAGAGCATCAGTTTCAATATTAATTATTAGAAATTTCTTTTCATATAGGATAAGAAGATCAAAACACTTAATCTACATTTCCATATTTAACAAAAGCTCCACAAAACAAGATTGTAATTCTATCTCGCAGTTGGTGAAATAATCCAGACTTCCCTACAGTGCGACTAATGATATATTTCAAGTCCAGAGTAATCTCACTAGTAATAGTCAAATCTCGAAAACCCACGAACTTCTGCCACCGTCAACTTCATGGTTGGCGCTTTGAAGGCTTGAAAGGCTATAGAACCCAGCCCACATTACTTCATCTTCTAAAAACTATTACGAATAAGCTGTTACTAAAGCAAGCAACCTAGAACATGGATCCAGCATCTCTAGAGGAACACACTGTAAGCCTAATGCTTTTTCTTAAAGGCATAAGTTGCGTATCACAACAGTCCAGAAACAATTTTCCCACCGTTGAGATTTTCGCCAGAAAATACAGCATTCGCATCAGTTCACGAAACCGATTGCACTCAGAAAGCACAACCAAACACGGAATCAGCCAAAAAGCACGATCAAAAGTACGAGCTACATCATACATAAATTCCAACAACCCAGCAGCAAATTCGATTCAAAATCTACCTATCTACCGCAACCTCGATGGAGATCTAGGGATGCAAGGGATGGATACGAATTCAATCGGCGTAAACACGGACAAAAATCAAATCAACAGCCATCAATGTCGAGCGAGCGCGTAGAAGCACGAATCAACGTAGAGATTTAGAACGTAAAATTCTCTTACCAGCACGGATCTGCCTATCAGCAACTTCAGCGAAATGAGAGAGAGGGACAAGATTGTGGGAAGCGCGATCTCGAAACGCTCTTGGCTAATATACGCACTCTGGTTCTGCGCGTGGGCCTGTTTGGAAACGAGGTCGTCCTGCTCCGGCTTGGGCCTGGTGCGAGGAAGGGCCCGAACTTAAAGCCCATAAGATATTTTCAATGCCGCGTGGAAGTAAAATTCCAGGTATTCCGCGGTTTGCATTTAGGTATCCAAATGTAAAAAATATTTTTTGTCTAATCGAAAGAAGTAAATATGAGGAACATCATAAGTCATGGAAGAAGAGAATGACACTAATATAATATTTTATATGTGAGCAATAGTCTTTTTTATTAAGTATAAGTGCATTGAAAATCCTAAAACATGTTTGAGTCATAAACATTTTAAAAAGTAAAATCAAGTCCTAAAATTTGTCGCAAAACCGCAACTGAGTCCTAAAACTTTCAAAAAGTACAATCGAGTCCTAAAACTTGTCATGAAGGCGCAATTGAGTTTTATAACTTTCAAAAAATGCAATCAATGGAATGACTTAATTGAACTATGACTTGATTGCGTTTTTTGAAAGTTGCAGGACTCAAATGCATTTTCATTACAAATTATATGACTTAAATGCAATTTTTTTCAAGTTTTAGGGCTCATTTGCACTTTCACGATAGTTTTTAGGACTTTATTCAAGCAATAAATAACAAAAATGTCTAAATTTGACATCAACCACTCACAATATAAAAACAAGGATGTATGTCTTGAATATATAAGTCAAGAATGATGCATAAATTTGAATATGGGTATATTCGTAACTATATGTTATATCAAATTAAACAAGGTCGGGGCAAGGGAAATGGTTCGGGGCGGGTCCATTACCTTCCCGTGCCCCGCCAAATCCCTCGTGGAATATTTCTCGCATGAAAAGTAGGAGGTCAGGCCTTGAGATGAATGATGTTTAAATTTTGAACTTCGTATGTTTCACAGAAAATGAATGGTTCGAAAAGTATTTGTCAAAACAGATCAATTACATCATTTACGACGATGAATGTACATTATTTTTCTTCGTTTACGAAAACATGGAGATATAAATTTATAAATATTATTTATTAATTGATTATTTCAAGTGATAAAATACAAACCCAACCTTAAAATCCGAGTCTCGTTGGTAAGAGATTCAGGAGATTTCCATAATCGCTAATTATGTGGAGGTTATGCGACGAGGAATGTTGTAGTTCACGATCATTGACTCCGCACCACCGCAATTCCAAAGTCCTCTGCTTCGACTCCTTTCCCCAAGTCGCGAGACCACCCAAAAACGCGCACACTCCCCCACACATTCTCCTCTCTTTGGTACCATCGCTAGCTCCGAAGTCTCCGGCCGTAGACCTACCGCCTCTGGCAGGTGCGCCGCCGCACCAACGCCGACCGAAATGACATCAATCTCGTAGATCCCGGTATCTCTTGTCATCTCTCTCTCTCTCTCTATATCTATCTATCTGTCTATCGCACGCGTACGCACGACACGGGGACGATGCCCTTCTCCTCCTACCTCGGCAAGACGCGCCGTCTCGGGGGAGGGCCGCCGCAGAGCCTCCTCCCTTCCTCCGCCCCCGCCAAGACGAAGGCGATCTCCGCCCGCAAGTCCTCCCGCAAGCGGACGGCCCTGATCAACTTCGTCCTCACCAACCTCGTCACCATCGCCCTCTCCACCTCCCTCCTCTTCTTCCTCCTCACCCTATTCCTCTTCGGCGTCCCCCAACCCATCTCCTCCCGCCTCCGCCCCTCCCGCACGTCCTACCGCCGCCCCTTCAAGCCTCGCAAGCCGATCTCCCTCATCAAGCGCGTCAACGACACCGCCTTCGGCGCCAAGGTCGACGTCACGACCAAGGACTTGTACGACAAGATCGAGTTCTTGGACGTCGACGGCGGCCCGTGGAAGCAAGGGTGGAGGGTGAGCTACAAGGGGAACGAGTGGGACGAGGAGCGGTTGAAGGTGTTCGTGGTCCCGCATTCGCATAACGATCCCGGTTGGAAGCTCACGGTGGAGGAGTACTATGACCGCCAGTCGCGGCACATCCTGGACACCATCGTCGAGTCTCTGTCGAAGGTGCGATTTTGGTTAGGGTTTTGGCTTAAGTGAATTTGGTGAAGTCGTTCGGGTGAATTTTTGCAGGTTCTGTGCGCTCTTTTTTATGTTTGGGATGCGAAATCAGTCGATTCATTTCACCGAATGATGAAAATTCCTGTTTTGGAAATGCATTTGTTGCTGCTATACCTGGTCGAAATTTCTTTCATGTTCATGTGAGAGCATCTTGGTTTTACTTCGAGTTTGTGAAGGCATTACGGTTGGTTAGGTTGAGGCACACTTGATCACACAAAAAGAGTCTCGACTTTTACGATTAGATTTTCGACTTACCATAGAGCTAGATCCTCTGTAGAGATGCTTTGGCAATATCAGCTGTATTGGTTGACTGCCGGAGCTTTATGGTTCTTGAACCCGAATAACTTGATGGAAAAAAGGCCAAGTCTTCTGTGAGCTTTTCAAGTTGTAATCACAATGCATAGACTCTTGCGAAATCTATCAAATTTAGAGTTTCTGTAATTGGATTTTCAGATTTTCAAAGTTTACTGTATGATGAAATCCTGTGGTTTGATGGAATTGTGGCTCAAAGCCTCAATCACGATCCGTGAGATTTCTGTTTTCAATGCATTTCACATGTTATCTTCTGCTTTTGGAGAAGCTTTGCAGTCGAACCAGGGTGCATAAAATGTCTGTGCATACTAAGGATTAGTTGTGACTTGATCATTGTGGTTCTCTTGCCTGGAAATTATCTATTCTCATGGATTCCAAATTTTGGATGTTTTAGCGACAAAAGTTTCACTTCTCTTCTCTTCTCGTGAGAAGCTTATTAGCAATGTGAATTAGATTGTTTAACTTCGATTGATGTTAATGAGATTACTTGGTTGCTTGGGTGGAAAAAAGTGAAGGGAAAAAAGAAATAGATGGCTTCTTTTGTCAATTTTGGCTTGCAAGGTGAATTGGGGGAGATCTACTAACTTGGAAAAGTATGGGTTTGCAGGATACTCGCCGAAAGTTTATCTGGGAAGAAATGTCATACCTGGAAAGGTGGTGGAGGGATGCATCAGAATTGAAAAGGCAATCTTTCACCAATTTGGTGAATAATGGTCAACTAGAAATTGTTGGTGGTGGTTGGGTGATGAATGATGAGGTGACTAATGTGATTACCCTCAACTGCAGCAATGGTTTATTAATTGTTATATAAGTTAACAACATTTGCCTCTTGATGCAGGCTAATTCGCATTATTATGCCATAATTGAACAGGTATACTCTCTCTCTCTCTCTCTCTCTCTCTGAGTATCCAAAGTATAAATGTGCTTTATGGCACATAATTCTGCTAAGAGTTTGATCTAGTTTTGCCGGTCCCAGTAGTAGCATCTGAATAGGTCAAGGACAACGTTAACTGTCTGCATTTCTACTGCAATTTTGTCTCAGTGAAATGATAGTGGACTGTTCTCGACAAGCAACGTGTTTCATCAAACACGATTTTCCATCATCGTTAGTTTTTGGTTAGGCCTTCCCTGAGACAAAAGCCACATAGCCTATATACGCAGATCTAGTGGAAAGAGTTATGTCTTTTCACCGTGAATGGAGACCTGTGGATACGTACCCTGGTTGTGATATATAGGTTTTATACTGGAATCTGTCTTTTAGTGTGGTAAATTGTGCTGAGAGATTGACAAATGGTTCAGGGAAAATAACTTTTATACTGCTAGTCTCCAGTAAAAGAATTCTGCAAAGGAGAAAAATTACTTAGAGATTGGTCACGCTAGCTCTTTTACAATTAATTTACCCTGCCAGAAATATACCAATGGTTTTTCTTCTCTCCGGGCTTCAGCAGGCATATCCATGTCACATGCCAATATTTTTTTAAGACCCACCCTTGGATGCATGTGTATGTCGAGTTGTATTCATCAAGTGCATGTCGAGCCTATAGAGGGAGGGAGAGCGAGGGGGAGGGGGAGGGGGAGGGGGAGGGAAGATGTGCCTGTTTCTTTGTTAACTTGTTGCTTCTCTTAATTTCTTTACCTTCTTATACCTGAATGTTTACAGATGACAGAAGGGAATATGTGGCTCAATGAGACCATTGGCATTATTCCTAAGAACTCTTGGGCTATAGATCCGTTTGGTTACTCGCCCACAATGGCATATCTTCTTCGTCGAATGGGCTTTGAAAACATGCTTATCCAGAGGACCCATTATGAGCTGAAGAAGGAACTTGCTTGGCACAAGAAATTGGAGTACGTATGGCGTCAGAGTTGGGATGCAGAGGAATCGACCGACATTTTTGTCCACATGATGCCCTTCTACTCTTATGATATTCCACATACTTGTGGACCAGAGCCAGCTGTTTGTTGTCAGTTTGACTTTGCTCGAATGCGTGGGTTCATGTACGAACTTTGCCCTTGGGAAGAACACCCAGTGGAAACCAACCAAGAAAATGTGCAGGAGAGGGCACTAAAACTGCTTGATCAATATAAGAAGAAATCAACGTTGTATAGGACGAACACTCTTCTGGTTCCTCTTGGAGATGATTTCCGCTACATCAGCATTGATGAAGCTGAAGCCCAATTTAGGAATTACCAGTTGCTATTTGATTATATCAACTCTAATCCCAGTCTAAATGCAGAAGCAAAGTTTGGCACTTTGGATGATTACTTCAGAGCGCTTCGTGAAGAAGCTGAGAGGGTTAATTACTCACAACCTGGTGAAATCGGCTCGGCTTTAATTGGAGGCTTTCCATCTCTAGCAGGGGATTTCTTTACTTACGCAGATAGGCAGCAGGACTATTGGAGCGGCTATTATGTTTCAAGACCCTTCTTCAAGGCTGTTGATCGAGTACTTGAGCAAACACTTCGTGCGACAGAGATGATTATAGCTTTATTGCTAGGATATTGTCAAAGAGCACAATGTGAAAGGCTTCCTGTAGGGTTTTCCCATAAGTTGACAGCTGCCAGAAGGAACTTGGCTCTTTTTCAGCATCATGATGGCGTGACTGGTACTGCTAAGGATCATGTGGTTCGTGACTATGGGATACGTATGCACACCTCTTTGCAGGACTTGCAAATATTCATGTCCAAAGGAATTGAAGTACTGCTTGGGATCCGTCATGATAAGTCCGACCAGACCCCTGCCCAGTTTGAGCCAGAGCAGGTTAGGTCTAAGTATGATGCTCAGCCAGTTCATAACGTGATCGCTGCTACTGAAGGAACATATCACTCAGTCATTTTTTTCAATCCCCTGGAACAATCAAGGGAAGAAGTTGTCATGGTCATTGTCGACAGGCCTGATGTTGCTGTTCTGGACTCAAATTGGACATGTGTTCAGAGCCAAGTATCTCCGGAGCTGCAGCACCACAAAAGCAAGATATTTACCGGGCGGCATCGACTTCACTTCAAAGTTTCTGTACCTCCCATGGGGTTGCAGACATATTATGTTGCAAGTGGTGTTGTTGGATGCGAAAAAGCTAAGCTGGCGAAAATTAAGCATTTCTCGAAGTCCAATACATTATCATGTCCAGCTCCATATACTTGTACAGAAATACAAAGCGACACTGTTGAAATCGGAAACAGGCACCAGGTGCTTACTATTGATGCAAAGCATGGATTGTTGCAGAAAATTAGCCATCCGGATGGTTCAGAAAACATTGTTGGTGAAGTCATTGGTATTTACTCAAGTTCTGGAAGTGGGGCCTACCTGTTCAAACCGATCGGAGATGCAGAACCTATCATCCAAGCTGGTGGGGTCATGGTTGTCTCTGAAGGTCCATTGGTGCAGGAGGTGTTTTCTTATCCAAAGACAATGTGGGATAATTCACCAATATCTCACAGCACACGCATCTACAACGTGGAAGACTCTGTACAGCGATTCTTTGTGGAGAAGGAGTATCATGTTGAGCTCTTGGGTAAAGATTTTAATGACAAAGAGTTGATTGCTCGATACAGGTCAGATATAGATAATAGAAGAATATTCTATTCAGATTTGAATGGCTTTCAGATGAGTCGGCGGGAGTATTACACTAAGATCCCACTTGAGGGAAATTACTATCCAATGCCTTCTCTTGCCTTCATGCAAGGAACTGATGGTCGGCGCTTTTCCGTTCATTCGAGGCAGTCACTGGGTGCAGCTAGCCCTAAAGATGGATGGTTAGAGATTATGTTAGACCGTCGATTACTACGAGATGATGGGCGTGGTCTAGGACAAGGAGTTATGGACAACCGTGCAATGAATGTGGTATTCCACATCCTCGTCGAGTCCAACATTTCCCGTACCTCAAATGCTGAATCCAACCCTCTTCCATTAAGCCCGTCGCTTCTTTCCCATTCCGTTGGCGCCCACTTAAACTACCCTTTACACGCATTCATTTCCAAGAAGTCTCATGATATATCTGTTCAGCCTTTTGCCAAATCTCTCTCTCCTTTATCTTCTTCTCTACCATGTGACTTGCACATTGTCAGCTTTAAGGTCCCCAGGCCTTTAAAATACTCTCAGCAAGCGGCGGAAGGTTCTAGGTTCGTTCTAGTCCTGCAGCGGCGACACTGGGATTCTTCCTATTGTCACAAGGGCAGAACGAAATGTACAAATTTAGCCGATGAGCCTGTCAATCTATTTAACATGTTCAAGGGGCTTGCAGTTTTAAATGCAAGAGCAACTTCTCTGAATCTTCTTCATGAGGATGCAGAGTTGCTTGGGTATGCTGAGCAGCTTGCAGATGTTCAAGAAGGACACGTAATCATATCTCCCATGGAAATTCAAGCTTACAAGTTGGAATTACGGCCACATCCGTGAGTGTACTAATATAGCCATTCTGTAAGTTTGTGTGAACCGTGACACGGTGGGATCCTCTCCTAGGTAATCCGACCCGAACCAGCATGGATCCAGGACTGAATCTCAGCAGCTGGGTGGTGCCTATCCTTCGGAAGATCTTCATATACGAAAGAGACGTCCAAAGAGGCTCATACATTTGGATGCTGCTTCACTCAATTCTGCGCCGCCATGAGATCCGCTTGATGGGTTGTTTCTATCTGATGTGATCTTTATACGCTTGTAAAATTGCATCAATTTTGTAATAATAGGAAGTTGGTAATCATCTACGTACTTGTGCCTGAGGGATGCTGGAAAACCATTTTATTTGGTTTCATAGGAATGCCTCGAGACCACGAAATTCTGATATTATCTGCTTCCATGCTCGTTTCCACCATAATCACACACACTGCTTTTCCAAAATGGTCGAATTTATTCTTTCAAGAGAAGCAAGGCAGGTTTCATCTGAATTCGAAGGGTAATTACTCACATCTATTTAAAGATTTATTACTGGATATTTACGTTTGACATTTTCGTTGAGTTTCAGAAAATCCAACTTCGTTTCCGTCGGTATGTACCATCGTTCTGACGCTTTGGTTTGTTTTCCCGGCTTTTGCTGCGGCGCTCCCGTTCCTCCGTGAAACTAACGCCTGTCGAAGGATTCCAAATCCTCCGATCTGTAACTCAAAACCCCATGAATCCTCCGTCCATCAGCCCCTGCAGACTCTCTCTCTCTCTCTCTCTGATTTTTCGGTCATGGAAGACTCGTAGGCGGCACCATCCGTCCCATTCGACCGGGTAGGGCTATTTAATATACATATATACTCTATGGAGCGGATCATAATTACGTTGCTATTTTGAACATAGCGTGACCGATAAATTAATATTTAGTATTCGAACAAGATGGACTTGAAACGTCGGAACTCACGGGGAGTCCATGCGAGACCAATCATTTCTAGTGGTCCAGATTCTTCTTTGGCATGTCCAGGTTCGCGATCAAGTCGTGAGGAGATCCGTTTCGGGGGCACAACTTGATAACATTTTATAAGTCCCACAGACCACTCTAAATCGAAATATCTCATGCACTGCCCTTTCGTTTTGCTGCGTTCGGAAGAGTTACGTGTGGGTCGCTCCGAATCTCAAAGTGGGTGCTCCGTCATTGGATCCAATGAGCTTGGTGGTGGTGAGGAACACGTCCGAGAGGGAAGTGCCATCCTTCTCATTCGCCACCATATCTACATCTCCCCTTTTCGCTTCTTTAATAAAAAGCTCATTAGGGTTTTTAGGAAATTTGCCTTGACGTAGCAAGAAAAGGCCAAAAAAAAAGGAGGAAAAAGAAAGAGAAAATTTGATTGGGATGCTTGCTTGTTTCTAACATGCTCCGCATCCTCGTCAGCCACCACTTACTCTCTCTCTCTCTCTCTCTCCATGATTTTTTTTTTTTGGTAGAATGTCTAGGCACCTGGATATACTGACACCTGCCTCGCGTGCGTGCGAATCGAATTAGAAGTGACACATGAAATTGCACAAGTTGAGGCATGACCCATATTTGATACCAAGTCTGGCTCTACTTAAGTTGATAAGCGAAGAGAGACCGTATGTATATAAAGAACATATGATCATATATGTTAACATGATTAAAAAAAAATGGATTTTCGGCTAATGTGATAAATGCCAAATGTCTTGTCGTAGTATTGTACAGCGATCGAATGCTCTAAAGTTACGTTTGGTCGTTTGGAAATTTTAGTCTAAAATTGGATAAGATGAGATATGAAGGCCGGAGATTTTGATATATCATATTCACTGTTTGGTGAATCGCAGTAATCGAGCTGGAATATTTTCGCAATAATAAAGCTGAATATTTTCACATCATATAATATTCATTGTTTAGTTTAACGGCACGTCGGTGAAAATGAATCTCTCACGACACTCTTCCCTACTTCATTTTATTTGCTTGATTTTTTATTATCTTTTCCTCTATTTTTTTTTTAATTTTTTTCATTTCTTTTCCTCCTACCATCAGATCAATTTTAAGCTATACTAATATACCTAAACTACTAAAATACATAAAAATATATAATAAGTATAAATACAAAATATATATCTATATATCGAATTTATATTATAAGATAGTAAATTTGCGTATATGAATAAATAAGAACAAATTTTTATTTTTTCTTTATTTTGAAAATTTTTCATATTAGAATTTAAATACTATTTATATTCAAATGTTATTTATATTTTATCAGTTCAAGAAGTTTGTTATCCGAGAAAAATAACTTTTATATTATATTAGAAATCTTATCAACCCTTATCTCACCTCTTCATGGAATAATTTTATCCGGACTATATTTCTCTTATATCCAATCTTATCCCGCCTTCGAGCCACCAAATATGAAATTATCTTAAATTATATTCTGGCTACCAGTCGTTGGCTCATCGGTTGAAACTTTAGTGCGGGCAATTTGTGGTAGAATCGTGCATTTATGATTGGAATTGGTGGGTTTTTGTTTTTTCAATCCTTCCTTTAATTCCTCGACCAGTGCGTCCAATAATAGATGACGAAGGCCTCCGGCTACGTGCCAATGCTTAAATTGCCAATATTCCTAAAGCGTAACGCCTCCGTAATTTGTGCATAAGAAGGAAAAATTGAAACGTCTTGTTGACTGGCGGTTTAATCTTTCGCAATTATTATATCCAAGATCAGAAAATGGCGAAAATTGTCAAAACCTCTCACTTTGACCCTCCATGTTTACACACAAAACACACATCTTCGGTTACTTTTTAGGGGACGCATTAGATGCTCTCCCTTGAAATGAGAAGCCAAATAGGGCACGATACTCTTCGAGAACTTTCGTATTGTGCTGGATACGTGTCAAGTACTCCGACACTCTCTGGACTCTCTGACATAAGACATGTGGTCAGTATTGGGAGCGCATAGTAAAAGTTTGATACCTTCACTCGGAAATATCGTCAAGAGAGAGCTAAAGTCCGAACTCATCAACATATCTAGTTGGACTCACCTTCACTCAAAAGTTTAAGCTAGTGAGTTTATGAGCAAATTATGATATATATTCGACAAAAAAAAAAAAGCTAGGATATACTAACTGCTCAACCCATGTCAATTTCATGACGTGAGACTTCTCTAACACAACTCGCACGTCCATCTCAACAGTCAATGCTCCACACACCCTAAGGACAAGCGAGTCCAATGTTTCGACACGCTATTTCCACACGCACAAGGTCAATTTTAAGCATTTTCAATAAATTAATATTCAAAATATAAATCTATCAAAAATATATATACTTAAATCATATACCCAGCAAGCCCAAAATTAATATACCCAGCTAGCCCAAAAAAAAAATCTAATTATGAATCCCCAATAACAAAAGAAGAAGAAGAAATACACCACTAATATTTTTATATATACATGATAGATTTGTCATGTATAAATTACATTTAATATGCAACGTGTTTCAGCGTGTCGAAATTTTCTATTTTAAAAAAAAGTGATATATCGAAGTGTGTCGGTGTCGATGCTACTTAAGAAGTGACTTCACAAAAATCCAGTGAATAAATAAATCAAATTATATAAAAGAATAGCTTGATTTATTTTAAGACTTTTAGGAAGAAGCATTAATTTTTACTTTTTTAGCATGGTAATTAAATACATTATGGTCTGCCATGTTGTGGTGCTTGTCGAATATGGTGCATGATATTAAAGTGCATGATACGGAAGATTCAAATTAAGAGAACATAGTAAAATAAAAGTCACTTTCTGACCTATTGAACAAACAAAGCTTAAAAAAGAAAAAGAAAAAGAGAGAGAACAAACAAAGCTTTGATTTCGTTGCCAATATTTCAATAGGGGACTTTGTTACCTAGTGTTCAGAAAAATTATCAAAAAAAAATCTTAAATGCATTGTGATTATATCAATTCAATCTTGATTTTTTATTTTTATTTTCAATTAAGTCGTAAACATTTTCACATTTTTCAATTAAGTACATCCGGTCAATTTTGATTGAAATTGATGACATAGACATTGACTGTTCAAATACCATTGTCGGTACTGTCGACATCGACGTGAATTTTATTTTTATTTTTTCTATCTTTTTTTTTCTTTTCTTTTGCTATTGAGGAGTCCACCAGCCACTAGACTAGGGCCTGGGAGCCATCGCCGCTGCTGGCGAGAGGGCTTGCAGCCTCGATGGAGGTCGTCAGTGTAAGATTTGGTGGGACCACTTGTCAAGTACTCTAAAAGTTTAAGCTATTAGAAGAAGGCATGGTTTAATATTTAATTATTCTAACCGCTGCTGGCGAGAGGGCTTGCAGCCTCGACGGAGGTCGCCAGTGTAAGATTTGGTGGGACCACTTGTCAAGTACTCTAAAAGCTTAAACTATTAGAAGAGAGCGTTGTTTAATATTTAATTATTCTAACACTCATCCTCACACTTAGTCTAGTCTTTTGCCTAGTATTAAGCGTGGACAAATTCATTAGGGAGGCAAATAGGAGCCTGTAAAGATTTGAACTCAAGACCTCCTGCTCTAATACCATGAAAGAATTAATAAGATTTGGTGGGACTACTACTAATTGCTCTAAAAGCTTAAGCTCTTAGAAAAAGGCTTGATTTAATACTTAATTATTTTAACAGCCAGGCCTCCATCTAAGTCTGCCGGCTGCTTAACAATAAAAAGAAAAAAAAGAAAAAAAAGGAAAATAAATAAAAACATATTTATCTTCTTCTTCTTCTTTCGTTTGTTATTGTCTGTGAATCATCAATGCTTTTGTTTCAGCGTCCCTCACCATTAACCACCACTTTCGTTTCCCCAAGGTCCCAACTTTGGGATGTGTGTCTTCATGGTGTCGAGGTTGCCGTTGCCGTTGCCGCAGCAGGTTACACTTGTCCGACACGCCACGTGTCTCCACGCAGGAGAAACGCCCTCCCTGGCCAGGCCAACGTGGATGACCACGGGATGTCGACATTTTACACTTTTGCTGCTGCTGCTGCTGCTGCTGCAGCACCAAGCTCTTTCCCCCCTATCGACATCTTCTTCTCCCCACTTCTTCTTCTTGTCATTCATAATCAAGATTAGGGTTTTGAGAGAGAGAGAGATCATTTGGGTTGTGAAGAATATTCCCGGGTCGACACGCGACCCGACCGAAACTGAGAGCAGGATTTCCCCCATCCTTTTCGACTTTTTTTTTCTACGTCTTTATGGAAACAAGACATGTTTTGGGGAGGCAGATGTGATACTTTTCTTTATCTCGTTTTGTTTTTTTGTTTTTAAGATTAGTGAGAAGTCGAGTGTTGTCCCACTCACTATCGCATAAAAGAGAGTCTGAGCAAGAAATGCGAGTCGTCAGTGGGAGCTACTGTCTTTTTCAGGTGGGAAGAGAGTGAAGGACTGACTCGGTTTCGCTCATTGAAACTTACGGGAGAGAGAGAGAGAGAGAGAGAGATGATTGACTTCGCCTCCTCTCTTCTTTCTGATCAGATCGACCCAAGATCGCCATCAACTCCTTGAAGGATTCTGTGTTGCTTCTCATTACCTGTTTTTTTTTTTTTTCTCCCCAGACCCACAATGGAGAAGAGACTCAACAGGGCTTGTGTTCTTCTCATGGGTAAGAATCCTATACGTAGATATGCTGCATGCAAATGGCAAGAACGACCAACTCATTTATTCTCGCTTGCGTTGTGTTATGTGTTTTGAATGGCGATTTCCCGGTGCAGCGATAGGCGGGATGGAGAGGTTCGTGTTCAAAGGGGTGGCGTCGAATCTGGTGACGTATCTGACGGAGGTGATGAAGATGAGCAACTCGTCGGCGGCGAAGATGGTGAACGCCTGGTGCGGCCTCACCTCGCTGCTCCCTCTCTTGGTGGCGCCCCTTGCCGACTCCTACTGGGATCGCTACTCCACCGTCTTGTCCTTCTCTCTCTTCTACGTCGTGGTGAGCGCCGGTCGATCCTTGCTTTGCTTTTGCATGCGCTCCTCGCTCTTCGATTTGCATCATGATTTTGTTCTCCGCTTCTTACTCTTAAAAAGGATGTTTTTCATTTCGTGACAGACATGATGTTTCTGGCGTGAACTCGTAGAATCGTCAAGAATTTCGTGATCCTCTCCTTGGTATATTGAATCGTGACGAAACATCTTGAAATCTATTAAAAGCCGGATTAAGCTTTTCCTTCTTCTTTTTTCCCGTTCTTGTTGCTCGATAAATTAAATGTCGCAGGAAGTGATTTTGTTTTGTTTTTTTTTTCCTCTTTTGGTCGGATAGTAGTAATTGATTTTATACAAGATCTTATCTGTAAGACAGGACTTCTCGTAATCATGCCATTAATGGAAGAGATGGTAAATGCTCGTGATTTAGTGGTGACACAAAACATCATTTTCTAAGTTTTAGATCGCCGAAACTCTCTCCGGACACAGTTCTTCTGATGCTTGCCAATGACATAGACGTTATGCCCGGTTCATTATCGGGTTAAGTACGAACTTAATCCTCTAAGTTTCGGTATTTGTGATTTTCGATCCTATAACGAGGTCAATTCCTTGTTTACCCTTTGGAACAAATATTGTTATGTTAAAAAATTGTTTTTTTTTTTCCTGCTCATTTGATGCCAAATTAGAATCAAGTATCATTTTCTAGCACATGAGCAATGTCGCATCAAATTGAGTGGTCGATCAAATGATTTGATTGCGCAAATTGAGAAAACTAGAAGGTTTGATTGCAGAAGGGTAGGAGACTTGATTAAGTAGAGGATCAAATTGCATAGAGGCCGAAATTCAAAGGACTAAATCGATATTTAACCCTTCTTTATTTCCGATTGTTTAGTAACATGATTAATTTTGATGTCTTGTATGTTTTTTGTGATATAGTCTGTTTCTTTTTTTCAGAAAAAAAAAAATTAATAGACCACAAAAAGATGACCGTGTGGCTACTATCTGAATGCCGTTGCAATCCTTTTTCACTTGAAGTTGCTCGTCGCTTTTTCATTAGCAATCTGAAATTATTGACAAACTTTTCTTTCTTTTGCTTACTTAGCGGGAGTAAAAAAAAATATGTTTTCATTTCATTAGCTCTCTTTCGTGACATGAACTTGGAGAGCAACTATTTTCGGTCAATAATTTGGTACCATGCTATTGATACCCATTTTTGTTTCCCTTGTGTTGTGAATTAAGGGACTCATGGCGCTGACGTCGACCGCGTTGGCATCGGCGGCGCGGCACCCCCCGAGCAAGCCCGACTATTCTCCATTCCTCTTCTGGTCCCTCTGTTTGATCTCGGTCGGCCTCGGCGGGTACAACCCCTCTCTGCAGGCGTTCGCAACGGATCAACTTGACGCTGAAGAGGAATTGCCTCGCAGCAAGGGCGAGAAGAAGTCGGGCAAGAACAGCTTGTTCTTTCAATGGTGGTACTTTGCCATTTGTAGTGGCAGCCTCCTGGGGATAACATTCATGTCGTATATACAAGATACCTTTGGATGGGTTCTGGGGTTCGCCATACCGACCGGAGCGATGATCGCGTCGGTCGCCTTTTTCTCATGCGGAAACAGAATTTGTGGGTACAAACAGGATGCGAATAACGTCGGTAACAAGCCTTTTCAGATAGTACTCAAGAGCATCAGAGCGATTGCATCCAAATTCAAGATTGGAGCAATTTCCTTACCAGATGAGAAGTCTGAATTGGTTGAGCTAGAGTAAGTTCTCCGACGTCTTGACCCAACAATGACCATGCTTTTATGATCTTGATCAGTCCTTGCAAGTCTCATCATTTGTTTGTTGTATTCAGGCTGCAAGAAAAACCTCTGTGTCCTCACAACGTTGGGGTAATCGAAAACTTGGAAAGGAACCCCAAAAGCAGACGAATATATGCGATCAACAATGGGGAAGTAGTACTTCGATTGCTGCCCATCTGGACGATGCTCCTCATGTTCGCGGTGATCTTCCAACAACCGTCGACCTTCTTCACAAAGCAAGGGATGGCGATGAAGCGGAACATCGGGAGCCATTTCGACATCCCCCCGGCGACCTTCCAGAGCGCCATCACGCTGTCCATAATCGTCCTGATGCCTCTGTACGACAAGATGCTGATCCCGATCACCCGGCTGTTCACGCGCGACGAGAAAGGCATCAACGTGATGCAGAGGATGGGGATCGGGATGTTCTTCTCGATCGCAGCCATGGTGATAGCTGCGCTCGTGGAGACGAAGAGGCTCGAGATGACCGGAGGAAGAGCCAGGGACGACGCCAAGCTGAGCATCTTCTGGTTGCTCCCGCAGTACGTCCTGCTGGGCATATCCGACGTCTTCACTGTGGTGGGGATGCAGGAGTTCTTCTACAGCGAGGTCCCGGTGAGGATGAGGACCATGGGATTCGCGCTGTACACGAGCGTGTTCGGAGTAGGGAGCTTCTTGAGCGCGCTGATGATAACGGTGATCGAGTACTTCACGAGGGGACACAGCTGGTTCTCCGACGACATGAGCAAAGCCCACCTCGACAGTTACTACTGGATTCTGGCCTTGGCGAGCTCACTGAGCTTGCTTCTGTACATAACATCCTGTAAATTTTACAGGAGCCCTAGTGGGGCGGAAGGTGAGGATTGTATATGACTCCATTTTTTTTTTGTTTTTTCGATTTGGTTCAGGAAGTAAGCACGTGCTTCTTCGTTGCCCTTGAAGTGGAAAATCTTTGATAATGTCGTCGTGGGCCTCGTGGCAATTTTATCGCAAAATGTCATCTTCACCAACTCCTTTGGACAGAAACTAACGTTGAAATCAACTGAAGTATAAAGCGCAGAAAATCAGAGAATCGGTACAAAATTTTGCTGGGTGAAGTCGTTGAAGCACATGCCTTTCCAGTTCCATAAATGAAGGTCAGGCGATCCCAATCCTTCGATAAAGGGGTTGCAACTTGCATTCCACTCGATCCAAAACCTGAGGCTGCGAATCGAAAAGATCAGGTCAAAAGTTCAAACCTCCACTTTGAAAAGGTTTTGAGCTAAAAGCTGATTTACATTGTAACACAGAGAAAAGCAAAAGCAAACGCAAAAGGCTCTCGCGCCATTGCATGCTTTAGTCATCCCAGAGATTGTGCGGGGTTGGTGTCGGGTCGGGTCGACTTTAGGTCACATCTCCAACAAAGGAAATTACGCATGGACGATGAAGATTCCATGTACACGAATAAGAATGTGACTTGGAAAATGCGCTCTTCCCTTTACAACTTGCGAGCCATTCATGAGAGATTGCTGTCGAAACAACGGACTCTAGGTTGTAATGGGGATGCGATCCATGTACTGTAATTAGCATGGGAAGGAAAATTTGCCCAAGTACTAGAGGCGTCAAATGGGTGGATCGGGTCGGGTATGGATCGGGTCGAATATGGTCCGACCCATATTGACCCATTTAACCCGTTTTGACCCATATTCATCCAATGCAAATTTAGTGACTCATACCCGACCCAACCCATACCCGACACATACCCGACCCGACCCGACCCGTATTACTTAAATACTTATATATTTAGCTAAATTATGAAATATTTATTTCTTATAATTTATTAAGAAAAATTATATTGCTAAAACATGCAATTGAATTTTTCTGAAAAAATTTAAATTTTTTTTTTATAAAATAAATTTTTTATTATAATCGGCCACCTGCGACATCTGCTCGCCACTGTTGACCGTTGCCTGCTTCCTGCCATCGTCGTACCCTCAAACTGCTGCTCGCCACCTCCGTCGCCGAAGCTGTAGCTCTCCCCGCACGGGCTGTCGCTTCTGAAGGCGTAGGGGGCGTAATCGGAGCTCGGGAAGGGAGGTGCTCCGGCAGGTTTCGACGCTGACTCGTACTCGATTCTGGTTTATCTTGCCGAGTTAAGTTAAAAGACTTCAATACTAATTGACTCGTACACGCACTGTGGCGGCGGTCGACGGCCGGCGGCGGCGGAGGGTGGTGGTTGGTGATGGTGACCGGAGGTGGGCAGCGGTGACCATTGGCGGCCAAAGTAGAGCGACGGCCAAGGCAGGAGAAAATAGAAAATAGAAAAGAAAAAAATTTATATAAAAAACAAATTATTAAAATATTAAAAAATTAGATTTTTAAAAAAATATTTACAAAACTTATTTATGATTGCCTTAAGATAGTTTTCTTAGCTAACCCATTTATGGCCCATTTGAAACCCATTTATGACCCATAAAGTTTTTAAGCAACCCATTTATGATCCATTTAAGTACTTAAGCTAACCCATTTTTGACCCACCACTATCAAATATGGGCCAAATGTGGGTTCTAGACCCATTTTGCCACCTCTACCGAGTAGCAAGCGCTGGAACATCGCCCGCATAGGAAGTTACTGATCGACCGGATCAATGCTTGAGTGTTCGATCAGGGAAGAAGAGTCGGAATCACACATGAAGGGCTACTCGAATCAAGTTTTAGGACAAAGGAGTGGATGTGAATATACAAAAGGCGAAGAAGGTTAGCAACCTTCATACACAATAGTATAGTTTTACCATGACTAGATCATGGGAAGTGGGAACTAATTTCTTGGTAATGAATAGAGGCGTCAAATGGGTGGATCGGGTCGGGTATGGGTCGGGTCGAATATGGTCCGACCCATATTGACCCATTTAACCCGTTTTGACCCATATTCATCCAATGCAAATTTAGTGACCCATACCCGACCCAACCCATACCCGACCCATACCCGACCCGACCCGTATTACTTAAATACTTATATATTTAGCTAAATTATGAAATATTTATTTCTTATAATTTATTAAGAAAAATTATATTGCTAAAACATGCAATTGAATTTTTCTGAAAGACTTATACCCGACCCGACCCGGCAGGTTTCGACGCTGACTCGTACTCGATTCTGGTTTATCTTGCCGAGTTAAGTTAAAAGACTTCAATACTAATTGACTCGTACACGCACTGTGGCGGCGGTCGAGGGCCGGCGGCGGCGGAAGGTGGTGGTTGGTGATGGTGACCGGAGGTGGGCAGCGGTGACCATTGGCGGCCAAAGTAAAGCGACGGCCAAGGCAGGAGAAAAAAGAAAATAAAAAAGAAAAAAAATTATATAAAAAACAAATTATTAAAATATTAAAAAATTAGATTTTTAAAAAAATATTTACAAAACTTATTTATGATTGCCTTAAGATAGTTTTCTTAGCTAACCCATTTATGGCCCATTTGAAACCCATTTATGACCCATAAATTTTTTAAGCAACCCATTTATGACCCATTTAAGTACTTAAGCTAACCCATTTTTGACCCACCACCATCAAATATGGACCAAATGTGGGTTCTAGACCCATTTTGCCACCTCTAGTAATGAAGAAAATGGAAAAGGTGCGAAATGGTAGGAGGATGAAATGCTACGGAGAGCAGAACTTGGAGGAGATGATGATGATGATCGATGGTGACTAAGAGGATAAATAACACTGATCAGGGAGCAAATTGCAAGTTTGTAAAAAAACTCGGTGTGTGTGTGTGGAACAATCCGAACATGTAGTGATCCACGAGTGTTTATCTACTCATGCATACATGCAGTGCAGTGAAAGAAAGGCGTCCGGATCCCATGCTTGTATGGCAGGAGATCATAGCAATATCCACCATTGGATCTTCCCCCTATAAGAGACGAGCACCAGCGTCCATGTCTAGCAGGATGACTTTGAGGCTCCGTTTGTTTCTCCTCATATTTCGGGGTTTGGATTTCTTAAGAAAATGAATCAATGCAAAATGTTTTTCTAGTCTGCAGAAAACATATGCTCAAATTCAAGAAAATAATTTCCTCTTTAGAAATAGAAAATCATTTTTGGGTCCTTGAAGGCCGAGCACACAACCTCAATGCCAGTGCACGGGTCCTGCACCCAGGCATGGGTCCACAAAGGCAGTTCTTGGGGTCCCCAGTGCCCGTGCCCAGGAGGACCCAGGCGCCATGCTTGAGGACTGGCCCGAGAACCCGAGGACCTCTGTGCCAGTGCCTAAGTCCTTGGCACTCGGCCCAGGTTCCCCGCACCCGAGCTTGAGTCCATAGAGGTAGGGCATCGATGGACCCGAGACATCAATGCCGAGCCCGAGTCCATCAAGGCCTGGCCCAAGACCTAGTGTCTGTCCTCGGATCCTCCACGCCCTAGTTTGAGTCCATCGAGCTCGAGGCCGAGGACCTCGGTACTTGTGCCTGGTTCATGCTCATGCTCGATTCCCCGACACCAAGCCCTTGTCCGCTGATGCCGGGCTCGATCTCATTCCTGATGACCAGAGGTACTAGGCTCAATTCCCAGCAACCATCGGTCCATCACTCAACCTCAATGGACCCAAGTCTGGTCGTCGAGGACCCGGGCCTGATTGTCGAGGACTCAAGCACGAGCACCGATATCTGCAAGCCAGCCTTGATGAACCAAAATTTGAGTCTCGAGGACCTGACCCTGGGGACCTGGGTTATCGGCCTTTGCCTTTGTGGACTCTATGCTCTGCTTGACCTTTGTGGACCCCAATCTAGGTGCCAGGGATTCAAGCATGAGCATCAGGCCCAACCTCTATGGACTTGGGCCAAGGCTCCAAAAAATCTTGCATAGGTACATGCGCTCTCGCTCAAGATCCAAGTTGGCTTGGCCGATCCCAGGTGCCAGGGTAAGGGTCCATTGAGGCTCGACCCGAGATCCTAGTGCCCGTGTCTAGTTCTCCAAATAGCTATGCGCAAGTCACTAGCACCGAAAAATGCATGTAAATTTAGGAAAATCAAATCAAAATGGTCTCTCTAAACAACGGAGTATATTTTCCAGTTCCTTTTTCAAATTTCAACCAAACACCGAGAAATATTGCCATTTTTCCAGAAACTGGCTCTTTGGAAAACATTTTCCCAAACGAAGCCTAAGAGTCAAGGTCGCAGTGAACAAAATATTGATCATCAATCAAGTTATGCATTTGTTTCCAGAGGTAAAAAAAGCCAGACTTAACGGGTAATTTCAAAATCACCTCGTGCTTTTGCTTATTTTAAGGAAACATGTGAAAAACAAAACGATGCAACTAATGCCAAATCAAGTATCTCACTCTGATTCATTACTGTAACTTCAAGTGACTCAAATCATGTCTGAATCCAGCATATGAATATGTCACGGCAAGATCAAGCCACAGTATACCTGAGCATATCTTAAGCTTGTACCAGCTGCCAGAAGAGACAGAGGAATGAAGGAGCTCTCTAATTGCTATCAAGGGGGTCAATGCCACCAGGTGCTTACACAGAACACAGACATATCAAATATGACAAACAGCAATGGAAACTGCGTCTTCTAAGCAAACCATTTCATAACCTCTCAGCAAACTTGACAACAAGAGAAGCCTAGATGACAAAGGAATTGGTCAGTTTTGCTTCTCCAACCGAATGTGATGAAAATACTGGCAATAAAGCAAGTGAACAGGGAGCATCAGGTCAAGCCTAGGCATTCGTGGGCAAGCTTTCAATAAGTTGAGATGCTAACTGCAGCAGCTAGCCCAGGCATACTGAATCAATTTGGGTGCATCTTGCTATCAAAACACTTTGGCTCTTTCCTAGATGGTTGACTACACTTTCCCATGCTCGTCTCCTCCACCTATCGAAAATATAGTTCTCCTATCTATTTGATCAGAAGAACCTGAAAAAGGAAATGAAAGAAAGAAAAAAAAGGCAACTCAAACTAGATAGACAATGGTGATCATGTCAATGGCAACCACACTCAAAAAGTTAGAATTTTATTATATGCTTCCCCTATTTTGGCAGAGGGTTTCTGACATGATCCGAACAGAGACAGAAGTTCAACACATATCACAAACATGAAAGAATTAGCTTGACTATTGCAGCAGGAATGCCAGGAAACTATAGCAACCGAAAAATTTTGCACAGAACCGAAAACCAACATAAAAGCTACCTCAGTTCACTTTGTACGGTAAGACTAGGGTTCATCTTCTATAAGCACTTGGAAATTTGATAACATGAAGTCAGTCTTCTTAAACAAGAAACTTCCTTCTCTCTCCCTCAATGGTGGGAACCATATCCATTGGTACTCAACTCTATCGCAGCACCCTTCGGCTTCCGTGCATTGTCCTCTTCCCTGATCCCTTCATCCACATCTTCATCAGAATCCAGAGTAAACTGGGCATGATTGCCCAAGCTCTCAACTTCTACCCCTAAGGGCCTGTACTTTGCAAAATCCCCTTGGATCCCATTCTTCTGCGCGACCAGGGAATAAACCCCGACCACTACAGTCACAAGCAGAGCAAGATGGCAATTGAACTGAAGCGTTGCGATCGCTCTAGCCCTATGATACTCAGGATGCCCCTTGCACTTAACCGTGTAATTCCCTCTACTCTTCCCGTGCAACCAACACCCATGAGCAACCAAGCCAGTGTAAAAGGAAAACCCCATTTGCAAAAACCATGTTCCCTGAAGCACCAAACCTACAGCGCGCGCCAATCTTGGGAACGCCGATTTCGGGGATTTCAACCTGAGAATCGTAGAGAACGTGCATATCGCGATGGGCACGAGCATGAGATCGAAGTACCTGTTCTCAATCCCACTCGTGTCCTTCCTCTGGAGGTAATACACCAAGAACTCCTCCACGAAAGCGAACAGAGCAATCACATCGACCAACGACGAGCTCAAAGGAAACGAGCTCGTCAAATTGACTAAAATTCCAGCAACCGAGTACAGCAGGAACAGCGCCGCCACCGCCACAACTTGCAACTGGAGAGCCGAGCCGACGCGGTCCCGCGCGCCGGCTGCGTCCGCAAGCGAGATCAGGGAGTTGACCACGAACAGGAAGGAGAGAACGGAGACCGAAACGAGTGAGATCAAGGACGTTTCTATCTTCGTCCCCGATCGGGGCCGCGATCGCAGCGTAGAAGAGGCGATCGGGCCGGGAGCCGAGGGAGAGCCAGGGCTGCCCGTCCGGCCAGCGAGCGAACCCGACGCTGCTAGAGCTTCGAGCGCGCCGATGGAGATGAATCCGCCGCCAGCCACGGCGAGCGCGAAGAGCCCCATCGTCCTTCGAGTCGCTCTATGCGTGTGCCCGCCTCACGAGATTGAGATTTGGTTTCACTTCGAAGGGATCGAAGAGGAGGAGGAGGAGGAGGAGGAGGACGGCGGATTCTCCCGAAAGATGATCACGCTCGCACTGGGTCGAAGGTCGAAGGTCAAAGGAGGTGAGCCTGTCGAATCTACTCGCCGTTTGGTGTGTTATAGTCGTTCGTTTTCTGCGTGCTTGTACCGGTTCTGGACTTTTTGGTCACATTGCATTTCTAGAACCGCCGTCGGAATGATGACGGCCGGATCAACCGGGTGACCCGACTCCGTTCTATTCTCCGATGAAGCGCGATTAGCCTCTTTGTGACTTCCTTTCCCTCGTTGGCAGAAATCACTAGCGGTGAGCAAATGAACCGGGATGCACCCGGATCAGATCGGACCGAACCAAACCAAATCGGCCTGTTTTGGGTGGTTTCCACCGAGTCTCGGACCGATTCCTGAATCCAATTTGTTGGAACTGTGAGTACTGTCGCGACCCATTTTTTTTACGAGCTAATGGATTGCCGATTAGGCCCTCACTCTGCAATGTGGAACGCGGGCCTTCTCGGCGCGGGCCCTCCCAAGCCCATACCAAATCGCGGCGGGAGTAATTTTTACGGATTTTTCGACGAAAAGAGTCGATCGGGTTCAACCTTGTGTGGTCGTGGTGGCATGTGCTATGTGTGCATGCATTTGGAGTTGCCACCGGTCCTTCTTGGAAGGTGGACCGAAAACCTCACTAATCGATTGGGAGAGATCGATCAGTTCTGCAGAACCAGAGATTTTGGGTTCGGGAACTTGGTTACGTTGATGTCATTACCAACGCCCTTTCGGTACCTAACGCGAGTGATTTTCCTAATTAAGATTTCATGCAGGCGCAATTTGGATAAGGTAAGTCTGATTCAGGGGTTTCATGCGGATTGGAAGACTAGTCATATCAAATCACAATCAACATAAGGAATGAACCACGTCAATGCAAACCAATTCAAATCAAGGGCCTCCTAGTATAGCCTTAAGGGTTTAGGGAATGTGTGATTTAGGACCAGGGGTAGACTGGAAAGATTTAGGGAAGATTCGCCCGAAGGGCAAAATCATCATTTTTTGGAAGGTTTGGATGTTGAACTAGACAAAATAGGTCGTGACCAGTTGATTTTGGTCATTTCCTATTTTTGAGAATTTTTTTCGGATTTTTCAGGATTTCTTAAGGAGCGATTTGCCAAAAGGGCGAAATCGTCATTTTTGAAATGATCGGGGTTCGAAAGACCCAAGACAGATCATGGCCAGTTGATCGTGGCCATTTCCTATTTTGTGAATTTTTTTTTTGGAATTTTCAGAATTTTTTTATGAATTACTATTTTCCTTTTTTTTCTCTTTAAAAAAAATAATAATAAATTATGCTGACCGGGCCAACAGACCCGGCCCAAACCGTAAACGTCCAACTCGAGCCCTAAGGGCCCGAATTAGTCAGGGACCAGAAAACGGATTTGGAGCTAGGCCCACATTTGCTTTTTTAATGAGTTTAAGAAAGGCCCGCTTTTTATTCTAAAGCCCAGTTCAGACTTAGACTAGCCTGGCCCAACTTTCTTTCTATTATCCCCTTTACTGGCCCAATCCGAAAATTTCAAATTAAACCCACAGACCAGCCTAAATGCCAATTGGTCCCAATCCACGAAACAAATCCCACGTGTACCTACTCTGCTCGTTCTCACCATCCATCTTCACTAAACCTGATTTGATTTGATTTTCTCTTTTTCTTCTTCTTCTTTTTTTTACAAACAAAAACCAACCCATGAAACCAACGTAAGATTAGAGGAAGCATGCAGATCCTATCTCTCACTTCTTTTAACTTCTCCTTCCCCCTTTTTTACTTTTCGTTTCAAATCACTTTCTTCTAATTTTTTGCTAAAGACTCTCTTTTTAGAAAGAAGATCTTTTGTCTCATGGTAGCCTGCTCCAGTCTGCTTACGAAACTTTCGTTATTGGGTTAGCCATACACTTCACATGTTTCTAGCGATTCACATGGTATCATCAAATGATACAAGTCTTGGATAAGAATCTACAACGCACTAGAACGCCCTTGTTGACGATCCTTTACTCTGACAGCATCTAGGGTTCCTCGAACAATGTGATATCTCACACCAGGTAAATCCTTAACCCTTCCCCCTCTTACTAAGACTGGTTAAATCTCAACGTCAAACTCCCGCTCGGTTCTTGTTGCTCCGAGCCCCCTTCTTTACGAAAATAAATAAGATAAAACAAAACAAAATAAAATTTCAACCAGCTTTGCTTATTAACAAACCATAATAACTGAACGAACACAGGTTGACCAGCTAAGCCGAGATTTGATCAATCAAGAGAGCAGATCCTGCCCAACTAACAGATTTTTCATGCAATATTTTATTTGATTTTCTCATCCCTTTCTGCTTCTTCTTTTTTATCTCGTTATCCCTTCTTTACGGCGTCTTCTTCAATGTCTTCTTCCCCAGACATTCTGCTCCCTTGGCAACATGGCAAAACTCCAGCTTCGTCACTCGCCAACTTTCAACCACTGCCGAGCACCGACTGTTGTTGTTTGTTTGAAAAACAAAACAAAATAGTGCCTTTTTTGTATCCCACATAGGATGCAAGGGAGAGAGAAAGTCTCTTTATTAATTGGAAGGCTGTTATAGCTTTTCAAATAAAGAGAAATGGGTAAATGGGCTAGTCCCCACCATACCCGCGTGCGGGTGCGCGTGTAATTGCGCGATTTTGGCGCGATTATTTGGCGCACTTAGCACGCTTGCGCGGTCGCGAGTAATTAATGGCACTAATCAACGATCAATTTATTTTTACTTTTCGAATTTATAATTAAAATAATTTTTTGATTACAACCGAAACAGTGCGACTGTTTCACGTAGACGTTGCAATTATTGAATTTAATTTTTTCGAAATTCAATTAACTGTTTATGTCCAAGAGTTGCAATTTTTCAGAAGTGGCAGTTTTTCGGACAATGAAAAGTTGTGTCCGAATAAACTAATTTTGGACAACGAAGAGTTGTGTCCAAATCAACTGCACTTCAGACATGAAATGGTGTCTGAAATTAACAACTTTTGGAAACGAATAGTTGTGATTGAATGGTACTTTTTGAGACATGAAGTGTTGTCTTCTTTCAAGTTTTATATATTGAGTGATTTGTTCAATTTTCTGATATTGCTTCTGAACTTCAAGTTTTTCGTTTTTCTCAAAAGATACACAGTCATCGTTTCCGATTGTTTCCCTTGAGAGATCCTGGAGATTTATCAGAATTGCTATCTGCTATTCTCGTGAGACTTTGTTGTATCCTGAAGGATATTTGCCGAGACCATTAGCAACCTTGTGGGGCAAATAAATCCTTAAAGAAAGTGTCTTACACGCCTCAAAGTCTGATTCTGTTGTTAATCCCATACGAAGTTATTTTCACAACACCGACAACGACCACGCTATTCGACCAACACTATGACCGGACTAAACAACTTCGGGGACCACAATTTTTTTACGGTTTGCTCTCCGGATTTCATCATCAAGGTTCATTTTTTCAGCATCCATAAGTAACAAAAAGGTCATGCAAACTTACCTCAACGGACTCAAACCGTGGGCCGTCACTCGTTAGTGACCTCCGGTCCGTCGATCCTTGATCGCCTTGACAAGCTAACGGTCTCGGTTTGGCTCGAAGCGAGCACGCAAGCTCACGACGAGATCTCGAGTTCAAGGCCGACTCGACGGGTTTTAAACGGCGAAAATGCAAGACGAGCATACGGGGATGGTCAGGCCGGACTCAACAATAAAGTGAACCACACAACGCGACAAACGACGTCCGGGTGTATGAGTTAGCATTGGAAGCCAAGCTTAAATCTCGAGCGTGACTTACACTTTTTGACGATGAAGAATGATACGGCTGGATTCCGGATACTCCGCGGGTCGCTACAAAGCTCCAGAAACCGCTGGTGCGGCTTAGGACAAACTGAGATGGCCCCAAACAGAGTTGAGAGCTCTCAGCTTAGCACCCCCTCCTTCTCGTTCTCTTCTCTTTTTTTTTTTCTCTAAAAATTCTGGAACCCCTTGAACGACCTCCATCATTTCCTTTTGTAGCCGAGAGGCGCCTTTGATGGTGTCACTGCCTTGTTTTTGTCGCCTTCCAAGGGATCCTTGAAGCTCCTTTGCCCAAAGCTTGCAGATCTCATCGCTGAGAATGACTTCTGTTTTCCCCTGCTTTCTAGTCAAATTGCCTGGGCTTTTCCTCAGCTTCCTTTTCGTGCAACCTTGGGGGAGTCTGCTGGGGGTTCAAGAATCAAAACTATCGCAGATTAGTGCCAGCTTTTTTTGAAATCCTCTCCTGGATCGTTTGATTTGCAAGGCGTGTGCAAATGGCAAGGAGGAATGAGACGTCTGGCTTTTGTCCCATAGCCTTGAAGAAAATCCTTCGAGCCCTCTGCCCGATAAGTGATTGAGCAGATCCCCCCCAAATATGGTATTGGTTCAGCCATTCTTTTAGTCAAAACCGGTTCTTTCACTCCCCTTTTGTGCAACTTGAGACGACGGCTAAAGGTTTGGTGACACACTGGCAAGAAGGTCGAGTCTGGGCATCTCCATTGGTGTTAAATTTTGGCTTGCTTTTCTGTGACTTGCTTCTGGGAAGCTGATCATGAATGTGGAAGAGGGAAACGCCTATGCTATTGTGCCCTTCGTCCGGCTGCCTGGTCAAACGGGTCGGGCTGGGTTTGACCCGCCCGATTTGGCTCGAAATTATCCCAATTTGATATCAATTAGACGCGTTCATGTGAAATTGAAGTGACTAGAATGCGATTAAGGGCATCTAAATCAAATGTCATAGCTTATTAAAAGCAGAAATTGAAAATTAAAAGACTCGAGAATAAATTTTTATGCTCGATTCGGGTTTACATCTGTGAAGGAACATAGTGACCCAAGTCGAATTTTTTTAGATTTAAAATGACTGACTTGAAGAGAGAATAAAAATATATACTTTTTTATATATATTTTTCTGACCACGAATGATTTTTTTTTTATAATCGAGGTATCCGGGCCCACTTCGCGGGCTCGAATATTCCTCGGGAGGGACTGGCCCAGCAACCCACCAGCCGGGGCCCCCCACTTAAGTTAGCGGAACGCGGTCAGGAGATTCGAACCATCAACCTTTCATGAGAGGAAGAAGGGCACGGTCTCAACCAACTACGCCATGCGCGGGTGGGTCACGAATGATATTTTTTGGTATTTTATAAATTCAAAAAAATATACTACAAATTACGAAAAATATTTTTTGTTCAAAATTGGTTCCTAAAGCTAAGCCAAGGTTTCCAAAGTTAATTTTGAAATTTTGTGACTTTTTTGCTATTTTTAAATTAATTTTGAAGATAAAATCTAAATAAAAGATAATTAAAAATCAAGTGTCAACAAGTACTAGTCCGCTTTTCGATTTCAGGTGGAAATCGCCCGCCTGGACCAACCATTAGCCTTAAGGTCTCACACTCATGTAGCCACGCTCATTGTCACGTCTCGTGTCCTTGCGAGCGCGCGAACATCCCTCCAAAGCCGGTAAATTCATATTCTTCCCAAAATCCAACGACCGCTAACTTAAGCGAGAAACGATATGCACATGCGAAAGCGAAAACAAATTTCTGTACAACATAAATAACACGATGATTCGGGATGGACAAAAGAGGTTTTCTCAATACAACCAATATCCTTACAATATATAGTTCAAATTACAAAAGCTACAACAGTCGTCCATAAACTAAAGGCAAATGAGTCTTAACCCTACCAACTACATAGGGAAATACAAAGTTAAATGCTTATCTACTCCAAAAGACTTCTTCAATAGTATTCACGAAGCTTCATTGTTCGGGACTGTTGACACCTAATTTTTTACCAAGTCTTTTTCAGCCTTATTTTGAAAAATCACAAAAAATTCATAAAAAGTCAAAAAATTACAAAATAAACTTTGGTGGCCTTGGCCAAGCCTAAGGAACCATTCTTGACAAAAAAAAATAATAATTTTTCATAATTTTTCACATTTTTTAGTATTTTTAGAAAATAGAAAAATCACAAAAATAGCATTTGAGGTCACAAAAATATAGGAAAATAGTCAATATTTTTATTTTTATTTTCTTATCATTTTGACCTCATCAAGAGTTGAAATTCAAGTTTAATTTTGTGTGTTTCTTTGTAACGCACAGGGTTGAATTTGTCAAAAAATATGTTTTGAGTCACTTTATTTGCAATATTTTGCATTTTTAGAATCCTGACGTTCAACTTGATTGCCCCACATTTCAATTTGGTTCAATTGTGCGCTGATTTGATCAATTTTTCCTTTAGGGACTTAATTGCATGAAAATCTATTCATTTTAGTCCCTAAAGTGCCAAATCCAAAATTAAACTTTTCTGAGAGACACCCATAGAACCCCAATGCTTCCTCCCTATAGGTTTTGACCTCCTAAATCTTACGGTGGGCTCAATTGGTGCTAATTCCCTCATTAAGAACATCAATTTGGCAAAAATCAATTTCGTATCATATCTTGTATTTGGGGCTTTCGCATGATTCTAAGTGTTTTAGTCACAAAAACCATATTTCCAAAGAGAAATCATTCCGTGAATAACATTGGAAGCTTCAATTTTGCAAAAAAAAAATGCCAATTACTAGTACAATTTGGCCATTATTCGTGAACCGGGTCTGACGGGTCGGGCGGGTCCGACCTAGAGACCCGGTCACTGTTCACCATCTCCCCAAAGCTTTTCATGCTCAAAGACAGAACGGGTGAGGAAGAAAAAAAAAAGAGATCAGTTGAGGGGATTCGGTTGAGAGGAGAGTTCCACAACAGAGGAGGAGCAAATAGACGCAAGAACGGAACGACCTCGGAGAGAGAGAGAGAGCTCGCATAACAGAAGGAGATCGAGCGAGCGAAAGGAGAAGAGATGCAAGAAACGCACAGAGAGCTAGAGAGTGAGAGAGAGAGCCGGAGAGAGAGAGAGAGAGAGAGAGAGAGAGAGAGAGAGAGAGAGAGAGAGAGAGAGAGCGGCGGCCATTAGAGCTCCGAACCCGAGAAATTCAAGCTCGGGTTCCCGACGATCCAGACGACGTCAATCGACGCCACCGCTCCCATTAGCTTCGTCTCAGCCCGGAGAACGCGTCGGACCTAACCATACTCGTCGACGCTCTTGGAAAAGGTGAGACTCCTCCCCGAGCTTGGCCTCGGCCTCTAATGGCAACTTGCGTTCCTCTAGATCATTTTGTATTTTAGGAGTCGCGATTTACTCCTTGTGCATCACTGATCATTTTTCATCTGATTTCTTGCATTTTCCTTGTGTGAAATGTCAGGTCTGACCTTCGACCATCCCAACATGTCGAGAGCTTGAGAGCCCGATCCAAGCGAAACCGACGCCCCGTGATCATCAAGTAAGTTCTCTCTAACTCCATAGATGCTGTTTGATGATCCGAAACGTACGTTCGACGTTAGAAACGGCTAGGGCAGACTCTCGCCGGATATTAGCTCTAGCCTAGGTTGGCGAGTTTATCAAACTTGATTATGCTATGTTGATTGCGATATATATTGTAGAGCTCCTTGGGCTGAGTTGAATGGCGTTGGAATCGTCGAATTTGGACGTCGGAAGGCCGAGATATGGCCCTCTGACCAGGCGCCGGTGAAGGAGCGCCGGTGCCGATCATCTTCACCGGCAGACCTATTGACCAGTCAACGAAAGTTGACCGGGTCAATGCTGGCGTGGCACTGACGTGGAAGCCACGTCAGCGCCGGTTGTTATAACCGAATAAAAAAGGTTGATCCGACCGTGGTAGGTGTGCCACGTGTCGTGATCTCGTTTTTAGAAATAAAAAAATCCCTTAGATCGGACGGTCACGGTTCAATCAAGCTCTTCAATCTGAGCCGTTGGTTCATTGTGAAGATTGGACCGTCCGTACGTCAACACGTGGTAAAATCTGAACCGTTAGTTTTCAGCCTTAGATCGGACCGTCTGTAGCTCGACATGTGGCACAATCAGGAGCGTTGGTTCAAAATTGAGCGGGAATTCAAAATTCGAGCGGGAGAGATTGAAGAGGCGTTGTTTTGATGTGGGCCCGGATCAGGGCCGGGTCGGTCGCCCGCGGGTCATGGGCCGGGTCACCCGACCCGATCCGAATAACATTTTTTAAAAATAAAAAAAATCAGAAAATGATTTTAAAAAATAAAAATAAAATCAGAAAAATTTTAGAAAATAAAAAAAATGCTAGAAAACCCTAGAAAATCCCAAAAAAATTATAAAAAAATTGTGGAAAAATCCTAGATATTCCAGAAATCCCCAAAAATTGAGAATTGACCACGGACAACAGGTCAACCCTATTTTTGGGGTTTCTTATCCGTTCTTCCAAGAATTGACGATATTACCCTTTAGGGGCAAGTCGCCTCTGTTGTGTAAGTGAGATAAAGACGATAATGCCAAGGCAAGAATTAGGGTCGGTTAGGCGATCAATTCTTGGGTTTGGGTTTTCAAGTCTCGTCCATTTTCTCAAAAATGACAATTTTGCCCCTCAATGGGAAAATCGTCTTTCCCATTCCAATCGAGTCCTGAAAATTGCTTAAAATTAGGGTTTGGGTCAGGTGGGTGACCAACCCTAATATTTGAGATTTTCAACTCTCGTCTTTGTCCAAAATGACGATTTTGCCCCTCCAAGGGTAAAATCACTTTTAAATTCCAGAAAAATCCTGTAAATTCCTAAAAAATAGGAAATGGATTGGTTTGATCGCCAATCCCATTTCTACTGTCTTTTGACTACTCATTTCATCTGAAATGATGATTTTTGCCCTTCCGAGGCAAATTGTCCCCAAATTTCTCAAAATTACGATTTTGCCCCTCATGGGCGATTCATGTCAAAATCACTCCTAAGCCTTGATTGATACTTCTCTAGGCTAATAGGGCCTCATTAGGGATGCCATGCTACTTTCATGTGTTTTATCCGCATGTATTGGATCCTTGATTTGCACATTTACTTTTTACTGATTGTGAGTGATAGGGTAGCCACTCCTATCTATATGAACTCCTAGATTTATGATCCATACCCCACTCATCTGTATGAAATCCTAGGATCAGATGAATCATTCAACTTAGGTGCCGAAAGGGCGTCAACTCTGACAGTTGGCGTAACAAAGTCCCCGATCCCGTTTCTCTAGTTTTCACAGAATCGAATAGATCGCTCCCAACTATTCGATAGGGTTTCCGATCGTACCATCCACGAAACGATTGATGGCGACTCCTTGACATGTACACATATCACATGTCACCAGACCGCACCGAAGGTCGACCACGTATATCCAGCCGTTGCGATTTGGGTAATGGACCTTGGGAGAGGCCCGCGTCCAATCAGGCAACGATCGGGCGGCCCATTAGCCCCCTCCGGCATCTCCTCCGACGAGAGGGTCGCGACAGGGACCTGAAAATATTATCCCACGACGGGGTGAGATTAAATCTCAGCAGGTAAACTCCTAAACCTAGACTAGGCTAATAGTACCTCCAAACGAATCATAAACATGCAGTCCCCACATTCTAGGTCAATTATCGGATCATTCCTTATCAGGCAACTCTAATCATCAAGCCCATTCTTCAAATCGATTCCTATCAAGCTATTCTATCCATCGAGGCTATCCTTCGAATCAAGCCCAATGATGCGTTTCTATCCATCAATGGGACGATATGCTAAACCAGAAAAAGGTAATAACACGTTGAAATCACAACCGAGATGCTCACATTTCAAGTCATGATTCATCAAGATAAGGTCAAGCTTCGTACTCTAGGCACTTCACAAATCACATACTCATACAGGGTATTTCACATGATAAATCTTAATTCAATATATCAAGGCTCGCGTCATAGCGCATCAGGCTATCATATTGCACTAGGCAGGACCTCCCGTAGTAACGGCTTTCAGGTCGTACTTTCATTTAGCCGGACCCCCGTAGCAACGGCTCTTAGGTCATACTACCACATTGTACTATGCAGGACCCCCGGTAACAACGGCTCCCAGGTCATATTATCATCTGCCCGGACCCCCCGTAGTAGCAGCTCCCAGGTCATGCTATCACATTGTACTAGGCAGGATCCTCCGTAACAACGGCTCCCTGGTCGTACTTTAACCATCGTTGGTTAATATGTGATCTCGTATAATTATACTCATCAATCAATCAATTGCCAAGTACGAAATCAAGATGCATAATCACAAAGAGGCAATCATGGTTCGGCATCTACTTCACAATTCAACCAATCGAACCTTTCTTACATCACACGGCCAATCATAACAAGGGTAATAAATCGATCTAGCCATTCATCTCACAATGACTACTCAAGGCCGAACACACATAGGCATAATTGGTAAGTCTTCATCTCGACTAGCCACTTTATTAATGGTATAGTCATTTAGCTCGACTTAACCACTCAATTCACAACAACTCATTATGGCCGAACATAAGAGACATGATTAGTCAATTTAATCATTCATTCCAATCATGACCCAAGCTTGCACCAATCGGTCCCCAAGATCACTCATGGTAATTCCGACCATTAAGTCCACAAAATAATCATAAGTTCATGCTCAATATCCTCTAATCAATCATGACCAGCATTAGACTCATGAGGTTAATCAAGGTAACACAATTTTTGTCCAAGAACACCTCAAGCACAACCAGTCCTAAAAAATGGCAGATTCGGTTTCCATGTCCAAACCTACCTTCAGTAAAACTGACAAAATTCTATTTACTTTTTGAGAAATCGAAGCTTAGAATCACATTCTTCATGATCTTATGGTCGCATGGGAGAAAATCGAGCTCAATTCAGACTCCGGACGACTTAGAACGAGCTATTTTACTTTTAGTGCGCGCTAAAAAAAGGGATTTAGAGGCTCTCGGGTCTTACACATTTTTTCACACAAAATGACCCTTAAAACTCTACCAAATCCAACTCCAAATCATCCATTAGTAACCTAGAGTCCTAGGCTAAGTTTAAAAGTAACTTACCAAGAGTTTCAAGCGAGGAAAACCCACGAAACTACCCTCGAGGTTCACGGCTAGAACTGGTTTGCAAAGGCTGGTACGGTTCTTTCAAGAACACCCACAAATCAGCCACTAAACTACCTCAAATCCACTCAAAAATTCAACCATTAGCTTCCAAACATTCTAAGCTATGTTCAAGAGACCACTTACCCTTTAAATGAGTAAGAACGCGCCTAGGTCAGCCCTCAAAACCGCAACTCAGTCCGGTCTCCACCGGCTTCAAGGACAGCGACGGAATGATGGTGGTGGTGGCATTCGGCGGTGACGATGGCGTGAGGGAGCTCTCGGCCAAGAAGAGAGGAAAGGGAATGAAGTCGTGAGAGGAAAACAGAGAGGAGAGTGAAATCCCAAATGAGAAGAAGAGGAAAGCTTGTCCAAGAAGCTTCAACCAAGTGGGGAAACAATGAATGACTAGGTGATGGATTGACAAGCTTGATTGATATGTTTGCTTTTTTGGGGTTTTGACTTTTGAGGTCACTCTTGTCTCTTCTTCATCATAATGCAATACAAGAATGCCCTTCTGACTCTCTAGAGGCATATGTATTTCTTTGGGGACAAAAATGCTAATTTTCATTTTCAGTCTAGATTTCACTTTTCCGATCATTCTAGGGTGAACCATGGTCTTAATTGCTCTAGATGAGGCGATGTCCAATTTATTAACGTTGGAATTCTTGAATATCCGACATCCAATCTCAAAGTCCAATTCATGCCCAAACTCGATCGATTTCTGATTCCAGTGCGTCTCAAACTAACGAGTAGCTTTTTGGAGTTACCCTTATCGACCCATGATTAAAGTCACGTTTAAGAGTTATTCAAGCCATGTCGACCTTGGTTGTCATGTAATTGCGAGGGTCAATCGCTAGTTCCAAAGGACGTGATCGTCAAGAATTAGTTTAGGTTAATTTGCAAATCATACGATGGTCAAACGGATTCATCCACGATCCAATTGTATGACACTAGCAAATTGTTCTAAAATCAATCTTAGATCAGCCTATAATGGCTCAAAATATTCCCTCGATAACCCTTATGGTCAAAGTACCAATCCATGGTCGAATTCTTTTGTCCACGTACTTAAATCCTAGTTAGCCTTTCCCCATCGGTTAGTCTTCTCAAGATTGGCCAACTCTGAGTGAGATTTAACTGAAGCGTACTGACGAGATATCTCATTCATTCATACTTCAAAAAGGGTCGGATTTCAGAATGTCACACTCATACTCAAGCAGGAAAGTTTGCTGGCATGTGAATTTTATTTTGACTAACTCGTAGCAAATAATGACAGTAGCTCGGTGGGACTGATTTCATATATCCACCCAAGAACCAGATCAAACTGGAGTTAGGTTCTCAGGTGAGTCTCACAAGCAAGCAGTTCACAATTTTCATTTTGTGGTAGTAGCTCTAGTGGTGGTCTTCGATTCCAGGGTGGCCTATCCACCTCTAGAAATTATCATTGAGTGGAATCGAGCTGAGTAAAGCCTGAATATTGCATCTAATGTGTTGTATAAACTTGCGCATAACCAATATACATTAAGATGTGCTAGCTTGGCCCCAATCAAAGTTGCGTGAATTGGACCTTTCCATGAAGATCATTACTCGATAATCGCATATGCACTATATTAATGGATTGATTAGAGGAAAAATTCCAAATTAGAGCGTGAAGTGTTCTCATTTTCTCAAATAATGGCTAGAAGTGGATCTTATTTCAAACAATGGCTTGAAGTGCTCAAATCTTCTCAAAGAATGGCATGACCGAAGGATATTTTCATCCTTTACTTCTAAATTGTTTTTTTTTATTTGTTTCTTCACGTTTCTATTTTTCCCTTATTTTTCTTTTCCCTGTTTCCCTTTCCCCTACCCTGGACTGGGCTCCACCTTCATGCACTCTCTAGGCAGCCACTTGGACCCCTCCAAGAAGGGGATTATCGAGGATGCCTTGATCGGCGAGATACCGAAGATGCCCATTGAATTGAACGAACACGAATTCGAAGACGCAGATCTCATCAACGAGATCAAGCCGACCACGATCGGGCTCTTGCACTCGGCCCTAGAAACCTCGGCCGTGCTAGGGCAAGGGTCGCCCTTGCTTGGGCTGGGCGAGCGAGAGCCCCTCGCCCGATGCCTGGCCTTGCCAGCCCAGGCCATGGCGAGGGCAAGGGCGAGGGCGAGGGTTGCCCTCTTAAGCATTGGGCAAGGACCTCCCTCACCTAGATTGGGTGGACAACAGTGGCTCTCGCCAGAGGTTAACGAGGAAAAAAAATAAAAATAGAAAAAAAAGATCAAAAAAGTAAAGCACAGAATTGCCATTTAATCAGGCCATTCTTTAAGACAAATTGAATACTTTATGGCTTGAGGTCCTTATTTGAGAAAATGAAGGTTTATTTCAGACCCTTATTTAGAATTCTTCTTTGATTTGATTTGATTTGGCATTCGAACAATAGCCGTACTCACCTTAGTCATCTCTAGCTCTGATTTGCCAAAAAAAGAAGAAGAAGGTAAAACTCTCACAACACCCCCCTATAGTTAATTTGGTTGATATACTGAACCTATATGCCCTTACTTAGGTCCTTTCCTCATTTGAGAGATATTAATTTTTACAAAATAATTAAGGGAGTATTTGTTTCGCCAAAAATGGTTTATTTGAAAAATAAATTTACTTTGATTTGCTTACATGTTATTTATGTGATAAAGAAATTAGGACTTTGAGCTCATTCGGCCCGAGCGCTCCCACGACGAGCCAAGCCTCGATCAAGTCGGATCTACTCTTGGTCGGGTCGTGGGCTACGGAACTCGCGGCATTTTTTGTACTCGTATCGGTTTTTTTTTCTATTAATTAAATTTCCTTTTCACGTCAAAAAAATTTTCCTTACAAATTGATTAATACAGTTTACGTCGAGAATCTTTTTAACTATTGAAATTGCCCTCGCGGGTAATTTTTCAATTAAACACTCAATTCTCGGGGTATTTTTGGCATAGCTTTTAAGCAAATTGCTGTAACATACAAAAGCCTAAGCTTTATGAAATCATGATTTGATGAGCTTAATTTATTCTTTTCGTTAAGCCGTGACCCGTCAACATTTTAGAAAAGTAATTTATTTAACGTGTGTTTTTGTATTTGTTTCGTGCAAATTCAGTCATTTGCTTTCCGTAGGAATATAGAATTTGTCCACCTCGGCGTTCGCTTTGAGGAGGAAGAAGGAAGCATGGAAGTCAGAGGCTGGTCTCGCGTCCTATGCTCGATCTTGTTCTTCGTTGCGGGGTTTCAACTGTCCGAACAGGGCCGGCCGCTCGCCGTCTCGAAACCCGACCCGGATGACGCCGCCGCTACGGCCCGATGGCTCGTCTCTCAGAACTCATGGGGCGTCCTGAAGTAAACAATCTGCTTCTCGTTCTTGCCCTGTTCCCCTTTTTTGTCGTCTTTTCGTTGTTTCGTCTTGGTAGAATCAATCAAGTGTTGCTCCTTTTTGGTGAATCCGCCGAAATTGTTTTCCCAATCTTCTGATGTATGAGCTCGTAGTTAAGCAAGAAGAAACTGATCAGTATGAATGGATTTATCGTTCTTATACGTGTAACTTCATAAGGTTTCTGCTATCTAATTTTTAATCTGTATCTCCTATTAGAGAGGAGGGTCTGTCGGTACCATGTGAATTTGATGGCAAGTTCTTTCCTTTTACTTTGAAATTTTGGTTTTCGATGGCATAATAAAGAGCTGGAATTAGCGACTTTATCAAAATGCTGGGGCTGGGAGCAAGAAAATACTGGATTGGCCGAGTTTTATCCATTTTGATATTGGAAATGTTTGATTCATGATTGGTCTGTTGATTGATTAGCATACCAGGCGGTGGTCGTTTATGCTTTTAATTGTCTGTGTTCTGTTGCTGTTAATTGAAGCTAATTTGCTGTTTTGATTCCGCAGCACCATCTCCAGCGATTTGGGGGGAGCACCATTCGGGTACTTTTCGTCAATCCAGATTACAATCTTGCAATTTTTCTTGTTCATGCCACGGTTGATGAGAATTCTTTAGTCATTCTACTTATTCATGCCTCTGCTGCTCAGGAATGTAGTTTCATTCAGTGATGGGCTACCTAACGAAGGAAGGGGCATCCCGTACTTTTACTTGACAACTCTCGATCCAACTGCGAAAAATGCGATGAAAGATGAGAGGGCTTCGTTTACCGTTAGCGAGTACCCTATTGGGACTTGTGGGAAGAAAGACCCTGAAAATCCCACTTGTGCGAAGATCACTTTAACTGGAAAGGTGCGCTAGTTTTACTTTAGTTGATGTTGTGATCCAGTTGCTGTGGAAGTTTGTGAATTATATGGATGTTTTTTCTTCAACTGCAGTGGTGACATATTAGATGAGATAAGTACAGAGAAAGGACCTAAGATTTTGGCTGCTGGTCGCTTAAGGTTTTATTTTAGTGTCTTAAGCTTTTAAAACAGCCATAAGAAGATCTTGAGCTCGCCGTTTGCCTTTGGAAATGACACGTGAAATAGGAGCAGATGACACGTGAAATAGGAGCAGATATGCCAAGTAGAGGCCACGTCGGGTTTCCGACAATTACAGCCATAAGAAGATCTTGAGCTCGCCGTTTGCCTTTGGAAATGACACGTGAAATAGGAGCAAATATGCCAAGTAGAGGCCACGTCGGGTTTCCGACAATTACATTCCGCCGACAGGAAGCTCGAGATTTGTTAGGGCTTTTTTAAAACATTAAAATCGATCACAATAAACCTAAGTCCTTAGATGGCCAGCCGTCAAGACGCTAAGTCCTGTTTCTAACGTATTCCGTCTTCACTGATTTACTCCATATGGCTTTTGTGTGTCCTTCCGCGAAATCATATTTTACTTGCTTTATTCGCTAACTAGCATCTTTAGGTACGGCCTATGTAGAAATATATTTGTTGGTCATAAAACTGCATGCAGGAATCTTTTACATTATTGTTCTCGCCAACAAGTGTTATTTGAGAGAGAATTGAATTATGACTAGCAAGTGCCATGTTGTTGGACCTGTAGCTGGATATCGTGAGAACCTGCTTGCACAAGAGGAACGTTTGTAGTCTAGTCTAACGGCTAACCTGTTTATACTTTTCATGATTCTGTTTGAGTAAAGCCATTTAGATTTCCTACATATACTGACAAGCAAGATTGTCAGCTAATTGGCGGGAATTTTCGTTTGTGTTTTTCAGCTGAAGCTAGTCGACCCGGAGTGTGAAGAAGCAGAATATGCCAAGTCTGCCCTGTTCTCAAAGCATGCAGAGATGAAGGGTAACTAGAGAAACTCGCATTTTACCAGTGGCTATTTGGTCCTTGGTTTTGATGAATTATATACATCCGAGGAACTTTGATGATCTGTTGCTAACAATATTATCCTCTGATGTTGAACTTCATGGTTGGCTGACAGACTGGCCAAAGGGTCACAAGTTCCAGATCTACAAATTAGAAATCAAGAATATATTTTTGATTGATTGGTTCGGTGGTCCTAAACCTCTGACTTTGGAGCAGTATCTGCACCCAAAGATGTAAGTTCTAGTGTAATCAAAACCATGCTTTGTCAGTCTCAAGGGTTTGAGTTCAGTTCAACATGACAATTATCAAGTTTCAGTCATAAGGCAAGGGTTTCGGCCAGCGGCGGCTTATTGTTATGAAGACCAAAACGTCCTGTCCCCCCCCTTACTGTCTTACCCATTTCCGAAATGACTAGCGTGAAGAGGGAAGAAAAGGCCTTTGCGTGAATTTGACCGATCAGTTTCCCCAGTTGATGTTTTACAGTTGATTTTTCTTTTCACGCCATTAACTCATATTCTTCGATGTGCAGGAACAAGTTCAATTTCATCGGGTGACACCCCATGTCTACATCAGAGGTAATAAAATGTAAAGCATAATTTACTGTAAAGAAAGGTGAACACCAAATGCCTTCTTGTACACACAATTTGCTGTTTCATACTATTGTCAATGAAATAAATTCTTGATCGATTGTTTGTCCTGCCAAAGTATTTCGCCATTAGTCCATAATATTGAAAAATAAACACGCGTCGTACCATGGATAATAAGGCATAAAGAGGATTCCTGCAACGACCATCTCTGGTTTCGCTCGTTTTAAAGTTGAGCTATTTCATAAACTTGCTCCTGCATGGTGAAGCTTGATGTGGTTTCGCCTCTTTCGAACCCTTGGTTTCTCACTCTGATTCCTCGATCACTTTCTCTGGTTTCTGCAAGTGTTGCTATTTCAATTGTGGAAACTGTAACTCCTGGAAAACTGATTGGACTTTGATCAAAGAGAACTGAAAATTCCTTGTTAATGCAACTGGGAACTTCTGTTCAGGTTTGCTACAGTGTATATTGAGTTCTGTTGAGTTTGCTTCACTGTCAACAACAAACCCAAAAAAACCGAACTGAATCCGATACTTTGATCTTCTCGTGGGGAATTCAATCATGCAATCCGTTGGAATATGTACGAAAATCTCGTGCAATAGACATTATGGATGGTGAGGTGGTACACTTATTAGTCTAGGATTTAGGCGTGATTAGATCGTAAATCCTTAATTATTTTCTTTGAAGATGTATGCTGCATCTCGTGATTTGACAGTGCTCTATCAGTAAGGAAGACAACTCATTTGATGTTATCAAGCCTCTTTAACGAAGAATTTCCTGGGGAAGACGAAAACTTCAACTCTGTCTGAGCGTATTTGTCAAAACTGTCCATGGAAAATATCATCAGCAGGAGAGGAAAGACTCCTTGATTAGCGGCTTCATTAAGTGCACCAAGAGACTTTATAGGCATCTATACTCGGTTCTGCTGCTTCTCGCACATGGACCATGGACCATGTAGCTGTCGTTGGTTCAAGTGACGTTATAGATCACGAAGGGGACAACCTTGTTCAACTTTTAACTGCAGACTAGTTTGCTTTTCTGGGGCAATCTGCTAATGAACATTTGAAGAAATTGTCCCGGAAAATTCGGTGTCGGATTGTATCGGATTCAAGAATTTACGACTAGGGTAGACTAGATTTCCAGGGATCCCATCGAACTGACCCGAGATAATTTCTTGAATCCTCTCTCCTCCCTACTGGACTTTGTGTCTCCTCGGCGTGACACAACCGTGAAGATGCCACCGTGGACTGTGTCTTCAAGCATCACGGTCGCAAGATACGCCCTATCTAGTTCAATCGAATGGGGTCGAGCTCCAGCTCTTGGCCGTGCAAAGGAGCTCAGCTTTGTCGCAGCCCCTCAGACAATATCTTGATCAAAATCAACAGTGATGATATGTGATTGGCCGTGGCGATGATAAAATAAACATGTCAAGGTTGACGTAGGTGTGACATCCCCGAATTAATTCACTCAAGCTATTGGTATCCGCTTTGGCCCGTCACCGAATGTCATGGTTTTGTGGCTTACAAGCAAGTGCTTTCTCAGGAGGTCGCCTATCTTATAGTGGCGTCTCCTGAAAGTAATTCTAGTTTTCAAATATCTATTTAAGGCTCGCTCTTCTCTATTTAGTTGATAATTCGATTCATTCTTACCCCTTTTACCATCATCCTAGAAGTCTGTCTGGAGTCGCCACCCCTTGTTCGAGCCCCCTAGCCCCGATGACCACTCTCTAAACTCATTCGACCGGGACGTGAGACAGCAAAACTGGAGATGGTGATTACAATGGCGATAGTCAAGGTCAACTAAGGCGGCATGGAGGCAATCTACTGAAGCTACTGCGGGAGATCCAATGAAGTTGTTGGGCGATGATGTCAAAAGCACATGAACAACTACCACCCCCCAGGTGGACAACAGCCTTAAGTGTGTTGCTAATGTCATGGACATAAACTAGTGCGTATACGAGTACTTACTACTTATCATCTCAACAATTTCCTAAACCTCTCTCTCCTCTCTACTAAACTTGACGTCCCCTCTCTATGGCACGCCGTCAGGCCACCGCCATCAGCTCCGTTTCAAGCACCACCACGATCCCCACTACCTAGTTCAACTGAATCGAGTCGAGCTCCTCCAACGTTCTCAAAACTACTTAATGGTGAGAACCCAAACCCTGATCGATCGTGGAGAGGCATAGGTCCAAAAGCGAGGTCTCAAACTGCGATCGACCATGATGGTGGTAGAGAGAGAGAGAGAGAGAGAGAGAGAGAGAGGGAGGGAGGAAGAGGTTGACGTACATATCTGAAAGTGAGACTGTGAAATGGCGATGGTGATGTTAGATGATGTTGGAGACAGTGGCAACGATGGCGATGGCGAGCGTATTGGCGAACAATTAGCGTGGCCGATTGAGCAATCTATTGAAGCTTTTTGAGGGAGGGAGGGAGTGATTAACTTAGGATTCTATATCTTTATGTTGGGAAAATTACCAAAAATGTCTTAAACTTATTATAATTGTGACGACTCAGTTATAAGCTCTCTCTCTTTTTTCAATTGAGTCTTAAATATTTTGTATTGTGCCAATTCAATGCATCCGGTCAATTTTAGCTGGAAAAAGATGACGTGGCATAGCTGGCACTGATGTGAACAATTTTGAATAACTACTTTTTCGTATTCCTATATTTTTTATTTTATTTTCTTTTCTTTCTCTCTTTTTCCCCCTTTTTTTCCTCCGGTTGATTGCCGAAAAAATATTAAAAGAAATAAATAAATTTGAAAAAAAGGGGGGGAAAAGGAAAATTTAAAAATAATTAGATAGTAGTCATATATTATCCACGTCAAGTCAGAGATATCTAGCCAAAATTGGCCAAATGAACCGAATTTGCATAAATGCAAAAGATTTAGAATTCAATTGGCAAAAAGATATTTAAGATTGAATTGACACAATTATAACAAATTTTGGACTTGTTTGGTAATTTTTCCTCTTGATGTTAAATTTTTTTTTTTTGGGTGGACAATCTTGATGTTAGATTCACACATGTTGCATAATGTATAAAAACACATGAATGATTACCATTTAAGTAGATGGCCTATACGCTCCAACAAGTCGCAGAACTTTTTGGTAAATATCAGTAGGTGCTTGTAAGTGCCAAAAAAAAATGTTGATAAAAATATGAGCGGTGACTTTATTTTCAAGTAACTTGTAAGAAGCTTAACAGCACTTTCATGAAATTACCCATTTTTGCAATAGTTTGCAAATTAGTAATTTTTTTACAAATTTACAGACATTTATTTGCATAACTTAAATTCGAATTTAGTAACTCTCATATGAAATTAGAACTCTAAATTTGAGTGATCTATCAACTTTTGTCAAATAATTATTTTGAATTATCAATTCTTGTTTGAGTTATTTACCGACATTTCAATTTTTTTATCTACCAAACTCTTTCTTCTTATGATTTTGTATTTTCCTTGGTTAGTAACCCCTTCGCATTTACACCACATAATATTGGATTATCAATTATCGTTTGAGTTACTTGTCGATATTTACTTGATTTCGTTATATGTGCACCGATTTATCTTACTCTTCACGAACTTTTATTTGCATTTCTTAGTAACCCTTAAACTTATCAAGTTTTTCAGAAATTATCAACCTCATCAGAGTGAATTACCAACTTTTCTCTTACTAACAACCTACTGGTCTTGTGATATCAACTCTCATTTAAGTTACTTCCAAAGTTTATTTTTTTCTTTAATTACTTACTTTTCTTTTCTTCAATCAATTTCATTTATCTTTCTTAATTACCTATTAAATTTACCAACTCTTATATGAAATTACTATATGTAATATAAGGTGGTACATTTCCTATTAAGTTATCAACTGATAATGGGTACCACATTCATTTGAGATAGTTATCTGCATTTATTTGATTTTGATGGATTCACCAACTTTTCTATTGGATTGCTTAATTGGAAATAAAGGTTGGCCAATAAGAGTTAGTAAAAGTGAACAAAAATTGAAACTTGAATAAATAAATAAAGAAACATCAATAAGGAACTTAAATTAGAGTCTGAAATGCAGTTGGTTACGTAATCAAAACTTGATAATTTAAAGGACAGAGAGTTAGTATTTCCATAAAAGAGTCGGTAAAATTGCTCGAGAGATACCGAAAAATCATATAACCGGTAACAAATCTCTTTTCTCTGACAAAGTTCTAAAATTTTCTGAACGGAGATGATTAATTTGTCATCCAACGATTCACAATATTGTATCTCTCACATCAAACGGTCGAACTAAGGTAGAGACTTCCTTTTTTTTTTCTTTTTTTTCTTTTTGGCGGTGCAAGGGGGTCAAGGCACATCAAAACGCCCCCAAGATGATCTATAAAGCTAAGCTAGCCCTTGGCTCCTTGAGAGTTACTCTCTCTCTCTCTCTCTCTCTCTCTCTATATGAGAGAGAAGAGAGAGAGAGTCTTGGACTTGAACGTATTTCTTGCTTTTGCTTGTCTTTCAACGCCGAAACATCATGATGTGTCCGCTTACCCTCTTCCTCCTCCATCCCCATCATGATTGCTGTCTTGCTGCTTCTCATATCGTTCGCGACCCACAGCCACACAGTCTTCCGCAGAATCATCACCGCCATCATTGCCGGCGGCGACGAAAAAGAGAGAGAGAGGTCAATGGAGGAACCGAGAAAAGGGAGGTCAAAAGTTTTCTAAGCACTTGCTAAAGTGGAAGGGAACATCAAGAAGAGCTGCTTCATTTCTCTGCTCTCTCTCTTTTGGGGGGAATCAAGCGTCTTGGTCCGACTTTTATTACTTTTGTTGTTGATAGATCTGTAGCTGCACCAATCACTGGCATCTCTACAGACATATACATGCCCTTTGAGTAGCTACAGATGTATGTATGTATGTATGTACTTGGGCTTTTCTTCTGCTCAGCGTGACCTAAACTGCCCTATGGGTTCTCTTGTTTCTGTCATTTCTTCCTCCCTCCTTATGGAGGACCCCAGTCTAGGGTTTGTAGTAAGGAACAACATGTTCCGGCACGTAATACTAGGTCAAGAATCTCTCCGCTTTGAGAGATCATTTTAGTCTGTCTGCTCTTGAATGGATTGTGTAAGGCAATACCTTCTCTTCATGCTTTTGCGCTGTAGTTTCCTCTTTTCTAGACAAGATCTGGGTGTGAATGAGATGGGGAAAGAAAAGGCACATCTGATCGAGTCCGCCGGCTCTAGCCACCGGCTGAGCCCTACGGCTTCGGCAAATTAACGACTTTCTAACGAAGCAGTTAACTGTCAATTATCTGAGACGGCCCCTTCTTGAATCAATTTCGATGCGAATTCAATCATTCACTGCCTAGAGACGAGAGCGATCGTCGATCCTTGTTTTTGATCTTGAAGATGGCGACTCGGTGAAATATCCCTCTAATTTCGTGATCAGATAGCGCGCGGGCCGAATAAAATAAGTGAAATGCTAGTAATGCTAGTCTAGCAATTGGACTCGATAACTTGGAGGACTTCATAGCCTTAAAGTTTTTGGAGCAAAGTGGCTATGCACTAAACATTAGTAGAAGAAGAGAGATTTTCTGATGAGCTCGTGCGTATCCTTTGTTCGGTGGATCCGGACTGGAAAGGGGTGTAAGTTGATTTTCCTTTCAGATTCTACAAGAAACAATCGCAACATCATGATTTCACGACAAATATTTTAGGAAACTATAATTATCGAATCGAAAGAAATGAAATCGGATTTTGAGGCGTGATAACACTCTTTTTAAAGAAATATTTGCCCCACAACGTTGCTAAAGATTACCGGCAAAAATGATACAACAAAGTCTTTCAATGAGAATATCATACAGCAATTTTGATTTTTCTTCAAGAACCTGGAACGGTGACTATATAACTTCTTCTTCTTTTTTAAGAGAAGCGAGAATGGAAGTTGAAGTAGTAAATATTGAGCAAAATCGTTGAATAAATAATGAAGAAAAGAAAAGAACACAACATGAACATTTCATGTTATTCCGAAAAGGACACGACTCTTCATGTTCGAAAAATGCCTCTCCAGAAGTTGCAAGAGCCCCTAATAATCATTAAACCTAAAATAAGAGATCGAAATTAAAAAAATAACAAAATAATTATAATTCTTTCGTGAACAGTCGTGCCGTTTCGCTAGGACACAACAGCTATTTTTTTTCTATAACTATTAAATTCCAAGTCTAAAAAAAATAAAAATAATCGTCGAAAAGCATTTCCTTTTTCTTTTTTTTTTCTTTTTTTGGGAGGTCGGTAACTAGAAAAGCCTTTCATTAATATATTGACTCGCACTGTCCCATCTTTCCTACACGGGGACAAGAAAGAATGCCCCAACTTCATTTGTTTTACAAACAATCAATCAAACACTAAGCGTAACATAATGTATGGAAAAAGAAATTATTAGTGAGGTTTGAGAAAATGGTCGGTTTGGTGGTTAAGCAATGAACTTATTGTGCGTGTGTGTGAAGATTAGGCCGACACTACAACATGTTCAATTCTCTACATCAGTAAAAAGCTTAAATAACTTTCGTATTCACGAGATTAAAAGGGCGTGTCGTCATTTCCATGAACTCGGATTTTCCTGAGCGTAACGAGTGAGTTGACTGTTTTTTTTTCTATCTTCAGTTTTCCCGAGAAAGTTATGGGAAGAAAATTAGATAGAATGAGCCCCATGGCATTCGCTCACAACCAAATTCCCTTCTTGTTCGAGTCTTTTTTTTTTCCTTTTGTTTTTCTTTTTTGTTGGTATAATTGATTGTGCCAAACAAAGTTTGACAACGATGGACATGAAATCACCTAGCTTTTATTTTTTTTGGTATGGGATGGCACCAAAAATTGGGCTTCCATTGAGTTTGAAGACCAAGCTAAAGGTTGAAGAAGGAGCGCTCTGATCCAAGTCGCGCACGAGATTTCTGTGGGAGAATTATTAAAAAAAAAAAAAGTCATAAATCTGCTGAAATTGTATCAATTCAGTCATAAGTTTTTTTCTTGTCAATTCAGTCCTAAACCTTTTGCATTTATATCAATTAGGTCCATGTGGCCAATTTTAGCTGGCCGGTGTCAACATAGCACTGCCAACGTTGACGCGGATTTTTTTTAAAATAATTTTTTGAAATTTTCATAACTTTTTTCTTTTTTCCTTTAATTTTTTCCTCAATCCTCGTTGACACCAAGATGGCCGCAGGGCCCTTGCCGGCCCTAAGAGTTGGGAAAAAATCTAAAGAAAATAAAAAAAAATATTTAAATTTCAAGAAATTATTGAAATTTTATTTACACATAAAAAAATAGACCAAAAAAATTTTACATGGACGATACCAGGTCAGCTCCGACTAGTCAAAATTATCCAAATGAACTGAATAGTATGGGTGTGCATGGTTCGGGCCGATCCGGTCCCGATATGGAACCGAGGACTGGACCAAGTCCGTTCCTCAAATTTTCGGGATCGAACCGGGACCAGAGGTCCGGTCCCAGTCCAGTGGAACCCTAACACCAGCTGCTTATAAAAATCTGACCCTTGGAATATAATATGCTTCGATATCATGTTAATTTACAATATATACCCCTGGTTAAATAAAAAAAACGTTGGACTATCATCATCTTGCTATGGGGAACGACATCATGTAAGTACTTTAGAAGTTAGGCCTCTAAATGGAAAAACGTGAAGGATCTTGAAAGCAATGCAATTGCGTTACTACATGCAGTTTGAAGTAAAACTAGGTGATACGACATAGTTAGCCCAAGATAGGAAATGCAAAGGAAAAAATCCATTTTTCACGAGTCGTTATGAACATGGAGAGCAAAAACCTCAATCAACCACAAAGAGATAAAAAGAGTATATGAGAGAAAAGCTGGAAGGCACAAAGTTCAACATATTTACATAATGGAACATGTGCAGTGGATATTATCAAAGTTTTGACACATAATTTCCGATCAGTCTTTTTCCTTTTATTTTTTGAAAAATTCATAGAAAATTAATAAAAAGTCAAAAAATTACAAAATCAACTTTGGTAGCCTTGGCCAATCCTAGGGAACTATTTTTGACAAAAAAAAAATAATTTTTCGTATTTTTTTAGTATTTTTGAAAAATAGGAAAATGCATGGAAAATAAAGAAAAATAGCTCTTGAGGTCACCAAAATATAGAAAAAAATTCAATATTTTAATTTTAATTTCCTTTTCATTTTTACCTCATAAAAATTCAAAATTCAAGTTCAATTTTAGGTATTCCTTTGTTACACATAGAGTTGAACTTGGTAAAAAAATGCGATTTGAGTCTTTTAATTTGCAATTTTTACATTTTTAGAGGCTTGACATTCAATATAATTGCCGTGCATTACAATTTAGTCCAATTGTTTGCTAGAATTCCATGATTGCACAAATTGGGCAAAATTGCTTACTTTTATTGCAATTTAGTCCATAGATTTGAAAAAAAAATGAAATTACTTTCAATCTGGGACTGCCATGACAAATTGAGACAACTATCCTATGTTTTTCACCCTTCTAAATTAATTGGTGGGGTGGTTTGGTCCGACTTGACCATTTAGGGTTTTAATTTGCCAATTTCAATTCTCGAATCCTTGGTCAAATTTGGGGTTTTCATGCAATTTCTTAAAAATATTTGGGGAAAATCATATTGTTAGACAGAATTAGCACGTCTAATCTCGATTTGGTGATTTAATTTGACAAAATTTGAGAAGTTTTAGGTCAATTTGAAGAAACCAGATCAACTGAGTGTGCTGCATCGAACCGGGTCCGACCCACAAACCTGGCCGAACAGTGTCATCTTCAACCTTCCATTCTCACACGAACACAGGTTTGAAGGCCGAATTTTGGCCACAAAATTGGAGGTCAATCCGATGGCGATTAGATAAGAAATGGTGAGTGTCTTGATCCCCATGTCCGAACTCATCGATCTAGACCAGCGACACCACCTGGCGTCACCGGACGAGTGCCGACAGAGCAGTCAAAGTTTAGGCCTGCCAAAAGTCAACAAAGTCAAGAACCTAGCAAAATCAGCTTGCGTGTGAGCTCGACGAAGCAACTAAGGGGCCTGGATGGAATGCCAGACCATTCCGTCGCCGTCGCCAAATGGCACATGGAAGACACGTGAGAGGTCTAAGTCGACGAAGCCTCGTCCATGGCAAAATTTGAAATTAGTATCACTTTGGAAGCATTCTAGAAGGAAGAGAAGAGCTTCATTCTGTTCTTACGCTAACAGAATCGAGAGAGAGAGAGAGAGAGAGAAGGCTTTGAAAGTCTGCCATAGCCGGAGCTTCAAGCTCGGATTGTGAATCGTCAGTCCGAGTGATTCAAGCCACGTCGAAGCTTCATTCCACCTCTAGAAGCTTCGCACCAGCTCTAGGAGTCGATCGCACCAAGCCTTGCAGCTCAACTCTCTCGAAATAGGTATGTCCAGAGCTCAAACTTCTCACTGAGCTACAATGGCGGAGGTCATTTTCGACCATGATTCTTGAAATTGTTATGTGCGTTTTTGTCCTTGAGCATCTCTGAGCATATCCAACTTGTTTGATTGCATCGGTTTCGCACCGAGCCTCGCATGTGAGCCTTCCAAACCTCTTCGCCATAGATACGATCTGTCGAAGCTCCTCTAACTCAAGCTAGCCTAAACCAGGTCAATCAGATGAAGGTAAGTGTTCTAAACTGAAGAGGAAGCTTCTCTGTGAGTTAATTGCCTTGGTTTGCTCTGAATCATTCGGTTGAACCGCCATTGTCGTGTTCTGTGTGAGCTTCAGCGTATGTAGATTCGCTGATGATATTGCATGATATTAGAGTATGTTGTTCTTGGCGCCGAGGCGAGTCGAACGGCGTCGGTTTAGTCGATATTGGCTTAGAATCCACCATTGGATCAGCGCCGGAGGCTCTCGGCCGTATGTTGCAAGTGAAGGTCGCTCTGCGAAGAAGGCGATGACGTGGCGGTCAGCAGGTCGACATGCTGACGTGGCGCAGATGTAGCATGCCACGTGGCAGCCACATCAGCTAGGACATTAGAGTTAATTGTTGTTCTGTTAGATAATCCGACGAACTAGGTTCGGCCATGTGTTGGACTAGCGATCGTCGGATTAAAAATCAATTTTTTTTAGATATTCGGTTAATAAAAATTAAATTTTCATAAATAAAAAATAAATAGGTTGATCGAACGGTCAAGAATTAGCCGAGACTTGTTCGATCGTAGCCATAAGTTTAGGTAATCAGATCGGATGGCTTAGATTTAGTCAGCTTTCGATATGGGCCGTTGGTTTCAGTCCGCAAATCCGAAGGCCATAGATTAGTCATGTGGTTCAATAGGAACCGTAGGATTTAGAAGTATAGAACTAGATTTTTAATTCTGATAAATAGTTTTAAAAATCAAAAGAAAATTAAAAAATAAAAGGGAAAGGGCGTCGTTTTGACCTGTGTGTGTGCGGCTCTAAGTCTGGGCCGAGCGTCCGGTCCATGTGGATCGGGCCTACCCGGTCCACATAATACCTTTTTTAATAAAAAAAGAAAAGGAAAAACATTTTCAAAAAAATAAAAAAAAAATCTAGAAAATTCTAAAAAATTGTTAGAAAATCCTAGAAAATTCCAAAAGGTGTAGGAAAATTTGTAGAAAATTCCTAGACACTCCAGCAATTCTCTAAAATTGAGGAATGATGACAGACAACGGGTCAATCCTATTTTTAGAATTCTTATCCGTTCTATCCGCAATTGACTATTATACTTTTTAGGGGTAAAGCGCCTCTGCTTTGTATCCGAGATAGGTTGAAAATGCCTAGATTGGAGTTAGGATCAGTTAGGTGGCCAATCCTTCTGCTTAGATTTTAGAATCTCGTCCTTTTCCTGAATGATGATTTTACCCTTCAAAGGGTAAATCGTCTTTCATATTTCAATGAGTTGTGAAAATTGCTCAAAATTATGATTCGGATCAGGTGGATGACCAATCCTTCTGTTTGGGATTTTCATGTCTCATTTTCTTTCTCTGAAATGACGATTTTATCCCTCAAAAAGTAAATCGCCTTCAAAAATCCCAAAAAAATCGAAAAAAATGTCAAAAATGGGAAATTGGTCAGTTAGGTGGCCAAACCTATTTTCAACCTCTTTTGACTCCATAATTCTTCTGAAATGATGATTTTTTCATTCTTGGCAAATTGTCCCCAAAATTTCTTCGAAATTACAATTTTGGCCCTCAGGGGTAAATTATGTCTAAATCATTCTTGAGCTGTGATTGATACTTCTCTAGAATAATAGAGCCTTACTAGGGATTTCATGTTGTATTCATGTGATTTATCTGCATGTCTTGAATCCTTGTTGTATGCTCCTTCCTTTATTGATTGTGAGTACTATGGTAGTCACTCCTATTTGCATGAAATCTTGAGTTACATAATTCAGTCAACTTAGGTATCGAAAAGATGTCAACTCTGATAGTTGGCGTAACTAAGTGTTTGATCTCACTTTTCTAGTTTTCACAGAATCGAATAGAAGTTCTCAACTATTCAATAGGGTTTCCAATCATACCCTCCACGAAACGATTGGTGGCGACTTCTTAGAACGCACATGTAGCACATGTAGCACATGTCAATAGACCACACTGAAGGTAGACCACGTATACATCCGTTGCGATTTGGATAATGGGCCTTGGGAGAGGCCCACGTCCGAACCAGACGAGACAGCCCATTAGCCCTCGTATCCCGCGTCGATGTGGAGAGGGTCGCGACACAAAAATGGAAATAGGAAAGAATACCAAGATTTTGGCATGATTTTACTCCCAATCCTCCAACTAAATGATGGAGACCGAGAAGAGATGACTCAGAAGTGTGAGTATCTTCGAGATTCTAGGGAAATTAAAAATTAGATGTTCCCTTTTTTTTTAACATTGTTCTGTTTTGTTTCAAACCAAACATTTCTAATTCTTTTTTCTAATTCTATATATCTATATATATAAATAATTCTATATATATATATATATATATATATAGGTGGTCCGGTCCGGGCGATCCGATCCCATCCACCATGGAATCGGGGATCGGATCGCCAGATCATCGGTCTCATTTATTAGGACCAGGGGTCGGACCGCCCCTCCCCCCTCAAGGACTGGACTAACCCGTGCGGTCCGATCTGATCCGGTCCGGTCCAGCTTGCACATCCCTACTGAATAGCACAAATGCCAAAAGTTTATGAATGAATTGGGATAAAAAAAATTATGACTAAATTGACACAATTGCAATAAATTTATGAATTTTTTGATGATTTTTTATTTATTTATGTTAGATTTTTAACTCATGGAGAGTTTACTAGAAAATCCTTGGTTGACGTTTTGTCTTCAATCTCTTGCAAGTTCTCTCTCCCCGGCCTGGCTTCTTTCCATAGATGCAGTGCGAATGAGCTGAGTAATCTTCACGGGCCCGCTCACGTGACTTCTCGAAAAATTGCTATTATAAATGATGTGTCTATTATCTGTGTATACTGTATAGAGCCCTGCAAATCGATTCAAAAGCTAAACTATCAAATGAAGACGTGATTTAATATTTAAACATTCTCTCGCGCCCCACCGTCACTCCAGTTGAGTCCATAAGTTTTCGGTGGGTCGGGAAGTTTGGGACTTGGGCATGAGTACTGCCAAAAGTAAAAAAGAAGGTTTTACATGATACATGAATTTTAACCAAATGTTCAATGCGATCTTTAAATTTTTAATTCGTTCAAAATGGTCCTTAAACTTTAGCCCATCCTACGACAGGGAGTGCTAAGCACGGCTCACTCCACTTAAGAACTAGAAGTAGTCTTCGTGTACAACACACCAAACCAAATTATCCCTCCTTCAATGATTTAGCTACTGGTCATTCAAAAGCTCTCATTGCATTTTTCATATTTACTAACTCATTCTTTACTTTGCTCCTTGTTTTTTCTTTTTTCTTTTTCTTTTTTTAAGGTGGGTTATTATTGATTAAGACAAGCAAGTTTGGGCGGCTTCGAACTCCGGTCTGGCTCGTGTAGTTATAACTAAAAGTCCCCCTTCGCCCCCCACACGAAAGCTGAACGGTTGATGTGTCCGAACGTGTATGTCCGAAGCACTACTACTACTTCTTCCCAAAACCGAACTCAAGCACGGTTTCGAGGTCGCGACGGTGGACAACCAGCCAAGATCCGAATAGAGTGTTTCGACGTCTGGACCAAGTCGGATTAGGCCCGGGTCGGGTCCGGAGAGATCCCCGTCGCCTCTACATTCACGAATCGGTACTAGCTATTTTCTTGCGATAGATACTAAGTGTGCCGAGCATCTAATGCAAATTTGTTGTTTTCCCAATGAAGCGCGTCTTTGAGCGGATAAATAAAATGTTCTGGAGTGATCTCGGCGTAGGTCGATTATGAGGTTGGGGATCAAATCGTGTCGTGCATCTGATCCGCACACGCGTCTATTCCCTCGATCTAAGACGATTTCTGATTCAAATCAAGAAATCAATTTGATTGGTCGAGTTCGGAGTTTCGAGACCGATTTGCTCCTTCCTCTCTTTCTTTTCTTTTTCTTTTTTTTTGGGGGGGGTTTCAGAAGACCGATATGCTTGGCTCGTGTAATTTCTCGCTTGATATTTTGCAACGAGTGGCACGCATTGTCCCCCAAACGAAATTTACAGATAAATATAAAAAAATAAATCAAATTTTCCTAATTTCACCAAAAAAAAAAAAACAAAGGGGGCAAGAAAATAGAGAAAAATAAAGAGACGGAACGAGAATGCAAACGTATATACAACACGCGCTCTTCTCCTCCTAACAACCAACTTCTGTTCTCATTTCATCCTCCTCCACCACCACCACCACCACCGCTTCGGTTGCAGAAATCGGTGCTCGCCATGACTCTTCAAGCTTCTTCTTTCGCCGTCGGCGTGCCGTCCTTCGCGCCGCGTCTCTGCCGCTCCCGTCCCTGCCCTGCCGTTCGAGCCGAAGGTATGGGCCTCGCCGTCGTTCGCTATTCGTGTTTTTTTTTTTGCCTTTTTTTTTTGTTTTACGCAGTGTGGTATCAGCAAAGGGAGTGTAATTCCCGATTTTCTGCTCGGAGTATCGGTTTTTTTTTTTTGGATTCGTTTACGCAGTTTGGTTTCTTCGTTGCCGTAGTGCTCCGTGTTCAATCGAAGATAGTTATCTGCGGAAGACGAGCTTCGTAATTTCACTGTTTTTCGCTTTCAATGACTGCATACGTGCTTTGAGCTTCGTTTTTCTCTGGTGTGGAGTTGCTGAGTTAGAACATTGGCCTTGTGACCCGAGGATTTGAAGTGTTTTTCTTTTCCAATCTTCAGTTATATATAAGCTGATCGTTTTTTTTTTTATTTCCTTGCGCAGCTCTGTGACTGTAAAATGCGATTGCAATTGTAAAATGTGATTGCAATAAAATCTAGGTGGGGTTGTGAAATGTTTACAGTCAATTTTGTGGATGTTCCGTTTGTAGCTTTATCACGGTGAAATTTGGTCAGAACTGTCAAACACCTTAGCGAATGCAATTTCTATTTGGAGTGAATTGCATTTGTTTATCTATGTGGACTTTTGCCGCGTGGCTGACGAGAGTATGTTACATTCAATTTTCAATTCTCTTGCTAATCAGTAGAATTGGGGGAACCGAAAGGAGATTCACAGGGGTGAGAGGGAAAAGAGGGGAAGAGAGAGAGAGAGAGCGCTCTAATCCGGATCAAAACACAAGCCACCTATTAGTCATAAGTTTGATGAGTAATAGCTGTGACTAATTGATTCTCGTTCCCTCATAGTAACTCCTAACAAATGCACATGTCTTGCCTTCAATAGTCAAACTCAAAAGTTTGCTGCTTTTTTCTCCATTTGGTTTGTTTCTTCTTCCACTTCAGTTCGCTCCTGAAAAAAATTTAATGTTTTTTTTTTTCCAGTGGAGCCAACAGAGAAGTCTGTTGAGATAATGAGAAAGTTCTCCGAGCAGTATGCTCGCCGATCAGGAACATATTTCTGCGTTGATAAGGGTGTGACTTCTGTTGTTATTAAGGTATGTGGAACTCATGTATGCGACTGCTTCTTATGATTCAAGTGCGTTTTCTTTTTCTTTACCCCTTCATTTGGGTTTGAAATCTGAAAAGCTTTTGTCGCTGTATAGACTCCTAGTGGGTCGATCAGTGTTTCATCTGTCTGTGATATACCTGTTATTCTATACTAGGCCTTCATTTTAGTCGCCTTCTGATTACTCTCCCAAACCAAGAAAGATGAAAGTGCCAATTGGTGCCATACACCATTTATGGCACCACTTCTTCACTGATATCAGGACTTGACTAGGTGGTCCTAGTCTTCTTTTGACAGCTATCACTCCGTGTGAGCTTAGATTAGTGAAACACCTCTGTGGAATTCAATATGTGATGCTTTCATCCACTGCATCATACCGTATGAATGAGTTCTTGAATTTCACTAATTTATTGAAGTTCATCACGTCCTCTGTAATTGCTGCGAGTTTGTTTTGCCTATTATCTCAAATGAAAACAAAGAATTATGTAGTTTTAACATGCATGATCTCCAATTTGAGCTTCAATTGGAACTTGGCTTGGGTAATAGGCGGGCTTCCATGTAGTGTATAATTCAATAGAGCATCTGCTATCAAATACAAAATTGAAGATCTTGACAGACGGAAGTTTTTCCATTTAGATATGCAGTAACTATGTCGAATAAAACATCATGCGCTCTTGTTTACCAAAGAGTAAATTATCTTCTCAGAATGTAGTGTCACCACTCTAACTCAACTCTTTGAAGTCTGATTATTTGCATTCCTTTTTAAAATTCTGAAGTTGCTTTTTCAGGTCAATTAAAAAATTCTTTCTTTGCATCAGTTAATTATTTGAGATAAAGAAATCGGAGCAACTACTGGTGATATGTGCGATTTAAAGAATGTGCAACTAAAATCAGAGATGAAATAGTGTCCCTGGAAATCCCTAATTCTGCTATTATCATCTGTTACTTCCTACAATATGAGCTTGTTTAGGGCTTTCAAGTGCTCATTTGCTAATGCTGAATTTATTCTTAGCTAACTCACATTGAAATTTCAACAGGGACTGGCTGACCATAAAGACACATTAGGTGCACCGCTTTGCCCATGTAGGTAAATACGTGTGAAACAACCTTGTCTTCTTCAGATTGTTTTATCACTTCAACATCCATTTGGAAATGTATATGAAGAGATATACATAGTCCGTGATATAATTTAAGGTTCAACTCACTGAACCACAGGCATTATGACGACAAAGCTGCAGAGGTAGCGCAAGGTTTTTGGAATTGTCCTTGTGTTCCAATGAGGGAGAGGTAGAGTATAATTTAATGTTATTGACTGATTTACTGAACATTATTGTTGTGAAAGTACACAGTTTTTCTGGTTATGTTTATCTAGATAATCTTCCTCCTGCTGTAAACCCAAGCTGATTAAGAATGGGAGTTGTCCATTGATTCCTGACAATATTAACTGACTATGATGGTAGAATTTTTTTCTTTTTCTCCATTTTGTTGAGAACATAATGTATACTTGTGCTGTCCAAAATACCATGGACATTATAGTAGGTATAATCTTAATGACATAAATTTAAATGCTGAATGATGCTGTAAATTGACTTTATAACCTTGACCAACATTGGATTTATTCCCTTATAAGCTTTTTTTGTTTCCTGGACTATTTAGATTGTCATCATGTTACAGAACAATCCAAATTGGGCAGCAATGAAGAATTTCTTGTAATTTTTGTTTTTGCTTTTTCCTTTTTGTTTTTTCCTTTTTCTTCTTTTTTTTTTGTGGGGGGAGGGGGGGATTTGTCGGTTGCAAAAAGTGGGTGAAGCTGTTAGCCACAATAACGAGGTAAAATTAAGGCTGTATCACCTCAGATTTTGCATACCACGCTCAAGTTGGTCTTGGTGGACCTGGTGTCCTTTGTCGTGGGATAGAGATGGATCTTCTCGCTTGTTTGCTTTGATGATGCAAGAGATTATCCGTGTGACTCCTCCCCCCCCCCCCCCCCCCCCCGAAATGGGTCATGGTTTTCCCTCTTCTCTTAATTATAATCTTGCTGGTTATACTGGCAGGAAAGAGTGCCACTGCATGCTATTCCTCACTCCAGAGAATGATTTTGCTGGCCAAGATCAGGTGAATTATCTATGTTACTAAGCACATGTTTGGAATCAGTTGGTACTTCAGCTTGGTATCATGAGCTCGTTAGACTTCCCTAGGCTATGGAGAACAGCGGCTCAGCAGTCACATATGGTGCCACGATACACGTATGAGTGTGGATGGATAAAATATTGAGGACATTCTAATTTCAGATGCTATTTTTTCCTTCTGTGCAGGCCATTTCGTTGGAAGAAATCAAGGACACGACTGCAAATATGTGATGCTCTGCCATGAAGTTGACTTGTTATGACTTCTGTTCGAACCCTTGGTAGATGAAAATTGAAATACTAGTGAGAACGAAAAGGAGCAGCAGTTTTTAAGCCCTCCATTGTATATTTTTGTATGCTAGCCTAAATTGCCTAATGTCCACGCTTGTTATCTGCAAATGGGGCTTTTAGTTTCTTCCACAATTTTCTTAACGCTAATATCTGTTTGGAGACATTTTCTGGTCTCCACTCTCAAATGTGGTTTGTGGTGAATTGAATGTACCATTTAGCGCGGCGCAGACATGCTATGGATCACTCCCTGTGGTCGGGGATCGTGATGAGCTAAATGCTGTTGGGTTAACGGTCTGATTGATGATCAATTGGCTGCAACTTATTGCATCATGGGAATCAATTAAATAGGTCAAGTAGCCAGACATAAGGTTGATGTAGCTGCGAGGATTGAATCCTTTTCTATTGTTGAATCAGCATGCTTTGAAGATTGAACTTGCATGTTAAGCATATAGGGTTGTTTTCATTCTCCAAATCTGAAAGCCCGTGGTGTGCAAGTGCTCAAAGACATCTGCAATGGAGGTGGTGATTCTCGTGCAGTTTCTGCAGGTTCTCCAACAATTGGCCTCAAAGTTCAAAACGACTCTTGGCAAGAAAGGGGGTGATTACGTTGTTCAGAAATAACCCTAATCATCGAATTGTCTGATCATGTAGCTCATATGGGTACAATGTGATGCTCTGCATTACAAATGCGCGCATGACTCTCGCCAATTTCTGGAGAGTTCAGCAGATGCGCCCGGCTACAGGTTTTTCTTGAATCTCAAATGTTAAATATGATGGATCTCGAATGCATTTGATGAATAAATTTGAGCTCGCGCATCAGGATGCATCATGCAATAATTTCTTCCATTATTTGTTTCCGAGGACTTGCAATCTTCCGCTCGAGGGGAATGAGACATGATGGGGCGTAAAGATGAAAAGAGTAGGAAGAAATGGCTCGTTGTCGTAAGGCACTTTCGAAGGTTGCCACTCTTTAACTCCGCCAAAACTGACCTACCGGTCCCTAATTAATATCTACCCCAGAAATCTATGCTACGCTTTGCACCGTCGGCAAAACAGGTTGGCCCTGGCCCCTAGTTCATCAATAACGTTGAAGCATCAAAATTGACCATTCAGAAAACTGTTAGTACCACCCCAAAAATCCCGACCGGTAATCCAACGGATGGACTCATGCCACGTTTACTCTTCAAATTAATATTTGTGTTGCAAAAAATTTATCGTATATTTATGACAAATCTACCAAAAAGACTAAGGCAAAATTATAGGGACTTTCAGAAGATTTTTCAAAAGGGAGGGAGCTGTTAAGGAAAAATTAGAGAAGTTTCTAATCCAATTCATTTTGTTCGGATCTGGCTTATTCATTGAGGACACCACTTTACGTTGAATTTCCATGTTGAATCCACCTCACTGGCGACTCTTATCAAACTTGAGATTATTTGGAATAAATTTTGCTAACCACGTCGGGATTTTTCGTTTACGGTACTAGTACTAACCCATTGAAAAAGAAAGAAAGAAAAAAGACAATCATAGATTGAAGACCTTAAAACGAATGACAAAGAAAACGAAAATGAAAAAGTCTTGTCTTCCAATTAGATGATAAAAGCAAAATTACCACTTCTGCACCAGAAAGGAAGGCAAGAAAAGAAAGCACCTCTTGCCACTTTCCAGTTCTCCTCCTTTACCTATACCTTTACCTTTACCCTAGTGGGAGTTCAATCCCTCCAATCAAATCCGCCACTGCAAATGACTTTTTCCTTAGAAAAGGAAGAAGGCAAATCTGAAACAGAGGACGATTATTCCTTTTGGCAAAGAAGAAGAAGAACAGCAGCAGGAGCTGAGCTGAGCCCTTGGTTCTCAAGAACAGACAACGAAACAAACCCAGAAGAAGAAGAATTGCCCACCAGCAAAATCATCAAGAACCAACAGCACCCCATGAATTCAAAAAGTGAAATTTTTATCATCTGTAATGCCTTTTAACTCCAGTACAAACATCATCATCATGTATACATATTGCTCCCAAAAAAAAAAAAAATGAATGCAAGACGAAAAATCCCACCCTCATCCTCAACCCCATCTCTCTCTCTCGATCAGAACCCACCAAAGAAAACAAGAATCGACAGCCATCGATAAATGAGAGAAGAGATCTAATTGACAGCATCACACCTTCGCCTGATCTCGCCTCTCCTCCCGGTTTGGACCCCATAGAGGCTCAGCTTCTGCATCGCCTGAGCGAAGTCCCTGAAGAACCTGCCCTGGTCCTTGGCGTACATCTCCACGAACGGCCTCGTCCGCGGGTCCCCGTAGAGCCCCCGATCAGACGCCAGCAGGCCCAGCCCCTTGGGCAGGTTCTGGTAGTACATGTTGTCGAACTTGTTCGGCGTCATCACGTCGTTGAACACGGACAGCGTGGGGTCCTTGCCGTAACTGGCGCAGGCCTTCTGCAGCCCCTCAGCGAACCTCGGGTTGTAGCTCGGGTCGAAGGAGGACGACTTGCTGAAGCCGTAGATCCCGGAGCTGAACTCCTTGCAGTGGGAGAACCCGACCGTGTGGGCGCCGGCGAGGGCCACCATCTCCTGGGCAGAGAACCCGCGGGCGGCGAAGAGGGAGAGGAGCTCAGACACGGTCATGTTGGGCCGCGGGAGGAGACCGGCGACAAGGGAGGCGCGGGAGATCCGGGCGTCGCGGCGGCCGAGGGCGACGTCGTAGTAGGGGCCGCCGAGCATGGTGACGAGGTCGCGCGCGGCGACGACGAGGATGTCGGAGCAGGAGACGGTGACGGGGCAGGCGAGCTCGAGGGCGGTCTTGGCGCGGACGACGAGGTCGAAGGCGTCGCCGGGGAGGGAGAGGTTGATGTCGGCGTCGCGCTCAGGAGGTGGAGAGAGGGGCGCGGCGGAGAGGAGGATGGAGGCGTCGCAGCCGTTGGCGAAGCAGTCGTGGAAGAAGACACGGAGGGTGGCGGCGGCGGTGGTGGGGGTGGAGATCTGCTTGGCGGTGACGGTGTCCTGGATGATCTGGAGGAAGCGCGGGCAGGACTTGGCGTAGTAGTCGGTGGTGAGGCGGGATGAGGCGAGGCCGGCGGAGGAGACGAGGAGGAGGGCGAGAAGGAGCGGCGCAATGTGGAGGAGAGCTGAGCAGTGTGGCGGCGGCGGCGACATTGTTGTTAGAGCTTCAGCTTCGGCGAGGGAGAAGGAGATGAAGAGGAAAAGAGAGCAAGAGGGAGATTTTCTCGAGAAGTGAGTCTCACTGGAAGAGAGACTGAAGAGTGCACGTGCCAGCTGGTGCACCGCCAATCACGGTATGCATGCTGGACGACGGGCCCCACTTTGACAATAATTTGAGAGTAAATGAGATAAATGATTCATGAATTTGATTCAATGCGCAATTTAAACTTTAAACTTTAAATTTATTCTATATAATCTCTAAATTTTAGCATAATATATAATATCATCTCTGAGTGTGATTTGTTGAGTGTGATCGCTGAACATTTGATACAGGATAAATTTAAGTGCACAAATTATATGAAAATATTCGATATTGAATATTGAATATTTTCATATAGCTCATAGACTATATTGAATAGGTACCAAAAGTTCATGGATAACATTGAACAAATCAAAAGTTTGAGGATGAGTTGGATGAGATTGAACATTAAATTAAAGTTTTATGGATTATGTTGAATAAGTTTAATGTTCAAAGACTATATATCACATTAAATCAAAGTTGAAGGTCGCGTAATTTTATTACAAGATGATTCCTAGTTCCCAGAGGTACCACGTGTCTACATTAAAACCTTTTATTTTGCAACTCTTTTGCATTTCACCGCAATGAAAGCTCCCCGTATGAATGGAATCTATGTGAAATGTATGTATATGAAAATCATTTGAGAAAATTGTTCATAAAGTCTTAAATCTATTATTTGGTTGTCAATTCAATCCTAAATATTTTAATTATTTCAATGTACTCATAAATCTTTTCACGGTTTGCTAAATTCGTCGTAAATATTTAAATTATGTCGATCCAATCTTAAATTTTTTCACAATTTGTCAATTTAGTCATAATTTTTTTGATTGGGCCTATTCAGTTCTAAACATTTGTTACGATCAAACAGACTATATTAACAAATTATACAACTAAATTGATATAATTAAAAAAATTTAGGGCGACAAGAGATTTTTTGGATAATTTTTTTCAGATTAATTTTCTAAATTTGATTTATGGGGGCGCGTGGGAGGTCAGTGGCGCATGCACTGGGGGCAGTGACAACTGGACTGAGGGCGCGCATGATTGTCATTCTATTTTCCTGTTTTTCTGTTTTTTTGTTCTTGAGAATAGGTTTGAAACAGAAATGCGTTTGATAACGCAATTGAATTTTTTTTTATTTTCTGACTAAATTTTTGGCCCAGCAATAGATTTTGATGAGGAATGAGAATTAGAAAAAAAAAAAATGTTTAGCAATACCAGCTGGCTCAGGAACGCATAATACGAGGTGGGCTTATTTGGCGGGAGAGTGTGCAGTGCACGTGATTAATGAAATACTTAGTCTAATCCCCCCCTTAATTATATGGTAAACCTCACAATTATTATGAGACAAATTGTATTAAAAAAACTATTTTCTTGGTCAAGCACATTTCGCTGTTTTTTTTTAAATCTTTTTTGGGAATGATTTATGGGGGTTCTTTCTATGTATCCTCGAATTGCAGATCATTATTACATTAATCGTCTTGATTAATTACATGCCAATGGACGGTAGAAAATTCAATTCAGAAACTTAAATTTATAAGAGATTAGGTGTATATAAATTCAAAAAGCGCATAAGATCATTATTCAAGTGATGCCGGGCAATGCTTCGACAACCTTCACGTGGCATTAGGAGTGTACTCCCGTAATCTTAGAGTTTCAACAACAACCGTCGAAATAAATTTGGTCTATAGTTAGATATACATTTTTAAAGGAATTGCTTAACAAGTGTCTCGATAACACGGGTCAAACATTCAAATAAAATGATTCTATTTAAGGATTCGGTTATTTTGCGAAAAAATGTATGATTTAAAAAATATTTTTTCCAAAACGAATCGTTTATATTGGGCAAGAATGAATGAACAAAAACTTTTTATTGTCCGCGAATATTGAGGCATAAGTTGCTCATAGTGAGTAGAGGTGGCAAAATGGGTCTAGAACCCACATTTGACCCATATTTGATGGTGGTGGGTCAAAAATGGGTTAGCTTAAGTACTTAAATGGGTCATAAATGGGTTGCTTAAAAACTTTATGGGTCATAAATGGGTTTCAAATGGGCCATAAATGGGTTAGCTAAGAAAACTATCTTAAGGCAATCATAAATAAGTTTTGTGAATATTTTTTTAAAAATCTAATTTTTTAATATTTTAATAATTTGTTTTTTATATAATTTTTTTTCTTTTCTATTTTCTTTTTTCTCCTGCCTTGGCCGTCGCTCTACTTTGGCCGCCAATGGTCACCGCTGCCCACCTCCAGTCACCATCACCAACCACCACCCTCCGCCGCCGCCGGCCGTCGACCGCCGCCACAGTGCGTGTACGAGTCAATTAGTATTAAAGTCTTTTAACTTAACTCAGCAAGATAAACCAGAATCGAGTACGAGTCAGCGTCGAAACCTGCCGGAGCACCTCCCTTCCCGAGCTCCGATTACGCCCCCTACGCCTTCAGAAGCGGCAGCCCGTGCGGGGAGAGCTACAGCTTCGGCGACAGAGGTGGCGAGCAGCAGTTTGAGGGGACAACGATGGCAGGAAGCAGGCAACGGTCAACAGTGGCGAGCAGATGTCGCAGGTGGCCGATTATAATAAAAAATTATTTTATAAAGAAAAAATTTAAATTTTTTCAGAAAAATTCAATTGCATGTTTTAGCAATATAATTTTTCTTAATAAATTATAAGAAATAAATATTTCATAATTTAGCTAAATATATAAGTATTTAAGTAATACGGGTCGGGTCGGGTATGGGTCGGGTATGGGTTGGGTCGGGTATGGGTCACTAAATTTGCATTGGATGAATATGGGTCAAAACGGGTTAAATGGGTCAATATGGGTCGGACCATATTCGACCCGACCCATACCCGACCCGACCCACCCATTTGACGCCTCTAATAGTGAGAATATTTTTTGTTCATAATGTCAGTAATATTTTTTTCAATTTTTTTTTATCGAGGGTACCTGGTACTCGTAAATCCCAGCTATTGAGAGGGGCAAAAGGGGGCAAATGCACCTGAATTTTCGGCGCGTATTTGGTGGCTCACGTGCCAGATCTACACCGCGGCTATAACCGAAGGCAATATCAGCCCTCCAGCGCAATCCGGTGCCAAAAATCACGAGAAATAAATAAAACAAGTAGATAAACTAATAATTAATAAAGCAAAGTGGTTAGATAAATCGCGAAATACAGGCGACGAAAGATAATCAGAGCATGAATCATGACGAAACATAATGAGCCCGCCTCCCAATTACTTTTTCAACGCGGTAGTTCTTCATAGAAAAAATTATCAAAAAAATTTATAAACATATTACAATTATATCAGTTTAATTATAATTTTTTTTTGCTAATTTACTCATAATTTTTTTGAAATTGTGTCAATTCAGTCCATATGGCCGGGCGGTGTTGACGTGAATTTTTTTTAATAATATTTTAAATATTTCCAAAAAAAATCTTGGGCAAGGGCTTGCGAGCCCTCTCCAGTACCTGGCTAGGGTCGCGACTCTCATCAGCTGTTGGGGGAGGGCTCGCAGGCCCAAAAAAAATGAAAGGAAAAAAAGATAGAGAAATTATAAAACAAAAATTCCAACAACATTAAAACAACTATTAAAAATTTTGCCTCGTCAGTATCAATCGGCTAAATGGAATGCAAGAGATTTAGGATTGAATTGACAAAAAAAAAAATAGATTTGAATTGACACAATTATAGTATGTTTAATTTTTTTTTTTTTTGATAATTCTCCCAAGTTGGTAAGTAAAAATGATTTTCCTTTTTTCATTTGATGCTTTGTTTGCTTGTTTGTTTATTTATGATTTACATAATGTCAAACTTTTAGCCGAGACTATTTATAGCGACATTGATCTGTCAATGAAATGACAGATTAACGTTGCATGTTCATGTGCTCAAGGGTCCCACCCCATGCCTCCAATTTTACAGCTCATCTATGCAAATTTTGTTCCTTTTTGTATTTATAATTTGTTTTTTTTTTGGAACAAAACAAGGAAAGAAAGAAAAAGGGAAAACACACGCTGTAATGCCGACACCTCGTTGCCGGTTTTAATGCACATAGACAGTTGTGAAATCAAATCCACGATCTTGACAAAACAATGCCGTCCGTACATCGACAATTTTTTTTAATGTATGTATGATCATACATGTATAGCAGAAATAAATAAATCCATCGCCATAATTTTGTAAAATGAAGATCAATATTTTGAAAACCAAAACACTATGAAAAAGATGAGCTATAATTTTTTTTTTGTTGCGTTAATGCATTCTTAAATTTTTGTAAGGTTTTGGATTATCTCGCGATGGATGAAATGAAATCCACACGATCCACATTCATAGTACTTTTTTCCTTTGGAGCTGAAAGTGCACAATTTGATCAATTACACCAAACTAAGAACCGATTTAGCCGAATTCAGATCACTAAAGTCCATCTTATCGCCCTTTACCCAAAAAAAAAAAAGGAGGGGATTTTCCTTGACCCATTTCTCCATCCCCGCTATCTCGAGATCGATATCGAGTATAGGAGCTTTAAAGCAGCCGAGGCGTCCCAAAAAACACAACCTCGCATCAACAGTGGATCTTGGTAGCTCAATTCACTTGTTGTCAAGGGTAAGCCGTTTTCTAAGATCAATTTATGTTCCGTCTACAGCCTGAAACTTGCATGTTACCAATCGATTCCCTAATTTTTCGAACCTGCATGTTCTGAAACCCTAGAATCTACATTGCCATATGTTCCACGGTCTGCCCAAGTTAGACATGCATTCTTAATTGCACGATTGCAGTGAAATATCACCACTAGTGACTGTCATTTGCTGTTGCAACCCACTTGCCACAATTCATATTTTGACACGCGAAAATATAAGAAATATTAACAGAGTAAAATCAATCATGAACATCACCGAAAATAGAAGATTAGATTGATTGCACATTCATCATCGGACGATATGGAATATTATCGCGCAAGGATGACTTGTTCAAAATCCAAGGTTCCACCTAAAACCCAAAACCTATCGATTTTAGAACTTCGAGACATTTCCTTGCACACACACCACCACCACCACCCAAGCATCTGTGGATGCACCCCGTCGCCGCCAGCTCTCTTAAGATGTTACGTTGAACGTGAAAGTTGATGATCTTCGGTACTGATTTGCTTCGTCATGAACAAAAAAAGATTGGTCAAAAGAGTCGAAAGACGTTTTTCTTAACGAGACCCGATCGTGGACCTGACCAAGCCCACAAGGCCTAAAGTACAATTTGGGTGGGACACTTTTTGAAGGCTGTGTTCCCAGAAGTTATGCTGGGAAACATGCTTCAAAGGAGGAGCAACACTGACACGAGGCGAAAGACTGGTGATTCTAAAGAACGTGGACAAGCCGGATTCTTCCGGAGCACGAAATGCTAAAACCCAATTACAAACGGACGCAGGCAAGCCTTTTGCATCTGCAAAATTCAGCGAATCGGTGGGAAAACCATGGGTTTTTCCCCCACCCCTGTTTCGAAACTTTTTATTAAGAGTCGGGTGATGTCGGTGAGGAAAAAGGTCGAGCACTTCACGGGCACTTGACTCTGTTGCCGTGGGTGGTCATGCCGGTGTAGCACTTTCCGCACATCTCTTGGTTCCCGTACGTCCCCGGGGGCACGCACCTGCATCGGTCGCAGCACGTCGTGCACGCCCTCATGCACACCCTCTTCCTCGAGTGGAGCTTGCACCTCTGGTCGCAGAGTGGGATGCAATCTGCAAGAGACACCCGCCGAAGCGTTTGATGAAATGTCTCAGGGAAAAAGGAACATGGCTAAACAAAAGGATTATGGGAGGGGGAAGATCGCTACCTGCTTTGGACTTCACTGGTGGCAACGGTGTGGGTGTGGGAGGCTTCGCTGGCGGTGGTGTCGCCTTCGATGGAGGAGATGGGATTGGTGGTTTGGCTGGCACTTTGGCCGGAGCAGGAGCTGGCACTGGCACTGGCACTTTGGCATAAGGTGCAGACGGAGCCTGCAACAACCTCGTACGTTCAACCTCTACTTGGCAAGAAAGGTCATCAAGTTACATTTGATCGAGCAACATTAACGTGGTTCAGCAGGAAACACAAAAACGCCACCACGATTGAGGACAAGGGTACGATGCGTCTTATCCGTTGAAAGATCTAGAGGCTTGGATTTTTCTGAACAGTCAATGCAGTGAGGCTGTTGACTAATCTTGTCTCTTTGTGAACACTATACTTTACTGTTGTCTCTCTTTGCAGAACAGGCGAACTCAAATTAGTAGGTACTAAAAAGACCAACTTGTGAAGGTACGCTACATGTTTTTGCTTAGTATTCCAATAAATGCGAGCATCTCTCTATCTTGAAGATGAAAACAGACAAATGAAGCCGAGTTTTTTTGCTGAACAACCCAGCACAGTATGCTACTCCTCCAAGGCGCCACACATTGACGCGCATAGAATGGGATTCATACACATTTCACAGGATCCTACACGTTACCTTCATCTTGAGTTCCTCATCACTGGATGAAACCTGTCAAAAGAAGACAGCGATTTAGACCACAGAGAAGGCAAGTCCACCCCACAAACAGGAGAGAGAGAGAGAGAGAGAGAGAGAGAGAGAGAGAGAGTACCCTTGTGTTTATCAAGAGGAAAGCGGCCACCACGAAGAGCATGGCTTTGGAGGCCATGGGGGAATGGCAACAAAAGTGGCTGAAACTCGAAAGAGATGAGATCAAAGAGAGCTTCTCTTCTGGATGATTAATCAAATTGAGGGAGAGAGCAACAGCATTACCAGCTTTAAATAGAGCAAAGCTCACAGAGACAGAGGGGAGAGGGAGTGAGATATTACGAGACACGAGGTGAGGTGGTGTGGGCGGGTTCAGTCAAGTGTGTGCCAGCTGGGCAGAGTACAATAGTTATGGCCTCTGATGTCAGAAATCTGACTTTGGATTAGACCCCACATGTCCCAAGATCTGTCTCTGTTATCTATAGTTACTAATATTCGAGCTCTGCCTCTGCACAAGTTTCTTTCTTCTTCTTCGTTTTTTTTTTTTTAATTCCTGTACAGCATACACGAGGCCTCTTCTTCGGTACTTGCATGCAATGATCGTCTTTGACAGCTGCTCTTTTTTCCAAGATAATAGTAAGTTGATGTCATTCTCTCTCTCTCTCTCTCTCTCTCTCTCTCTCTCTTCCTTTCTTTGGACGAGGGAAATGCTGCATTTCTTGAATCATGTTTTTGCAGTGTCAGATTTTGGTAATGGTAAGTGAAGATGCTTTGCCCTTTGGTGTCAGATTGCCAGTTGTATTTGCGCCTAGCGGTGACGTGAAGTCCTTTTCACACTCTTCCTCCCACTGCGGTGAATAGTAATGGTGGGGGTAGCATATTCATGATTCTCTTCCGAACACCAAGCCTTTCTTGCTGAGTGGGTCTAAAAGTTTAACTCCAGATTTGTTTTGAATAATGCCTGTCTAGAAAGGAAGGCTCGAAGGGTCTTGAAGCTTGATCCCTGAGCGTTACTTTTTTCCTGTTTCCAGTGAGTCAGATACTGGCTCTGGGTATACCTTATTGTATTAACACTAGTACTAATCTAGAGAGTCCTCTACAAGGGTAAATGCCGGGCGACCTTGCCCTGAAACAAAACCGAGATTTTGAGCAGCAGACGGTGAGATTCTCTCGTTCTGCTCTTCAATCTCTCCCTCTCTCTCTCTCTCTCTCTCTACATGTGATGTCACATGGATTGTCTTCCTGAGATGGTCAATGTGCTAAGAGCAAGAAAGGTCGGTTAGATTCAATTCTCAAGTGAGACATGGGCCTAGAAACTTCTGTCTCCATGTGCATTCACCGATTTGTAGATTGGAATTTCAAGGAGCAAGTCATATGCCAGGGCATTTCTAAGTGTTGGCCTTATCCATATGTGATGTTCGAAACCACTCTTGCACTCCCATCATGTTATCTGTCGCCATCTCAAGTGACATCTTAAGAAGTTGAGTACATCTAACATGCTCGTTTGTATTGCCAAACGTTTGGTCAGTAGTTTGAGAGCTGTCTATGAACCTACAGTGTTAGAATCGTCCTCTTTCATGAATGGTTTAGGACGGCACAGGCAAAAAAAAAAAAAAAAATTGTCGAATTCTTTTTTAATTGCCGTAGCTGATGGAGATGCATTCATATTCAATCCTGGCCAATAGAAAATGGCGATGTCAAGTTAGCTAAATCCCTGGACGCTGTTGGATCTTTAGGATCATCATTTTACTCATCGTCGAGCTCTTGACTTGGCTTGTCTTTTGGACTATTCACAGAGGATGAAATCTCTTTCCATTGGACAATTATCACATGCATCGAGTGCAAGAGATTCACACTTGGGATTTGTCGAATTTGATGGTTTATAAGGATCTAGAGCAGGGTTCCATCGTCTCATATGACTAATGAGAAAGCTGATTGCTAAACTGTGAACTGCAGATCTCAAGGCTGATCGATTGAGTTTTATTCCATTCTTTACACCCTATCAGATTATATAGTCATGTGCTTACCTTACATTTCTATATCCAGTGTGGAGATTTCATTGGGTGGGTCCACGATGCTTGAAGAGACTCTCTTTTGCTAGCGCTCACGTTGTTCAAGACTAAACAGACATAATTGAAAATTTTAGGACTGCATTGGCCTCCGTACAATAGGTTTACGATTTTTTTTTTTGGACAATTATCCGCTTTCCGCTGAAACAATGGGGTGGACCGGACAAAATACCGAAATGAATAAATTTGAACTTAAGCTTTTGATCGACTCCATCTTTTTTTAGGGCAAGGGATGAATTGATGCTATTATTTACCATAGATGGCCTTTGACAGGAGGTTCTGCCATGGGAGCCTTCTTTGGCGGGTGAACTGTCATGGAGGTATCTCTGGTGCGTGAGCTGGGGTCTTGGTTGAACTCTGCTGTAAATGACAAAGAATGTTACCCTGAGGAATTTTACCCTTTTTATTCCGGTATGCTGTACACATGATTTTAGCTATAACACTGTCGAAAAACACTATCCGCTGCGTCGAATTGTAGGTTAGTGCCACCTGACGGTTGACCACGGTCCACAACTCATGTCATTGGTATGCCCGCGAAAAGATGAGGCGATCATAATAATGGAAGGACTAGTTGGTGCTCCAAGAATAGCCATGATTTTAGCGACGAACGAAGATGTTAACCAAATTCTAGAAATAATTGTGCAACAATTCCTTTCTAACTAAGATGTGAAAGAAAAATTGACCAAGCTTTTCCTATAGGTATTGGCCGTGAAAAAAAGTTCTTTAAGATAGTATATGAGAAATCTGATGAATCGCCCGGTTAATTTTCTATTCATGAATGACATAAACTACACATTATTATGGCAGTTGATACATTTGGAAAAGAAGGAATGAGAAGGAACTGATTAAGCAGGATTGAATTTGAAAGAACATACGATAGAATATAAAAGTTGAAAATGACTTAGTTTTATCTAACTAGCCACTCTCAGCTTATGCAAGAGATTCATACCCTGGTTGCAAACAAGAGGAAAGTCAGGATCAGGAAGAGGAAAGAGCCTTGAAAGCCATTTCAGAGACAGAAAGCGCGTATGCGCAAAGATGACGAGCGAAATCGGCTGAAAATGTGCTGTAAATAGAGAAAATTTTGGTCGAGAAATCACAACTTACGAGTTTTCATGAGTGCACTTGCGGTACACTAAAGATCACATCTACCCCAGATAGACATATGATGAGTTAGGAACGACCTGTGCCAATTTGGTGCATCTGAGTTCGACCACTCTGGGCTCGAGGGATTTGTATGATTGCAGTCATACACGGTCTTGAAAATGGTATTCTGTACTTTTCGTGTAAGCTTTTTAGATCTTGCAAGTTCGATCGATTGAGATTCCTCCCGAGAATTATGGGTACAAATTTCATGCAGTAGTTGATTTAATCGTGGAGGGACCGTCTAAAGAAGAAAAGATCTTTTTTGCAGGTTCTGCGTGACGCGGCGTAGGTGAATCTAGTGGAGTTCAAGAGATTTGCACTCGGGATTCATCAAATTCGATGGTTCATACGGATCTAGAGCGGGGGCGCCGTCCTCACAGACGAAGGCGGATTATTAAACTATGAACTGCAGACCAACACATTTACAGATGGAGAAGCTGGTTGAGATCATATGTTCAGTGACTAGATAGCTTGATCAGTTTGTGAAGTTAAAAGACTTTATTGTATGCATTTTTATTTGACAAACAAAGCTTTGGACTTTTTTTAAAAATATGGTTCATCCGCCCAGATGGATCTTATTACATGATCAAAGCAAATCAAAAGTACCAAGTGCTAGACAATATATGACGTAAACACAGCCACATCCAAGCAAGATGAAGCAATGGCAGATCACATTTTTCTTCTTGCAGATCATTAAGGGCAATCAACATGCTCTCCATGGATGAGGACATAGTCCCAGCCGGTGCACTTCGAAGTTCCTAGAGGCACACACTCGTGACACTTCTTGCAGCATGCCGTGCACGACTTCATGCACGGCTTCTTCTTGTGGTGATCCTTGCAGTGCTCCTCGCACTGCGCCACGCATCCTGTGTATTTCGGGGGTGGAAATTAGACAGAATTGTGTTACGCTATCGGGAAGAACAAGAAAAACGAACTGAGAACGAGGGAACAGATGGTGATTCCTATTTCGAAATGCGAACTTGTCGCGCTGTCACTGCGCTACTTGTGGACACTGTTATTTTCTGCTGATGCATGTAAGTTTTTCCATCTTTTTCTTTAAGGGCAAGGGATGAATTGGTGCTACTATTTACCATAGATGGGCTTGACTGGGGGTTCCGCAATGGGAGCCTTCTCTGGCGGGTGAATTGCCGGGGGAGGTTTCTCTGGTGCGTGAGCTGCAGCCTTGGTTGAACTCTGCATCAAATTACAAAGGATATTACTCTATAAGACTCTTTAATTTCTTTGTATCGGTATGCCATGACTCTATCCGTTATATCCATTGTTAGTTAGTGCCGCCTGACGGTGAAACGTAACGCCCGTGATAAGATGATTCGATCGTAATAACGAAAGGACTAGTTGGTGCTCGGAGTATAGCAGTGATTTCAGTGATGAACGAAGACGTTGCCTTGAATTCTAGAAATAATTCGGCACAAATCCTTTTCTCTAAGATATGAAAGAACAATTAACCAAGCTTCCACTATAGGTTTTGGCCATAAAAAAGAAATTCCCACTGGATTTTCAAACATTTTAGCACTGAGCTCAATGCTCATGCACCATGACAACTCCATAAGTAACTACAAATGTATCTGAAAAATCTGATGAAATCGCCCGGTTGGTTTTCTGTTCATGAGCCGCATAAACTACGTGTTATCATTGCAATCGATAAATGGAAGGAGGAGGAAAGGGAAGGAACTAATTAAGCAGGATTGAATCCGAAACAACATAGAACAGAATATGGAAGCGACTCAGTTCAGCTAATTAGCTACTCTCAAGCTTATGCAAAGAGATTGATACCCTAGTTGTGAACAAGAGCAAAGCCAGGAGCAGGAAGACGAAAGCCTTGAAAGCCATGTCAGAGACAGAAGAGCGCGAATTTGCAAAGGGATTGCTTTCTGCGAGCTGTCGTGGACGATGAGCGAGACCCTCGGATGACAATTTCACTATAAATAGTGAAAAAAATCTGGCCGAGAAAGGGTAAGCTGCAAGTTTCCCCACCTGGAACACACCAAAAGATTACAACTACCCCAGATAAAAGCAAAGGTGAGTTAGAATCAACCTGTGCCCAACGCAACTGGGTTCGAAAACTCTGGGCTCGATGGACCTGTTCAGTCGCAGCAACACATGGTCTAGAAATTAGTGTAGATTCTGTATTTTTAAAGTTAAAAGCTTTTAGTCAAGCTGGCAAGTTGAATCAATGAGACTAATACCGGGAGTCAACGAATTGCATGCATGGCTGGCTGCATGGGCAATCAGTTTAATCGTGGAGGGTCTAACCCAGAAAGATGTTATCTGCAGGTTTTTAATGCGACGCGACATAAATGAATGGTATTATCAGTACCATGTGCCTCCATGCCACGTGTGAAACCCACCTAGGATTCTAAAAACCACAGAAGAAGAAGATCGCCTCGTACTTAACAATCTCACAGGGGAGAAATTAAGAGAATGCCACCACTATCTGATGATAGGATTAGCTGGTATCTTACACAATCTGGCCTAGATAAGATTCAACAATCTCTCAATTCCTAGGTGAATTTGCTCTTCTTTGCTTTGTCGATTGGATCATCCGCGTCCCATCCGTCTAAACACTCGTGTGCATTTGACAGGGACTGCAAGAGATTAATCAAATTCGATTTGAACGGATGCTTACACCCTTTTCGCATTGCTCTACCTTAAGGAATTACAGTGGAAAACGACCTCGACCCGATTACTCTACATCGATCTAGTTTGTCGAGGCATTTTTTTGTGTGTGTGTGTGTGTTAAAGACGCCTGTTTGCGATGCTTTATGTTGTGATCGGTCTCCATTCGACCAAGCATGACTTGAAGAGACGGTAATCGCGGCCAAGGCTGATAATTAGCTAATTTGTAATCAAATGCGTGATAATGGATGATGAACAGATTGGTCGCACTAAGGCACCAATGAGCTGCAACGAGTAAGCAAATTATAATATCCAGTTCACGCAAAACCAGGGGTTAAGGCAAGGGCTCTTAATTAAATTCACCGGTCGTGTTCTAACCTAAGATTGCTAATAGTTAAAGTAGTTGCATGTGGCAGAGACGTAACCTCCTCTGTTGCACTTCGTAACGTGTTCTTTGCAAATGCAGAACGCGATTGACATCATCAAGAGGATAAGATTGCCAAAGTACAGCGACGGAGAATGTGTAACTAATATGTTCAATTTGAACCGATGGCAAAGCTTTAGATGTATATGCTTTTTTTTACCTTCTCATGTCACGCAAACTCCTATCGCAATGCAAAGAGGATGCGCATGGCATTCCTATGCGGCAATAGATCCGTGTCTCGATCATTAAAGTTCATGCCGAGCAAATGCACTGTTGAGTACATCTTGGTATAACGACAATCGTGCAAACCACATAACAACAGTAAACGGTCATGTTATCCTCGCAGAGAAAACAGCTCTTTTAAGATCGGAATTTGCCAACACTTTCGAAACGATAACTGCACATGCCAATTTCAGAAGAGGAGCGTCGGGGACTGAGAATATCAGCAGAACTTGAGAGATAATGCCTAATGTTTCAGAGTTCAAAGACCTAGACAAGGACCTCCTCTTCCTCTTCGAAGCTCAAATTCAATGTCTGTAACTTGAATCCCGCGCCTTGTATGGTCTCAACCAAACTGGAAGCCACCCCTGTGGCTTGTATAGTCGTCAGTTTCGTCAACTAATCAGAAAGGACAAAATTGTCAAAACAGAAGCGCCACAAACAGGCCTCTGGAAAAAAATAAATAAAAGCTTCATAGCAGTTCAGTGTTCAACAAAGATGAATGAGAAGCATGCAAGCAAGCAATCTTAGGAAGATCGTGGTAGAAAATGTTGACATGGAAGAAAGTCGAGACAGGCCAGGGTTGGCCCTTGCCCTTATCATTTAAAATGTCTTCCATGGTTTGCAGGATATATAGCTGTATCTACTCACAGATCAGATAGAACTCCTTATTAATTGGGGCCTGCTAAATTCTTATCCTAGGGCCATCTTTCTCAGAGGACAAATCCTCTATGGGGCATTGCGGGATAAATCTAGCACTATGTATGCATGATTGGGGTCATCAGTGCAGATGAGTTGAATTACAGTAAAAGACCCAAAGCAAATGGAAAGCAAATACAAAACTATAATACACACTTTAAGAGTCCACACTCACCTCAACACTGGCAATGCCCTCAACAACTTGAACCTTCAAAGTTGTAACGCCCTCAGCTCCCTAGAGGAGAAAAGAAATCGGGCGCGTTAAAGCACAATGATAGTTTGATTATACAACACTACCTGTTAAAGTTAGATAGCAGCGTGCCACATCTCAGACTTCCTCTACAAGTGAAACTGGAGGAGAGACACCGTGTATAAGACCATATCACTAAGAAATATTTCTGGCCCAGTCAACTGAGAAAAAACATAAACTTCAACATCAATAACACCTTTATCCCAAACTAATTGGGGTCGGCGGTCGATGAATCCCAAAGATACAACCAAGAAAAAAAGAATTTCTAAATACAATAAAAATAAGGGATCTGTAGAAGTCCGTAACAAAAGACTAGGAACAATAAAAGGCAAATGAGGTTGAAGCTACAGAGCAGCTTCTCTCACACTTGGAAATAAGTATGAGAAGTTTTCAAGTGTTTAATGAGTAAATTCAACTTGCTTCCACAGTACAGCAATGAAAGCTGTGAATCGGACTTGGGTATTCCACCCCAGGCAATCAATAAGATCTCCTCGCCATTTACAGTGAACATGGCTGCCTGATGCCCTGGCTACTTGTGTTACTAATAGCAACTTCTCTACTTTGCCGTCAAAAGACAGGTAATTGACTTCCATACCACACTAAGAGTATTTCCACCATGAGACGAGACAAACGCAAATGGAAGTTAAAACAAATGGGTCTACCTCCAACGCAGTGGTCACCGTCGGGATGGCTGACTCGCTCATTGTGCCCTCTGCCTACAGAAATAAGAAAGTAAATATTACAAAGCATCAACCTTTTAAATGAATAGCCGAGGCTCAACATGCTGTTGTAACAAGACTAGCATACACATCACAGCACGTACATACATTCAAAAGCGAGCGTTCAAAGATCAAAATCATGCAAGAACTGCTCAGATTAAAGGCCCAGGTCTTTCGAATCCATAAAAAGAAAATAGGTCGACATGCTTTCCCTTTGATTGCTGAGACTCGTTAACGAAATCTTTCTTTCATTATATACGATTCAAAACCTGATTCTTTTCCTTTACCAAAAAAAAAAAAAAAACCTGATTCTTTTCATTCTTCAAAGAAGGACTTTCTCTTGTCTTAGTTTCGTCTATTTTCTTCTGTTCTTTTCTCAATTCCTGATATATGTATAAGGCATTCTATAAAGACATCCAGAGTTAACTCCAGGCGCTGCACAAACGCCTTGAAAACAAAATGACAATGCCAGCACTCAACCATTAATGATCTACCTCAACAGAATAATGCAGATAGCAATTCAACAACCCATCATCCACTTGCTGCCAGAGAAAGGGAAGGGCACACAACCCCCCACAACCACACTAGCAAATAAATTACAAACTCATAAGCCCTTCGACAAGCAAAGACAAAAATCCACCACAAACACTAACAGAACAATAAGCCAAATTCACGTCGGGAACTAAATGGGTTCACGTTGGCACACCTGAAAGAACATGGTCAGAGTGTCGGAGGGCGAGACCGGGACTGAGACCGTCTGTTGTTCAGCTGCTGATGAGGAAGACGAAGAAGAAGAGGCGCCTTCTTCGACTTGCGCCTCTGCGACCGGAGCTTCCTCTTCCTCCGATGACCTCACTGTCCTCATCCGGCCACTCCGATTTTGCTCGCTCAGCGACAAGCGGTTAGCAGAAACGACCTCCCTTCGCGCTTGAAATTGAAGGTTTCGCGCGCGGGGCCTGAAAAGCAATCTGGGATTTCTTGGAGATACTGTGGGATTGACAATGGAGTGGGAAGCAACGAATGCGGAGACGCTGGCCATTGTCTATCGATACGGAGAGCTCAGAAAGGAAGAAAATTTATCTCCGAACCTACGAAGAAGCGCGAGTGTTAATACGTTATCTTCTGAAGCTACATGCTCCGAATACCCGACCCAGATAAATGGGGTTGGGTCTTCCATATTCGACTCCTGGTAGTGACGGGTATTTTTGTTACGATAAATTGGAGAATGGGGGCAAGGTGGTAAGATTGAGATAGATAAGACTTCAACGGGGGGCACGAGAGGCACCACATAAAAAATAAATTTAATATCACGAAAATTTTTCAAATTAATATATTTATAAAAAAATTAGCTTAAATTAGAAAAAAAAATACATTTTCTCGAATAAGACCCCAAATGAACATCGTTTCAAAAAAGGTCCTAAAGTGGTCAAGAGTTTTAAAAAATGGCCTGACCTAAATGGAATTTTCGTCATTTCTCCATTTTGATTGATTTATTTATTTTTTCTTCATTTTTATATTTTTCTGTTTTTTAAAAAAATTAACAAAAAATAAAAACAACCACACGAGTGTCGCCGCTGCCCCATCGCCAGTGGAGTATCAGATCCGAGAGAGGGCTCGACCCTCTCCCTATTTTTTAAAATTTTAAGAAAATAGAAAAGGAAAAGATTAATAAAAAAGAAAAAAATCAAATAAAAAATGAAGAAAATGCCTTTGAAATTAGGCTTTTTGAGACTTCATAGCTACTTTAGGCCTTTATTTGAACTAAGATTTACTTTAGAATATTGTTTGAGAAAATGAGAGTATTTCAAGCCCTTATTTGAAATTTTTTCCCTAAATTATTTTTTAACTACAAAAAACTCCAAATTGATGGTTCCCATTGGGTTTACCTTGTTCACAGGTTGACCACGTGGCAGCAAGAAAAGGTGATCCCCAAACTATTTTTGACCGTGATAAATTCTAAAGCAGCGCACATGTGATAAATTTGCCCTAAACTATTTTTCCTATCACAAAAAATCTAAAACTGGTACACTTATGATAAATTTACCCCAAATTAATTTTTTGACCATAAAAAATCCCCAAACTTATGACAAATTTACCATCTTTTAATTTTCACAAAATTGGATTAATATCATAAAAAAATTCAAAATGATACACCTTTTACAAATAGAAGGTGAAAACCCCAAATTGGCGATGCACATATTACAGACAACATCTGTCAACTATCACGTGTCATCTAACGTAGTAATTTAACGGTAAAAAAATTAGATACATTTATTATCAATTAACCAATTTGAGGCTTTTCGTGGTTTAACTTTAAAAAAGTACAAACTATATCAGTAATTGCAGCGTCCTCGACTCGAGGCATAAGACACCTCTCACAAATTTAGCTCAAACTATTTTTTGACCATGATAAACTCCAAACTACTGAACTAGTACACATGTGATAAATTTGCCTCGAATTATTTTTCGATCACCAAAAATCTCAAACTTGTACTTGTAATAAAATTACCCCAAACTAATTTTTTGGCCAACAAAAACCCAAACTTTACACCTATGATAAAATTATCCTAATTTAATTTTTTGGCCAACAAAAATCTCTTTCGGATTGATTTTTCAGTATTACGTGATAGATTCCTGCGAGAACTTCTCGAATGTCAGTTGTTAACTGCTTATTTTGGAGCTGACCGGATCTCCAGATGAATTCTTTTTCGTAGTTCTTTTGGGGTAGAAAATGACTTAATGAGACTAGTCCCTGACTTTGCTTTTGCTCTCGAGATAGTTCGTTTTTAGGTTCATTTGTGAGTTCCTGCAAAATAGATCTACGAGAAAAGAGGAACTATTGGCCTTGCATTTTTCTGATATCTTGTTCTCAGATATTTGAAGTTGGATTGGGGGTTCCTCTCTTATATATTTGGGAAACTGGGACACAATTTTTCTGCTTGTAAAACTGCAAGTATATACAACCGCCCACTATGTTGTCCTTTTTTTTTTTTTTTCCAGTTAGTGAGTGGTACATTAAATTGTTGCTATGCAGGAGTTGGGCGTACGCTCTTGTACAAAAAGTAAACTATGCTCTGCCAAAGAACTACCAACAAGAATTCATCTAGTGAGGAATCAGGCACCTTCTTATAGGATCGACTTGTCAAGTGCAGTTGCAGCAGCGGTCAAATTCCAGGTCAGTGTCTTTTGCGAAGTGGAGTCAGAGGATTGGCGAGCCCTGGATATGCCAATTCTTCTCTTATGATGTCTTCAACTTTTCCAACTAGAGCTCAGCCGATGGGAAATTGGATTGGGGCGTCCAAGGAGATGAGTTTAGTTTTTTTCTTTCAAAAGGTTAGAGAGGTAAGCTGCTGAGGAACGCTGCTTCCTTTAAGATGAGAAGCAACACTGCAGCAGTTGCTAATACTGTCTCGGCACTCAGCAGTAGCGATGGCTGATGAGCCAAATATTTCTTGAGTCAATTCGTTGTGTCTCCTGCGAAGGACACGACTTTTGCCGCAGAGGAAGGACAACGCGCTTATGGGAAAGACATTCCCAAAATGCTTCCTCCATGGGTGGATCAGCTATATAGTGGAAGATTGCCGCCACAAGTCGACTGCCTGATTATGCTGCCTAATTTGATATTCTTTGCATTTCTGTTGGAGTAGTATTTGGCAGCCTCTAGATATGAGAAAGGCCCTGGCAAGAGATGGTGTCTAGGCAAGAAATAGGATGCACATTTTCTGTTATCAAATCGAGTAGAGTTGGGGACAATGGGTACAACTAAACGTTCAAATGTGATTCTTTTTCCAATTCTTTCTCTTCCCCATAGTAGGTTTCTCACCAAGTCTTTAAGTGGGAACCTGGGTGATGTATCATATATTTCTCTGATATAATGTCTCTTTTCAATCTCTACTCTCCAATCTTTTAATTTTATAAGGTGTTCCAGTTTTATGTAGTACAGGATGAATTATGTTCTGTAGTATATGTGATCATGATATCTCGAAAGTAGTCACACAACAAAATCAGTTCTACAACGTCAAGATAAGAAGCCTAAAAATTCCAAAAATGGCGAGTTCATGTTGGAAAAGCTATGACAACTCTCAAGTTTTTCAAAACACCACCTGAAGGTGGGAAGCTATTAGATATCTTGCAATTTAGCTATATCCTGATAAAGCAAAGCATTGTTAATTTGGGTAGACTTAAATTGCAATTTGGGAGAAGTGATGCATATCTCTATTTGCCTAACTAATTCATAATGAATTGGCATCAGAGATAAATACATATTAGATGCCACATTTGATTCACCAAGCTAATGTTGAATTTTAACAGGGTACAACCGAGGTCAAAATGTAGTTTCCATAGTCATGTTTTTTATAATCACAGTCGTGACCTTTTGGGACTGCAGAATCGACTAGTAGATAATTCAAGTTAAAAGGAAAATAGTTTGGGGACCGCCTTTTCTGGCTGCCAATGGGTCGACCTGTGAACAAGGTAAACCCAATGGGAACCATTAGTTTGGAGTTTTTTGTAGTTAAAAAATAATTTAGGGAAAATTTTTCAAATAAGGGTTTGAAATACTATCATTTTCTCAAACAATGGTCCAAAGTAAATATTGTTTCAAATAAAGGTATAAAGTAGCTATGAAGTCTCAAAAAGCCAAATTTTTCGTCATTTTTTATTTGATTTTTTTTCTTTTTTATTAATCTTTTCCTTTTCTATTTTCTTAAAATTGAAAAAAATAGGGAGAGGGTCGGGCCCTCTCCCGGATTCGATACTCCACTAGCGATGGGGTAACGGCGACACCCGTGTGGTTTTTTTTATTTTTTGTTAATTTTTTAAAAAACATAAGAAGAAAAAAATGAAGAAAAAAAATCAAAATGGAGAAATGACGAAAATGCCATTTAGGTCGGGCCATTTTTTGAAACTCTTACCACTTTAGGACCTTTTTATTTGGGGTCTTATTTGAGAAAATGAATTTTTTTTCTAATTTAAGCTAATTATTTCATAAATATATTAATTTGAAAATTTTTCGTGATATTAAATTTATTTTTATATGGTGTCCCTCGTGCCCTTCGTTGAAAGCTTATCTATCTCAGTCTTACTACCTTGCCCATTCTCCAATATATCGTAACAAAAACACTCGCCATTGCCAGCAAGTCGGGTCGAATATGGAAGACCCAACCCCATTCATCTGGGTCGGCTATTCGGAATTTCGGATATAGAGAGCGAAGCACGGAGCTTCAGAAGATGACATATTAGACTGACTCGATGGGACAACTGCGAAAATCTAATCTGATCTAATGGTTTTTTAGGCCTTATTTGAAATAGGATTACTTCAGACCATTGTTTGAGAAAATGAGAGTATTTCAGACTCTTATTTGAAATTTTTCCCTAAATTAATTTTTAATTATAAAAAACTCCAAACTGATGGTTCTTATTCACATGTCGACCCCATGGCAGCAAGAAAAGGCGGTCCCCAAACTATTTTTGATCATGATAAACTCTAAAGCAGTACACATGTGACAAATTTGCCCTAAACTATTTTTCCTATCACAAAAAATCTAAAACCGGCACACTTAAGATAAATTTACCTAAATTAATTTTTTGACCATAAAAAATCCCCAAACTCATGACAAATTTACCATCTTTTAATTTTCGCAAAATTGGATTAATATCTTAAAAAATTTCAAAATGATACACCTATTACAAACAGAAGGTGAAAACCCCAAATTGGCGATGCACATATCACAGACAACATCCGTCAACTATCACGGTCATCTAACTCAGTAATTTGACGGTAAAAAAAATTAGATACATTTATTATCAATATACCAATTTGAGGCTTTTCGTGGTATCAACTTTAAAAAAGTACAAACTATATCGGTAATTGCATCGTCCTCAACTCGAGGCGAAAGACACCTCTTACAAATTTAGCTCAAACTATTTTTTGACTATGATAAACTCCAAACCGGTCCACATGTGACAAATTTGCCCTAAATTATTTTTCGATCACCAAAAATCTCAAACTTGTACTTGTAATAAATTTACATCAAACTAATTTTTTGGCCAACAAAAACCCAAACTGTACACCTATGATAAAATTAGCCTCATTTAATTTCAATTTTAAATTGAGTTAATGTTACGAAAAAATATCAAAATAATACACTTATTACAAATAGAGAATAAAAACCTAAATTGATAAAAAAAAATCGCAATAGATTTATTTCAAATAAATCAAATTGAGAAACCCAGATCGGTAATTGCACCCTGCTCGACCCAGGGAAGCAAAAAAAAATTTGGACCATTTCTCGATTTGTGCGTGTCATCCCTGCGTAGGAGCCATGCTAATCTTCTCTGTATCGTTCCAATTTTATCGGATGTCTCCGAAGAGACAACCATATGCTGAATCATTTTAAGCGATAAATTCTTTCCTCTAACTCCGTTTAAAGCGAACTTATAATCAATTTAAAGTTCATTCAAGGCACAATAAGATCCCTACCTCAGTCCATTCAAAATATGGACGAAAATCAATGAAATTTAATTCAGAGAATAATTGATCGCGTTAGAGCAACAAACCCGTCTGAGTTCAAAAATTCATTTAGATCAAACCATGAGTCCAAATCGAGTTCCGTAAAATGCTATAAATTCATAACAGTCTAGTCTTTCATCTTCACGTGTATAGCGAAGCTCGATAACTCCCCAATCGAACGCAACAACTCAGAATTGACATGATTTCGAATTTTAGCTATCGAGATGGCGGTGGCTGCTAAAGGGTCATACGATTGAGGAGTTATCGAGCATGGTCATATTTGTAAAGATGAAAATTTATGGTGTTTTGAAGCTGTAGCATTTTACGGAATTCGATTTGGATTCACGGTTTGATCTAAATGAATTTTTGAACTCGGACGCGTTTGTAGCTCTATCGTGATCAGTTGTATTTCGGATTAAATTTCATTGATTTTCGTTCAGATTTTGGATGGATCGACGTAGGAATCTTATAGTGCCTTGAAAAGGCTTTAAATTGATTGTAAGTTCGCTTTAAACGGAGTTCGAAGGAAGAATTTATCGCCAAATTATCGATATTCTTTTAGTGGATCGGCCGATATTTCGCATGCTGAATCTGCTTATGCAATAAATTTTTTCGTCGAGCTCCATTTAAAGCGAACTTATAATCAATTTAAAGCTCCTTCAAGGCACAATAAGATGCCTACCTCGGTCCATTCAAAATATGGACGAAAACCAATGAAATTTAATTCAGAGAATAACTGATCCCGGTATAGCAACAAACCCGTCTGAGTTCAAAAACCCGTAGAGAATCAGAATGGTTACCATGCAGACCCTAAACCTCTAGACAACTTTATGAGTAACTACGAACGGTCGGTCATTTTGTTTCACGAAAAACTTTATTTGCCTTGACGATGAAAAATTAATCGATTAACAAAAAGTATTTTGCTTGGAACAAAAACAATTAAGTTTAGATCTTGAAAATGACTTCCTAAAAAAAACTATTTTCCCGATTTTTATGCTCCATGTCCGAACGAGAAGAATATGTACCCAATAAGTCTCATCAATTTTTGTCTTTTTATTTATAAATCTTGTCTATCATCTCCCGAATATATTTCGTTCATGTTCTTCTACATTCCAAAAATACCAACATATACAGCATTTCACGAATATGATTCCGTGATTCTTTCGTTAATTTCTTCTCGATTCCTGTCATTTTAATGAATTATAGAATGAAATAAAAATATATTTTTATTTCATTATGTGTTCTCGGCTTTTTTCCCCAAAAAGCAAAATTCATTGACTCAGAGAGAATTTTAAATCCCGTTAGTATTGAATCAGAATTCTTTCTGTTATTTCGTTGTAATATGTCTGTCGCTAGAGCTGGTCCAAAATAACTTATTCGGGAGAAAAAAAACCAAACCCAATATTTTCTTCGTCCCACATCGCCCAAAGAGGGTTCATACCACAATATAAACTGGCATTTTGAACGCTCTTTGGGCGATGTGGGACGAAGAAAATATTGGGTTTGGTCCCTAAACCTTATACTTCTTCGCACCACAATATAAACTGACATTTTGAACGCTTTTTGGGCGATGTGGTACGGAGAAAATATTGCCACTTTCCCCTCTCTCTCCTCCGCTGCCATGGCTGCCGATGCCGACACGTTCTCTCTCCTCCGTGACTTTCCCCTCTCTCTCCTCCTCCAATGCCATGGTCGCCGTTCTGAGATTACAGTTGCCCGTGGCCGACGAATCTTGTGTCCGTTCTCGGCCATGGCCGTGAGTCAACATCGAGCAGAGGAGAGAGATCGTGCATCTCCGCAAACATGACTAAGAGAGGAAGAGAGACCGTGCAGGGAGGTGAGAGGCGATAAATTCTTTCGTCGAACTCAGTTTAAAGTGAACTTACAATCAATTTAAAGACCCTTCAAGGCACTATAAGATCCATACGTCGGTCCATCCAAAATCTGGTCGAAAATCAATGAAATTTAATTCGGAGAATAACCGATCCCGGTATAGCAACAAACCCGTCTGAGTTCAAAAATTCATTTAGATCAAACCGTGAGTCCAAATCGAGTTCCGTAAAATATTTTAAATTCATAACAGTCTAGTCTTTCATCTTCACGTATATAGCGAAGCTCGATAACTCCTCAATCGAACGCAACAACTCAAAATTGACATGCTTTCGAATTTTAGCTATCGAGATGGCGGTGGCTGCTAAAGGGGCGTACGATTGAGGAGTTATCGAGCATGGTCATATTTGTAAAGATGAAAGATTAGGGTGTTTTGAAGCTGTAGTGTTTTACGGAACTCGATTTGGACTCACGGATTGATCTAAATGAATTTTTGAACTCGAACGCGTTTGTCGCTCTGTCGTGATAAGTTCTATTTCGGATTAAATTTCATTGATTTTCGACCATATTTTGGATGAATCGACGTAGGGATCTTATAGTGCATTGAAGGGGCTTTAAATTTATTATAAGTTCGGCCAGTTTATATTGTGGTGCGAAGCAACATATGGTTGTCTCTTCGTTCATGTTCTTCTACGTTCCAAAAATACCAACATATACAGCATTTCACGAATATGATTCCGTGATTCTTTCCTTAATTTCTTCTCGATTCTTGTCATTTTAACAAATTATAGAATGAAATAAAAATATATTTTTATTTCATTCTGTGTTCTCGGCTTTTTTCCCCAAAAAGCAAAATATTTTTATTTCACTCTGTGTTCTCGGCTTTTTTCCCCAAAAAGCAAAATTCATTGACTTAGAGAGAATTTTAAATCCCATTAGTATTGAATCAGAATTCTTTCTGTTGTTTCGTTGTAATATGTCTGTCGCTAGAGCTGGTCGCAAACAACTTATTCGGGAGAAAAAAAACCAAACCCAATATTTTCTTCGTCCCACATCGCCAAAAGAGGGTTCATACCACAATATAAACTGGCATTTTGAACGCTCTTTGGGCGATGTGGGACAAAGAAAATATTGGGTTTGGTCCCTTAACCTTATGCTGCTTCGCACCACAATATAAACTGGCATTTTGAACGCTTTTTGGGCGATGTGGGACGGAGAAAATATTGCCACTTTCTCATCTTTCTCCTCCGCTGCCATGGCTACCGATGCCGACACAGTCTCTCTCCTCCGTGACTTTCCCCTCTCTCTCCTCCTCCACTACCATGGTCACCGTTCCGAGAATACAGTTGCCCGTGGCCGACGAATCTAGTGTCCGTTCTCTGCCATGGCCGTGAGTCAACATCGAGCAGAGGAGAGAGATCGTGCATCTTCGCAAACATAACTTAGAGAGGAAGGGAGACTATGCAGGGAGGTGTGTGGCGATAAATTCTTTCGTCGAACTCCGTTTAAAGTGAACTTACAATCAATTTAAACACCCTTCAAGGCACTATAAGATCCATACGTCGGTTCATCCAAAATCTGGTCGAAAATCAATGAAATTTAATTCGGAGAATAACTGATCCCGATATAGCAACAATCCCGTCTGAGTTCATGTCGCGACCCATCCGGAAGCGGACGCGGCTAATGGATTACCGATCACGGGTCTTGGATCAGTGCGAGCCCTCCCAGGCCCATACCAAATCGCGGCGGGAGTATTTTTCAGGAGGATTCAACGATAAGAGTCGATCGCTTTCGACCTTAGTGTGGTCGTGGTGGCATGTGCAACTTGTGCATGCATTTGGAGTCGCCACCGGTCTTTCTTGGAGGGTAGACCGGAAACCTTACCGATCGATTGGGAGAGATCGATCAGTTCTACGGAACCAGAGATTTTGGGTTCGGGGACTTGGTTACGCTGGTGTCGTTACCAACGCCCTTTCGGTACCTAATGCGAGTGATTTTCCTAACTAGGATTTCATGCAGGCACAATTTTGGGTGAGGTAAGTCTGACTTTGCACATTAACCAGTTTAACATGCTCACGTAATCATAATAAATAAATAGATGTCAATCACATAAATATCTATCCTACGTGGTGATCATGGAATTATGATTTAATGGGTCTCGAGCCAATGAGACCACATATAATCATTTTAATATTTTAATAACGGAGAGCCGCTCTTCGCTTCTTCTTGGTTTCTTGAACTCTTCAAGAATTGGGCCCCAAAGAGCTCGCCGACTTAAAAGGCTCCTCCACGTAATCCTCGTAGCATTTACATCAACAATTGACTATGCTAAAAATAAAGATTACATGAAAAATAAAAGGAGTACGCAGCCTCCATTTAATAATTACAACCCCAAATATATAAATAATCATCATACATTCATATATACATCAATCACATTGATTAGGGATTTTTCCATGATCACCACCCTTTCACGTAAGTAATAAATTCACAATTTAAAACTTAGGAAGGCACAATAAAAATTCTACGTTGAATCATATTCAGAATTTTTACGTAAAATAAGATAGCCATAAATTTTCGATTCAAAATTGATTTAGTCTCAATTTTTGCTACGTTGATTAATTTATCATATAAAATAATCAATCTCCGTTAGCCATGTAAGACGAACAATTCGTTAATACATATTGGCCATAGTATTGCAAAAATTGCAAAAAATCAATTAAATGCACGAAAACACCTAAGGATTGGCTCTGATACCACTGTTGGGATCCACGTAACACGTAGCGGAAATAAATAACAACCCACACATGTATCTCCAGAGGCGTACTTCGTGCATTTCAATCGAAAAAAATCACAAAGTCTCAAAGGGAGTAAATAGATTACCTCTCGTAGCGTGCTTGAACGGAGGTGTCGGTTCGATGTTCTTCGATCTCAGCCTCCACAAGTGTTAGGCATCTAGTTCGGACGCACCACCAATTGACGAACGGGGAGACGACTAATAACTCCACAACAATTGTGCTAGCAATATGCGGAATCAATATTCCGAACTTAGTATATTTTGCTCGCTCAAGATTATGAGAATATAGAGAGTGTTTGTGTTCTTCTCTCTAAGCTCTCAAAAATTTGCACACTCTACAAAATGTCTCTCCCCTTCAACCTCAAAACTCTTGCCATCCTTTTATAGCCAAAAATACCTTCCAATAAATTGTATTTAAAAATAGCACTAACAATTATAAATTCTATCTAAAAATAGCACTCACAAATAAATGACATTTAAAAATAGCACTAACAATAGCACTCACAATTTATAATACAAAAATTATATTTAAAAATAGCACTAACAATAGCACTCACAATTTATAATACAAAAATTCTATTTAAAAATAGCACTAACAATTATAAATTCTATCTAATAATAGCACTCACAAATAAATGACATTTAAAAATAGCACTAACAATAGCACTCACAATTTATAATACAAAAATGCTATTTAAAAATAGCACTAACAATAGCACTCACAATTTATAATACAAAAATTATATTTAAAAATAGCACTAACAATTATAAATTCTATCTAATAATAGCACTCACAATTTATGATAAATAAATGCCATTTAAAAATAGCACTAACAATAGCACTCACAATTTATGATAAATAAATGTCATTTAAAAATAGCACTAACAATAGCACTCACAATTTATAATACAAAAAATGCTATTTAAAAATAGCACTAGCAATAGCACTCACAATACAAAAATGCTAAAAAAGGCACTAACAAAGGTGTTAAAAATAATAACCATTATTATTATTACAAGAGTTAAAGAGGTTACCAAACAATACAAATATGCATAACGTATAAATACGTATGACATATAAATACGTAGAGCATACGTATACATCCGTGAAACCGGGGACTAATTGAAAGAAAAATGTGCAATTAAGCCCTTTTGGTAAAAATTGATTAAATTGGAGGGCAAATTGACCTAATTGCACTTTAAGACTTTAGAATCCAATGTCATAGCTTATAAAAAGTGAGAATTGAAAACTAAAAGACTCGAAAATGATTTTTTTTAGGCTCGGTTCGGGTTTATGTTTGTGAAGGAACATAGTGACCCGAGCCGAATTTTTGAGATTTAAAGTGACACACTTGAAGAGGAAATTAAAACAAAATTATCGAATATTTTTGGGTATTTTTCTGACCACGAATGGTATTTTTCTGATTTTTTGGTATTTTTATAATTAAATAAACTCGAAAAATATTAAAAATACCGAAAAATATTTTTTGTTCAAAATTGGTTCCTAAGGTTAAACCAAGGCTTCCAAAGTTGATTTTGTGATTTTATGACCTTTTTTTGATATTTTTAATTAATTTTAAAGAATAAAAATCACAATAATAAATGGTAAAAAAAATCAGGTGTCAACAGCTGCCCCTCTTTGAGAGGAATCTCGTTAGAGGTTTCTCTCAAAGATAAGGTGGCACCTGATTCCTAACCGACTCAACTGGGAAAATAAGAGAAGAAATGTTATGACATCGGATCCTTAAGCCTATTGATAAAAGCTCAAATCAATCCCCGGTTTGCTCTAACAATTTGAACATGGGCCGGAGTGAGAGAGGCTTACCTGAAGCTCACCTGTCGGATGCTGCCGGTTGCGACGACTTTCAAGAAGATGCCTAGGACTCGTCATTCAGAATATCCCAGGGAGATTAAGCTCTGACCTGTATGGTAGGTCATACCATGATGGGATTCCTAACTTGTAGGAACCTAAGGAAGGCGCATCCCACGCTTTGGGATTTGCCAAGGATTTTGATCCGTATGGTGGATCAGACCTTTGTGTTGATCCTTACTGCGATATTTATTAATGAGTTGACCCTTATGGCGGTTTCTACCAATGAATTGACCCTTATGGCGGTTTCTACCATATGTGACCCTTCAGGCGGTTTCTACCATTAATGTGATCCCTCAGGCGGTTTCTACCTTGGTTTGACCCTTTAGGCGGTTTCTACCTTGAGTTGACCCTTCAAGCGGTTTCTACCTTTGATTTGACCCTTCAGGCGGTATCTACCATATTTTGACCCATCAGGCGGTATCTACCTTGATTTGACCCTTCAGGCGGTATCTACCTTCATTTGACCCTTCAGGCGGTATCTACCTTTGATTTTGACCCTTCAGGCGGTATCTACCTTTGATTTGACCCTTCAGGCGGTATCTACCATATTTTGACCCTTCAGGCGGTATCTACCTTGATTTGACCCTTCAGGCGGTATCTACCTTCATTTGACCCTTCAGGCGGTATCTACCTTTGAGCTGACCCTTCAGGCGGTATCTACCTTGTGTTGACCCTTCAGGCGGTATCTACCTTGTGTTGACCCTTCAGGCGATATCTACCATAGTTTTGACCCTTCAGGCGGTGTCTACCATCAGTTTTGACTTTGAAAAGGGGTCTCATGACGAGGGTTCTCCACGTCCGATGAGATTGCCTAAATTATGAAAAGGGGTCTCATGACGAGGGTTCTCCACGTCCGATGAGACTGTCTGATTTTTGAAAAGGGGTCTCATGACGAGGGTTCTCCACGTCCGATGAGACTGCCTAAATTATGAAAAGGGGTCTCATGACGAGGGTTCTCCACGTCCGATGAGACTGTCTGATTTTTGAAAAGGGGTCTCATGACGAGGGTTCTCCACGTCCGATGAGACTGTTTAAATTATGAAAAGAGGTCTCATGACGAGGGTTCTCCACGTCCGGTGAGACTGTCTGATTTTTGAAAAGGGGTCTCATGACGAGGGTTCTCCACGTCCGATGAGACTGTTTGATATTTTGAAAATGGGTCCTGGGACGAGGGTTCTCCACGTCTGATAGGACTTTTCTTTTAAAAGGGTTTTTCTTCCCCTCTTTTTTAGAGACCCCGAAGTTTGTCGGGAATTCAGTTTTTGAAGCAGTGAAAGATTTTATTTTGACAAAGCTTCACTTGAGTCTGTTGAGGCGACATTCTGGGAGCTGGGTTCTCCAGGTATCCTGCAGAAATTTGAGCCTGAAATATTTTTCTTCACCAAGAAAACGTTAGTAATCTTTGGGAAGACCACGGCTGTCCATTTGACAAAATCGTATGATTTAAGTTTTAATCATGAAATGTGCATTTTGATGCTGGAGGTCATCCAAAGCATTCTTGCAACATGCAAATGTGATCACAAGTCCCTTGCACGGAAAATCTGGATCAACAGTTTGAAAATTCCAAAAAGAGTTTGTTCAAAACGTCAATTAGAATATTTCTCGACAAGGAGGTCTTCTCACCTGTTTTGAGATGTGGTTTTTATAGGGGATGCACTCAATTCCCTACTAACCTGTGCCTAGGTTTTAGGCTCATTCGCAGCGTATACATTTTGATCGGTCGGGAGGTCTTCCACGGGACCGTAATGTTAGGCTTGGATATTGGCTTTCAAGGGGGACTCGCTTTGGAGTCGAGGCCATTGAATGAAAGTCTTCACCATCTGCTCCGGGTTTACAAGTCAAGAACCCTGCAAAATGAGAAAGAAATAGTCTTGCTCGTACTTCTTCGAGCTAAGCTATATGTTAACCCAAGTGTCTTAGTCAGAGAAGACTGTTTCGGGGTTGTAACATTGGTAGGATTGGGGATCGAAACAAGCTTATTTTTGGCTCAGAATTTATGAGGGGATTGACATTGGTGATCATCGCAGATTTGACACCTGTCCTTTCCTTTCTGCATATTTAGTCTTTGAGGTGCGCAACTGATTTTGAGGTGTACACCAACTCTTTAGAGAGCCCCTTTTGTTGCATTCAGAGAACGAGAACTCTCTCTGTGTCTTTGTTCTGCGCTCGGCACCATTTGGGGAGCAATCCTTTTGGATTTGGCTCCTTCAGGGATTTCTTCTTTTCCCATCCGGCTTCATTGTGGATCAATCAAACAACTTACACGAGCATCGGCCTTGCTTTTACCAGGCACTTTGCTTTTTCTCGATGCCGTGGATTTTTCTCATTCACTTTTGAAATCCCATTTTTTTTTTCATGGGATCGTGTTAGACATATAGTCTAAACATGCTTTAAATATCAGTCCGGGATTTCTCTTTCGTAATCCCTGAGTCTTGAACTCTTCCATTTTTGAAGTGGTGCAGCATCCGTCTTGGAATGATCACCAATGGGTTCATGAAACGAATTTGCAGACTCAACTTGGCTATGCAAAGGATATAGTGTGTGGGATAGAGAAATGGATGCTTCTCGTCATCCTATGGCACTTGGATTACCATATAAACAGCACACAAAGATTGATGTTAGTCCGAGCAAGAAAATTTCTAGCCATTTACTCCTGATGCCGCTGGACTCACATCCATTTTGCCCCGATGTAGGGTGGTTCTTGACAGGGTTAAGAATGAAAACCGCCGTTCGAATGGGTTGCCAACGGTCACCTGTAGTGTTTATGATATGAAACGAACGCCTCCGTCGTCCCAATCCATGTAATCGCTGCAAATGGTCCCTACCTCCGTAGGTCCATATTTTACTATTTGATTCGCTCCATTCATCTCTCAAGTGTATGTAGGATGTGTTTGGATTTGAGCTTGCCTCTCTTTTGAGGAAACATCCTTTTGAGAGTTTTGAACAACTTTTGATTGGAAAAATCTCTTTCGTTTTCCCAAAAATTTTACCCGGCAAGGGGATTTTATGGTGCACAATGCATGTTCAGACAACCTCGTGTTTCAAAACATGAATGCCAATGAAGTTAGAATTCCATGTCTTTTCTAGACATCAGATTTTGAAAGCTTTTCTTTTTCTCTCTGTTTTTTATTTAACATCTTCCATGGATTGGGGAAAGGGATACTTACCTGTCTCCCGCGGCTGGAGATCCCTGAAAATGCGGAAGAAACATGTTATTGTATGTTCACGAATTTTTCAAAAAATTAGAACGATACATCTTATCCTTGGTCATATACTCTAACGAGTATACCAGGTTTGTAGGAAATCTGCCCGCTTTGATGACGAGTTCCTGTCAAGGATAAATAATAAGTGTCAATTCATGTTCCCAAATTCAAGATAAATTAGGACGATACAACTTTACTCTTGGTTCTCATCATGTTCTGATGTTGCGTTTTTGATATGAATAACATCTATCGAATCCGCCTATCCATGCTTGGAGTGTTTGTAACATCAATGGTTCCTCTGCCCCCAGTTAGGCAACGTCTATTCTGTTATTTGAATAGATGGCTCCTTGAGTGATTTACCCACGTTTATCACCTGAGAAGGGAAAGAAAGGAGATATTACTTTGGTATTCGGTTGAAAATCGTTTAGGAACGATACATCGTTTTACCAAATAGGAGGCTTCGTGACCAAACGTATTTCGTGCTGAATGGGGTAGATCCCACTATGCTCCGCGGGTGATAGTCATCATTCATGGAACTTGCTCCACAGATTAAGTGATTAATCCACGGCCCTTGGCTCGAAGATGTTCAAAGGGTGACACTCAGAGCGGTTAGTTTTAAGCGTTAATTAAAATGTTCCCGCGGGAACTTTACAACGAGATTCGTAACACATTCCTTCGACGTATTCGCCTCTCACTCTCCTGAGCCTTCTAATGATTTTGCATACGAGCTTAGAACCAGACGTCTGGTCGCCGGTACCGGTCACGACTGCGAAGATGCACTTGTTCCAAAATGCTTGACCCATAGGCTGAGTTGCTCATTCAGGAGATCGTCTGACTGTTCGAGTCGTTCAAGTTGAGCATCCTTAATTGCGGGTGACGGACTTCTCTCATTTTCGGCACGAACAATCCGGTTCATCGGTTTATGCGTGATCCACACGCCGAGTTGCTCACTGAGGGACTCACTTGAAATTTCAAGCCATTGACGCCCAAGTCGGGCATCCTCAACCGTTGGCGATGGTTTCCTCACACTACTTTCGGCATGAACAACCTCACTTCTCGAGTTGGTACTTTCATCGTTGTCCAGTAGGTTTGTATCCAATGCTGGATTCGCCGTAGGAATAACACTAACGATCGGTTGGTGCTCAAATTGGGGAGTCCATACCTGCTGAAATTGTTGTACATACTCTTGAGGAGTACCGGGGTAACTCAGGGGGGAATTCAGCCGATCGAACCAAGAATAGATGTTTTCAAGGAGATCATCTGAACCATCGAGCGACTGACACTCAGGTTGAGTATTGTCAACTATTGGAGAAGGAATCTTTTCACCATTTTCGTCATGGACCACCTGATTCTTCGAGCCGGAATCCCCGTAATTGTCTCGCAAGATTGTATGTGCATCTCCTGCCAATGTTAGATCCGCTGTAGGACTAGCATTACCGGCCAGTCGGTGCTCAGACTGGGGAGTCCCGATTTGCTGAAATTGCGGTACATACTCCTGAGGAGTACTAGGATAACCCAGGGGAGTACTCTGATTGATGCCTGAACAATCGACCGTGTGATTGCCAGTCCCATCGGTGTTGAGAAGTGATTGGATGCTTCCTGCTTCATGAGGATTGCGATCACAGCCATACTCATCGTTTAAACTTGAACCGCTTCTATCTTGGTCTAGCGCCACTCGTCCATCTCTCAGTAGTCTTCTGTAGCACCAAAGGTGGTTCCTGACTTTATTTCTATCCAGCTCCGGCATGTTCATGATCTTGAGTATGCGCGATGGGCGAGCCAAACTGATCCCTAACTGTTGAACTGCATCAACAAATTTGCTATGAAGCTCCGAGGTCCAATAAAACCTTGTTTTCTTGCTAGCCGAAGTAGTGTTGGCAACTCGGCGGCTACTCTTCGCGGAATCTAGTCGTGTTGAACCGCCTCTATCTTGGTCTAGCGACGCTCGTCCATCTCTCAGTAGTTTCTTGTAGCGCCAAAGGTGATTCTTGACCATATTTTTCGCCAATCCCGGCACGTTCATGATTTCGAGTATGCGCGATGGGCGAGCAAAATTGATCCCTAACTGTTGAACTGCATCAACAAATTTGCTATGAAACTCCGGGGTCCAACGAAATCTTATTTTCTTGCTAGCCGAAGTAGTGCCAGCCATTTGGCGGTTACTCTTCTCGGAATCTGGTCGTGTTGGAGGTTGCTCTGGAGGGGATTTAGTGGTCTCAGATCGGCTGGTCACGATGGTGAGTTCATCATTGAGCGGACCTGACTTGTCATGACGCATGTTCCCTTCCACAATGGGCGTCGACTTTGATCTTATAGCACTAGTTTCCTCTTGTAGATCCTCGGCGGTACCCGCCTGTTTCGAAAGATGTTGCGAAGGGCATTGCAACAAATGAGCATTATGAACCCCCAGATCTGGCTCTTCAGTGAATACTCCGTCCGTGGAAACAGGGTTACCGCACTCAAGACAAATAGCGATGCTTAGAGCTTTTTTGTACTGAATGTTTTTTATTCGAAGCTTTTCATTTTCCTCCCTCGCAATCGCTAACTCGTGCCGATCGCGTTGCTGCTTCAGCCGGGTTCGTTTGTTTTCAAACCAGCACTTGACCTTCCGAGGCTCCCACCCTATCTCCTGGCCCATTTTGATTCTCTGTTCCATGTCCGGATAGGGGTATTCCCTGAAAAACAATTCGAGTTTATGGACTTGACCTGAAGTGTTGCGTTGGAGACATTCCCCTTTCTGACGCTGATCGCCGTCGCGGGTATTGTTCTCGTTAACCAAGCCGCGGGTTTCATCATTAGAAGGATCGGTCTCCATGGCCCCCGTGTCAGGTTCGGTCCTGAGATCTTCAAATTCTTCCAGCAGCTCAAGCTCGGAGACCTCCAAGTCTGGCGCTTCCAGTAAATGACAGAACCCCTTGAACATTTTGATCGAAATATCACTGCTTGATTTTCCGTTAACTCAGCTTTCTTTGTTCCTCCTTGGATCCTCACTTTCTCTGCAAATTCTGAAAGGTTAAAGGGGTCGGATCACTGTTCTTTGATCAAAGGTGATGGCTACCCGACGAGCGCTCTTCTCAATGCTTCGAGATTCCCACTTCGTCTTTTGTGATGGCTACCTGACGAGCGTTCTTCTCGAGGCTTCGTAATTCCCACTTTGTCCTTTTTTGCTCTTTTCTACGTGAACGGAGCCTGAAGATCTCTTGCGTTGATTTCGTTTTGTCGAGCACTACGCTTGTCCCCCTGGCCCAGTCTCTAGAGTAACAAGCCTCCCCACCTTTCGGCGCCATTATGTTTCGTAAAACCCGAGATCACAGGACGGTGGTGGATTCGTGACTCATCGGGGATGCATTAACGAAACCCGTTTGGCTCTACTGCACATACTATTATTACCACTTCTCCCTGCTTACTCGAGCGTTTATAAGGTGATAGATTGACGTCAAGAAGATTAACACTTTAGCCTTATCAGACTCAGCCTCTCAAACACTCTTCACATTTCCACCCTCCTCTCCGTCATTCCATCGCATATGGATTCCTCCTCTGTGCCTGCTGTCTTAGCTGAAGCTTCGACCCAATGGGAGAGATTTTACCACCTCTTGGGTAGAGGTTATGGCTACATAAACAATCATCCTGAAGCTGAGGTTGAAGTTCGTACTCTGATTCCGGCCCTGGATACTGTGTGTATTGAAGGTACGAAACTGCAAAGGGAGTTTGTGATCTTCCCAACTCTCTTCAACAATTTCCTGCAGGCTTACGAAGTTGCTAGCCGGGAGGTCACTTTAGCTGGTATCGTGCGAGCCCGTTATCAGGACCGAACTGAGTCCCTGATGTTGGCCATGCTGACGGCCGATAACCATAAAAGGGCTGTTGAATACGCCCACGCCCAGGTTTCGATGCTGGTCCGTGAGAGGGACAACTTGGTGGAGCGTCTGGCTCTTTTTGACACCGCCTTTGAGCAAGACCAGCACAACTTCGTGCTAAGGTTCCAGTGTGCCTGGTTGGAGGAAAGGCTTGAAGACCTGAGCATGGATATAGCTCGCGGGAGGGTGCTGGTTCATGACTTAGAGCTTGAGTTCGAGTACTATGAGACCAAGGTGAACGAACTTAAGGAGAAATGTCGTCTCCTTTTCTTCAAGCTTGTAGACCTCGATTCCCGGAGTGTGGGTTGTAAGCAAGGCATGGATAGCATGGAGAGTCAATTAAGCTTTTTTGTGATGCTTGTCAGAACTCATTTTGGGTTTACTGCTCCCCCTCAGTGATCCACTTGTAAACTTTCCTGCTGAATGAAATAAATGCGAGTTTGTTTATATATGCCCTTTCATTCTGCATTGTTGACTAGCCGAGAAAGGTTTTTGCTTTCGGATCTACGCGACTCCTTTTTCGCCTGTGTCAACAGCTTGACTACGCATCATTCTCACAGCCCGACGCTTTATATTTGATTGACTTGAATGCCTCGTGAGAAATAGATTTGTAGTTGCTCGAAACTTAAAGATTGCCCCTGATTTTGTGGTCACGGCGTTTGGGGCCGCTAGTAATCTTTCGCTTTCGAGCTCGATCACATTCTGCTAGTAACTCATGCTATCAATTCTGCCTTCACGCGTCGGGGCTGATTTTACCTTGAACTTAATAACAAGGAATTACCATATACACACGAGATGACGTTCGCGAAAAACATTATGCAAAATCAACTCTAGCTATTGAAGAAACAATCGCGTGCACCGATGAGAACTTTACAATAGGAGATACATCCTTCTCGCGTACATCCCCTTCTTTCTTTGGGCATGTACAATGACCAACCAATCTGGCCTCGGCTTAGGTGTGCCATTACCGACTGCAGATCATGGTTGCCAATCTTTAATAGCTTCCAACTGATCGAACCAGGTATCAAGTCCTTCATCGAAGAAATCACCTGACCCCTCGAACGATTGATGTATAGGTTGAGCTGCATCGCCCGACGGATTCTTCGAACTGGAACCCCCATCCTTATTTGGGATTATAAGAGGAGATTTGATCGGTTGACTACCACAAGCATCTCCCACTTGGGAATTAGGGAAATAAAAATGCTCCAAGCATTCTCCCATTAGGTCATCTGAAGCCACGTGCTCCGATTGGGCAAACCCTTGAGCACTGAGCGTGGTGGGCTGATCTGCGACAGGATGAACACTGACTAGCTGCTGCTCGGACGGGGGAGTGCTTACTCGCTGCACTTGTGATGCGTGTTCTTGAGGAATATTGAAATGACTCGCGAGGATATCCTGATCAAATCCCCAATAGTCGTCCAGATTCGACCGGGCCTCCTTTGACATAGGGGTGCTGGGCTCGCAGCCGAGTCTATTGCTCGGATTCAGCTCTGTATAACGCTGTCCTAACGCCCTTCTGTAGCAACCAAGGTGATTCGCGACTAATTGCTTGGTAAGTCCCGGTACCTTCATGACCCTAAGTATGCTCGTCGGACCTATGAAGTCGAGTCCTATCTGTCGAACTGCGTCTAAGAACTTGAGATGAAGCTCCGGGGGCCAAATGAATTTCTTCTTCTCGTCGTCCAGAGTGGCGCTGATAGCCTGCCGACTAATCTCTAACTCCTCTTGAACTGTATCTGATCTTACCGGAAGCTGTTGTGGAGGAGATTCATGGGCTTCGATGAGGTGACTCCGATCATAATGACACGTATTTTCTTCCTCCGAAGACACTGGTATAATTTCTGTGGGATCGATCTCCTCATGCGCGCCATTAGCAGGATCTGATTGTGCCGGAGATGGCTCAAGGGAGCAGGGGGATGAATGAGCACCTTCCATCCTCGTAGAAGGCTTACCGGGGAACAATTTACTGAGGGTGGTAGGGCCACCGCAGTCAGGGCAGGTAATAGTACTGAGGATTTTCTCATACCGCATGTTTTCCATTCGAAGGTTTTGGTTCTGCTCTTTTAGGGCCGTGATCTCCTTACGCCTGTGTTGGACACCTAGTCTGAAACGTTTATTCTGAAACCAAAAATGGATTCTCATAGGATTCATTCCCAGCTTCTGGCCCAATTCAATCTTTTGTTCCTCGTTTGGGCAAGGGCATTCATCGAAGAAAGCTTCAAGCTCCTGGATTTCTTTCCGAGCGTAGCGCTGGCGACTTTTTCTTTTCCGGGGTTGAGCGTCGTGGCCACTGCCGTCGTCACCACTGCGATCTTGATGTTCGTCACCGGCGATGTTGAGTTCCATGGCTTCGATGTCGAATTTGATTCTAGAGAATTTGAGGTCTTTCAACGAACTCGTCACTCGGGGTTCTCTGTTCTCTTTTGTATACTCGCTCTTTCGATTTGTTGCCTCCTTTTCCTCGAAAGCTAGGTCTGTTCAGCGTTCTGTTTTTGAAACGACGGAACTGTTTACCTCCTGCTCAGCTTTCCGACACGAAGGGGTAACCAAATCCTTCCGCGGCTTCTTCGATAGTAGCGCTCGCCTTTCACTTTTCCTCGATAGTCATGCCTGTTCAGCACTGTCTTCTCTTTTTAAGTGGCAGAGCTGTTCACTCGCCGCCCAGCTTTATGCGTGATGGAACAACACAATCCTTTCGCGGCTTCTTCGATAGTTGCGCTCGCCTTTCACTTTTCCTCAATAGTCATGCCTGTTCAGCACTGTCTTCTCTTTTTAAGTGGCAGAGCTGTTCACTCGCCGCCCAGCTTCATGCGTGATGGAACAACACAATCCTTTCGCGGCTTCTTCGATAGTTGCGCTCGCCTTTCACTTTTCCTCAATAGTCATGCCTGTTCAGCACTGTCTTCTCTTTTTAAGTGGCAGAGCTGTTCACTCGCCGCCCAGCTTCATGCGTGATGGAACAACACAATCCTTTCGCGGCTTCTTCGATAGTTGCGCTCGCCTTTCACTTTTCCTCAATAGTCATGCCTGTTCAGCACTGTCTTCTCTTTTTAAGTGGCAGAGCTGTTCACTCGCCGCCCAGCTTCATGCGTGATGGAACAACACAATCCTTTCGCGGCTTCTTCGATAGTTGCGCTCGCCTCCCTCCCAGCTTTAATAATGGCGAGACCGAATTTGTCAGGCCTGAAATTGCGGATCAGGACATGTCTGATGATTCACGGGAGGAGCAGCCCTCGCTTTACATTAATTAACCCGGCTCCACAAGCATTATTGCTGCAACTTTTCTCCACTCTCGAGACGCTATAAAATGCGGAGTTGGTGTTTGGGAGATTAACGCTCTCATATAATTTGCTTCCATCCTCTAATCGCTCCACTACACACATCTCCGTCGAAAATGGCTTCTTCCCAAGTTCACACTTTCTCAGCCGAAGCTTTGACTCGATGGAAAGAGTTCTATAACCTCTTGGGTCGAGGCTACGCTCACATAGCCGATCATCCCGAAACCGAGGATGAGATCAGAGTCATGTTCGGGGACCTGGACATCACCTCCCTCGAGGGTACCGCGTTGGGGAGGGAATACAGTATTTTTCCAACGCTCTTTACGAACTCCTTGGAGGTCTACCGCGCTGCTCATCGGGGAGTTACCGTGGCTCGTGTCTTGCGAGCCCGTTATGAGGATCAGTCCGACCGCCTAGCGTTGGCTGACTACCTGGCCGATAGTCACAAAAAGGCTGTTGAGTTCGCCAAAGAGCGGGTTTCGACATTGCTACGCGAGAGGAGGAATCTGGTGGAGGACTTAGCTCTATCTCTGGCTACCTATGAACGCGATCGACGTAATGCCCTACTAAGGAATCGGAGCGAGTGGCTGGAAGAAAGGCTCAACGGCATAAACGAGGATATAACTCGTGAGAATGGACTTGTTCGGGATTTGGAAGCAGTCGCCGAAGATCACGAGACTCAGGTTGTTGCAGTCAATGATGAACGCAAACGCCTCCACCTCAGGCTTGCGGACCATGATACGCGGAGTGGTGCGTATAAACAAAGCATCCATAACCTGGAGGGCCAGCTGGGCTCCTTTGTGTCGTTGATTAGGGCTCACTTCTGCTTTACTTTTCCACCCCAATGAATTGTATGATCTGGTTTGGGCAAGAATGAATGAAAGCCCCTGTGTTTGTTTTAGCTTTTATATGATCCATTTCTTCGAGCATCCGGACATCTTAGACTTGGATGAGCCGATCCATAATAAGTCGAGTAGATGTGTTCTGATTTTCTAACTCACTCATGGTCAGATGAAAGAATAGCCTCAGACTTATCCAAGAAAAGATTTCTCTATGCTACTTGTTTTTCACCTGCAAATGAAAAGACCGAGTCAAAAGGAATAATCTGAAAAAGAAAGCATAGACCCCTTTCAATCTTATGCTTGCTCGTAATTAATAATGACAAGAACTTTTACAAGGGTTTTAATCTTGTGCGAAAAGTTTTTATCAATATTCCTCGAAAGAAAGCATACTATTGAAAGGAATGTAATTCACGATAATTGCTTTTGACCAATATTCAGAAGAGCGAATTAGTCAAAAATGCAAGGCATAACGACGTGTTTTTTAAATTTAATTGAAGATACGGCATCCAAATCAAGGCCGTTTTGTTAAGAACGAGAGCAATTTGGACATCTATCTCGTCATTAAATTCGAAATAACGTCAATACTCTTGATCAATTATCGTGGATTACTAGTGACGTATGACATGCATGGACCAATTCAAGTGTATAATTCCTTCTAGCGAAATTGGGGTTGGATTACCATGTACGACCAAAAAGGTCGTGTAAGATTTTCAACTTTAGTTTCCTCTAAAGGAATTATAAACTTGACTTGGGAGTATTCGGATGATTAGAGAAAATGCCACTATCACATTCCCATGACCCGTCAAAAGAAATACAACCGAGTTCCATCTGAATGTATACACCAATAGATCCCTAATACAATCACTCTAAGGGGTGAGTGTCGCGACCCTCTCGAGATTCGCCATGGGCTCTCGAGGGCTAATGGGCCGTCCAGTCTGGTCGGACGCGGGCCTCTCCCAAGGCCCGTTACCCAAATCGCAACGGAGGTATACGTAGTCGACCTTCAGTGTGGTCTAGTGGCATGTGCTAAGTGTGCATGCCAGGGAGTCGCCACCAATCATTTTTTGGAGGGTATGATTGGACCACCCTATTGAATAGTCGGGAGTTTCTATTCAATTCTGCGATAACCAGAGAAATGGGTTCGGGGACTTAGTTACGTCAACTATCAGAGTTGACGCCCTTTCGGTACCTAAGTTGACTGAGTTTTCTGACTTAAGATTTCATACAGATGAGTGGGGTACGAGTCCTAAATCTAGGAGTTCATGCAGATAGGAATGACTATCCTGGCAATCACAATCAATAATAAAGTGCACAAATCAATGAATTCAAATGTACAAATAAATCACATGGCATTCCTAATAAGGCCATATTGGCCTAGAGAAGCATCAATCAGGCTTAGGAATGATTTAGACATGATTTTGCCCATCAGGGGCAAAATCGTAATTTTGAGACAAATGGGACAATTTGCCCAAAAAGGACAAAATCATCATTTCGGAATGAATCCGGAGTCAAAACAGGTTTGGTCACTCAATTGACCCATTTCCTATTTTTTGGCAATTTTCGTGATTTTCGGAAATTTTAGAAACCGATTTACCATTCGAAGGGTAAAATCGTCATTTTCTAAAAATGGAAATGAAATGTGGAAATCTTAGACATAATGTTTAACCACCCATCTGGCCCATCACCAAATTCTAAGCAATTTCCACAATTCATCAGAATATCAAAGACGATTTACCCTTTGAGGGGTGAAATCGCCATTTTGGATTAAATGGGAGAAAATCCCAAAAATGAAAACAAATCAATTTTTTGTCATTTTCAGCCTTGGACAATTTTTAGAATTTTTCTGCAATTTTTCTCAATTTTTTTGTTTTTCTTTAATTTTTCCATTTTTTTGGCATTTTTGATTTATTAATATTTTTTTTATATTTTCAGAAAATATTTTAACAAAAAAACATGTCTTTGACAATAGATAACACTCAACCAGATAAATAAGCTAACCACTAGACTGAAACAAATACATACAAATCAAGTCTATAAATGCAATATTTTAGAAAAATAATCCTGATATACGGATCGGGTACGTAAAACATACCGGATTGGACACCGGCCTTCAATCGCCCAGCCCCAGCCTGCGACCATCCCCATGCCCGTTACCTGTCGATCGCCATTAGAATGTCGATAGTCAATTTCACAAATTAAGACTAAAAAATAAAAAAAATTAAAAAAATTAAAAAATTAGACACTGTTCATGCACTGTTCCGACACTGTTCATGCACTGTTCCGACACTGTTCATGCACTGTTCCGACACGGCTCCGACACGGCTCCGACACGCTCCGACACGTCCGACACGGCCGGACACGTCCGACACGCCCGGACACGTCCGGACACGCCCGGACACGTCCGGACACGCCCGGACACGTCCGGACACGCCCGGACACGTTCCGACGACGGGGTGGTGACCCGAGGCTGTTTCTGGGCTCCACCAGCGGCGCGTAGGCTCCATAAGCTCCGAGGGAGGAGGTAGGACTCCGGGGCTGTCGCCGGAGGCGATAGCGCGCTTTGGCGATGACGGATTTGGCCCGATCCGAAACAATCCCGAACCAAACTCCGAAACGGGTGGAGGCCGCGGGTCTTGGGTTATTCACGGCGGCTTTGAGGTACGACGGCTAGCGACGACGGCGGAAGGGTCGAAGGCGAAGGCAAATAGTGCACGAAGGTGAGGCTTCCATTTTTTTTTAAGATGAAGAAGAAGAAAAGAAGAAGAAGAAGCTACGGGAGGAAGGAGAAGAAGAGGAAGGAGAAAGAAGAAGAAGGAGGGGAGACGGATGATGGGAGGGGGGAGGTGAGTAAGAAAATAATAAAAATAAAATAATAATATAATAAAATATTAGAAAGTAATAATAATAATAAAATAATCAAAAGCGAAGACAAAATGATTATTCATCTTTTCCTTTTTTTTTTGTATTTTTCGAAAATATTAAAAAAATGAAAATTATGAAAATTATTTTTTTGGTCAAAATGGTTCCTAAGGCCAAGCCAAGGCTTCCAAAGTTGATTTTGTGATTTTATGATCTTTTTTTGATATTTTTATGAATTTTTTAAAAAATATAAATAAAAAAAGTTTGATCAAAATTTAGGTGTCAACAGTGAGATAGAGAAAGCCTCGATAAAAATAAACCCTATACAAGAGGACTAGTAATGGAAAATGAAACCAAGGAATGTGATCCTAACGTTTAAGGATGCCCCAAGTTCGATCTGTGACTTCCGGATCACTTGCCCCAACTCGTCATCTTCTTTGGACGATATCTCAATAATGTCCATAGTAGGCTCCTTTGTTGCTCACTCGGTGTTCGCCATGGGATATCATCCTCCTCGTCTTCTATCAAGGACGTTTGGGAAAAACACATGCATCTATCCTTGAAATGGCATTTAATCTAATCACCAGAATGCAATGAATGAAATGCCTATATTTATATGAACTGTAATAGTTTTGAGGGATAGAGAGTCTTACCAACCCAACTCGTCGACTTATGTGCGATTTTAGGTGTACCAACCGCCCAAAGACATGCGCATGAGACAAGTGATGGTGAACTTCTAAAAATCAGAGGGTTTGGCACCTAAGGTTAAGGTTCCCACCTCGAGTTCTAGAAAGAGCCGATTCCATTGCACAACTATCGTTGCATTGGGACTCAATCCATAGTTCGAAGCGAGCGGAATTGAGAAGTGGATTACCCCGTGTTTTTCCTCACGGAGATTCCATTTTCAATTCCTTCTATTGTGTTCCTAAAGGCGGCGCCTGGGGTTTTAGGCGCGGTTGTGTGTGTCCATGTGTCGTGATCATCACAATGCAAGTCATGCACAACAATTTATCAATCAGCACTTCAAATCATCCACACAACATACATTCCTACGCCACACCTGCGTAAAATAAAGTTAATCACAGACTACACCCCTTATTACTCCAATCTGCAAAAACATATAACACCTATCGTGAGCGGACTTACCTCACCTTCAAGAGCGCCTGTAGGGTTAGAAAAATCACTCAATTTTTATTACGGCCTAAGTCCACTTGAGGTCTAGAACCATAGTTTCTAGAACAAGTCCCCAGCGGAGTCGCCAGCTGTCGCGACCCATCCGGAAGCGGACGCGGCTAATGGATTACCGATCACGGGTCTTGGATCAGTGCGAGCCCTCCCAGGCCCATACCAAATCGCGGCGGGAGTATTTTTCAGGAGGATTCAACGATAAGAGTCGATCGCTTTCGACCTTAGTGTGGTCGTGGTGGCATGTGCAACTTGTGCATGCATTTGGAGTCGCCACCGGTCTTTCTTGGAGGGTAGACCGGAAACCTTACCGATCGATTGGGAGAGATCGATCAGTTCTACGGAACCAGAGATTTTGGGTTCGGGGACTTGGTTACGCTGGTGTCGTTACCAACGCCCTTTCGGTACCTAATGCGAGTGATTTTCCTAACTAGGATTTCATGCAGGCACAATTTTGGGTGAGGTAAGTCTGACTTTGCACATTAACCAGTTTAACATGCTCACGTAATCATAATAAATAAATAGATGTCAATCACATAAATATCTATCCTACGTGGTGATCATGGAATTATGATTTAATGGGTCTCGAGCCAATGAGACCACATATAATCATTTTAATATTTTAATAACGGAGAGCCGCTCTTCGCTTCTTCTTGGTTTCTTGAACTCTTCAAGAATTGGGCCCCAAAGAGCTCGCCGACTTAAAAGGCTCCTCCACGTAATCCTCGTAGCATTTACATCAACAATTGACTATGCTAAAAATAAAGATTACATGAAAAATAAAAGGAGTACGCAGCCTCCATTTAATAATTACAACCCCAAATATATAAATAATCATCATACATTCATATATACATCAATCACATTGATTAGGGATTTTTCCATGATCACCACCCTTTCACGTAAGTAATAAATTCACAATTTAAAACTTAGGAAGGCACAATAAAAATTCTACGTTGAATCATATTCAGAATTTTTACGTAAAATAAGATAGCCATAAATTTTCGATTCAAAATTGATTTAGTCTCAATTTTTGCTACGTTGATTAATTTATCATATAAAATAATCAATCTCCGTTAGCCATGTAAGACGAACAATTCGTTAATACATATTGGCCATAGTATTGCAAAAATTGCAAAAAATCAATTAAATGCACGAAAACACCTAAGGATTGGCTCTGATACCACTGTTGGGATCCACGTAACACGTAGCGGAAATAAATAACAACCCACACATGTATCTCCAGAGGCGTACTTCGTGCATTTCAATCGAAAAAAATCACAAAGTCTCAAAGGGAGTAAATAGATTACCTCTCGTAGCGTGCTTGAACGGAGGTGTCGGTTCGATGTTCTTCGATCTCAGCCTCCACAAGTGTTAGGCATCTAGTTCGGACGCACCACCAATTGACGAACGGGGAGACGACTAATAACTCCACAACAATTGTGCTAGCAATATGCGGAATCAATATTCCGAACTTAGTATATTTTGCTCGCTCAAGATTATGAGAATATAGAGAGTGTTTGTGTTCTTCTCTCTAAGCTCTCAAAAATTTGCACACTCTACAAAATGTCTCTCCCCTTCAACCTCAAAACTCTTGCCATCCTTTTATAGCCAAAAATACCTTCCAATAAATTGTATTTAAAAATAGCACTAACAATTATAAATTCTATCTAAAAATAGCACTCACAAATAAATGACATTTAAAAATAGCACTAACAATAGCACTCACAATTTATAATACAAAAATTATATTTAAAAATAGCACTAACAATAGCACTCACAATTTATAATACAAAAATTCTATTTAAAAATAGCACTAACAATTATAAATTCTATCTAATAATAGCATTCACAAATAAATGACATTTAAAAATAGCACTAACAATAGCACTCACAATTTATAATACAAAAATGCTATTTAAAAATAGCACTAACAATAGCACTCACAATTTATAATACAAAAATTATATTTAAAAATAGCACTAACAATTATAAATTCTATCTAATAATAGCACTCACAATTTATGATAAATAAATGCCATTTAAAAATAGCACTAACAATAGCACTCACAATTTATGATAAATAAATGTCATTTAAAAATAGCACTAACAATAGCACTCACAATTTATAATACAAAAAATGCTATTTAAAAATAGCACTAGCAATAGCACTCACAATACAAAAATGCTAAAAAAGGCACTAACAAAGGTGTTAAAAATAATAACCATTATTATTATTACAAGAGTTAAAGAGGTTACCAAACAATACAAATATGCATAACGTATAAATACGTATGACATATAAATACGTAGAGCATACGTATACATCCGTGAAACCGGAGACTAATTGAAAGAAAAATGTGCAATTAAGCCCTTTTGGTAAAAATTGATTAAATTGGAGGGCAAATTGACCTAATTGCACTTTAAGACTTTAGAATCCAATGTCATAGCTTATAAAAAGTGAGAATTGAAAACTAAAAGACTCGAAAATGATTTTTTTTAGGCTCGGTTCGGGTTTATGTTTGTGAAGGAACATAGTGACCCGAGCCGAATTTTTGAGATTTAAAGTGACACACTTGAAGAGGAAATTAAAACAAAATTATCGAATATTTTTGGGTATTTTTCTGACCACGAATGGTATTTTTCTGATTTTTTGGTATTTTTATAATTAAATAAACTCGAAAAATATTAAAAATACCGAAAAATATTTTTTGTTCAAAATTGGTTCCTAAGGTTAAACCAAGGCTTCCAAAGTTGATTTTGTGATTTTATGACCTTTTTTTGATATTTTTAATTAATTTTAAAGAATAAAAATCACAATAATAAATGGTAAAAAAAATCAGGTGTCAACAGTTCAAAAATTCATTTAGATCAAACCGTGAGTTCAAATCGAGTTCCGTAAAATACTTTAAATTCATAACAGTCTAGTCTTTCATCTTCACGTATGTAGCGAAGCTCGATAACTCCTCAATCGAACGCAACAACTCAAAATTGACATGATTTCGAATTTTAGCTATCGAGATGGCGGTGGCTGCTAAAGGGGCGTACGATTGAGGAGTTATCGAGCCTGGTCATATTTGTAAAGATGAAAGATTAGGGTGTTTTGAAGCTGTAGCGTTTTACGGAACTCGATTTGGACTCACGGTTTGATCTAAATGAATTTTTGAACTCGGACGCATTTGTCGCTTTGTCGTGATCAGTTCTATTTCGGATTAAATTTCATTGATTTTCGACTAGATTTTGGATGAATCGACGTAGGGATCTTATAGTGCATTGAAGGGGCTTTAAATTGATTGTAAGTTCGGCCAGTTTATATTATGATGCGAAGAAGCATATGGTTGTCTCTTCGGAGACATCCGATAAAATTGGAACGATACATATAAGATTAGCATGGCCCCTGCGCAAGGATGACACGCACAAATCGAGGGCAATGTGGGACTGGAGGGGCGCTGGGCTGACATGACAAACTCCCATCACATCAAAAAAGAGCTATGCTCTCTCCGTCCCCCCCGGCTCGCGACCGAGAAGCCCTACTCTGCTCTCTCTCCCCCGTCTTACTCCCAGCAACGACTCCCCGCCCTCTCTCCCTACCAAATCGACTCCCGACCTAACAGAGACAGCTCTGGTCCGATTGAACCATGTCGGCGTCTCAGCTCTTCACGACTCCGCCCCGTCCTTTGCCTCCGTTGTCGCTATGTGGTAAGTCCTTTGTTCAAATCTATGCGTGTCCCTTCTCCCTCTCTAAAACCTTCTTCAAGTTTGCGTTGGGCTGACATGACAAACTCCCACCACATCAAAAAAGAGCTCTGCTCTCTCCGTCCCCCCCCGGCTTGCGACCGAGAAGCCCTACTCTGCTCTCTCTCCCCCGTCTCACTCCCAGCAACGACTCCTTGCCCTCTCTCCCTACCAAATCGACTCCCGACCTAGCAAAGACAGCTATGGTCCGATTGAACCACGTCGGCGTCTCAACTCTTCACGACTCCGCCCCGTCCTTTGCCTCCGTTGTCGCTTGGTGGTAAGTCCTTTGTTCAAATCTATGCGCGTCCCTTCTCCCTCTCTAAAACCTTCTTCAAGTTTGCGTTGCCCAGCTTAGGTTTTCTCGTTTCTTAGAAATCAGAGGAGACAGCTCAATACAGATTTTTCAATTTACTCCAAAACATGTGTAGTTTTTTTTTTTCAGAAACGAAAGTTAATAAATTTGTGGATATATTGCTAGATGTCGGATATTCATTAAAATGTCAGCTTCTTTTGGGATTAAAATTCTGTATATGTAGTGGGTGATGTCGCGACCCTCTCGAGGTTCGCCGTGGGCTCTCGAGGGCTAATGGGCCGTCCAGTCTAGTTTGACGCGGGCCTCTCCCAAGGCCCGTTACCCAAATCGCAACGGAGGTATACGTAGTCGACCTTCAGTGTGGTCTAATGACATGTGTTAAGTGTGCATGCCATGGAGTCGCCACCAATCATTTTTTGAAGGGTATGATTGGACCACCCTATTGAATAGTCGGGAGTTTCTATTCAATTCTGCGATAACCAGAGAAATGGGTTCGGGGACTTAATTACGTCAACTGTCAGAGTTGACGCCCTTTCGGTACCTAAGTTGACTGAATTTTTTGACCTAAGATTTCATGCAGATGAGTGGAGTACGAATCCTAAATCTAGGAATTCATGCAAATAGGAATGACTATCCTGGCAATCACAATCAATAATAAAAGGCGCAAATCAATGAATCCAAATATGCAAAATAAACACATCAAATCAACATGACACTCATAAGAAGGCTCTATTAACCTAAATAAGTATCAATCAAGCTTAGGAATGATTTAGACATGATTTTACCCATAAGGGGTAAAGTCGTAATTTTGAGACAAAAGGGACGATTTGCCCAAAAAAGGCAAAATCATCATTTCGGAATGAATTCGGAGTAAAACAATGTCAAAAATATGTTTGGTCACTCAATTGACCCATTTCCTATTTTTTGCAATTTTCATGATTTTCTGGAATTTTAGAAACCGATTTACCATTCGAAGGGTAAAACCGTCATTTTCTAAAAATGAGAATGAAATGTGGAAATCCTAGACATAAGGTTTAGCCACCTATCTGGCTCATCGCCAAATTCTAAGCAATTTCCACAATTCATCGGAATATCAAAGACGATTTACCCTTTGAGGGGTAAAATCGCCGTTTTGGATTAAACGGGAGAAAATCCTGCAAAACGACAACCAATCAATTTCTTTTGATCATTTTCAGCCTTGGGAATTTTCTAGAATTTTTTTTTTTAGTAATTTTCTGCAATTCTTCTCAATTTTTTTGTTTTTCTTTAATTTTTCCATTTTTTGGCATTTTCTGATTTATTAATATTTTTTATATTTTCAGAAAATATTTTAACAAAAAGCATATCATTGGCAATAGACAACACTCAACCAAATAAATAAGCTAACTACTGAACTGAGATAAATACGTGCAAACCAAATCTATAATGGCGACATTTTAGAAAAATAACCCTGATATACGGATCGGGTACGTAAAACATACCGGATTGGACACCGGCCTTCAATCGCCCAGCCCCAGCCTGCGACCATCTCCATGCACATCACTTGTCGATCACCACATCAAAATGTCAACAATCAATTTTACAAGTTTTAAGACCGGCAATAAATAATAATAATTTAAAAAATAAATAAATCCGGGCTCGGAAACGGGCCAATTCGCTCAGCCATGGACCGGCTATGGGCTCAGCCACGGCCCAAGATCACGGCCTCGGCCCACGGCTTTGGCCCACGGCCTCGGCCCACGGCTTTGGCCCACGGCCTCGGCCATGGCCTACGGCCTCGGCCCACGGCTTTGGCCCACGGCCTCGGCCCATGGCCCGAGATCACGGCCGCTCGACCCACGGGATCGGCCCACGGCCGGGATCGGCCCGAACACGATGGATTCGCGGCCAAGCGGCGACGACGAAGAGCGACGACGTGGCGGGGGGGCGAAACAGAGGAGGAAGATGGAGGGGGATTGCGGTATCTAGGAGCTCCACGAGGTCGTGATAAATAGCAAGACGGACGGGATCTCGGCACGGCGTCGGAGGGTGGCGGAGCAAGGTGGTGGTGAGGGTGGTCGCCGTAATCCCAGGGAGGATGAAAATATCAGAGGAAAAGAAGGAAGAGGAGAAGAGAAGAAGAAGAAGGAGACGGAAGAAGAAGAGGAATCGCGAATGAGAGAGGGCCGATCCTCCCTCTCTCTCAATTGAGTGCACTTGAGTGCACTTGAGTGCATTCAAAAAAGAGAGAGAGAGGAAAGAGCAAAAGAGAGGGGGAGAGCGTGTGAGAAAGAGAGGGAGCGGGCGCGAGAGAGAGAAAGGGAAAGAAAAGAGGGGGGACATCGTGATGACGGTGGTCCCCTCTTCCAATCATCATGCTCCCTCTTTTGTCAATTTCGTCAGTTAGGTCGGTTGCCCAATTCGCACAATTGTATAGTCAGCGAACAATCGGATTAAGGTGCAACATAGGGCACTCAAATTGACTGCCAAGATTCGAAAATTGTAAGAACTACAAAACAAAAAAAAAAACAAAAAAAAAACAAACAAACAAACAAACTCAAATGGCATTTTTTTAGCCAAATTCAACTTCATATGTTAGGAAGGAACACATGCGATTGAACTTGATTTTTGTCTTTTTATGAGGTCAAAATAAAAAATATAATTAAAATAAAATATTTACTATTTTTATTAATTTTTGAGACCTCAAATTCTATTTTTCTGATTTTTCATATATTTTATATTTTTCGAAAATAATAAAAAAAATATGAAAAATATGAAAAATTATTTTTGTCAAAAATGGTTCCTTCAGCTTGGCCAAGGTTACCAAAATTGATTTTGTAATTTTTCAACTTTTTATAGATTTTTTTATGATTTTTTAAAAAAATAAACTAGAAAAGACTTATAAAAAATCAGGTGTCAACAGGTGACACGCAAGATTATCTCTTTCGTATTGATTTTTCAGTATTACGTGATAGATTCCTGCGAGAACTTCTCGAATGCCAGTTGTTAACTGCTTATTTTGGAGCTGACCGGATCTCCAGATGAATTCTTTTGAGACTAGTCCTTGACTTTGCTTTTGCTCTCAAGATAGTTCTTTTAATTTTATAAGGTGTTCCAGTTTTATGTAGTACGTGATTGTTGACACCTGATTTTTGACCATTTATTATTGTGATTTTTATTCTTTAAAATTAATTAAAAATATCAAAAAAGGTCATAAAATCACAAAATCAACTTTGGAAGCTTTGGTTTAACCTTAGGAACCAATTTTGAACAAAAAATATTTTTCGGTATTTTTAATATTTTTCGAGTTTATTTAATTATAAAAATACCCAAAAAAATCAAAAAATACCATTCGTGGTCAGAAAAATACCCAAAAATATTCGATAATTTTGTTTTAATTTCCTCTTCAAGTGTGTCACTTTAAATCTAAAAAAATTCGGCTCGGGTCACTATGTTCCTTCACAAACATAAACCCGAACCGAGCCTAAAAAAAATCATTTTCGAGTCTTTTAGTTTTCAATTCTCACTTTTTATAAGCTATGACATTGGATTCTAAAGTCTTAAAGTGCAATTAGGTCAATTTGCCCTCCAATTTAATCAATTTTTACCAAAAGGGCTTAATTGCATATTTTTCTTTCAATTAGTCCCCGGTTTCACTGATGTATACGTATGCTCTACGTATTTATACGTCATACGTATTTATACGTTATGCATATTTGTACTGTTTGGTAACCTCTTTAACTCTTGTAATAACAATAATGGTTATTATTTTTAACACCTTTGTTAGTGCTTTTTTTTAGCATTTTTGTATTGTGAGTGCTATTGTTAGTGTTATTTTTAAATAGCATTTTTGTATTATAAATTGTGAGTGCTATTGTTAGTGCTATTTTTAAATGACATTTATTTATCATAAATTGTGAGTGCTATTGTTAGTGCTATTTTTAAATGACATTTATTTATCATAAATTGTGAGTGCTATTATTAGATAGAATTTATAATTGTTAGTGCTATTTTTAAATAGCATTTTTGTATTATAAAATGTGAGTGCTATTGTTAGTGCTATTTTTAAATAGCATTTTTGTATTATAAATTGTGAGTGCTATTGTTAGTGCTATTTTTAAATGTCATTTATTTGTGAGTGCTATTATTAGATAGAATTTATAATTGTTAGTGCTATTTTTAAATAGCATTTTTGTATTATAAATTGTGAGTGCTATTGTTAGTGCTATTTTTAAATAGCATTTTTGTATTATAAATTGTGAGTGCTATTGTTAGTGCTATTTTTAAATGTCATTTATTTGTGAGTGCTATTTTTAGATAGAATTTATAATTGTTAGTGCTATTTTTAAATACAATTTATTTGAAGGTATTTTTGGCTATAAAAGGATGGCAAGAGTTTTGAGGTTGGGAAGGAGAGACATTTTGTAGAGTGTGCAAATTTTTGAGAGCTTAGAGAGAAGAACACAAACACTCTCTATATTCTCATAATCTTGAGTGAGCAAAATATGCTAAGTTCGGAATATTGATTCCGCATATTGCTAGCACAATTGTTGTGGAGTTATTAGTCGTCTCCCCGTTCGTCAATTGGTGGTGCGTCCGAACTAGATGCCTAACACTTGTGGAGGCTGAGATCGAAGAACATCGAACCGACACCTCCGTTCAAGCACGCTACGAGAGGTAATCCATTTACTCCCTTTGAGGCTTTGTGATTTTTTTTCGATTGAAATGCACGAAGTACGCCTCTGGAGATACATGTATGGGTTGTTATTTATTTCCGCTACGTGTTACGTGGATCCCAACAGTGGTATCAGAGCCGATCCTTAGGTGTTTTCGTGCATTTAATTGATTTTTTGCAATTTTTGCAATACTATGGCCAATATGTATTAACGAATTGTTCGTCTTACATGGCTAATGGAGGTTGATTATTTTATATGATAAATTAATCAACGTAGCAAAAATTGAGACTAAATCAATTTTGAATCGAAAATTTATGGCTATCTTATTTTACGTAAAAATTCTGAATATGATTCAACGTAGAATTTTTATTGTGCCTTCCTAAGTTTTAAATTGTGAATTTATTACTTACGTGGAAGGGTGGTGATCATGGAAAAATCCCTAATCAATGTGATTAATGTATGTATGAATGTATGGTGATTATTTATATATTTGGGGTTGTAATTATTAAATGGAGGCTGCGTACTCCTTTTATTTTTCATGTAATCTTTATTTTTAGCATAGTCAATTGTTGATGTAAATGCTACGAGGATTACGTGGAGGAGCCTTTTAAGTCGGCGAGCTCTTTGGGGCCCGATTCTTGAAGAGTTCAAGAAACCAAGAAGAAGAGAAGAGCGGCTCTCCGTTATTAAAATATTAAAATGATTAAATGTGGTCTCATTGGCTCGAGACCCATTAAATCATAATTCCATGATCACCACGTAGGATAGATGTTTATGTGATTGACATCTATTTTTTTTTATGATTACGTGAGCATGTTAAACTGGTTAATGTGCAAAGTCAGACTTACCTCACCCAAAATTGCGCCTGCATGAAATCCTAGTTAGGGAAAATCACTCGCGTTAGGTACCGAAAGGGCGTTGGTAATGACATCAACGTAACCAAGTCCCCGAACTCAAAATCTCTGGTTCCGCAGAATTGATCGATCTCTCCCAATCGGTCAATAAGGTTTCCGGTCTACCCTCCAAGAAAGACCGGTGGCGACTCCAAATGCATGCACAAGTTGCACATGCCACCACGACCACACTAAGGTCGAAAGCGATCGACTGTTATCGTCGAATCCCTTTGAAAAATACTCCCGCCGCGATTTGGTATGGGCCTGGGAGGGCCCGCGCCGATCCAAGACCCGCGATCGGTAATCCATTAGCCGCGTCCGCTTTCGGACGGGTCGCGACAGCTGGCGACTCCACTGGGGACTTGTTCTAGAAACTATGGTTCTAGACCTCAAGTGGACTTAGGCCGTAATAAAAATTGAGTGATTTTTCTAACCCTACAGGCGCTCTCGAAGGTGAGGTAAGTCCGCTCACGATAGGTGTTATATGTTTTTGCAGATTGGAGTAATAAGGGGTGTAGTCTGTGATTAACTTTATTTTACGCAGGTGTGGCGTAGGAATGTATGTTGTGTGGATGATTTGAAGTGCTGATTGATAAATTGTTGTGCATGACTTGCATTGTGATGATCACGACACATGGACACACACAACCGCGCCTAAAACCCAAGGCGCCGCCTTTAGGAACACAATAGAAGGAATTGAAAATGGAATCTCCGTGAGGAAAAACACGGGGTAATCCACTTCTCAATTCCGCTCGCTTCGAACTATGGATTGAGTCCCAATGCAACGATAGTTGTGCAATGGAATCGGCTCTTTCTAGAACTCGAGGTGGGAACCTTAACCTTAGGTGCCAAACCCTCTGATTTTTAGAAGTTCACCATCACTTGTCTCATGCGCATGTCTTTGGGCGGTTGGTACACCTAAAATCGCACATAAATCGACGAGTTGGGTTGGTAAGACTCTCTATCCCTCAAAACTATTACAGTTCATATAAATATAGGCATTTCATTCATTGCATTCTGGTGATTAGATTAAATGCCATTTCAAGGATAGATGCATGTGTTTTTCCCAAACGTCCTTGATAGAAGACGAGGAGGATGATATCCCATGGCGAACACCGAGTGAGCAACAAAGGAGCCTACTATGGACATTATTGAGATATCGTCCAATGAAGATGACGAGTTGGGGCAAGTGATCCGGAAGTCACAGATCGAACTTGGGGCATCCTTAAACGATAGGATCACATTCCTTGGTTTCATTTTCCATTACTAGTCCTCTTGTATAGGGTTTATTTTTATCGAGGCTTTCTCTATCTCACCCCTTAGAGTGATTGTATTAGGGATCTATTGGTGTATACATTCAGATGGAACTCGGTTGTATTTCTTTTGACGGGTCATGGGAATGTGATAGTGGCATTTTCTCTAATCATCCGAATACTCCCAAGTCAAGTTTATAATTCCTTTAGAGGAAACTAAAGTTGAAAATCTTACACGACCTTTTTGGTCGTACAGGGTAATCCAACCCCAATTTCGCTAGAAGGAATTATACACTTGAATTGGTCCATGCATGTCATACGTCACTAAGTAATCCACGATAATTGATCAAGAGTATTGACGTTATTTCGAATTTAATGACGAGATAGATGTCCAAATTGCTCTCGTTCTTAACAAAACGGCCTTGATTTGGATGCCGTATCTTCAATTAAATTTAAAAACACGTCGTTATGCCTTGCATTTTTGACTAATTCGCTCTTCTGAATATTGGTCAAAAGCAATTATCGTGAATTACATTCCTTTCAATAGTATGCTTTCTTTCGAGGAATATTGATAAAAACTTTTCGCACAAGATTAAAACCCTTGTAAAAGTTCTTGTCATTATTAATTACAAGCAAGCATAAGATTGAAAGGGGTCTATGCTTTCTTTTTCAGATTATTCCTTTTGACTCGGTCTTTTCATTTGCAGGTGAAAAACAAGTAGCATAAAGAAATCTTTTCTTGGATAAGTCTGAGGCTATTCTTTCATCTGACCATGAGTGAGTTAGAAAATCAGAACACATCTACTCGACTTATTATGGATCGGCTCATCCAAGTCTAAAGATGTCCGGATGCTCGAAGAAATGGATCATATAAAAGCTAAAACAAACACAGGGGCTTTCATTCATTCTTGCCCAAACCAGATCATACAATTCATTGGGGTGGAAAAGTAAAGCAGAAGTGAGCCCTAATCAACGACACAAAGGAGCCCAGCTGGCCCTCCAGGTTATGGATGCTTTGTTTATACGCACCACTCCGCGTATCATGGTCCGCAAGCCTGAGGTGGAGGCGTTTGCGTTCATCATTGACTGCAACAACCTGAGTCTCGTGATCTTCGGCGACTGCTTCCAAGTCCCGAACAAGTCCATTCTCACGAGTTATATCCTCGTTTATGCCGTTGAGCCTTTCTTCCAGCCACTCGCTCCGATTCCTTAGCAGGGCATTACGTCGATCGCGCTCATAGGTAGCCAGAGATAGAGCTAAGTCCTCCACCAGATTCCTCCTCTCGCGTAGCAATGTCGAAACCCGCTCTTTGGCGAACTCAACAGCCTTTTTGTGACTATCGGCCAGGTAGTCAGCCAACGCTAGGCGGTCGGACTGATCCTCATAACGGGCTCGCAAGACACGAGCCACGGTAACTCCCCGATGAGCAGCGCGGTAGACCTCCAAGGAGTTCGTAAAGAGCGTTGGAAAAATATTGTATTCCCTCCCCAACGCGGTACCCTCGAGGGAGGTGATGTCCAGGTCCCCGAACATGACTCTGATCTCATCCTCGGTTTCGGGATGATCGGCTATGTGAGCGTAGCCTCGACCCAAGAGGTTATAGAACTCTTTCCATCGAGTCAAAGCTTCGGCTGAGAAAGTGTGAACTTGGGAAGAAGCCATTTTCGACGGAGATGTGTGTAGTGGAGCGATTAGAGGATGGAAGCAAATTATATGAGAGCGTTAATCTCCCAAACACCAACTCCGCATTTTATAGCGTCTCGAGAGTGGAGAAAAGTTGCAGCAATAATGCTTGTGGAGCCGGGTTAATTAATGTAAAGCGAGGGCTGCTCCTCCCGTGAATCATCAGACATGTCCTGATCCGCAATTTCAGGCCTGACAAATTCGGTCTCGCCATTATTAAAGCTGGGAGGGAGGCGAGCGCAACTATCGAAGAAGCCGCGAAAGGATTGTGTTGTTCCATCACGCATGAAGCTGGGCGGCGAGTGAACAGCTCTGCCACTTAAAAAGAGAAGACAGTGCTGAACAGGCATGACTATTGAGGAAAAGTGAAAGGCGAGCGCAACTATCGAAGAAGCCGCGAAAGGATTGTGTTGTTCCATCACGCATGAAGCTGGGCGGCGAGTGAACAGCTCTGCCACTTAAAAAGAGAAGACAGTGCTGAACAGGCATGACTATTGAGGAAAAGTGAAAGGCGAGCGCAACTATCGAAGAAGCCGCGAAAGGATTGTGTTGTTCCATCACGCATAAAGCTGGGCGGCGAGTGAACAGCTCTGCCACTTAAAAAGAGAAGACAGTGCTGAACAGGCATGACTATTGAGGAAAAGTGAAAGGCGAGCGCTACTATCGAAGAAGCCGCGGAAGGATTTGGTTACCCCTTCGTGTCGGAAAGCTGAGCAGGAGGTAAACAGTTCCGTCGTTTCAAAAACAGAACGCTGAACAGACCTAGTTTTCGAGGAAAAGGAGGCAACAAATCGAAAGAGCGAGTATACAAAAGAGAACAGAGAACCCCGAGTGACGAGTTCGTTGAAAGACCTCAAATTCTCTAGAATCAGATTCGACATCGAAGCCATGGAACTCAACATCGCCGGTGACGAACATCAAGATCGCAGTGGTGACGACGGCAGTGGCCACGACGCTCAACCCCGGAAAAGAAAAAGTCGCCAGCGCTACGCTCGGAAAGAAATCCAGGAGCTTGAAGCTTTCTTCGATGAATGCCCTTGCCCAAACGAGGAACAAAAGATTGAATTGGGCCAGAAGCTGGGAATGAATCCTATGAGAATCCATTTTTGGTTTCAGAATAGACGTTTCAGACTAGGTGTCCAACACAGGCGTAAGGAGATCACGGCCCTAAAAGAGCAGAACCAAAACCTTCAAATGGAAAACATGTGGTATGAGAAAATTCTCAGTACTATTACCTGCCCTGACTGCGGTGGCCCTACCACCCTCAGTAAATTGTTCCCCAGTAAGCCTTCTACGAAGATGGAAGGTGCTCATTTATCCCCCTGCTCCCTTGAGCCATCTCCGGTACAATCAGATCCTGCTAATGGCGCGCATGAGCAGATCGATCCTACAGAAATTATACCAGTGTCTTCGGAGGAAGAAGATACGTGTCGTTATGATCGGAGTCACCTCATCGAAGCCCATGAATCTCCTCCACAACAGCTTCCGGTAAGATCAGATACGGTTCAAGAGGAGTTAGAGGTTAGTCGGCAGGCTATCTACGCCACTCTGGACGACGAGAAGAAGAAATTCACTTGGCCCCCGGAGCTTCATCTCAAGTTCTTGGACGCAGTTCGACAGATAGGACTCGACTTCATAGGTCCGACAAGCATACTTAGGGTCATGAACGTACCGGGACTTACCAAGCAATTAGTCGCGAATCACCTTGGTTGCTACAGAAGGGCGTTAGGACAGCGTTATGCAGAACTGAATCCGAGCAATAGACTCGGCTGCGAACCCAGCACCCTTATGACAAATGAGGCCCGGTCGAATCTGGACGACTATTGGGGATTTGATCAGGATATCCTCGCGAGTCATTTCAATATTCCTCAAGAACACGCATCACAAGTGCAACGAGTAAGCACTCATCCGTCCGAGCAGCAGCTAGTCAGTGTTCATCCTGTCGCAGATCAGCCCACCACGCCCAGTGCTCAAGGGTTTGCCCAATCAGAGCATATGGCTTCAGATGATCTAATGGGAGAAAGCTTGGAGCACTCTTATTTCCCTAATCCCCAAGTGGGAGATGCTTGTGGTAGTCAATCGATCAAATCTCCTCTTATAATCCCAGACAAAGATGGAGGTTCCAGTTCGAAGAACCCGTCGGGCGATGCAGCTCAACCTACACATCAATCGTTCGAGGGGTCGGATGATTTCTTCGATGAAGGACTTGATACCTGGTTCGATCAGTTGGAAGCTATTAAAGGTTGGCAACCATGATCTGCACTTGGTAATGGCACACCTAAGCTGAGGCCAGACTGGTTAGTCATTGGACATGCCCCCAAGAAAGAAAGGGATGTACGCGAGAAGGATGTATCTCCTATTGTAAAGTTCTCATCGGTGCATGCGTTTGTTTCTTCAATAGCTAGAGTTGATTCTGTATAATGTTTTTCGCAAACGTCATCTCGTGTGTATACGGTAATTCCTTGTTATTAAGTTCAAGGTAAAATCAGCCCCGACGCGTGAAGGCAGAATTGATAGCATGAGTTACTAGCAGAATGTGATCGAGCTCGAAAGTGAAAGATTACTAGCGGCCCCAAACGCAATGACCGCAAAATCAGGGGCAATCTTTAAGTTTCGAGCAACTACAAATCTATTTCTCACGAGGCATTCAGGTCAATCAAATATAAAGCGTCGGGCTGTGAGAATGATGCGTAGTCAATCTGTTGACACAGGCGAAAAAGGAGTCGCGTAGATCCGAAAGCAAAAACCTTTCTTGGCTAGTCAACAATGCAGAATGAAAGAGCATATATAAACAAACTCGCATTTATTTCATTCAGCAGGAAAGTTTACAAGTGGATCACTGAGGGGGAGCAGTAAACCCAAAATGAGTTCTGACAAGCATCACAAAAAAGCTTAACTGACTCTCCATGCTATCCATGCCTTGCTTACAACCCACACTCCGGGAATCGAGGTCTACAAGCTTGAAGAAAAGGAGACGACATTTCTCCTTAAGTTCGTTCACCTTGGTGTCATAGTACTCGAACTCAAGCTCTAAGTCATGAGCCAGTACCCTCCCGCGAGCTATATCCATGCTCAGGTCTTCAAGCCTTTCCTCCAACCAGGCACACTGGAACCTCAGCACGAAGTTGTGCTGGTCTTGCTCAAAGGCGGTGTCAAAAAGAGCCAGACGCTCCACCAAGTTGTCCCTCTCACGGACCAGCATCGAAACCTGGGCGTGGGCGTATTCAACAGCCCTTTTATGGTTATCGGCCGTCAGCATGGCCAGCATCAGGGACTCAGTTCGGTCCTGATAACGGGCTCGCACGATACCAGCCAAAGTGACCTCCCGGCTAGCAACTTCGTAAGCCTGCATGAAATTGTTAAAGAGAGTTGGGAAGATCACAAACTCCCTTTGCAGTTTCGTACCTTCAATACACGCAGTATCCAGGGCCGGAATCAGAGTACGAACTTCAACCTCAGCTTCAGGATGATTGTTTATGTAGCCATAACCCCTACCCAAGAGGTGGTAAAATCTCTCCCATTGGGTCGAAGCTTCAGGTAAGGCAACATGCATAGAGGAGGAATCCATATGCGATGGAATGACGGAGAAGAGAGTGAGAATGTGAAGAGTGTTTGAGAGGCTGAGTCTGATAAGGCTAAAGTGTTAATCTTCTTGACATCAATCTATCACCTTATAAATGCTCGAGTACAGGGAGAAGTGGTAATAATATTTTATGTGCAGTAGAGCCAAGCGGGTTTCGTTAATGCATCCCCGATGAGTCACGAATCCACCACCGTCCTGTGATCTCGGGTTTTGCGAAACATAATGGCGCCGAAAGGTGGGCAGGCTTGTTACTCTAGAGACTGGGCCAGGGGGACAAGCGTAGTGCTCGACAAAGCGAAATCAACGCAAGAGATCTTCAGGCTCCGTTCACGTAGAAAAGAGCAAAAAAGGACAAAGTGGGAATTACGAAGCCTTGAGAAAAACGCTCGTCAAGTAGCCATCACAAAAGGATGAAGTGGGAATCTCGAAACATTGAGAAGAGCGCTCGTCGGGTAGCCATCACCTTTGATCGAAGAACGGTGATCCGGCTCCTTTAACCTCTCAGAATTTGCAGAGAAAGTGAAGATCCAAGGAGGAACAAAGAAAGCTGAGTTAACGGAAAATCAAACAGTGATATCCCGGTCAAAATGTTCAAGGGATTCTGTCATTTACTGGAAGCGCCAGACTTGGAGGTCTCCGAGCTTGAGCTGCTGGAAGAGTTTGAAGATCTCAGGACCGAACCTGACACGAGGGCCATGGAGACCGATCCTTCTAATGATGAAACCCGCGGCTTGGTTAACGAGAACAGTACCCGCGACGGTTATCAGCGTCAGAAAGGGGAATATCTCAAACGCAACACTTCAGGTCAAGTCCATAAACTCGAATTGTTTTTCAGGGAATACCCCTATCCGGACATGGAACAGAAAATCAAAATGGGCCAGGAGATAGGGTGGGAGCCTCGGAAGGTCAAGTGCTGGTTTGAAAACAAACGAACCCGGCTGAAGCAGCAACGCGATCGGCACGAGTTAGCGGTTGTAAGGGAGGAAAATGAAAAGCTTCGAATAAAAAACACTCAGTACAAAAAAGCTCTAAGCATCGCTATTTGCCTGGAGTGCGGTAACCCTGTTCCCACGGACGGAGTATTCACTGAAGAGCCAGATCTGGGGGTTTATAATGCTCATTTGTTGCAATGCCCTTCGCAACATCTTTCGGAACAGGCGGGTACCGCCGAGGATCTACAAGAGGAAACTAGTGCTATAAGGTCAAAGTCGACGCCCATTGTGGAAGGAAACATGCGTCATGACAAGTCGGGTCCGCTCGATGATGAACTCACCATCATGACCAGCCGATCTGAGACCACTAAATCCCCTCCAGAGCAACCTCCAACACGACCAGATTCCGAGAAGGGTAACCGCCAAGTTGCTGACACCACTTCGGCTAGCAAGAAAATAAGATTTCGTTGGACCCCGGAGTTTCATAGCAAATTTGTTGATGCAGTTCAACAGTTGGGGATCAGTTTTGCTTGCCCATTGCGCATACTCGAAATCATGAACGTGCCGGGACTGACTAAAAATATGGTCAAGAATCACCTTTGGCGCTACAAGAAACTACTGAGAGATGGACGAGCGTCGCTAGACCAAGATAGAGGCGGTTCAACACGACCAGATTCCACGAAGAGTAGCCGCCGAGTTGCCAACCCTACTTCGGCTAGCAAGAAAACAAGGTTTTATTGGACCTCGGAGCTTCATAGCAAATTTGTTGATGCAGTTCAACAGTTAGGGATCAGTTTGGCTCGCCCATCGCGCATACTCAAGATCATGAACATGCCGGAATTGGATAGAAATAAAGTCAGGAACCACCTTTGGTGCTACAAAAGACTACTGAGAGATGGACGAGTGGCGCTAGACCAAGAGAGAGGCAGTTCAAGTTTAAACGATGAGCATGGCTGTGATCGCAATCCTCATGAAGCAGGAAGCATCCAATCACCTCTTAACACCGATGGGACTGACAATTACACGGTCGATTGTTCAGGCATCAATCAGAGTACTCCCATGGGTTATCCCAGTACTCCTCAGGAGTATGTACCGCAATTTCAGCAAATCGGGACTCCCCAGTCTGAGCACCGACTGGCCGTTAATACTAGTCCTACAGCGGATCTAACACTGGCAGGAGATGCACATACAATCTTGCGAGACGATTACGGAGATTCCGGCTCGAAGAATCAGGTGGTCCATGACGAAAATGGCAAAAAGATTCCTTCTCCAGTAGTCGACAATACTCAACCTGAGTGTCAGTCGCTCGATGGTTCAGACGATCTCCTTGAAAACATCTATTCTTGGTTCGATCGGCTGAATTCCCCCCTGAGTTACCCTGGTACTCCCCAAGAGTATGTACAACAATTTCAGCAGGTATGGACTCCCCAATTTGAGCACCAACCGATCGTTAGTGTTATTCCTACGGCGAATCCAGCATCGGGTACAAACCTACTGGACAACGATGAAAATACCAACTCGAGAAGTGAGGTTGTTCATGTCGAAAGTAGTGTGAGGAACCCATCGCCAACGGTTGAGGATGCCCGACTTGGGCGTCAATGGCTTGAAATTTCAAGCGAGTCCCTCAGTGAGCAACTCGGCGTGTGGATCACGCATAAACCGAGAAACCAGGTTGTTCATGCCGAAAGTGGGAGAAGTCCGTCACCAGCAATTAAGGATGCTCAACTTGGACGACTCGAGCGGTCGGACGATCTCCTGAATGAGCAACTCAGCCTATGGGTCAAGCATTTTGGAACAAGTGCATCTTCGCAGTCGTGACCGGTACCGGCGACCGGACATCTGGTTCGAAGCTCGTGTGCTAAATCATTAGAAGGCTCAGGAGAGTGAGAGGTGAATACATCGAATGAATGTGTTACAGATTTCGTTGTAAAGTTCCCGCGGGAACATTGTAATTAACGCTGAAAACTAACCGCTTTGAGTGTCAACATTACCCTTTGAACGTCTTCGAGCCAAGGGCCATGGATTAATCACTTAATCCGTGGAGCAAATTCCATGAACGATGACTATCACCCGCGGAGCATAATGGGATCTACCCCCATTCAGCACGAAATACGTTTGGTCACGAAGCCTCCCATTTGGTAAAACGATGTATCGTTCCTAAACGATCTTCAACCGAATACCAAAGTAATGTCTCATTTCTTTCCCTTCTCAGGTGTTAAACGTGGATAAATCACCCAAGGAGCCATCTGTTCAAATAACAAAACAGACGTTGCCCAACCGGGGGCAGCTGAACCATTGATATTGCAAATATTCCAAGCATGGATAAGCGGATTTGATAGACGTGGTTCATATCAATACGCGACGTCAGAACGGGATGAGAACCAAGAGTAAAGTTGTATTGTCCCAATTTGTCTTCAATTTGGGAATATGAGTTAACACTTGCTATTTATCCTTGATAGGGACTCACCATCAAGGAGGACAAATTTTGACAACCTGTGTGCACTCGCAGGGGCACACGACCGAGGGTAAGATGTATCGTTCTAATTTTTTGAAAAATTCATGAACGAACAATAACATGTTTCTTCCGCATTTTCAGGGATCTCCAGCCGCGGGGGACAGGTAAGTATCCCTTTCCCCAATCCATTGAAAATGTTGAATAAAAAATAGAGAAGAAAAGAAAAGCTTTTAGAATCTGATGTCTAGAAAAGACATAGGATTCTAACTTCATTGGCATTCATGTTTTGAAACATGAGGTTATCTGAACATGCATTGGGCATCATAAAATCCCATTGACGGGTAAAATTTTTGGAGAAAACGAAAGAGATTTTTTCCAATCAAAAGTTGTTCAAAACTTTCAAAAGGACGTTTTCTCAAAAGACGAGAGGCAAATCCTAACACAAACACGTCCTATACACACTTAAGAGAGAAATGGAGCGGATAAGACAGCAGAATCTGGACCTACGGAAGTAGGGACCATTCGCAGCGATTACATGGGTTGGGACGACGGAGGCATTCGTTTCATATCCCCCAAACACTACAGGTGACCGTTGATAACCCCTTTGAACGGCGGTTTTCATTCTTAACCCTGTCAAGAACCACCCCACATCGGGGCAAAATGGAGGTGAGTCCAGCAGCAACATGAGAAAATGGTTAGAAATTTTCTTGCTCGGACTAACATTAATCTTTGTGTGTTGTTTATATGGTAATCCAAGTGCCATAGGATGATGAGAAGCATTCATTTCTCTATCCCACACACCGAATCCTTTGCATAGCCAAGTTGAGCCTGCAGAATCATTTCATAAACCCGTTGGTGATCATTGCACATTCCAAGACGGATGCAGCATCACTTCAGAAACGAAGAAGTTCAAGACTTAGGGTTTGCAAAAGAATTCCTAAGTTAATGTTTAACCTTGTTAGACCTTTGATCATAGGTCTAACGCGATCCTATGAAGATGAGAAAAAGTGGGATTTCAAAAATGAATGAGAAAAATCCACGGCATCGAGAAAAAGCAAAGTGCCTGGTAAAAGCAAGGCCGATGCTCATGAAAGCTGTTTGTTTGATCCCCAGTGAAACTTGGATGAAAAAAAAAAAATTCTTAAAGGAGTCAAATAAAAAAAGCTGCTCCCCAAATGCTGCCAAGCACAGAACAAAGACATGGAGAGAGTCGGTCTCTGAATGCAACAAGGGACGCTCTCTAAAGAGCCGGTGCACACCTCAAAATCGGTTGTACACCTCAAAAACTAAAGATGCAGAAAGGAAAAGACAGGAGGTAAATCAGCAATGATCACCAATGTCAAACTCGTCATGAATTCTGGGCCAAAAACAAGCCTTTTTCGGTCCCCAATCCTACCAACATCATAACCCTGAAACAGTCTTCTCTGACTAAGACACTTGGGTTAACATACAGCTCAGCTCGAAGAAGTACGAGCAAGACTATTTCTTTCTCATTTTGCAGGGTTCTTGACTTGTAAACCCGGAGCAGATGGTGAAAACTTTCATTCAATGACCTTGACTCAAAAGTGAGTCCCCCTTGAAGACCAATATCCAAGCCCAACATTACGGTCCCGTGGAAGACCTCCCGACCGATCAAAATGTATGCGCTGCGAATGAGCCTAAAACCTAGGCACGGGTTAGTAGGGAATCGAGTGTATCCCCTATAAAAAAAACACGATCGCAAAACAGGTGAGAAGACCTCATTGTCGAGAAATATTCCAATTGATGTTTTGAACAAACTCTTTTTGGAATTTTCAAACTGTTGATCCAGATTTTCCGTGCAAGGGATTTGTGATCACATTTGCATGTTGCAAGAATGCTTTGGATAACCCCCAGCATCAAAATGCACATTTCACGATTAAAACTTAAATCATACGGTTTTGTCAAAATGGACGGCCGTGGTCTTCCCAAAGATTACTAACGTTTTCTTGGTGAAGAAAAATCTTTCAGGCCTAAACTTCTGCAGGATACCTGGAGAACCCAGCTCCCAGAATGTCGCCTCAACAGAATCAAATGAAGCTTTGTCAAAATAAAATCTTTCTCTACTTCAAAACTGAATTCCCGACAAATTTCGGGATCTTTCAAAAGAATGGGTGAGGATGAGACCCCTTTTCAAAAATCAGACAGTCTCATCGGACGTGGAGAACCCTCGTCATGAGACCACTTCTCAAAAAATCAAGCGGTCCTAGCATGACGTGGAGAACCCTCGTCCCAGGACCCCCTTTTCAAAACTTAGGCAGTCTCATCGGACGTGGAGAACCCTCGTCATGAGACACCTTTTTCAAAATTCAGGAAGTCTCATCGGACATGGAGAACCCTCGTCATGAGACCCCTTTTCAAAATTTGGGCAGTCTCACCGGACGTGGAGAACCCTCGTCATGAGACCCCTTTTCAAAATTCAGGAAATCTCATCGGACGTGGAGAACCCTCGTCATGAGACCCCTTTTCAAAATTCAAACAGTCTCATCGGACGTGGAGAACTCTCGTCATGAGACCCCTTTTCAAGGTCAATCAAAGGTAGATACCGCCTGAAGGGTCAACACATGGTAGATACCGCCTGAAGGGTCAACACAAGGTAGATACCGCCTGAAGGGTCAAATCAAATTTGGTAGAAACCGCCTAAAGGGTCAACACAAGGTAGATACCGCCTGAAGGATCAACTCAAGGTAGAAACCGCCTGAAGGGTCAATTAATGGTAGATACCGCCTGAAGGGTCAAACTCATGGTAGATACCGCCTGAAGGGTCAGCACAAGGTAGAAACCGCCTGAAGGGTCAAACCAAGGTAGAAACCGCCTGAAGGGTCAACTCAAGGTAGAAACCGCCTGAAGGGTCAAACCACGGTAGATACCGCCTGAAGGGTCAAATATGGTAGAAACCGCCTGAAGGATCAGCCTAATGGTCCGATCCACCATACGGATCAAAACCTTGACAAATTCCAGACACGGAAAGAGTCGTTTCCCTAGGTAAACCTTATAGTAGGTGAACCATTTCTGGTTCGATCCACCATACGGATCAAAATCCTTGGCAAATCCCAAAGTGTGGGACGCGCCTTCCTTAGGTTCCTACCAGTTAGGAATCCCATAATGGTATGACCTACCATACAGGTCAGAGCTTAATCTCCCTAGGATATTCTGAATGACGAGTCCTAGGTATCTGCTTGAAAGTTGTCGCAACCAGCAGCATCTGACAGGTGAGCTTCAGGTAAGCCTCTCTCACTCCGGCCCATGTTCAAATTGTTAAAGCAAACCGGGGATTAATTTGAGCTTTCATCAAAGGGCCTTAAGCGATCCAATGTCGTAGCATTTCTTCTCTCATTTTCCCAGTTGAGTCGGTTAGAAATCAGGTGCCACCTTATCTTTGAGAGAAACCTCTAACGAGATTCCTCTCAAAGAGGGGCAGCTGTTGACACCTGATTTTTGACCATTTATTATTGTGATTTTTATTCTTTAAAATTAATTAAAAATATCAAAAAAGGTCATAAAATCACAAAATCAACTTTGGAAGCTTTGGTTTAACCTTAGGAACCAATTTTGAACAAAAAATATTTTTCGGTATTTTTAATATTTTTCGAGTTTATTTAATTATAAAAATACCCAAAAAATCAAAAAATACCATTCGTGGTCAGAAAAATACCCAAAAATATTCGATAATTTTGTTTTAATTTCCTCTTCAAGTGTGTCACTTTAAATCTAAAAAAATTCGGCTCGGGTCACTATGTTCCTTCACAAACATAAACCCGAACCGAGCCTAAAAAAAATCATTTTCGAGTCTTTTAGTTTTCAATTCTCACTTTTTATAAGCTATGACATTGGATTCTAAAGTCTTAAAGTGCAATTAGGTCAATTTGCCCTCCAATTTAATCAATTTTTACCAAAAGGGCTTAATTGCATATTTTTCTTTCAATTAGTCCCCGGTTTCACTGATGTATACGTATGCTCTACGTATTTATACGTCATACGTATTTATACGTTATGCATATTTGTACTGTTTGGTAACCTCTTTAACTCTTGTAATAACAATAATGGTTATTATTTTTAACACCTTTGTTAGTGCTTTTTTTTAGCATTTTTGTATTGTGAGTGCTATTGTTAGTGTTATTTTTAAATAGCATTTTTGTATTATAAATTGTGAGTGCTATTGTTAGTGCTATTTTTAAATGACATTTATTTATCATAAATTGTGAGTGCTATTGTTAGTGCTATTTTTAAATGACATTTATTTATCATAAATTGTGAGTGCTATTATTAGATAGAATTTATAATTGTTAGTGCTATTTTTAAATAGCATTTTTGTATTATAAAATGTGAGTGCTATTGTTAGTGCTATTTTTAAATAGCATTTTTGTATTATAAATTGTGAGTGCTATTGTTAGTGCTATTTTTAAATGTCATTTATTTGTGAGTGCTATTATTAGATAGAATTTATAATTGTTAGTGCTATTTTTAAATAGCATTTTTGTATTATAAATTGTGAGTGCTATTGTTAGTGCTATTTTTAAATAGCATTTTTGTATTATAAATTGTGAGTGCTATTGTTAGTGCTATTTTTAAATGTCATTTATTTGTGAGTGCTATTTTTAGATAGAATTTATAATTGTTAGTGCTATTTTTAAATACAATTTATTTGAAGGTATTTTTGGCTATAAAAGGATGGCAAGAGTTTTGAGGTTGGGAAGGAGAGACATTTTGTAGAGTGTGCAAATTTTTGAGAGCTTAGAGAGAAGAACACAAACACTCTCTATATTCTCATAATCTTGAGTGAGCAAAATATGCTAAGTTCGGAATATTGATTCCGCATATTGCTAGCACAATTGTTGTGGAGTTATTAGTCGTCTCCCCGTTCGTCAATTGGTGGTGCGTCCGAACTAGATGCCTAACACTTGTGGAGGCTGAGATCGAAGAACATCGAACCGACACCTCCGTTCAAGCACGCTACGAGAGGTAATCCATTTACTCCCTTTGAGGCTTTGTGATTTTTTTTCGATTGAAATGCACGAAGTACGCCTCTGGAGATACATGTATGGGTTGTTATTTATTTCCGCTACGTGTTACGTGGATCCCAACAGTGGTATCAGAGCCGATCCTTAGGTGTTTTCGTGCATTTAATTGATTTTTTGCAATTTTTGCAATACTATGGCCAATATGTATTAACGAATTGTTCGTCTTACATGGCTAATGGAGGTTGATTATTTTATATGATAAATTAATCAACGTAGCAAAAATTGAGACTAAATCAATTTTGAATCGAAAATTTATGGCTATCTTATTTTACGTAAAAATTCTGAATATGATTCAACGTAGAATTTTTATTGTGCCTTCCTAAGTTTTAAATTGTGAATTTATTACTTACGTGGAAGGGTGGTGATCATGGAAAAATCCCTAATCAATGTGATTAATGTATGTATGAATGTATGGTGATTATTTATATATTTGGGGTTGTAATTATTAAATGGAGGCTGCGTACTCCTTTTATTTTTCATGTAATCTTTATTTTTAGCATAGTCAATTGTTGATGTAAATGCTACGAGGATTACGTGGAGGAGCCTTTTAAGTCGGCGAGCTCTTTGGGGCCCGATTCTTGAAGAGTTCAAGAAACCAAGAAGAAGAGAAGAGCGGCTCTCCGTTATTAAAATATTAAAATGATTAAATGTGGTCTCATTGGCTCGAGACCCATTAAATCATAATTCCATGATCACCACGTAGGATAGATGTTTATGTGATTGACATCTATTTTTTTTTATGATTACGTGAGCATGTTAAACTGGTTAATGTGCAAAGTCAGACTTACCTCACCCAAAATTGCGCCTGCATGAAATCCTAGTTAGGGAAAATCACTCGCGTTAGGTACCGAAAGGGCGTTGGTAATGACATCAACGTAACCAAGTCCCCGAACTCAAAATCTCTGGTTCCGCAGAATTGATCGATCTCTCCCAATCGGTCAATAAGGTTTCCGGTCTACCCTCCAAGAAAGACCGGTGGCGACTCCAAATGCATGCACAAGTTGCACATGCCACCACGACCACACTAAGGTCGAAAGCGATCGACTGTTATCGTCGAATCCCTTTGAAAAATACTCCCGCCGCGATTTGGTATGGGCCTGGGAGGGCCCGCGCCGATCCAAGACCCGCGATCGGTAATCCATTAGCCGCGTCCGCTTTCGGACGGGTCGCGACAGTGATGAATTATGTTCTGTAGTATATGTGATCATGATATCTCGAAAGTAGTCACACAACAAAATCAGTTCTACAATGTCACGATAAGAAGCCTAAAAATTCCAAAATTTGATTCTGGTTAAAAAGACTTTTTTTATTCTGTTTCTAGATGAGTTTTAGAGAATCAGAAACTGTTCGATAACTGCACAAAATTTATATTTCAAAAAACTGTTTCTTTTCCTATTTTTTCATTTAAGTCAAATAACTATGTATTTAATTTGTAAAATTTCATCCTAAATTGAAGATTAATTTTCAATGCACATAAAATAATTTGAAATACATTATTTTTTTAGCATGTCATGAATGAAATATAAAATTTGATATATGATGTTTGAAGTTTGATAAAGCATGGACATGTTCACATGACTCATTTTTCTTTAAATGTTTTTTTTTTCAAGTATTGATTTTTCTTTAAACGTTGCGTTGTCTAAATACATAGGATGCCCTCATCTTCTGTAATATTTTTTGTAGGAGAGTGAAATCTATGAAATTTAGACCCAAATATTTGAAAATAAGGTCAAACTAGTATAATCTAAGCTTTTTCTATTTTTCGAGATTTTTTTCTAATTTTTTATTTTTTTTAAAAAAAATATTTTTTATTTTATTTTATTTTATTTTATTTTATTTTTATTAGGTAGAGTGAAAAGTGACGAGAAAACTAAGAGGGAAAAGTGAGAGATATGAGATTCATCCTATTTTGTTGTTTTCAAAAGTGATTCTTTTTTCAGAACCTACTTTTTTTTGCCTCTGGATTTTACTCTAAAACTGATTCTAAGAACAGAATCAGAATTATTTACATTACCAAATAGCGTTCTTATTTTTTTTACTGTTTTGGGATGAGAATTAGAGAATCAGAATGGTTACCATGCAGACCCTAAACCTTTAGACAACGTTATGAGTAACTACGAACGGTCGGTCATTTTGTTTAACGAAAAACTTTATTTGCCTTGACGATGAAAAATTAATCGATTAACAAAAAGTATTTTGCTTGGAACAACAACAATTAAGTTTAGATCTTGAAAATGACTTCCTAAAAAAAACTATTTTCTCGATTTTTATGCTCCATGTCCGAACGAGAAGAATATGTACCCAATAAGTCTCATCAATTTTTTTCTTTTTATTTATAAATCTTGTCTATCATCTCCCGTATATATTTCGTTCATGTTCTTCTACGTTCCAAAAATACCAACATATACAGCATTTCACGAATATGATTCCGTGATTCTTTCCTTAATTTCTTCTCGATTCTTGTCATTTTAACGAATTATAGAATGAAATAAAAATATATTTTTATTTCATTCTGTGTTCTCGGCTTTTTCCCCCAAAAAGCAAAATTCATTGACTCAGAGAGAATTTTAAATCTCGTTAGTATTGTATCAGAATTCTTTCTGTTGTTTCGTTGTAATATGTCTGTCGCTAGGGTTCATACCACAATATAAATTGGCATTTTGAATGCTCTTTGGGCGATGTGGGACAAAGAAAATATTGGGTTTGGTCCCTTAACCTTATGTTGCGTCGCACCACAATATAAACTGGCATTTTGAACGCTTTTTGGGCGATGTGGGACGGAGAAAATATTGCCACTTTCCCCTCTCTCTCCTCCGCTGCCATGGTTGCCGATGCCAACACGGTCTCTCTCCTCTGTGACTTTCCCCTCTCTCTCCTCCTCCACTGCCATGGTCGCCGTTCCGAGATTACAGTTGCCCGTGGCCGGCGAATCTAGTGTCCGTTCTCGGCCATGGCCGTGAGTCAACATCGAGCAAAGGAGAGAGATCGTGCATCTCCGCAAACATGACTGAGAGAGGAAGGGAAACCGTGCAGGGAGGTGGGAGGCGATAAATTCTTTCGTCGAACTCCGTTTAAAGTGAACTTACAATCAATTTAAAGACCCTTCAAGGTACTATAAGATCCATACGTCGGTCCATCCAAAATCTGGTCGAAAATCAATGAAATTTAATTCGGAGAATAACTGATCCCGGTATAGCAACAACCCCGTCTGAGTTCAAAAATTCATTTAGATCAAACCGTGAGTCCAAATCGAGTTCCGTAAAATACTTTAAATTCATAACAGTTTAGTCTTTCATCTTCACGTATGTAGCGAAGCTCGATAACTTTTCAATCGAACGCAACAACTCAAAATTGACATGATTTCGAATTTTAGCTATCGAGATGGCGGTGGCTGCTAAAGGGGCGTACGATTGAGGAGTTATCGAGCATGGTCATATTTGTAAAGATGAAAGATTAGGGTGTTTTGAAGCTGTAGCGTTTTACGGAGCTCGATTTGGACTCATGGTTTGATCTAAATGAATTTTTGAACTCGGACGCGTTTGTCGCTCTGTCGTGATCAGTTCTATTTCGGATTAAATTTCATTGATTTTCGACCAGATTTTGGATGAATCGACGTAGGGATCTTATAGTGCATTGAAGGGGCTTTAAATTGATTGTAAGTTCGGCCAATTTATATTGTGGTGTGAAGCAGCATATGGTTTCGGATTAAATTTCATTGATTTTCGACCAGATTTTGGATGAATCGACGTAGGGATCTTATAGTGCATTGAAGGGGCTTTAAATTGATTGTAAGTTCGGCCAATTTATATTGTGGTGTGAAGCAGCATATGGTTGTCTCTTCGGATACATCCGATAAAATTGGAACGATACAGAGAAGATTAGCATGGCCCCTGCGCAAGGATGACACGTACAAATCGAGGGCGATGTGGGACTGGAGGGGCCTGGGCTGACATGACAAACTCCCATCACATCAAAAAAGAGCTCTGCTCTCTCCGTCCCCCCCGATTCGCGACCGAGAAGCCCTACTCTGCTCTCTCTCCCCCGTCTCACTCCCAGCAACGACTCCCCGCCCTCTCTCCCTCCCAAATCGACTCCCAACCTAGCAGAGACAACTATGGTCCGATTGAACCACGTCAGCTGGTTGAGGTGAAGCCTTGAAATATGAGATGAAGAAATCAGTCCAGTGGGAAAAAAAGCCACCTAAAGCACGGCAAAATTAAACTTCGTCAATTGAACAATGTATCACTCAACCAATTGATGGAAGAATCCTAAGGGAGTTCATAACCATTAAACATGCAGTAGTCTAGATACTACTGGTTTAGCAAATTACAGCAGTTACCCAAAGAGAATTAAATCCGCATGAGAAAGAAAGGAAAAAACCGAACTTCATTAGTTAACAACAGGGATTGGGAACACACTTAAGTACTAAATACTTGTATTAGATGGTAAAGCAGGCCAGAAGCTAAACATTCGAAAAGTAATCTTATGTTAGCTCAAAAATCAAAATGCCAATTCAACTTTAGCTGACTATAGATTAGTGTGTGCACCATCACGTACACCATCACATCGTCAGAGCTGATGCTTAAGTTTACTAATGCATATACAACGTATTTGTAACACACAAATGTGTGTCCATTTGGATAGGTATACACACAGATAAATACGGACGGACACGGGATACTTCATGATAAACCAATCATTTGGCTACGCAGCTAATTGCACAAACTAAGCATTCATAATACGGTCAAAACAAGATTTCTAATGGGAGCTAATGAACACCAAGCACTTATAATCTATGCTTATCATTATCAATCATCACCTTCCGGATGCTAATTTTTCGCTTGAAGCAAAAAAGGCTCCTCTTTTCTCAAGTAAAAGGAACATCTAAACATCAGAATCATCAAGAAAGCTTCAACCATAGCCAATATAACACAAAGGCCCTCAATAAGCCTAATTGAAAGCCTCCATTTACTCTATTGCAAGCTCTGCACTTCTTGTACAGCAGATAGAAAAGTCCTCCGCCTACCTTAAACAACAGCTCAAACCCAAACAAATGCACCTAAAATAAAAGGAAATACCCCATATAATCATAATGTAGACACACATAGAAATCTTTTAGACACGTACTGCTTGCTCCGATGAAAGCGAGCAGGAAGTAGAATCCGAACAGGTCCCGCTTGGAGCTGACTGGTCTTATCGGCTGGGTGCTGGTATGGGCAGTGACGAGCTTCTTGAGAGGTCGCCGAGTGTCGTTGCACTTCACCCTCACCTTCTTCCCCAGCCGAGACGGACCAGAGCTGTCTCTGCTAGGTCGGGAGTCGATTTGGGAGGGAGAAAGGGCAGGGAGTCGTTGCTAGGAGTGAGATGGGGGAGAGAGAGCAGAGTAGAGCTTCTCGGTCGCGAGCCGGGAGGGACGGAGAGAGTAGAGCTCTTTTTTTATGTGATGGGAGTTTGTCATGTCAGCCCGGCGCCCCTCCAGTCCCTCATCGCCCAAGTAGCGTCCAAACTGACAGTTTATATTGTGGTACGAAGCAGCATATGATTGTATCTTCGGAGACATCCGATAAAATTGGAACGATACAGAGAAGATTAGCATGGCCCCTACGCAAGGATGACATGCACAAATTGAGAAATGATCCAATTTTTTTTTTTGCTTTGCAGGTTTCTCAAATTGATTTATTTCGTGATTTTTTTTTAGCAATTTAGGGTTTTTATTCCCTATTTGTAATAAGTGTATTATTTTGAGATTTTTCATAATATTAACTCAATTTAAAATTGAAATTAAATGAGGATAATTTTATCATAGGTGTACAGTTTGGGTTTTTGTTTGCCAAAAAATTAGTTTGGTGTAAATTTATCACAAGTACATGTTTGAGATTTTTGGTGATCAAAAAATAATTTGGGGCAAATTTATCACATGTGTACCAGTTTAGAGTTTATCATGGTCAAAAAATAGTTTGAGCTAAATTTGTAAGAGGTGTCTTTTGCCTCGAGTCGAGGACGATGCAATTACCGATATGGTTTGTACTTTTTTTAAGTTAATACCACAAAAAGCCTCAAATTGGTACATTGATAATAAATGTATTTAATTTTTTTTACCGTCAAATTACTGCGTTAGATGACACGTGATAGTTGACGGATGTTAACTGTAATATGTGGGTCGCCAATTTGGGGTTTTCACATTCTGTTTGTAATAGGTGTATCATTTTGAAATTTTTTATGATATTAATGTAATTTTGCGAAAATTAAAAGATGGTAAATTTGTCATAAGTTTGGGGATTTTTTATGGTCAAAAAATTAATTTAGGGTAAATTTATCATAAGTGTGCCGGTTTTAGATTTTTTGTGATAGGAAAAATAATTTATGGTAAATTTGTCACATGTGTACTGCTTTAGAATTTATCATGGTCAAAAATAGTTTGGGGATCGCCTTTTCTGGCTGCCATGGGGTCGACCTATGAACAAGGTAAACCCAATGGGAACAATTAGTTTGGAGTTTTTTGTAGTTAAAAAATAATTTAGGGAAAAAATTTCAAATAAGGGCTTGAAATACTATCATTTTCTCAAACAATGGCCCAAAGTAAATATTGTTTCAAATAAAGGCCTAAAGTAGCTATGAAGTCTCAAAGAGCCTAATTTTTCTTCTCTTTCTTTGATTTCCCTCCTCCTCGTCCCTTGTAACTTGAACTGGGGTGTGCGGAATGCTGATTTGTGAATGAAACTCCGAAGCTCTTGCCATGATAATCCTGTGGACAGTGTGTTTAACGTAGTAATATGCTTTGACGTTTCATGATCGGGCAAACTTTATATTTCTAGGGAGGCATTTTGCAACCTGTGATGATCTTTTCTTGCAGACAATTAGCGTTTCCTTAAAATAATTCAATCATTGGTTTAGTCGTGCTCGAGAAGCCACAAATTTTTGTCGGGCAGAAAGGATCAAGTGGGGTTTTCACCAAGGATCAAAGTAGATAGGCCAGCTGGCGATTGGAGGAGGTTTGGGGTTAATGTTTTTCATTTATTTTTCCCCGAATTAACGGAGACCCTTTCAATTATTTCAGCTACGTGATCATCGATATTGCTCGAAGATGGAGGTGGGAGAAGATTAGATCAGATTAGATTTTCGCAGTTGTCCCATCGAGTCAGTCTTATATGTCATCTTCTGAAGCTCCGTGCTTCGCTCTCTATATCTAAAATTCCGAATACCCGACCCAGATAAATGGAGTTGGGTCTTCCATATTCGACCCGACTTGCTAGTAGTGGCGGGTGTTTTTGTTACGATAAATTGGAGAATGGGCAAGGTAGTAAGACTGAGATAGATAAGCTTTCAAGGAAGGGCACGAGGGACACCATATAAAAAATAAATTTAATATCACGAAAAATTTTCAAATTAATGTATTTATGAAAAAATGTGCTTAAATTAGAAAAAAAATAATTTTCTCAAATAAGACCCCAAATAAAACATCGTTTCAAAAAAAAGTCCTAAAGTGGTAAGAGTTTCAAAAAATGGCCCGACCTAAATGGCTTTTTCGTCATTTCTCCATTTTGATTTTTTTTCTTCATTTTTTTCTTTTTCTATTTTTTAAAAAATTAACAAAAAAATTAAAAACAACCACACGGGTAGACGTGCACGGTTCGACGGAACCGCCGGTTCCGGTTCAGGAACCGGACCATAAAGGACCGGTTCCGGTTCCGGGCCGGTTCCGGGCCGGTTCCGGTTCCGGTTCGGTACCGGACGGTTCCAGTTCCGGAACCAATTTTATAATAAAATAAATTAATGAATTATTAATTAAAATTTATAATCAAATTGTATATTGTAAAAAAAAATTGAGGAATGGGCTTGAACTTAATAAGATGGGGACGACTCCACAAATATCTAATTGCATTATTTATTGGCTGAAGAGATGGTGCAAGAACTCGTAAACCATCTTGAACACATAAATTTAAAACATGGCAAGCACATCTAATGTGAAAAAATTGTCCGCCAAAAGAGGGTTTACAAAGTTTTTCTAACTCAGGAATGGAAGCAGTATTTGCGGCGGCATTATCAAAACCAACTGAAAAAATTTTATCAATCAAATTAAATTCTTCTAAAACTTGCCTAATTAGTCTATAAATATTATGGGCCGTATGCCTTTCAGGAAAAACTTGAAATGCAAGAAGTCTTTTTTGAATAGCCCAATCATCACCTACCCAATGGCACGTGATACCCATATAAGAATTAATATTCCAAGAATCAGTCCAAATATCACTACCTATATGTACACGTCCATTGAATTCTTTAAAAAATCTTAACAATTTCTTTTTTTGTTTTTTATAAACATGTTCAAGTTCGCGTTTAAGAGTATTTCTCGAAACAGATGGCGCTTGCGGAGCTAACGCAGTGTTTACCAAATATCTAAAATTAGGATTTTCACCAGTATTAAACGGAGCATGCTCAAGGGCAACATATTCAGCTAATGTTTCTTTGTAAAGTGCAGTAGTGAAATGAAATAAAGGATGAACGTTAGGATTGACAAACCCAGGAATTTGTTGTTGGCTAGTGTCGATCCCCGCTTGCGTTGGATGTTTTTTCGTCACATGCCGACGAAATGTTCCATAGCCATCTCCTTTACCAAGCTTGTATGTCTGCGGACAATAATTACAGCTTATATCAAACTTGCCTTCATTTTCATTCCACACTTTGTTAAAGTGTAGCCATAAATCGGATTCTCGGCTCTTTCGTCCCGGCTCCTTCGCTACCGACGATTCTTCGACACCACGAGGACGAAGACTTTCTTGCGTTGGGGCGTGCTCGACGTTGGGATTGGAAGCATCGTCGTCTTCCCAACATGCGTATTCACGAGGATCATATTCATGAACGGGATAATCGGATTCTTCCATCTCGATCGGCATCGAGTTCTTTCCCTTTCTAGTATTTCTGCTTCCACTTGCCATTTTTTGAGAAAATTGATCGAAAATTGAGACCAAATTTAGAGAGAATAGCAGATTGAGAGAATTTGAGAGATTGTGAGACTTGAGAGTATTAGAGAGAATTGAGAGAAATTGTGAGAAAAATACATAAGGATTGACATGTATTTATAGAGTTTTTTTTTTATTTTTTTATTTTTTTTTATTTTTGGCCTTCGGGCCGTTGGGAGAGAGCCAACGGCTCTTTCCCCAAATGAGGGGCCATGTCCCCTGAATTTCAGGGGACAGGGCCCATTCATTTGGGTGGGGAAAGAGCCGAACGGCTCTTTCCCCAAAAGAGGGGCCCTGTCCCCTGAAATTTTCAGGGGGCGGGGCTCTTTTTTTTTTTTTAAACGGTTTGGAACCGGCCCGGAACCGCCGGTTCCGAAAAAAAAGAAACCGGAAGCGGCCCGTGAAGGTCCGGTTCCGGTTCGGAACCGCGGACCCGGTTCCGGGTCCGGTTCCAATTTGGCCATGTCTACACACGGGTGTCGCCGTTGCCCCATCACTAGTGGAGTATCGGATCCGGGAGAGGGCCCGACCCTCTCCCTATTTTTTAAAGATTAATAAAAAAGAAAAAAAATCAAATAAGAAATGACGAATCATACCGCTTCTATTAATGACAGGTCATATTGATGACCAGGAACACTCTGGAGAAGAAGCAAGCTTCAACGCTCCCGGTGCAGCCCTTGCCCCTCTCCTCATCTCCCGGAGGATGCAGTCATTGATAAAGGATCTTTTACTGCCGGAAAGACCCTCAAGAGAGCATAACATCGACAGCGACAATGATAGATATTGCGACGGATAATAAGCAATCTGCGCTAACACGTCTTTGCCGGTGTGGCCTCAAAGGAATTCTTGATGACATAGATGCTCATATATCCATTCTTGTCAAATTACTCTTTTCTAGAGTAAAGGCGATTTGTTTTGCTTCTCAGGGGCTGCAATTGTTTCCTTTCTAACAATCCAAGTTGTGCAGCGTAAAAGGGGACCCATTTGTTCGACATAACTGAAGCTCCTGTTAGAGAGGAAGCTCTAGGTATGATACTGACTCACCACCTCGCATCGAATCTCCTCAATTCCACAGCTAATTATGATGAAATTTTTACCAAACGAAGTGCCAAGTGACAGATATCTCCAATATTGGAACCTCACTAGAAAGTACAGATAGTGCAATTATCCCTAGAATAATCTTAGAGATACTTCAACTAGCATTACTCTTATCCATCATCCATGTGTCCACAATCATCATCAAGGAGTCAGCATGCATCAACAAAACCTGCTTACCTGCAAGAGTGAAGACTAGCTAAATTATCAGCCTGAGCAACTAGGAAGTCCAACAGGACTGTCCACCAGAACACGATGCTGAAACCATAAACAAGCATCACTGTGCATCTTGGAAAACTTGAGACAACGATCAAGTTTGTCACCTGCCGTGTAGCCGTTCTCCTCAATTATTCATCGTAACATCATGACCAGAATCCCAAAACATATCATGACCATAAAAGGAAAAGACATTACAAACAGGTAGCGAGTGAGAGAATCTTGCGGGGCTTCCACAAAACAGTTTGCTAGGTGAATCAATATTGAATTCATCTGTCTGAATCCTCCATTGGTATCTCTCTCAGGAAAGTTCTAGTCAGAATCCTAAAATAACGTGAAGGTTAAGATATAAGCACAAAGATGTTCCCAGAACTGACTTAAAGCATGAGATAAGAGCAGATACTAAACAAGCAGTCATTCTTAACCACTCATACATGCTTTCACGAAGTGTCTGATTAAGAAATCATTAAATCAACTACCTGTGGTGTGAAGCCTTAGTTTGCCCGACATTTTCCCTATGAGAAACTCTAATTCTCTTTGACAAAGAGTTTGAATATTATCTCACTATATTCAAGATCTTTTCTTGACAATCTAGTATTCCTAATGAAGTGAACTCTTCCAAAGCATAAAACTAAACTTCTCTGGAAATGCCGCTAGAATCTACCTAAACCATGCCCAGCCATCCGAGCAATAACAATCAGAATACATGTACAATCATCTAGAGAACTGCAACATCAACTGTGTCGGCTTTCTTACCTAAAGCATCATTGGATGATCAAGTCCACCATTTTGGACTCAACACTGGGCATACTTGCCTGTTCATGCTCATTATGAAATGAGATAAATTAAGGTAGCATGTTGTGATCATACCCATCCAATTATCCAATATGATGCTTGCTACATTAACCTCAAACCTCCTCCAATCGCCAGCTAGCCTATCTACTTTGATCTTTGGTGAAAACCCCACTTAATCCTTTCTGCCCGGCAAAAATTTGTGGCATCTCGAGCATGACTAAACCAATGATGGAATTATTTTAAGGAAACACTAATTGTCTGCAAGAAAAGATCGTCACGGGTTGCAAAATGCCTCCCTAGAAATATAAAGTTTGCCCGACCATGAAACGTCAAAGCATATAACTACGTTAAACACACTGTCCACAGGATTATCATGGCAAGAGCTTCGGAGTTTCATTCACAAATCAGCATTCCGCACACCCCAGTTCAAGTTACAAGGGACGAGGAGGAGGGAAATCAAAGAAAGAGAAGATGATCGCGTGTAAAATTATAACTGGGAACTGAAATTTTGCCAAGTTGAACGCAGATTTTAACCCTGGAGAATTGTCATATTCAGTACAGCTTGAATATCTGTAGAACAGATAAAGACCACTTATACATCAGCTTCCTAAGTTTCAAAACCAGCAATCCCATGTATTGCATTAATCATCCAACGTAGGAGCAGCAAATGTTCGGAAATCAGCACTGTCTCGCCCACGTAGGTAGGAATAGGTTCCAGTTAATGATCCACATTCCCTAGGCGTTTCCTTGTGCACATAAGTATCATCTTTCACTTGCTTCCGATTTTAGATCTTTATCAGTGCATGATGCCCAGAAGCCAATCCCATACTGGCCCTTTCCCTTGGAATATGCTTCGCAGAAACCAATCCAATCTGAGATGAAATCCGAGATGATGCTATTCCCAATACGTCACAGAGAAAAATGCAATTTTTTTGAAAAATTACCCCACCAGCTGAATACTTTTGACTTACCTTCAACTCCCATTGCCCATCAAAAATCTTGATTAGCCGGTACAAGCTTCAACAACTTGGCGAGATCATATGACTTGAAGTCTTTTCCATAACACAGACTTAAATCTAGAGGTGTTTTTCCATCCTGAAACAAATTAGCCCAGAACTATAATACGAAAGGAGATAGAACAGATTTAATCTTTAACAGACGGCAAGTAAGCAAAATCAATTATGAACAAACACTGAAAGTAAGAAGTAAAGCTACCAGATAAGTCAGAGGCTTGAAGCCCCAAGAATTAACTTAAAGTACCAACCAAAGTAGACCCATATAAACAAGACAACCTTTTAGTAGTCATTTGTTCATAGTGTTGAAGAGTTCACCAATATACCTTATTTCTTCTGGTTTTATCAGCTCCATTGACCAACAAAATTTTTGCAATATCTCTACTTCTACTCTGCATAGAGATGTGCAGCGGAGTCCATCCTTCCTGTAAAAAGACATTAACCATAGCATCCTAAGGATTCATAAAGGTTCATTTTTACCAAGAAGAGGAATGCATACCCAAATGAAAGGTAAGCCAGACTCACATTATCTGCAACATTAACATCAACCTTGTACTTGATGAGTAGCTTCACGGTTTGCATGGCACTTACCTGAACAGCATAATGAAGTGGCGTAGCACCATCCTACCACAATATCAATAAGCAAGACTGCCGTTGCATCAGAACACGCGAGTAATAGGCAGGAAACTCCTACAGAGATTCACAACAATGAAATGAAGTCGCGCACCCGATCTCTAGCATGAGGATCAGCACCTTTCCTCAGCAGATGACTAATAACAGCCTCCTTTTTGCCAATTATTGCCTTGTGCAGGGCAGTAAGACCATACTGCGGTTGTAAGCTGTAGAGTGTCAACCGAGGGGGGGTAAAAAAAAGAGTGGAGGAAACGAACCGGGGAGATCCTAAAACTTGCCCCATCGACAGCATCAATATCAAGACCATTTTCAAGCAGCTTGTCCATGAAAGGTATCTGTCCGGCTAGCGCAAAAGTATGGAGGGGGTTCCATTTTGACTGAGAACAAGAAATGAAAACTAGCTAAGGCATAGCCCGATATGCCGGTCGTACTGGATCAAGACAGGAAAATGTCAAACTTAAACTCAGAGAATTCAAACGGCTTAAACAGTCAATGCAGTGCCAAAGAGATCAACTGTTGATCAAAAGAACTCGAATCCGACCGTATAACATTTACCGTCGATATTCTTGCCAAATTAGGAGTGGGATTGTCACGCAGAACAGCTCTTTCCTCTGCTCCTAAGAGCTGTTCAACCTCTGCCACAGCAAATTAAGCACGAAAATGATCTACGGGTACTCACTAAGAAGATGATGAAACCGGGAAAAGAAAAGGAAAAAAAGAAAAAGAAAAAGCAGAGAGAACCCCTAAAGGCTATACCTTTCACCAATTCCTCCTCGTACTTGTCCGACGAAGACATCCCAACACCGGAAGAAAGGCCCGCGACGTCGTCCCCATCCTGTTCCCAGTCGCTCTCGAAGTCCAAGTCGTCCTCGCTCTCATCTTTTTTTTCTTCCTCGTAATCACTGCCGCTTCCGTCGTCGGGGTCTTCCCAAACGCCTTGTTGCCGGGTCTTCGAGGAAGAAGCTCTCTTGGGGTTGAATGCATGCGTGATTGGCGCGAAGAAATGCGAGCGCCCTCTTGTTGCTGCTGCGAAGTAGGAAGTTTTAGAGGTAGCAGAGCCGAATTTCGAGCGAAGAGTGGAAGCACTTGGAGGCGGGAGATATCTGTAGTCCAGGAAGCACATGGTGGAAAGCCGAGAAGCCGCCATCGCCGTTTGGTTTCCAACCGTTCGACAAAATGTCACGGATACAGAGGGAGCGCTGCTCTTTCTTGGCGCAACAAAACAAAATTCATACCATCGTAACTAAACCTCTAGACAGTAACTACGGACGGTCGGTCATTTTGTTTCACGAAAACTTTTTTTGCCTTGACAATGAAAAATTAAGGCCAGTTTGGTTCAGCATTTGATCAAGGGATTTTGAGAAAATACAAATATATTTCTTTTTCAAAATGCAAGTAGTATTTGGCAAAGTATTTTTTAGAAATACATTTGAAAGCAACTTTGACGTAAATTTCGTTTGATGAAAAATATACTTTGCAAAGTATTTTTATTTTTTTTATAATAAAAAAGTAGCAACGTCAATCGGCGACCGGCAACCGGTGGCGACCAGTGACCATCGGTGGCGACCTCTCGGTGACGATGGCGACCGGCGCCGATAGCTGACGATCGGCGTCCGGCGATGGACGGCGACGGCCGACGTCTGGAGATTGGCAACGGCGGCCAGCGTCCGGCAACTGGCGGCGGAGGTCGGTAGCCGGCGATCGGCGTCCGGCGTCCGGTGTCGGTGTCGGTGTCGGTGTCCGGCAACTGATGCCGACGTCCGGCGGAGGGCGACGGTGACCGGCGATGAGCGGCGACAGTCGGCCGGGGGCGGGAGGTGGCAAGTGAATGTGACAAAGTTTTTTTAAAAAAATTAGTTGCATTTGAGATGCAACTTCCCAAAGAGGTATTTTGGCTTAAAGGCCTTTAGAGAGCATTTGAGATGTAATTACATCTGCCCAAAATGAACCAAACAACATTTGCATTTGGCCAAGGAACTTTAAAGCCTCAATGCTCACCTCAAATACTGAACCAAACAGGGCTAATCCATTAACAAAAAGTATTTTGCTTGTAACAAAAACAATAAGTTTAGATCTTGAAAATGACTTCCTAAAAAAAAAATTATTTTCTCGATTTTTATGCTCCCTGTCCAAATGAGAAGAATATGTACCCAATAAGTCTCATCAATTTTTTCTTTTTATTTATAAATCTTGTCTATCATCTCCCGAATATATTTTGTGTATGTTCTTCTACGTTCCAAAAATATCAACATATACAGCATTTCACGAATATGATTCCGTGATTCTTTCCTTAATTTCTTCTCGATTCTTGTCATTTTAACGAATTACAGAATGAAATAAAAAAATATATTTTTATTTCATTCTGTGTTCTCAGCTTTTTTCCCCCAAAAAGCAAAATTCATCGACTCAAAGAGAATTTTAAATCCCGTTAGTATTGAATCAGAATTCTCTCTATTGTTTCGTTGTAATATGTCTGTCGCTAGAGCTGGTCCAAAACAGCTGATTCTTGGCACAGCATGCTCATCTATTCTAAAGCTAACATCACTCATCATCCTCACTTAGCTTAGTAAGATAGTTTTTGTCATCACTTCAAAGAACGATCAACAGCATGAGAAGGCACTGGTTATTTGCTTCCTCGCACTTTAATTGGAGGTCCAACATGATTCTCCACTTCAGAAATCAACAACTAAGTTTTCATTGCTTCTCAACATATCCAAAGACAAAAGAATCGTCGACGGCATCGCGTCGGAGGAGGAAATTGGCAGTCTGCATAATTTTAAATGTTAGTACTCCTTTTGCCAACACATGATGCTGTTGCAGTTTTCCCTTGGGGCAATGCAAGCCCCAAGCAAAAAGTGCCAACTCTGTCTCTCTTTCCACAACAATCTGAGGGCACAATCAGGAAGCCGCTGAGGGCTCCATGGTCCAGCTATTTCCTGCCACAATCCACTTCGACTTCACCATCTGCAGATCAACAGAGAAAGCAATTCGAGTTACTGTCGAGGTCAAATATGACGCCGTGCTAATCAGAGTCATCATAATCTCGGAGAGAACAAAGCCGCACCCTTGAGAGAAACAGCTAGATTCGCCTGAGCATCGGCTTCGGAGTTAAATTCCTAGCAAATGGGAAAGAGAGCTCTTTCACAATGAAATCCAAGAAAGGTTGTTCGTGCAAAAAATCCTATAGTGTAGATAACATTCAACATGAGGGGAAAGATTCGTGTTTGTACCCTACGAACATGATCAATCTGAAAAGTGGTAAACCTGTCCTTGAGCTCTTTGGCCACCTTACACAAATCGGCCATATTCTGGGTCTTTAGTTTCCATTTTCCCTGAATCTGTTGCATAGGCATTTCTTTAAGGAGAGAGCAGATGAATAAGATTATATAACTCGAGAATAGCAGGCAAGAGAAGCCAAGCATCCAAAGTGCTTGAGCAAGAGACTTGATAGAAATTGTCCTAGCGCAAACAAATTTATAAAACTCGAGAAAGCAACTTCACCGACAAGCATCAAGCATGTTAACCTACATTACTAGAATCGACCCCAAAACAAAATAAATAAATAAATGCCTTGTAGTTGCTCAAGCATTTTCGTGATACAAAGTACTTCAAGAGCTCACAGCTCAATCGTCCAAGGTCTCAGGCTCAGCACATACAGAAAGGATTCTAAGAGATGATATCTTAACAATTCAAAAGAAATGGAACCAACTTACAATTACACTTCTCCCAAAGGAAAAAATCATACGAGTAGTCCAGGAAAAAAAAATATATTGAAGAAAAATATAAACACCACAGTACATTGGTAAAGGCTGAGGAGACATCCAATGAAATGACAAACCTGCATACAGACAAGCATTGAATCCCCATGGACTTGAATTTTCTTAAACCCTTTCTGTAATGCATGTCTCAATCCCAAAATTAAAGCCCGATATTCGGCAACGTTATTAGTTGCGATTCCCACACCTTCACGCAACCGCCAAATCTGCCAAAAACTCAGGGTCCAGAGTAGTAATTTCAAAAGCGAAGAATATAAGATTGGGCGATCCTAGTGATTGCATACCAAACTCCCATCACCAGCACGCAGCACAGCTCCTGCACCAGCCGGTCCAGGGTTTCCTCTTGAAGCTCCATCAAAGTCTAGCGAGCAAGAACTCTGCTTGGGAAGAGCAGAAAGGTGAGAGAGAAAATCTATTCACCACGAGGCAAAGATATAGCAAACAAAATTCTTGAAAACACGTGAATAGATACAAAAGCAACACAGACTGCATATTAAAGTTAAGATTTAATTCTAAAATGGCTAGAATATTTCTAAAACAGAAAATTATATCCGGTAGAACTTACTGTTCTGCTTTACATTTTCAGATCAAGGAACGAATTGATCCAATAACAACAGCAATACTTTTGCCAACCTGGCTTTAAAAAGTTAAATATGATGACAAGATATGCGTGAGAGAAGTGTTTTTTGGTCTGTGACCTACACAATTGGAAGATGCTGGCTGACTTGCAGTACCATCATTTAACTTCAAATGTTTGTTCTGGTAATTGATCAAAGCTGAAGTTGGTCCCACCGCCTGCTGTTAGACAAATAAGACATAGATCAACCAAGCTACTAAGTATACGATCAAGCCGAACAGTGAGGTCAGGACAACTATGTTGAGCTGCCCATACTTACTCAAACTAAATGGGAAGTTCAAACTCCAAAATGACACGCATCACGTAGCTTACAACAGAAATCCAGAAACACAATGCATAAGGCTCATCGACCAGGCTCTTAATTAAAATCCTAACGCCAACAAGTATGGTAAGGAAGCTTGTTTCCATTGTTAATAATATGCAGCGATCGAGAGATGAGCTTAGGGATCAACTCTAGCATGTAGGAAAGATAACTTAAGTATCGGTCCCAATATTCCAGTCTGGCTTCCGTTTGATCTGTTAACTGCCAAGCAATGTGTACTTATACATGTGTTCTTATAACTTAAGTATCAGTCCCAATATTCCAGCCTAGCTTCCGCTGGATCTGTTAACTGTCAAGCAATGTGCTCTTATATGCAGCTTCTCAAATAATTATTGTCCATGCAATAGGCTCGAAATTTAATTAATCGCTCTAAACTACTGCAACTCCATGTGGCACCAAACATAAAAACTTCTAGACACGAACTGCAAAGTCAACATCAACAACACCTTTATCCCAAACTAGTTGGGGTTGGCAGTCGATGAACCCCAAAGATACATAAGATACATAAAATAAAAGCAAAACCGATCAAGGAAAGAAAGATAAATATGTAAAAATAAAACAACAAAGATAAATAAATATATATATATATATATGGGGACATGACTAAAAATGATAGTAAGAAACATGAGAATTCTGCCCCTCCACAATACTAATAGCCTTCCTTCACTCTGTCCTAAGACAAACTGTACGCCAATCTATTTCCCACTCCATTAAATCTTGTTTTACTACTTTCCCCTAGGTAAGTTTCGGCCGACCTCTTCCTTTATTCGTATTATGCTCTCGGTAGCAAACTTCTGTTCTTACCGGAGCATACAGGGATCTTCGAAGATTATGCCCAAACCATCTCAATCTACGTTCTCTCACCTTTTCTGCCACTAGTTCTACTCCAACTTTTCGTCGAATATCTTCATTCCTTATTTTATCCATCCTTGTATGACCACACATCCACCTTAACATCCTCCTTTCCGCTACTTCCATTTTATGCTCATGTTGCCTTTGTGTTGGCCAACATTCAGCTCCGTATAGTATGGCAGGTCTTACTACTGTTTTATAAAATTTTCCTTTTAACCTAAGAGGAACTTTGCGATCACACAAAAACTCTGATGCACTGTGTCATTTCATCCAACCTGCTCTGATTCTATGGCTTACATCCTCATCAATCTCACCCCCTTTTTGCAATGAATAAATTTTTTATAAACAATTTAACTCACCATGTCCCACTGAAGTGCTTCCGTTGATCTCTTTGTAGGCAGTGCCTTGTCAGAAAATGCTCCTCTTGAAGAAGCTGGTTGCTAAGGGAAAATAATGTCGAAGTACCAAATTAATCAAGGAAGAATAAACAGTAAGTTTCGATCACATCTCCGGGCAGTGAGCTGACAAATAGTGCTCTCTACTAGTATTGGACTTTCATGAATTCATGTCCTAAAAACACACAAAAGCAATAGATTCTTAGACTTGGACCTTGGTATGATAGTCTGTCAAACATACCATGCATTTTAGGTCTCAGACATGAAAGAAGAAGCTACTAAGGCTGCAAGCAATCAGCTAACCCAAACAACCAAATAAAAGCTTCTCTCCATTAGGGAGAGCCTGAAGATGAATAAATCAAAAAGAGCAGTGAATGAAAGACAAGCGGCATCCCAATGTAACTCATTAACCAACAGCCAAACCAAAAATTTAACTGAAATTTGACACCTCTACCAATTAGGCCAATTCATCCCCACAATGAATCATTTCGAATTACTAAGAAGCACTGATAGTTTTTGCTATCTAACCTGAAATGGGCAAGGAACAAGTTCACCCAAAATAACATTTTTCAAGTCGGCGGCACTAATGGTATAAGAAGCATGCTTAAGACCATGTGACCTAAGATATTCCTCCGCCTCCTCTGGCAGACCATGGCCCTTATACACACTCACGGATGGAGAATGTACCTACAAGGAGGAGGAAAGATCTCAATTAAACAACGTGCAAAATCATTTTTATGCCATAGCACAAGAAATTGATCACTCCATGTATCTTTGAGGCGGTGCAACCGTATTAGACTATACTCTCACAAGAACACAATAAAAAAAACCAGAACAGAATGAAGTCTTGCAGATGGCAGAACTAAGTCAAAGAGAGTTTGGTTGTCTGAGCAGCAAAATGGAGAATGCCCAGCAGGATTAAAGACACCTCAGAAGCGAGCTCACGATATCTTAAAAACCCAGCAAAGAATTATTGAACTGGAACCAAATCGAAGACTTAAGGCAATAGATTGTTCCACTATACTGCATCTTCAACCAGACTCAATGAACCTAAGATCAAGCATTGACATAATTACAATATGCACCTTGAAAACCAATGACTGCGGCCAGCACAAATTATAACAAGAGAAACTACAACCCCCCAGATGCAGGGTAAATGTGCCAAAGTGTTTCTGGCGATTTTTATCGGTGGACCACCCCCAGCCACCGGTTGGTGAATACCTTATGACTGCTGAAATGAAGATCACAGGAGAAGCACTCTATACTCTAGGAACATACAAGTAATGCGGCATCAAATGGAATTGAACTGAAACTATCCACCCTCTTAAGTACGCGCATCAAGGGCAGTTTCCCTGTTTAAAAGGCTTAAATTCAAACGGTTGCCTGATAATACATGAAGAAAGCTTAACGCCCGAACAAAAACTGTTAAAGCAATGGACTCCACACAAGACTATGCACAAGCAACAGGGAGTTAGCGCGGGAAGAAATTTACAGAAGATCCAGCTTGAGCTTGGCAATCGCCCAGAGTCCTGTAAATGCCGATCAAATCCCCCTTCCTCACAACGTAAAATGCGTCCTCGTCTCCCTTTTTCGACATCGCCCAGTGTGTGATAAGCCTCAACTCCAGTGGCAACCGCGCGAGCCCAAAGGTAACTGACGATCGTGCGGTTACGGCAATGAGAAATAAATAGTACCGAACAGCTTTGATCTTCGCGGGTGCAGAAGCCCCTATCAAAATGAACAAAAACAAACTAAAAAAAACTAAAACCAGACAGAGGAATTTCGAGGAAGAAGAAGCAAGTCTGGAGCGAGCAATTAGGGCGAACTCGGACCGAGGACAGTAAGAAACAGCGACGGTTGCTTTTTCCCAGTTCCGGCCGTCGTCGCTGTCGACGGTAGCCTTTTGTATCATTTTTTTTTTTTTTGGTGGGTCAGACTTTTATCATGTATCGATCGACGGGAAAACCCACAATCGTTGTGCATTAGAAGTCTTAAAAATTTATTGTAAAAATAATATTAAAATTTTCAAAAAGTTTAATTAAATCTTGAAACTTGTCAGAAAGTACGGAAAAAGTGTCAAAAAAATTCTAAACCTATTATCTTAGTGTCAATTCAGTCTTAAATATTTTTTTATACCAATTCAGTCCTAAATCTTTTGCATTAGTGCCAATTTAGTCCTAACATTTTCTTAATGCCAATTCAATCCTAAACCTTTTACATTAGTGTCAATTTAGTCCTAAATATTTTATATTTATGTCAATTGAGTCAATTTGATCAATTTTGGCCGAAAATCATTGGCACAAATATCAATTGTCCTACGTGGCACGGTTTGCGTTAACGTTGATATATTTTTTATATTTTTTATATTTTAAATAATTTTCAAAAAGTATTTTTTTAAAAAAAATTGCTTAAAATTATTTAAAATTATAAAATAATATTAAAAAAATATCCGAATCAGCGTTTGTCATGCCACATAAGATGATCGATGTCCCCATGAGTCATTTTCGATCAAAATTAGTTGAATTAACTCAATTAGTATAAATTATCAAAGGTTTAGTACTAAATTGGCACAAATGCAAAAGGTTTAGGACTGAATTGACATCAAAAAAAGATTTAGGACTAAATTGGCACTAATGCAATAGGTTTATGATTTTTTTGACACTTCATCGAATTCTAAAACTTTCAAAAGGTGCAATCAAGTCTTAAAATTTATCAAATTGATGAAATTAATTCTTTTCTTTGATTGTAATTTTTGTAAATTTTAGGACTCGATTGCATTTTTGTAATAAGTTTTAAGAATTAATTGTTTCTTTTGAAATTTTTAGGACTCGATTACATTTTAATAACAAATTTTATGACTTGAATGGATTTTTTTTTAAGTTTTAGGACTCATTGCACTTTCGTGACAAGTTTTAGAACTTCTAACATACTTATCCCGAGATAAATACGACGGAAGTCCTAAAATTTATTACAAAAAGTGTAATTAAATTCTAAATTTTTTTAAAAAAAATCAATTAAGTCCTAAAACTTATCAGAAAGTCCAATGAAGTCCTAATCAAAAGGTGCAATCAAGTAAGTTATTCCTTTGATTGCGCTTTTTACAAGTTTTAGGAAATTACTGCACTTTTGTGATAAGTCTTGAGACTTAATTGTACCTTTTGAAAGTTTTAAGACTCAATTACACTTTCATGATAAATTTTAGAAGTTCCGACGTAATTATCCCTAAAATCAGACATTAACTTTTTTAAAACTTTTCACATTTAAAGAGGAAAAAAAATACTCCTTTTGGCTTTTTTTCTTCTTTGGCCATGAACAAATAGACCCCTCGGACCCCATCAAATCTTTTAGATGAAGATTATATACTTGGTCTCGGAACTTATTTATTATTTTAATTTTCCAGTTATGTTAATACTAAAACGTGAAAATTAGAATACAAAGTTTTTATGTCATGTATAAATATGGAAGCATTTTCCTAAATAAGTATGTTTGGTAAAAGGCCTTAACATAATTCTTTATGTTGGATTCTTCGAAGGCTCTCGAGAGTTGCATATGATGTGGGCGTGCCATTCAGTATTCAACAACTCAGTCGTGTTGGTGCTATCGTTAACAAATCCATTGACTTTTCTAATAGGAGGAGGACCCCAAGTGAAAAATGAAAATCAGAGATGTAGTGGAATTATAGTTAAAAAAGGAAAAGTTCAAAGATTTTTTAGGACGTCTGGTGCATGATCCCTCCCTCAACTTTGCTAGCTTTCCAACAATGGGAGCTAAGATGAGAAAGTGAAAAAAGTCAGACAGATTCACTGGACGTGTCCACGGGCCGAGAACCGCCGGCTCCAGATCGTGAAAAAGGTGGAGCCGCCGATTCCGGTTCCATTTTTTAATTTAATTTTTAAAATAATAAATAATAAATAATAAAATAAAAATAACAAATTATCAATTATAAATTATAATTAAATTGTACATTTTAATAAAATTTAAAGGAAAAAAAATGAATGAACTTGAACTTAATGAATTATCATTAAGCGCCTACATATCTTCTCGAGGATAGAAGAATCAAAACCCATTCTATATATATTTGCGGTTCCGAACCGTGAGCCCCGTCAACGAGCCAATTCCGATTCGGTCAACGGGCCGATTCCAGGCCCACGGGCCATTTTGGCCATGTCTAGATTCACCCAGCAAAATAGGCAAATAGATTCACCAAAAATCATATCTTGAACCTCAAGAGGGAGGCGTCTTACTGGCATAAAGAAATATTTTCACCGACACTGATATTGCCTTTCATAAAAGCTTCCATAGCTTGATCTTCATCAACATTCCAAACCCTTCGTGTCTACGGAGGACCCTGGACACCCATTCAATCCCTGCACATCCATTCACTCATTCTCGCTCAACCATAGTTTTTCGTGTAGATCTCCCTCTTCTTTGCTAGGTGAACTTTCGTTTGCTAAACGTCAGGCAAGTTACCCCATTTTTTATTCCATCATGCTCAGGGAAAAGAAAAAATCACGAACTCAGACTTAAGCGCAAGCTCTGCTCAGATAAAAAGTTTCCACCACAGCTGCCAGTTGAGAATGGGGCAACCGTAGTTTCTTGCAAAATCGAAGATGACAGCATCGAATCCTTCTCAGTCCGGACACAAAAGTGCAAAGGAAAGTTGCATCCAAATGAGCTATCAAAAGATAACAGAGAGCATACAACCTATACATAAACTCTAACCATGATTTCAGAGTTGGTATGACTTCTCATATCTCCAAATCTTCCCGACAAAACACACTGAAATCAAAAGTACTTTCAGCATGCTTTGCAGGTAACTATACTGTAGAACGGATATACAGAAAGCACAACTCCTGCAGACAGCAGAAATGTAATGCATCCACACTTTCTAATGGCACAAATTCAGCAGCTCTGAACAAGAGTGTACATAGATAAAGAACTGGGTCATTTGACTGAGGTAGCGGTTTGAATATGATAACAGTTAAAGACAATAAAACTCCCAGATGTCAGGACTGTGTTCATCATACCTGATGGAGCTCCTGCAGAGTACCACTGTTTTTTAAAAATGAAGGCTTTCAGAGATGAACATTAGAAGTTGGGCAGGGCAGGCATTTGCAAAATTCACCAAGAGAAAGGAACAGGTCATGCATTTGATACAAAAATTGAAAATAGAGACAGAACTGTTGAGAAAAAACCGAAAGATGAGCCAGGCAAAGATGAAAAAAAAAAAAAAAAGAACTGCTTCAAGGGAACTTTGGTTTTCGTTTTTTCTTCCATATGGTGTAGCTCTCCAATGAAGGACACAACTAGCCCATGATAGTCATGCAAAGATGGCTGATAGAAAGCAGCAGACCCCTTGCTAGGTGTCATTTCATCAAGTGGCTAGTTTGATGCTAGGCACAAAAAATTCTTCAAACAAATCCTGATACTAGTAAAAAAGAAAAGAATATGACAGCTAGACATGCTCGTGCAAATCACAGAGCAACTGGAAGAGAGGACTACATAAGACTTGTCATCAAGGAGTAGGACCTGGCTGCCCGTTCCCTATGGAACGGACAGCCAATAGCCAAATCCAGACAAAAGTAAAATTGTTTTCTATATAAAGAGAATATTCACAAACAGACACATGTATATAGAAATCTAAATGTCCATGAAAAGAATAGAGCCTTCTAAGTTCCCAGTATGAGCAGAGCATTCAGAACACAGCATATGGGCAATAACTCTGATTAAAGAAGCAAGTCATGCCAAGAGCCATGTTAAGAACTTTCATGAAATAGCTGATTGACCTGAAGCAGTTTACAAAGAGGATGGCCATTTTGTAACCAGCTTCAGACAATATCCACCAACGAAACGCAAGAAAATGGAAGCTAACTCAATTGTGCAATGCAGCATCTCCACCTAAGTAACAGCACTAGAAACTACAATTCAGGAACAAAGATGCAGTCAATTGAACAAGAGGCCCACAGCCAAGATGAATAACCTTCAAACATTGTAAGCCATACGCTCAGTGTGCCTAAAGCAATGGGAGGATGGAATTGGAATATCATTGCTGAACAATTACAGATACAAATCCTGAGACTTTATCATCAGGATATAAAGGTAGAAGCCATGCAGGTGAGTGAAGAAGGGAAATGTGTTATAATGTAAACGTAGGCTTGTCTAGAATAGCTTAACTCAGTACGGTACCACAGATCAACGGCCAGAAACGTCAGCAGTCAATGACACCCTAACAGAGCCACAAAACAACTATTCAAACAAACAAAATTCTTGCAAAAGTTAAGTTCGTGGTGTTAGTGGATTTTGCCAGTTTGGGATCATATTGCGGGCACCTAACAGGACACGATATGTTAATCATATTGTCAACTTGCACAAGGTATTTTACATGGTAAAGGATGTACAAATTTTCTGTGAATTCGTGTAGGAGGAACAAAACCACGGATTGGGGGAGCACTAAATGATATTAGTCAGATCACAAGAATTTGTCGAGAGTATTGCCTGTACAATTACCTAATGTAGTCACATTGACATATTCAGGCATAAGCAAACAAAATCTTTAATCACAAAACATGGCTACTCATATGTGCTCAGCTGTCACCAATCTTCAAAAGCATGAAAAATGCTGAGAGGCTGTTCTCTCAGTACCACCATCAATATGAGTTATAAACCCAATAAGAAAGAAATGCACCATGTTCAGATCAGAACATGCGATTAAATCTTCATATCAACCGATTCTCAAAATCTCATGCTTCTACAGTGTTACCCAGCACAAAGGAGAACAACTCCCTAACAGGTGAAAACTCCACTAACCCAATATCCACTCCATACCCAGTGACCGGCAACTTCAAGTCCCTCAACACGCAAAATCCCTCGGCCATCCGCGTCTTCGGCACGTCCTGCGCGACCGTGCAATATGGGGTCCATGATTCAGGGCGGTACTCCTCCCCTATTTCAATGCCCTCCTTCTTCATCGCGTCGCACAGCTGCGAATGCAACTGGAGGAGGGACATGTTCGCCTTAGGCGCGAGGAAGAGGACGTTGTTGTCGACCGGGAAGCTCCCGACCGCGAAGAACGAGAGAGGGACGGGCTCCTGCTTGGCGGCGAAAGCCCGGACCACGCTCTCGAGCTTCGAGGGCTCGACGAAGGGCGTGGAGAAGAGGGTGATGTGGGGGCGGGCTTCGATCTCGATGAGCTGAGTGCTGATTTGGCGGCGAGCGAGCACGTTCCAGGCCTTCAGGACCTGGTTCTCAAGCGCGGGGTCGAAGTAGAGCTCGATCGCATAGCCTTGTGACATCGCGTTCCCGAAACGGAGCGCGCTGGAAACGCACAATCAAAGCGAAGCTCGATCGACTCCGTGGGTCACTCCGAAATGCAAACACCGAAACCGGAGCTCCTCGGGGTCGAGCGGGAACGGGGAAATCGGTGAAACTGGAGCCTTGGAAAGCGGCGGTCGAGGCTAATCCAAAACCCTAGACGTCGGACATTTCCGCTGGAGATTTTTTGCGGATGCCGCCAGATCTTGCGAATGGCAAGCTAAGCACACGGAGACGGAGGCGGAGGCGGAGAGAGGCGAGGAGAGAAATTCAAGAGGCCGGTGATGGAGATTGTCGAAATCGGGGAGAAGCGGGCGGTATAGAAGAAGATTGATTCAGACGGAGGGGGAGAGAGAGAGAGAGAGAGAGAGAGAGAGATTGTGTGTGGAGAGCGGAGAGCGACGGTTCCTCTTGGAGACCAAAAAGCCAACCAAAGTGGATCGCGTTCGGAATCTTCGAAAAAAATCTTAATCTTATAGTAATCTTACTAAAATTAATATTACTATGACTAGGAATGATTTTCGAATTTAATCTTTAGTTATATTTTGCTTATGAATTATTTAAAAGCATTTAATAATTTCGCATTTCCTTCTCTCTTTTTATACCAGCTAACTTCTAAAGAAAAGAGAGACAAATGCAATCTCATCTAAATTTTTGTTCGTCGTAATCATAATAATGGTGTTGAAATAGTAAAAAACCTCTTGAACATATTTTTCATGATAAATTCATTTGGCTAGGAAGTTTCTGATATAATATTTGGGTGGGAGAATCGTGCTGATTTATTCAAATAACGTTCGATTATAGTGAGAACACTATTGACTCGATCTTATTATGTGTTATTACTAAATCAACTTTTCGAGATCTACATATTCAGGGAATAAGAAGATTTTCTTCTTCTTTTCTTTATGGTGAAGCCGATGTAGTTTCTTTGAAGTTGTCTTCGAGATCATTCAAAAAGAAAATTATATTTTGATAATGACGCTTTTAAAAAAAAAATCGCATATTCTAAGTAATGGATTTGTGTTGTACCACTTCCTTTGACTTTCTGTTTTTTATCTTCTTCTTTGAATATATACATGATGCATATTGAAGTGTGAATTATATGCCCGTTGCACTTTTTAATATTCATATATCAACAGTGGAATGCGTTTTTTTTTTGTTTAATAAAATTAGTCGACATAGATTTAAGAATTATGATTATTATGAAGCAATTACAATGAGCAGGTTTTTTTTTTTGTCATAATTACAATTAGCAGTTAGACATGACAAACGTTGTTCATTTTCAATGATATGATAAACATTTACTAAGAACAACCGCCACCTTGTCGCCGCCTTCAACTCCCTGGTCCCTGCCGCCCACCCACGATCTTACAGACCCTCTCCCCCTGAGATCTGAGGTTGGCGCGACGACCTTAGACCTGAGGCCAAGACCTAAAATGGAAGCGGGCTGTGGTGATGCGGGCAAGTGACGATGACCGTTCGCGGTGTTATGGCCGAGCGACGGTGGCGAGCTGCGGTTTTGTTTTGGTGGGGATGGTAGTTCGATGGCGGTGCGGTGCGGTGCGAGTGGGCAGTGATGCGCGTTGGCTGGGTTACGAGGGGTGGCTAGGGTTATCAATGGCGGTGGTGCTAGCTGCCTGGTTCCGCGCAGGGCTGGTGGCGTTGGGGCTGCTCCGTCCGTGACGGCAGAGGCGGCGATGGCAGCAATGGTACTTAGCTGTCGGCGGTGGGCGGAGGATGGTGGTTGCAGAAAATTAGAAATGGTTATTTGTGTCAAAAGAGAAAAAAAATTTATTGGGGGGTCCCTCGGGGAAAAGGACAAGAACAGGACTTCGGGACGACTCGAAAACAGACGAGTATGTGATGTGATGTGGAGAAAAGAGAGGTGTCGCCGTGTCCGACACCAGTAAATAGCCGTCTAATGCAGACAACTGCCGCCGCTTCGCGGCTTCGGTTCAACTAAACAAGGCTCAAGCTCTGTATCCACTCACTCAGGACTGGAAGGGAGAGAGGTAGAGAGACGCACATCCACAAATTTCTCCGGGATCAAAGCTTAATTCTCGTCGAGGAAAGTTCAGGCTCAATCGAGACGCTCAACTGGAGAGGTGGGTTCGATGCACCGGATCACCGTCGCAGTGAAAAGATATGCAAGGAACCGCTGATCCGGAAGTCAATAAGACGCTCTTCGACCGGAGGCGGCGCGCCGAAAATCCCCTAGTCCCCGTCGGTGCGTTGGTCACGGCGGGAGTGCTGGCGGCGGGGCTGATGAGTTTCCAGCAAGGGGACTCGTACATGGGGCAGAAGCTGATGAGGGCTCGGGTCATCGCCCAAGGCGTCACCGTCGCTCTCATGGTCGGCACTGCTTTATTACCGCGGCCAGAAATCTGCGAACCGCTAAGCTCACTCTTTCGCTTTCCCACCTTGGTCTTTTGTTAGATTTCTGCTGTTTTCAATTGGGGTTGTGCCGTTTTGTCTCGTGTAAATAAGGGTGATCTGTCTGGGGCCGACCGGCCGCGCACGGTGGCTTTTTCCCTTGGTTTTTCCGTCACTGGTCTCTGTTTTGCTTGATGGAGATCTTGAAGTTGGCAATGGCATGGTATCAACAGGTCGATTCATCCGCGGTCCGTGAACAATTTTCGTTCCATGATGTTACGGGGCATTTGCAAATCCTCCCAAAATACCTATTGGTTTTTTTTTTTTTCATTTCTATTGTGGTGATACAATCTCAATCATAAATTCATCATACATCATCATTGCGTATTTTGCATAAAGCATTCATTGATAGGGAGGTCGTACGATCAGAAATGTATTGTTAGATTATCGGACTAATAATTTCTCTTTCTTTTTTTTTTTGTTGAAAGAAAGATATCATTTATTAATCTTACTAATAGTCGAGAGAGTTACATCGAATCCTTTCAAGCTTTCAAATAAGAGCAAAAAAACGAAAATATCAGAAAGCAAATAACAAAGCATACTTTACGGAATTTTATTTATAAATGTCTCGAGGCACTTACTAAGTACATTTCACGAGGAAATATCCCGATTTGAAAAGTTAAGCCTTGGATAGGTTATATTTCATTAAAACTTGAGATAAGTAGTCATAAAACTGTAAGAATCCGGATTCACTATCTTTTACCCTTGCCGAAATGGTTAGCATCTAGTAAAGTTAAATGGGTGGGTTGGGTCAAGCATAAATGGTCCAACTAAGTAGACCTATTTAACCTATTTACGAATGGAATTCAAACTCAATTCATAATCGACCTTATTGATGTTTTAAATATTTTCATATTTAATTTAATCTATGAAAACTCATTCGAATTGACATGAGAGTGCAGAGTGAACGAGCGCAAGATCGAACGAGGGCGAAAAAGAATGAAAAGAGTCATAGAGATGGGTTATGTCTAAGGAAGCTGTAAATTTATTTGTGATTCATTCAACACTCATATTATATTTAAGCCAATTTACAACCAACTTATTGAATATGACTAATTCATATCACAACTCAGCCCACCATTTACGGGTTAAGAAATGAGTTTACGATCCATTTTGGCAGGCCAATGACTACAAACTTGTTCCACATTTGCAATCTGCTTGACTATGCAATGCCAAGGCTAACGAATGTGATCGACTTCCTCGTGGCATGGCCCCGGAGTGGTTGGATCAACTACGAATCGAACCGAGAAGTCGCTCTGTTTCGAGGACCCGTTGTTTTTATCACTCGACCAACCAACCCGAGCCAAATCACGCCAGGTTACGAATGTGCATGTACTCACCGGGCAAGTCAGTACACGTACACTACATTGTCAAGCCGTTTCTAGAGGGCCGGACGGCCTCTTGTTGAAGAAGCCAAATAGCCTCTCCCTCGTCTCTCCTTGTCAACTCTCTCGCCGAGCCACGGAATCCACAAGAACACAAATGCTACATTGTGGTTTCAGAAATAGTTTATGCCACTAAAAGAGACACTGGCAATTCCAGGAGCATTGGAATCTTCTCCCAGTCCCCACCATCAGCATTTGACAGACCTCCGGACAACCACCCTCCTATTTAGATCTGTCGATGCAGGAAGTCCTGAGTCCGTGACGACCCTGAATTGCCCGAAGATGAGGCGAACTCTGTCCTGGATGCTGCTGGTGCCTTTCTTTTGCCTCCTGGATTTGACGGGTTCGGTGGTCGAAGTGGAGGTCAGGAGCTCGCTAATCAGCTTCCTAGGAAAACTCTCAAACGGCGCTCCTGCTATCAGCTGGGAACCGGAGTCCGATCCCTGCCTCGACCGCTGGAACGGCATAGTTTGTAACGCGGAAAATGCTTCCGTCACGAGATTGCGACTCGAAGGGCTCAATCTTTCGGGGAGTCTCGACGTGGGTTCACTCTGCAACGTTCCCGCGGTCGCGCAATCTCTTGCTCGCCTTGTTCTCAACGGGAACAACCTCCATGGTGGAGTGCCCGCCAAGATCTCGATTTGCAGGCAGCTCACTCACTTGCAAATCGGTGGGAACAAGTTCGACGGGAAACTTCCCGACTCGCTAGCCGCGTTGGATAATCTCAAAGTCCTTAATGTTTCGCACAATAACTTTTCTGGCACCTTACCGAATTTGTCCAGGATTTCGGGGCTTCAGACTTTTCTGGCTCAGGAAAATCAGCTGAGCGGGAAGATTCCTGTGTTCGACTTCTACAACTTGGATGACTTCAATGTCTCCTTCAACAACTTCAGCGGCCAAATCCCGAATGTCGCCGGTTATTTCAATTCGAGTAGCTTTATCGGCAACCCATTACTGTGTGGAAATCCGCTCCAGAATAACTGTCCGCGAGATAAACGGAAAGGCATCTCGGGCGAGCAGGAACTTATGTACTCGGGCTATGGGATACTGGGTTCAGTTCTTGTCGGCGTAGTTGTCTTCAAGCTCTGCAAGAAGAAGAGGAAGACGGGAGAGGATGACACGGAAAACGAAGTATTGGCGATTGACGGAAGTGGGAACAAAGCCACTGTTCCATCAAGCGAGCACAGAACTAGTGCGACACCTAATAGATCCGAAGTTTCGGCTAACTCAGTTGAGAGTGGAATGGTATCGTCTTCGCTCGTGGTCATCACGAGCCCAACCGTGAACGGGCTGAGGTTCGAAGAGCTGCTTCGGGCTCCAGCCGAAATGCTGGGGAGAGGAAAGCACGGGAGCCTCTACAAGGTCATATGCGAAAACGGGGCGACGTACGCCGTGAAGAGGATCAAGGACTGGGCGATCTCGGGCGAGGACTTCAAGAAGAGGATGCAAAGGATTGACCAGGCGAAGCATCCGAATGTGCTCCCGGTCGCCGCCTTCTATTCCTCCAAGCAAGAGAAGCTTCTGGTCTATGAATTTCAGCAAAATGGAAGCCTGTTCAGGCTCCTTCATGGTATCCTGTGATCTCTCTCTCTCCCTCTACTGCTGTGTCAATGTGCATAGAGTGCAGCTTGAATATATCTCCACTGGAGTTTCGACATTGCAATAGGTTGTCGAAACCGAACAAAATAGCCGCGACGAAAGTTTGTCATGGAGCATCGAACACAAAATGGGATCTTAATCATTTGCAATGCCTCCTGATGAACTGGATGGTAATTAGTTAACATCCTTGGCTAAATCTGATCGTATGCTTGTAAATTTCAGGAACCCAAATGGGAAAAGCATTCCAGTGGGGCAGCAGACTCGACTTTGCAGCCAGGATCGCTGACGGTCTGGCCACCATGCATCGAGAGCTTCGTGACGCCGACATTGCTCATGGAAATCTGAAATCCTCCAACATCTTGCTTACCAAGGACATGGAGCCCTGCATCAGCGAGTATGGTCTAATGGCACAGTACGATCACCAGGACATGACTCCATCGACCACCCCCGGGCTCAAACCTGATGACAAACCCAACTTGAGCGTGTCCAGAGCCTTCGGTTCGGACGTGTACGGTTTTGGCGTGATCCTCCTCGAGCTGCTGACCGGGAAGATGGTCCACGACAGTGGGTTCGACCTGCCCAAGTGGGTGCTCTCCGCCGTTCAGGAGGAGTGGACCGTGGAAGTGTTCGACAAGTCCCTGATCTCGGAAGGAGCGAGCGAGGAGCAGATGGTGTACTTGCTCCAGGTGGCCATCAAATGCGTGAACCGCTCGCCGGAAGCCAGGCCGAGCATGACCCAGATCGCTTCCATGATCGCCACGATAAAGGACGAGGCAGACAGGTCTCGGTCTCTAGCATCTGAACCCTGATGTGGCTCAAACCTTCTCTCCCGCCAAAGAGATCATAGAGAATTCACAGTTGGGTGGTAATAGGAATCAGGCCTAAGATAAAGTAACATTTCTTACCAATTTGGAGTATGACTCTAGGCTTTTTTTTTTTTTTGGTCTATCAATAATTAAGCAGCAATAACTGCTTTCATGTCTCTAGAATCTTAGTACTCACGTATTCGAAAATTTTCATTTCAGACATCACTTTAAGTTGAACCTTATCATGGACCTCGCAAATCCGACACGTTGCATAGGCCACATTGGATCAGTAACTCTGCCGAGCTCGAGCAGTTTATACTTTCGCATTGAGCCGCTTTCGATGCCGAACCACCGGCCCGATCTTGATCCCCTGCTCGGCACGGCCACACCCGATTAACCAACAGGCTTAGGGAGAGTTTCCCGATCTTTGTCCCGGTTGCTAGCTCAACGCGTCCATTGATGAGCTCTCTTCTACAGTCGCAAACTTTTGCCCGTCACTGAAGGACTCCACAACTAAACAATTAAGGTACTTCTAATTTGAGTCAACGGCCGTTTCCCATTTTGGGCCTGGGCCGAGTCAAGCCCGGCCGGGTTCCTAACGTTCAATTACGTGGGTCAGTAAACCAACGACCCAAATTTGGCTCGTAAGTCGTAACTATCTGAAATAGTGAAAGAGGAGAGCCATCCATTTTCTGATTTTTCCCACCATGATTCGTAGCGTCCATCGGAGTCCACGATCAGTACTAGCCGACGGATCCTGAAGACAATGCATGCAGCTCGTCCGCAGCAAAATCTAGAAATAGCTATAGTGAGACACGATTGATCTTGGCAAGGATCGATTTTTCAGAATTTGTGCCTCGCCTGAGCGAGAGGACAGCGACGACCCTGTATCGTCCGGATCATGGCGAGGGATGCGGTCACAAGATACCAAACTTACTAATAAACATCTCCTTCGGTGTAAATTTTGTGTTTGTGTAATCGTGATTACAGCACCAGTACTCGCAAGCGCTTCATTTATTTTTTTTTTCAAATTATTTGATAAAAAAAATTGTATTTACACTTCAAATTATTTGAAAATGACTGGTTAAAGTCAATACGAATATTACCTTTACTTAAAAAAAAATCTAAAATTTATCGTTGGAAAATTGGATTAAATTTACCCCAGGCCGACACAATAAATTCACTTCTTCATCTTCTTCGCAACAATCATTTCTTTCACACACGCCTACCCTAACCACTCCTCCGCAATCAAGCGGGAGCAAGAAATCTAACCCATCATGAACGACGTCCCATAAAAAAGGAAGAAAGAGAAGACGGCAGCTTTATATAATTTCCAGAAAATTAATGATTTATGTCCCGACATGACAGAAAATATCTTAAGGTCACTTATTCTTATAAAATCAAAGAAGACAATCATTTTTACGAAAATATTTTTTCAAATTACTTATCGTCGCACTGCATTTCCGCCAACTTCGCGTCGCGTTGAAAAGAAAAAAGAAAAAAGGAGAATTGCTCACGTAGGATCGACGTCGCAGCCGTCGTCATCGAGTGAATTGATTCGGGACTATGTCGAACCGAGGGCAAAATGATTAGAGAAGAGACAAAGCGCGGAGGCACCGAAGAGGATTTTCGAACCGGGATCGTGGCTCACCTAACGACCTTTGTCACGTCCTTTCCCGATTCGCCTTTTTTTTTTTCCGCTTGGCTCATTGCTCGCAAATGATTGTCGATTTGGACTCTTCGACCAAATTGCCTTCCAAGTACACATAAAAACAAACACAGGGGGTGCGTTCATTTAAGCGATGATCGTGTCTTTTGGGGAATTGATTTTCTGAATTTTCACCTGTTTGATTCGACGAATGAAAAAAACGCTTTTTTGGTTAGAGAAAAATTTATACATGGAAATCGGGTTCCTAAATCTAAAGGGGTAAAAAAAAATTCAATATTTCTCCTCCCGAACATTTCAATATTTTTCTAATCCCCCCCCCCAAAAAAAATATTTGAATTATTTGATTTTTTCTTAATTTTTGCTTTTTCCTTTGCCGGCCGAGTACAGGCGATTGGCCACGCGAAGTCGAGCCTAGCCATGTACGGTGAGCGCCAAGGCCCGGTGACCACCGAAGCACGAAAAAAGAAAAAGAACAGAAAAATATGTTTAGAAAAATTCGAATTTTCTTTTTTGGCCCGAGACACGGCTGTGACTTCGAGTCATCTTCCAGATAAAATTCAAACGCCATAAAATATTTTACGTCGCCATTCCGGTCCTCACTAGCTCTTTGATTGGTTGTACAAGGAGTGTGCATCCATTTTCGTGAAACTGTTCCTCAAGCAAGGCAGCCCGAATACTCTTTTGAACGAATCCTAAGAATAATTGAAATGCTTCCGGATAGAGAAAGTAGCAACAGGGCGGATGATCCCTGATTCCATCTAACATCTCCAAACAACATAAAACGGACATATTCCTCTAAGATGATTTTCCAAAACAAAAAAAAAAAAAATTTCCCCCCCAAATTATGGCAATCAAAACTCTTTCTTGTCTTTTTTTTTCCTTCTTTTTTTGATCGGACACTCGCTTGTCTTTAACGGAGGGGATAATTGCATAAATGGTCCCTGAACTTTGGCAGAATGTTCAATCTGGTCCCTGAACTTTTAATTTGTTCAATTTAGTCCCTGAACTTTGGCAGAATGTGCAATTTAGTCCCTAAACTTTTAGTGCATGTTCAATCTAGTCCCTGAATTATAGGAAAATGTTCAATATAGTCCTTTTGTTAATTTAAGATAAGAGATAACGTTGAATATTTTTATATAGTCCAGGGACTAAATTGAATATTTACTAAAAGTTCAGGGACTAAATTGAACAAGTCAAAAGTTTAGGGATCAAATTGCACGTTCTGCCAAAGTTCAGGGACTAAATTGAACAAATTAAAAGTTCAGGGACCAGATTACACATTCTACCAAAGTTTAGGGACTATTTGTGTCATTTTGCCTTAACGGAGCGCGGTTCTTACTTCAACCTTCTAACCAACAAAGAAAAAAAAAAAAAAACCCTCAGGTGAATTAATTTTATTCAATGACCTCAACGTGGGCGGTGGGCCCCACCACTCTGTTAAATTCCCCGTAAAGCGCGGTCCGGGCTGGTACCCATAAAAAAAAAAAGCATGGATATAATGTTCCTGTTAATTGTGTTTTAGGCATTAGGATAAGGGCATGTTTTTTTTTTTTCGTATTTCGCTTTTTGAGTTTTCATTTCAGCTTCATAGTAAAAATGGAAAAGGTAAAGACATCCACCCACCTTGCTTCGAACCAAAGAATCCCCAACTTTGCCTTCGTGAGCCGAAGAGACCGGTAAATTTCTTACTTAAAAAGGAATCGAAAGCCGCTCGCTCAAAATAATCGCTCGCTCAAAATAATCGCTCGCTCGAAATAATCCACACGTACAAATCGAATATATAAAATTAGGGCTTGCAAAGTCCTTCGGGGAGTGTTCAAATAACTGGCCCGTCTTGCTCGTGCCATTGGATTATCAAGCGAAGCGATAAAAAAAAGTCGTAATCAATGTAAAAAAAGTCGTAATCAATGTAGAAAAGAAAAATCGATCCCTTACGTAATTCATACTATTTTATTTAGTCAAAGTCGCCCACGCTTTTCCAATACTACATCCAAGTCTCTAGCAATAAGAAAAAAAAAGTCGTAATCAATGTAGAAAACCTTTGATAAAAAAAAAATGTAGAAAGCCGAAAGAGACATTGTAATTTTATCGACGTTCGATTAAATTAAGGATACCCAAATAAATAAAAGGAATTCTCAAGAGGTCTCGTCTCGTGGAGCTTATTCTTCCACGGTAACAGCGCCGGTTTTGTTTTTGTTTTTGTTTTTTTTTTCTTTGGCGCGATAAAGCTAAAATAACACCAAAGGCCTTACCCCCCCTCCAAGCAATCATAGGAGGCCACGTGTCGGTGCTTTCATGCATCCCGAAGCGCGGAATCTCTCGCCTCTTCACAGGCTCAACTCAAAGTGGCGCGCGACGACTTTTTGAAAAGAAGGCCCAGGCCCACCTCGTAACCCACACTTGGCACTTTGTCACTCATGGTTGACCGCTTCCCCACCCCCCAACGCGCGCTGTCTTCCGGCGTGCCCCTCACTCGCCCCGCCCCCCCCACCCCCCCCCCCCCCCCCCTCCCCCCCAACTGTCTGTATTCGTTCTCTGTTTTCTTTCTTCAAGGGTGGGCAAGAATCCTTGCCGGTCCGATTTAAGGCCGGTCGGTACCCATTAGAAGGATTAGGTTTACTTGTGGGTTGGAAATTTGGGATCCGAATAAGCTCGATCCGATGTCTGAGTTTGAACCTCAAATCCGGTAATTCTTTTCCGAACCCGAACCAACACACAGATAAATTTTGAAACGATCATAAAGATTTCTCTAGAAAAATCGCAAATTCAACAGCTCAACATAACAGATATCTTATGCTCAATTATTCATGTTGTACGAGTAAACACTTCCATATGAATTGGGCAATAACGCCATTCACAAAGTAGAAAGTGCAGCAGCTCAATTATTCATGTTGTACGAGTAAACATTTCCACATGAATTGGGCAATAACGCCATTCGCAAAGTAGAAAGTGCAGCAGCCTCCAAAATTACTCTGACGTGAGACGTTGCGATTCGAGCACGAGATTTCCCGGTACCTAAATTAGATGTTGAACCACTCGTCCAGATCAGGATCGAATAATGGTTTTGCCGAGATAGGCATAGGAAGATTTCCTTATGGATATTGTTTCCTTTGGCGCCTAAGTAGTTAGATATTTTCCTTATATGAATGGAAACCTCAAGAAAGCATTCATCTTTGAAGAGCAATTTATTCAGTGGATATTTCTTACCTTGGGAATTAGAGGAAGCTTGATGTCGTGAAAGAAAGGGAAGGTGTTTGGTCACACCACGCTCGGCGGGACATCGTACGAAAGAGCTAACGAGCCTTTAGGTTCTTTTTGGCATCCTTTAACCTCTCGCTGTGTCACCACTTCCCACTCCACCATCAACAGCTCTAGAGAGAGAGAGAGAGAGAGAGAGAGGCTCTCTCTTTCTTACACGCTCGACGCACGCTTCTAGAGAGGGAGAGGAACCTGAGGCATCGTCTATCTGTCCTTATTCATTTCGCTTTCCTCTTCACGAGCTCAGCTGGACAGATTTGAATAAGCAAAAGCCACTTCCCCCAAAAAAGAGAAGGGAAGGGAAGGGAAGAGCCTCTGTCTTTAGGGTTTTGGCCCCCTCCCGAGCTCTTTCTTGCAAGTGCAACCATCTATGGGAGGAGCATCTTTGGGGCGTGCGCTAATGGTGGGTGAGTCGTGAATCGAGTTTTTTTTTTTGGTAAGTTCTTCTTCTCACCATCTTTTGGCGTCTCTGTAATCAGTGCTTAGATCAGTGACCAAGAGTCCCGCTCTACATGCTATGCAAGAACTGGGACTTTGGTTTCAAAAGAGCATCTGTTTCTACTCAAACCTTCGTGGCAAGAGCATACGGGGATGCTAAAACGCAGGGGTGCCTGGGTTTTGAGTAGTGTGGGTTTCGCTTTCATCTTTGTGGAAGTAGAAGAATCGGTGTCTTTTAGTGCGAAACAAGATCTGTGATGTGTTGTGTCAGAAGTTAGAGGCTTTACGCTGTATCTTGAGAGTGCCCATGTGAATATGTACTTGAATCGGCATCAAGTCAAGCAAAAGGATGGGTTTTTTTCAACTCGCCCACCTCCCTTTTCACCTTCGTCTCCCTACATCGGTGCTTTCCACAGACAAGCAAGCTCTTCATCATCATCACCGCCCTCCTCGCCCTCAGTACCACCATCACCACCGACGTCTTCTGGTGCTAGGATTAGTCCTGCAGTTCTTTTCATAATCATAATTTTGGCTGTGTTGTTCTTCATTTCTGGCCTCCTCCACCTGCTTGTGAGATTTCTTATAAAGCACCCATCTTCGTCGGCCTCCTCTCAATCCAATAGATATCCGGAGATTTCGGTATCTGATGCTCTCCAGAGACAGTTGCAGCAGCTTTTCCATCTCCATGACTCCGGTTTAGATCAGGCTTTTATAGATGCTCTTCCTGTTTTCCAGTACAAGGAGATCGTGGGTCTGAAAGAGCCGTTTGATTGTGCCGTCTGCCTCTGTGAATTCACTGAGAAGGACAAGTTGAGGTTGCTGCCGACGTGTAGCCATGCTTTCCATCTTGGTTGCATTGATACCTGGCTTTTGTCAAACTCGACGTGCCCTCTTTGTAGAGGGACCCTTTTTGCTCCTGGGTTTTCCATTGAGAACCCGATTTTTGACTATGATGATATGAGAGAAGAAGATGGGTATCTTGGTAATGGAGAAAATGGATTGGCTATGAATCATAAAGCGGCAGATCTCGAAGAAATTGTTGTGGAAAAGGGCGTTGTACCAGTGAGACTTGGTAAATTCAGAAGGATGGACAATGATGCGAGGGATGAAGGAGTCGGAGAGACAAGTAGCAGCAATTTAGATGCCCGGCGATGTTATTCAATGGGTTCATATCAGTACGTGCTTGGTGATTGTGAACTGCGGGTCCCTTTACGTCATGATCATCACAGCAATGTTGTGAAAACCACAGAAGGTGGACAACCTAATGGAGATTCCTCTGTTCATGTGGGTATGGAGGAGAAGAACATGAAAAGCGTAGCTAAAGGTGAGAGCTATTCTGTTTCCAAAATTTGGCTCTGGTCCAAAAAAGGCAAATTCTCTAGATCTTCAGATGACCATATGGACATGCCTTCCTCTATTAAAATGGACTTTTAGTGGCTTAGGAACTGAGATTGAACATGTGATGCATTGCTTTTTTGTGATGCTTGATGATTTATTTCTTTGAAAGTACCTTGTGATGCAATTCCATGGCATTTGTCTTACAATCCTTGCGAATGCTTATTGAGAAATAGAATGAGTTGGCAGTGGTGCGCATAATGTTCTGGCTTTTCTGCGTTTAAGCCAAGTCTCTCCCCTTACTCCTCCAGGAAGGATTTAGTGGAGAGAGGCTCCTTTTTTTTCTTGTTCAAGTGTGTAAAGGTTTCTTATTATTCTAGTTGGTGTGTCAAATCTATAAAGAACATTGAATCACAAGACGAGTTTCCCTTTCTATGAATTGCAAACATGTCCTTCAAAAATGGAGTTTGGGAATCTGAAGTTGCGTTCTGAAATATCGAAGGAGTTTGTGCTGTGCCTTTTCATTCGGCACATGGAGTCACCTTCAGCTGTCGTAAGAGTTGCAAAGGCATGCTGTCGAATGCAAAAGTGCCTCGACTGATCATGCGAGTGCAAACCTCTCTTCCTTCTCACAGTTAAGCAACACCAAAACATTCTCATCTGGGAGAATATGGAAAAGCCAGCCGATACCCTCTCCCCTGTCCTATCTTTAACTTCCGACTACCGAATATTTCTTTCTTAGGAAGGAGGCATTCTTCTACCCAATCAGGCAATATCTTTAATCTCAGTATCAGTTGCCTATTTAGGGTTCCCAGTTATTCTTTCCTTCACTCAGCAATATCTATCCAAATCACAACAATGTGTGGAGCTGAGAAGGATTGAGATGCTGTGCATTGGGTGTGGTGGGTTCCATGGGAGCATTTTGAGGGAAATTTTTTTCTCTCTCTCCTGTTTATTCCATAATTGACAGGGATTATTTCTCACAACTTGCTGGTAGTTCGCCAAAAGATGTGGGGTCTGTCATATGCTCAACCCCATGTGAGCATTTGTAGAAATCAGCCCTTGTTTAACTAAAACCTCCCCACTCCCCAAAAAACTGGCTTCTTGCTTCTCTGCACAGATGGGGTTGGCTTGAACTTCAAACACGTTTGAAAAAAAAGAGTGCTTATCGTGTAGTTTTTAGAGTTAATTCAGCAGGTGAGATGGTTGAGACTTGGCCAATTGTTATATAGGAGAACGATGACAAGAGGGGTTGTCTTGTTCTTTAAGGAAATTTGCTCATGACAAAAAGTTCCAACGACATTGTTTATTGGCGTCCGCAGCATGGGTTTGAGCAATTTGCCTGAGCTGGTTGGTCGGTGCGATGCTCGTGTTCCTGTCCTGTTCTATGTCCGTTGTGCCCCCACCCCACCATTCTGCGATGGCTATTACTAGGGGTGATCGGTTCTCGGTCCGGTCCGGTTCCTTTCAAGAACCGGGAACCGGACCGGTGATTGCGGTTCTCAATTTTTCGGAACCGCGGACCGGACCGTTGGTCCGGTCCGGTCCGGTCCGGTTCTCGGGCGATTCCAATAAATTATACATGTTTCAATAATGAACTAAATTTGAGCAACCACTTGTTATAATTAAGGACGCGGATGATGATTTTCAATAATGAACTGAATTTGAGCATTTTTCTAGTTCATTATTTTAATGGAACTATCATTGAGGCCGGTATACGAATCATGATTTATGTTTGCATCTAATGTGTAGAACTCATCTACTCTCATATTTTTTGTCAATACATTATGTAGATAATGTTTTTAATGTCACTAATGTCGCTCTTTTTCGGGGACATCAATGTTGTATTAATGCTATTGCATGGAATTCTAGTGACACTCGGGCACGACTAAATTCGATTTTCGAATTTATTTGAGCATGTAATATTGCTTAAAATTTGTGAATGTTACAGGTAGTGTATTGAGGCAATGGAAGTAAAGATGTAATTAGTGTTAGCAGCTTAATATTTGGGAGTGAATATGGATTTTCATCTGTGAATGGAAAGATGTAGTTGGTTCGGGTTCTGTATTGGATGATCACTGCGTATTGAATATGGATTTTCATCTATGGATTATACATATTTTGGTGATGAACATAATCGGTCTTAGTTTGTTTAGGGATAATTTAAAAAAAAAAATCAATCGGTCCGGTCCCGGTCCGGTCCGATTTTTATGTCCCTAGAACTGTGAACCGGACCGCCGTCCCTAGAACCGGGAACCGGACCGTCGGTCCCGGTCCGGTCCGGGTGGTCCTATTTGCTCACCCCTAGCTATTACCAAATTCAATAAGAAACGGTGCTTGACATGTCAAGTGTTTGGGCTTGTTCTCCTATTTTGGGCTCAGGCTCGAGCCCGAACACGGAAACAACAATAGCAGACAATGCCCGAACATGAAATAAGAATAGCTGATAATACCCGAAACATGTTAAGACCCGAACAAGAATGTGTGTAACTTTTTGGGTCGGGTCGGGTCGGGTCGGGTCTTGTTTCGGGTCGGGTATCTTGTTCGGTATGGACACCCCTAGTGCTTGTGGCTCCTGAGGAAATGGTTTTTGATGGGACTTAATGCACTTTGTTTTTCTCTCTGGCTCTCAATTCGTGAGCCAGTCAAATTCGTATCGGATCGAACGTAACGTTGATGTGGTGAGATGATTCGTTTACATTGTTTGAAGAAACAGCTGGTATGTCGTCATCTAGCCGATGAATCGGCATGTCACATGATACTCGCGGTTTCGGGGGCCTCAATCGACGTTCAAACCTCACCCCATGAACATTGATGTCCATAAGGGGGGTTGTAAGCTCCGGTCGCTGCTTTCCACCTTTATGCAAAAAATAAAATAAAATGAAAGACTGTATGTGATGGCAGGACATTTTGACCATGATTTGGAGTGGCTCCTGGCGGGATGTAGGGATATTTTTGTCATCTTACTTACGCAGAGCCATTAGTTTAGTTAACGTGGAACTTCGATCCGATCGATTCAATCGTTATCTTTTTAGAAAGAAAAATCTACTAATGTAAAAGAGAAAAATTTACCTCGAATGATGTTATTGAACGTCGAGAAGAGATCTCCATAGCTATGGAATCTCTCGAATCAATGGTAGTTTTAAGTTGACGATATTGGCTACAATTTTTTTTTTCTTTTTTGTCTTCCCTGCTAACACGATCTCTATGTTTCGTTTTCCCCCCCGTCTTAAGATTTGATTTGGAGACATTCAAGGACACAGGTGGCATGTCCTTCTGTCTCTGCTTCAACGGTCACAGTTGGGATTGGACCGTTCGGCAGTTTTTACCGGGATCGACCGATACAGCTCAAAATTCGTAGCATCCGTGCATTGCCTTGCCTCCCCCAAGAATAGCAGCCCCCTCGTGACCGTACGGACTATTCTCTCGAACGGCGCCTCTCTCTTCGTGTGCTCTTGAGTGTGGCTTCCGGTTCCCGGTCCAGCCATCTAGCGCGGTTTCGGAGCGTCGTCCAACGAAGGGCAATTCAAGTGTTACAATCTGATGCTATGAAAGTTTCGGGAGGCTCGGGTTCGAAGAAATCAGAGTGGAGGGTGTGAGTTGCAAAGTTCAAATTAAGCGACAAGCAGAAAGCGAAAGTCGATCAGGATCGGTTTAAAGCCCCGGTCGAGTAAAGCCATGCGATGCTCACAAAAGGAGTAAATGTCGCCGGTCGACGGTAAAAACCGAGTGTTTGAATGTTTCTATATTTCCATGTCAAAGAAAGCAACCAAGTCATGATACTCAACACTGCCTGGGTCTATAGAGCCGCCAACTTAACACGATTCCAAAGATAGCTCGGCCAAATTCCATGTCTGAATGCCCTTTGTCCCGTTCTTCCCCGGGCCACGGCCGTGCTTGCGACCCTCGCAATTCCAGGGTCAGCTTTCAGTTCGGATCGATAGTGAGCGGTCCTTGTCATGGCTCTGCAACAGAACAACACATTTGGAATTCAATTGGCCCACCAGATCAGCAGAAGATGACTAGCTAAGAAGATTGGTACGTTATGGATTCTGCTTGCCACACTCTCGAATGGAAGGTGGTAGCTGCACCCACTTATATATATAAAAACTTATTGCGTTTATCCTAAACCTTTTAATTGGATTAATCGAGTCCATCCGGTTAATTTAAACCGAAAATTGTGGTTGTGAATACCGGTCGTCCTACGTGGCACGGTTGGTGCTGACGTGGCCATTTTTAATTTTTTGTTGTTGATGTAAAACAGTTAGCATGCGATTATCTTGATAAATTGGATCGTCAGAAGCCCGCGCGACTTTACTGGTAATTTCGGATATTGAGTCAAACGATCTCGGATCGCGCTCAAAATTGGTTGGTTGAAGCGAAATGGCCGTCTGATTCAAAGTCACCACTTTGCTGTGAGATACGATGGATTTTGGCATTCCGAAGTCGTTTAGATCACTTTTTAGGCAATTTCCTATTAAGCAGTTTTGAATTTTTTGCGTAATTTTCGAGATTTCAATTTGATTCCTTTTAAATAAGATTAGATTTGAGTCGATTAATGTTATCTTTAGTTATCTGCATTCCTTTAGAGTTCTATCTATATATATAGACGTCCTCTCTTTGTAGTAGTCAGACTTTATTCAATCAAATTTCAGATTTCCTTTGGAATTGCTTTCCAAGTTATTGCTTCCCTGTGTCAGTTATTAATTTAAAGAAGAACAAAGCAAGCATAAAACCGTGCAATGTAGGACGGCCTGTTTTCACGTGAGCTATTTCCTGCCAAAATTGACCGGATAGACTGAATTGGTATTAACTATTAAGGTGTGGACCAAACAAGGTTTTGTCTCCCGCTTGTGACATTGCCGTGCTCTGTTTTTTTTTTTTTTTTTTCAATTTAAGTTGACGAGAAAACCACTTTGCACGTGTAAATCCCCAAGCGTGTGGTCCAAACATGGTTCGTTTTAAGCATGCAAATCTTTGTTAGGATTGTGATGGAACACAGTCGTTTCTTTTCTGGCTCTTGCCTAGCGAAGTTATCTTTTGCTAAAACAGTAATAGCAACTTCGGGAAAAGATGGAAAAAAAACCAAGTAGGATTCTCGAGATGAAGCAGAGGAGGGAAAGCAGCAGAATGCTAATAGGCATGCCGCCCGCTGGTAAAGGGATGGAGAGGTGAGGATGCTAGTATCGCAAGTGCGACGTTCGTCCCCCCGTGTTCTACAAAGAGAGAGAAGGGCTGAGACACCCTTTCGCCCGTGGCCAGAGAGGCTGGCCTTCGCTAGCCGCGCATAGGAAAATAAAAAAAAAAGAAAAGGAAAAAGGGAAAAATAAAAATTGAAAAATGTTAAAGTAATATTGAAAAATTATTCACATCGGCACCGGTCGTGCCTCGTAAGATGGTTGACGTATGCAATTTCCGATCAAAATTGACTGAATTGACTCAAAATTGACAAAACATGAAAGTACTTAGGACTTGATTAACAAAATTGAGAAATTTAGGATTGAATTGACAAACCTACGGTAGGTTTAGGACTTTTTGGATAATTTTTCCCAAAGCTTCGATTTTCCTCTGGTTATGAGGTGGGATTTTGTTTTGTACCGATGAATGAAGTAGTTTATGGCATTCTTTAGACCATTCTGGTCGTCATCTTCACCGGTTGTTGTCGCTGCTGCAGCTATCGCCACCACACATCTTTCAGGCGGTTGTCCTTTTTTTGGATTTCTAACTCAAACACAGATGCAAGTGGATAATGTATAACATGGGAAATCACAAAAGACCAATCTTTGCCGGTCAAAAAGAAGAAGAAGAAAAAAAAATGCAGGGGAATCCCTTGGCTACTTTCACTTACGTTATGTTTCATGCTGAAGCCTAAATAGCCTAACTCTCATATCCACAGCCTGATTCTACCATCATGTTTCATGCTTCAAAGTTCACACAACAGACTTATGTCACGAACCGGGAGTTTTTCTACCGTTCCTCACGATCCGTGCGGCCTTAGGAACGATCCTAAGTCAGCCAACACACCAACTCACACTCACTTCAAGGGTCGGGTAATCCGAACCGAACCGGTAGGCACAAGATCACTCGCACAAGGATCCCACGACTTGGAGAGAGTGGAGGGAAATCTGAGTTTGTATTGATTCTCCGATTTTTTTACAAGGGAAGGGACGAGCCCTTTATATACACACAAGGCACAGCTCGCATCATCATTGCGCCACTCACGCCCCATGCCAGCCGGGCTAGTGGAAGACCAACGGTCACCTGGCCGAACGGTCATGTTGGTCGAACGGTCGCCTAGGCCAACGGTCATGTCCCCCACTCGCTTGGATCATGCTTGAGTGGGCTGAAGGGTCGGTTTGGGCCGGCGGTTCGGTTCGGGCCATCCGCCATCATCTTGATTAGCTCATGGGCTAGCTCCCGCATCATGTCACGGTCCATTTTGATCGAACAAATGCTTGGGCCGTGATATTCTCCCCCACTTAAATGGGCGACGCCCTCGTCGCCGTTTTCCGCATGGAAAGCCTCGATATGTTTCCGGAATTGCCACAACGCTTCTTCCGGTTCCCAGCTATTCTCGCTTTCTGGCAAACCTCGCCATTGTATCAGATATTCCTGTTTGGGTGCCCTGTAACGCTTCCGTATGACTCGATCGTCCAGCACCCGCTCGACCTCACGGTCATAAGCCATCTTTGCTCCCATTGGCGCCCGCTGTGATTCCCCCCGTTCCGGTTCCACTTCGTCCAGGTGAAATGGTTTGAGCATGCTCACATGGAATACCGGATGTATCTTTAATTTCGCTGGGAGTTCCAGTTTGTAAGCCGCTCTTCCAATCCGTTGCACCACACGGAATGGTCCTTCGTAGCGACGCAGCAAGGCCTTATGCACTCCCTTATATCGTAGGGGCAGCTTGCAAAGGACTTGATCCCCGATCTGGAACTCCATATGCCGACGTTTCTTGTCAGCCCATTTCTTCATTCTTTTTGAAGCTTTGTGGAGACACGTTCGAGCTAAATCGGCCTCCTCTTGCCACTCCACAGCGCTTCGAATTGCGGCCGGACTACTTCCTCGGTAGCCCGTTGCGACCGCGTTCGGAGTGAGCGGTTGCTGTCCCGTCACAATCTCGAAGGGACTTTTACCCGTCGACTCGCTCCGCTTCAGATTATACGAAAATTGAGCCACATCGATCATCTTGGCCCAATCTCTTTGGGTTGCGCTTACATAGTGTCGTAGGTACACCTCCAGTAGCGCATTCACCCGTTCGGTCTGGCCATCGGTTTGTGGGTGAAGACTGGTGGAAAAGTTTAATTCAGAGCCGAGCAATTTGAAAAGCTCAGTCCAGAATTTACCCGTGAACCGAGGGTCTCGATCACTCACGATCGTCCGTGGCACGCCCCAAAGCTTGACGATGTGCTTTAGGAACAACTTGGCTGCCTCCTCAGCCGGGCAATCATCCGTGGCCGGCACGAACGTTGCATACTTAGAAAACCGATCAACAACCACCATTAGGGTCCGACACCCTTCGGACTTCGGCAATCCCACGATGAAATCCATCGAGATGCTCTCCCATGGCTTTTCCGGGACCTGCAGTGGTTCAAGGAGTCCAGCCGGACACCTTTGCTCGAGTTTGTCTTGCTGACACACGAGGCAAGTCTTCACGTAGGCCTCCACATCATCACGTAAGTGCGGCCAATAGTATTGATCTTCCACGAGAGCCATAGTGCGACGAATCCCAGGATGACCCGCCCACTTTGAATCGTGGCATTCTCGTAAGATCTCCCTTCGCAATTTCCCGAACGATGGAACATAAAGTCTCCTACCTTTGGTGTAGAGGAGATCGTCTTCACACCAAAACGTTCGAGTCTTGCCTTCTCGCACATACTCGAGAAGCACTTTGGTCGAAGGGTCGTGTTGCAGCCCTTCCTTAATTCTGTCAATCAAAGGACACTCGGGTCGACTTATCGTGGCCAGCACACTCTTCCGGCTCAAAGCATCAGCGACCGAGTTTGTTTTTCCTGGCTTATATTCCAACACATAGTCGAACTCGGCCAGGAAATCTTGCCATCGAGCTTGCTTCGGGCTCAGCTTCTTCTGAGTCTGAAAATAGCTTGTGGCGACATTGTCTGTTCGCACGACAAACCGGGAACCCAGGAGGTAATGTCTCCAAGTGCGAAGGCAATGGACGACGGCGGTCATTTCCTTCTCCTGAACAGTATACCGCCGCTCGGCATCATTCAACTTTCGTGACTCGAAAGCCACCGGATGTCCTTCTTGCATAAGGACGCCCCCTATGGCAAAGTCCGAAGCATCAGTCTCCACCTCGTAAGGTTTGTCAAAATTGGGCAGCACCAGCACCGGTTCTCTGGTTATCAGCTGCTTCAAGCGATCAAACGCTTCCTGGACATGTCTCGACCACTCCCACGTTCTTCCTTTCTTGAGCATGTCCGTGAGAGGGGTTGTGATGTCCGAGTAATCCCGAATGAATCGGCGATAGTAGTTCGCCAATCCAAGGAACGATCTCAGTTCCGTGAGCTTCGTCGGTGGTTCCCACTCCGTGATGGCTTGGATCTTTGCTGGATCCATCCTTACTTGTCCCCCACCAATGATATGGCCGAGGAAGGGTACCTCAGGCTGAGCGAAGGCACATTTCTCCTTCTTCACATACAACTCATTGTCCCTTAGGACTTGAAACACCTGTCTAAGATGTTTGGTATGCTCTTCGAGCGTCCGACTATAAATAACAATGTCATCCAAATATACCACAACAGACCGATCGAGGAATGGTTGTAGTACCTTATTCATGAGAGTGCAAAAGGTCGCCGGAGCATTGGTTAACCCGAAGGGCATCACCAAGAACTCATATGAGCCATACCGAGTCACGCACGCTGTCTTTGGTTCATCACCTTCTGCGATTCGAACCTGGTAGTACCCCGAACGTAGATCGAGCTTCGTGAACCACCGCGCGCTTCCGAGCTGATCGAACAAATCCGCAATGAGCGGGATGGGGTACTTGTTCTTGATCGTGAGCTTGTTCAAAGCTCTATAGTCGATGCACATCCGAAGAGACCCGTCGTGTTTCTTTTGGAACAACACCGGCGCACCAAATGGGGCCTTCGAAGGTCGTATGTAACCTGCATCAAGTAGGTCTTTGAGTTGTTTCCTCATCTCTTCCAACTCTGGGGGTGCCATGCGATACGGCGCCATGGCAGGTGGTCGAGCATCCGGGACCAGCTCGATTCGATGGTCTACCTCCCTCTTTGGTGGAAGCTTCTTAGGTAACTCGGGAGGCATGACGTCCTTGAACGTTTCAAGGACTCGCAATACCTCTGTCGGGGCTTCAGTCTCGCCCATTTTTGGGTCTTCGGCCTTGAGAACTGCCAAGTACGTCTCCTCTCCTTTCTGAGTTCCTCGGGAGAGTTGAATTGCCGAGATCATCTTTTGGTTAAGCCCGGGCTTACGGGCTAACGGGACCACACACTGGGATCCGGGTTCCAGGATGCACAAGCAATCCATGGACGGAACTACCATGCCGTTCACTCGTTCGATGAATCCTAGACCAATGATAAAATCATAGTCGTCGAGCGGAATTACATCAATGTTTTGTTTACCTCTCCATGGTCCCACCGCGATCTCCACATCACGAGCCGTGCCGAGAGCAGGGACTCGTTCCGAGTTCACCGTCTTCAACCAGCCACCTTGCCCTTCGACTTGCAAGCCGAGCTTCTTGGCAGCTTCTGCCGATACGAACAAGTCAGAAGCTCCCGTATCAACAAGGGCGCTCATCTTTGTGCTGCCGATCACCACTTCTGCGAACATCATGCCCTTGGGCTTGCTCGCCTTCTTGGATTGCATGGCGTTGAGGACCCTTACCGATCCCACCTTCGCCGTTTGTTTCTCTTCCTCGTCGGCTTTGAGGGTAGCCGCAACTTTCTGTCCTTTGGGGCAGTCTCTCGCCTTGTGAGGACCCTGGCAAAAGTAACATCTATAGGAGATCGGTCCATCTCCTCTCTGTCCACCATAGCTAGTTCCCACCTCATGACGAGCTTGGGCTGCTGGTGCTCTGTTGTTATAGGGACGATGAGGGGGTCTGTTCCTATATCCCCCACCAGTCACCTTGCCCGCCTTAGGCCGAGCATCCTTCTTCTCCGGGGCCTTGAACTCTTCGAGCGAATCAGCTACCGTCATGGCTGAAGCAAGTTCCCTCGCGTTCTGCCTTTTCAACTCGTTTTTGGCCCAGGGTTTGAGACCACTAATGAACTGATAATAGGCCTCCGTGTCATTCATCGAGGGGATTTGGAGTTTCAGCTCCGAAAACTTCCTCACGTATTCACGGACCGTGCCCCTCTGTTCAAGACGCCTCAGCTCATCTCGAGCTTCTTCTTCCGCATAGGCAGGGAAGAATTGCTTCCGGAACTCACCGGTGAAGGCTTCCCATGTATCGATAGGCCCAGCTGCTCTATCATTGATCCGAGTACGCCACCACAGTAACGCGGTTTCACCAAGGTACATTGCCGCGGTGTTGACCCGTGTGGCGTCGTCCCGAATCCCGGTCGCCTCAAAGTACTGATTCAAATACCAAAGGAAGTTATCAACATCCTTGGCCGTCCTCGAGCCCCTGAACTCTTTAGGTCGAGGGACATCCACTCTCGACGGTGCGGGAATCATCCCGTCCACACGTCTGGCCTCAAGGGCCACCACTCTGGCACGTAGGTCAGTCGATTCAGCCCGCCGTTCGTTCGACTCCGTCCGCAGCTCCGCAATTTCTGCTCGAGCAGCGGCTAGTGCGACCTCCAAGGTCTCGTTCTTCTTTTGGATATCCTCTGAGTCTTTAAGAGCACCCCCGACTTGCCCTTGAAGCGCACCCATGCTGTCTCTGAGCTCCCGCATCATGACGAGCAGCTCCTCTTTCCCAGCAACGAGTACCATCAAGTCGTTGGTCAGCTCAACGACTCTGTCTTGCGACTCCGCAGTGGCCAGCTCCATCTGACCCACCCGGTTCTCAATGTCGCGCAACATATCCCGTGAAGTAGCACGATCCTTCCTGGTCTTAACAGCAACTTGCTGTTCGTTGGGTCGTTCAACAGCTCTTCCAGTTCGTTCATCATCGAACTGGACTTCGGCATCAACCACGGCTTCAACCGCCTTCTCAGCATTCTTGGCCATCGCTTCGAAGGATGAGTGTAAACACAAGATCGACTCCGAACAGGGATCGAACTCGCTCTGATACCACTTGTCACGAACCGGGAGTTTTTCTACCGTTCCTCACGATCCGTGCGGCCTTAGGAACGATCCTAAGTCAGCCAACACACCAACTCACACTCACTTCAAGGGTCGGGTAATCCGAACCGAACCGGTAGGCACAAGATCACTCGCACAAGGATCCCACGACTTGGAGAGAGTGGAGGGAAATCTGAGTTTGTATTGATTCTCCGATTTTTTTACAAGGGAAGGGACGAGCCCTTTATATACACACAAGGCACAGCTCGCATCATCATTGCGCCACTCACGCCCCATGCCAGCCGGGCTAGTGGAAGACCAACGGTCACCTGGCCGAACGGTCATGTTGGTCGAACGGTCGCCTAGGCCAACGGTCATGTCCCCCACTCGCTTGGATCATGCTTGAGTGGGCTGAAGGGTCGGTTTGGGCCGGCGGTTCGGTTCGGGCCATCCGCCATCATCTTGATTAGCTCATGGGCTAGCTCCCGCATCATGTCACGGTCCATTTTGATCGAACAAATGCTTGGGCCGTGATACTTACTTATCAGAAATGGTAAAAAAGAGAGAGAAAGAAAGTAAGAAGACGGGGAAACATAATAATACAAACTTGTCCGGTCCTCAGTATCCATGAGAGTAGCCCATGTAGTTTATTCGAGGCCGAATGTTGCGGTGGTCGAACCTGGGATCTGCGTAGTCAACGGCCTTGATCACCATGGCTTCGCGCCGGCCGTCTTGTTCTTGGACCGCCCCGAAGACTATCTCGTTCGTCTCGCAGCTCCTCTCGTAGTACGTGTTCGGTTCGGGCGAGTAATGCCGGTGGTGGTGCTGTTGGTGGTGCTGCATTTGCCTTGGCTGCTGCTGCTGCTGTGGCGGGGAGTAATCCCCAACCCACCTGCTGTAGTGACCCTGGCTTTGCCTGAAGTGTTGACTCTTCTCTATTTCTTTGCTCATGAACGGGTAGTTCCTCTTTGGGGTCGGAGTTCTGGTCTCCAATGGTGGCGGAGGCTCATCTCCATCTGGGATTGCAAAGCTCTCCTGCATCGGCCATGAATTGGTGTGTTCATTGAATAGCTGCTTTTGCTGCTGCTGACCGAGATCGTAGTGCTGGGGTTTCCTCTTAGAACCAGAAAAAATTTCGGCCATGGACGAGCCAGAGTTAACCACGAGCCTCCCGATCGAAGAAAATAAACCCTCTTCTTCTGGTACTTCAGATTCCTCCTCCGGCGGTATGAGAGGGGGTCTAACCGATTGAGGAGGCCTTTGATATGGTGGCACAGGCGAAGCTTTCTTCATTGGAGGTCTTAAATCCTGCAATAGAAGGAGAAACGAGGAACTAGTACTCGGTGGAGTTTATCCATAAGGAAGCTTAGCAACGTACTAATTATTGTCTATAAGAAAATCAATACCAAGACTTGCTTATGCACATAGATTGATTCTAAAAAATAAGCCAAGTTGACAATCATCAAAGAAAAGACCGAGCATTAACAAGAAGCGCATTCTGAAAGATTATGGCTAGCGAAAGTCGGGCATTTCAGCTAAATCTGTCCGAGAAATGCTATCAACAGGAAGGCAAAGAAAAGATGTCCAAATTAACAGGTCTAGCTCATGAGAGAACACAAGGAAGATAGTTATTTTCACTCCACACATATGTTACAAATTGCATGTATTCACATTCTTAGGTTTCAACAAATTTCAACAGGTGAGGTCACATACACCCTGGGAAGAGAACATGGCCTTCACTCTTTGCTGCAGTAGTGCCAACATATAACCAAAAAAGCCAGCCGCAACAAGTACTGCTATTCCTGTAATTACAGGCAAAAACAAATTGAAAATTACTAATTCAGAGAAAACAGGAGAATCGCATTGAGAGTTCGATGGTTGCATTTGTACCTAAATGAAAGCTCCCATTGGACACATGGGAACAATCATCATCGTGAAGTTGTATTTCCCGAATGGCCTGGTTACCTCTGTCTATTATCAGAAGAGAACAGCTACTAGCAACATAAACAACATCAAAATCATCTGAAAACTTTGCGTCCTCGCTTGGACCGTCAATATGACCTCCTCCTCGACCCCTTTTCCCACCAGCTATGGTCGACATGCCTATTCAAGAAAAATGCTTCCAGTCATTATTAGCGTCACCAATGACTGCGTCATATCTTAACCTGGACCAATGCCATGAAGACACCGCAGGTATTCATTAGTTTGTTCTATACCTGTGTCACTGATCTTTCTGATGGCCATGTTCATAGTGTCGGCAATGTAAATATTCCCTCTATTATCAACAGTAAGCCCCTTAGGATGGCTCATCCTTGCTTCTTTATTCTTCCCATCTACATGGCCAGAATACCCCTCGAGCGAGCCAGCAATGAGCTTGGGCCTGCTATCTGCAGTTATATGGAATCGTAACGGATAAATGATCTGCAGTTAATTGATTCATCCCAATGCATAGATAGAACGCCTCAAACATGTTATGAAGATGCATATGATATTGCAATTAGACCGATATTGGCTTACAGACCAAGAGATTTTTTTCGCAACATCCCTGCATATGTAATTAGACTAATCACACCTGCATATGCAATTAGAGTAATCACACGTAACCACAGCTATCTTTGTCCAAGATTAAATTGATTGTATCGTATAGTCGTATTGTCTTCACTGAACCAATTCTCACATATTAAATAGGTAAAGCAGTCAAGTTCCATCATATTAACTAGAGTACATATTTCAAAGCTTCAAGAGGGTTGCAAATTTGACACTTTGCGTACTCGAACAGGTTAGAAACACTGTCCAGTAAAAGCATGAAGCAGCTTAAGTAGTAAAGAAGAAAAGAATAAAGGAGTCAAAGGGCTACAGGAGAAGTAACTAACAAGCTTTCTCTGCCCCTTATATGATCTAAATCTAGGGCTACGAAAAAGCAGATACTCCAAAGACGAGCAGACTATAACCAGAAATCAAAAAGTTGAAGCAAAAATCCAACAGCGCAGTAAAAGCAAAATTTTCAGAAGCACGTTGTACATTTAGATTTTGAAAATAGAACAGCATAGTGCAAACCTTCAACAGATCAGAATTTACAGAACAAGAGTGTTTGTAGTCGGGAGTCAAAGGTCCTAGCATGCTGACAGATAATTCAATTAACTAATGAACCAAGCAGAACATCAAATCGAACTCCTGAATAGCACCCAAATGCCGGCGGAGCATTGCAAAGACCAAGGTCAAATCATTATAAGGGCCATGTGATCTTACAACGGGACAAAGGGAATGAAATTCTGTAGAGGTTATTATTGGCAGAGTCCAGCACCATAAGCTCTCCACTAGGAGAGACCTCAACAGAATGCGGTTCAATTCCAAGCTTGCTACCATCAAAAACTGTCTCCACGGTGTATCCACTTTCGAATTTCATCATTGAACGGCTTGGAACAGCTGGAAAAAAGAACCAAATTTTACCAAAGTTGTTAGCCAATGTGTCTCAAGCAATCACCTTTTAATTGGCTCATTTGAGTCGAACATTTCATTTGAAGGAAAGAGAGAAAGTGCATAGATGCATGTGTATGCTTGATCAAGAATCTTACGTGGTTTGGAAGTCGATTGTTGTAGCGACCACAGCCATTTCACAAGAGCAGATACTACATTGGACACAGCACTACCCAGAATTTCTACAATGCCGAAGTTCGACACATTTCAAACCCAGAATTAGATTGTTCAAGAAAAAGATGAGACGTGCGATGAAATTGAAGAAGACCCAAAAACGAGAGAGAGAGAGAGATACTTGCAGGAGTTGCTGAAGCTGATGAGAACCCTCCAAAGAGAATCACTAGGATGAGGACAAAGACAACCCAGTTTCTGCTCATTGCTGTTTTTCACCAGAAACATTGGACAGAATCCTCAAAGATGAAGATTCAAGCACCCCATTTCAAGAACTGACCCAGAGAGACAATGTGTCCCACTTTCTCTCTCTTTTGCACATTGACAAGCAGAATCCTCTTTGGAAAGAGAGAGAGAGAGAGAGAGAGAGAGAGAGAGAGAGAGCAGAAAGGACAAAGGAAGTACGGTGGCAGTGATTGTGGAGGGGAGAGTCTTGTATATATATGAACAAAACGTGAAGGCTTGCCTTCAGGGACAGAACCAGCAAGCAAAGGCAAAAGCCTGCAAGGAGGAATCACGTCCTCTGGTTCTTGTCTCATTAATTTGCTTGCGCCAATTTGCTTTAGCAGGTCATTTGATGGGTAGTTCACTTTGTTAAATGTGTGTGTAAGCCTAGATTTGCTACCCCCATTTTGCTTTATGCAGAAGCAAGTGTGTGGGAGAAGATGTCTGAGAAAGATTATCACGTCGGCCCCTTCAAATTTGCAGTTTTTCTCACTTTTCCCTCTTTACGTTTTCATCCTGCTCCCTATATTCAATGGGATTACTGCAATTTCCCTTGGTTTCTTACTTCCAATGGCAAAGCTATAGATTCAATTGACCCGCAATTTCCTACCAATGCTTGTGCACTATTTTTCACTAGAACTAGTTTCTAACCATGCTACTGAATTCAAAATTCGACTATTCAAGTGTTCTAAGCATAGGCGTATGTCATGAAATGCCGATCTATCTCTGCTTTACGGATTTCGCCATTTGCTTGGTATAGCCAATTGTGATGGTTCGATACATTGTCGTTTTTTTCCTGGCTACTAAGCATAGGAAGTATGAACAGTTCTCGGTTATGCTGCTCCATTGTCATGGCTGCTAGTAGCCTCTTTTTTTTTTTTTTGGAAACCGAGGTTTCCCATGTGCAATGAATTATTCCTCGGGATGGTGGGGGTATGAGCGCCAATGCCACCGGTTAAGTCTCCCAAGTCGCGATCGGGGAGATTCGAACTTGGGATCTCATCAGTTTAACGGTTTAAGATTCAGGGATCTCACCAATTCAACTAACGCCTTATTGGCTAGTAGCCTCTCTCTCTTAGCGAAGGCTAAGTCAAGAAAACTTATTATATACAAATATGAGGATCTAAAAGTCATGTATCATATGTGTAAAAAGTTACAATTAGAATGATTTTTTGAAAGGAAATATTATTGCGTGAACTCATGGTACTGTAGGCAGCTAGAGTCCAATAAAGTCGATTGATTATGTGGATCTCATGTGTGAAGCAGTCTGAAGATATGAAGCAAATGGACCCACTTGATTAAATGGTCAGGATGCATTTATGTGAATGCCTGGCCTTAAAGAAATAAGCCCAATCTTTTTCCATCTAATAATTTGAGAATCTTCAATTCATTCAGAATTATCAATCATGTCCAAGTTTAGAGGTCCCTTGGGCTCATCAAGATGTGTCAGGAAAACGAATGAAGACCCTCACGAGCTGCATTGTTTCTCTGTTTTTCTATTTTTTTGTTCTGGAGAACGGGTTTGGAACAAAAATTCATTTGGTAATATTTTTTTATTTTATTTCGAGGATAAATTTTTAGCCCATAAATAGGTTTGGAATCGAAATAAGAAGTAGAAATTTTCTATTTTTATATTTCTGCATAGAAAGAAAAAAAAAATCTTCTCATCGCTCACTCCCTCTCTCTCGCGTGCCCGTCGTCGGCAACCAGTCACTAGTTGAGGCCTAATGGCCGAAAACCATAAAAATTTTATGTTGTTATCAAACGAATTTCTGCTTCAGGAATAAAAATTTTGTGCAATTGTCAAATGTGGTTCAGAAACTCATCCAGGGAATACATATGATTTTTTTTTTTTTGGCCAAAAATAGCTCCTGAGAATAAAATGATTATCATTCGCGCCCTTAAAGGCCCAACTCACTTGCGGTGCAACTAAGAGATCTTCGACTTAACTGTCTGATACAGCCCTTTTCCATGATCTAATGGAGCATTATCACTTCTGATGATCCGGTGTGAACGTTAGTGAATCTGCAACTTTCGGTTTTTTCTAGGATGAAAGCCGACATCGTCTTCTTAATGCACTCGAGAAACCAGTAAGACTCTTTTTCTCAGGCTCGATCTGCTATGGACTCAGGGGTCATTCAAGCTAATGGATTGGCAAGTTCCAAGTTCAACCTTTACACATTTGAAATGATATATAGGCAGAAAAAAAAAATGATCCGAAAAGAGATGGAAGTTGGCCAAAAGGGTCGGTCAAGGTAAGATAATAACAGGGAGGTTCTATTTTAGGATGAGACAACATCATTTGATAGCTCTGTTTCTGAAATATACATGGCAAGTCAAAAAGCTGCATTTTCCTTTTAATACAGCAGCAGCAGCAGCATCAGACCTCGTACACCATCCCAACTTCTAAGGTTGATGCATGAGGGATGCTCAGAGCATAAGTAGGCCCTCTGGAGTTCCTCCTCAAGAAGTCATACCCCAGATTGATGACTAACTTCTTCATAAAACTTGAACCCCTCTTCGCCCTCACATATGAGTGCCCCATAATGAATGCCATCCCGGCCTCCCTCGCTTCCATCAGTTCCTTCAGCTCTTCGCGCGCTTCCCGGTCCATCCTCGGGCTCTCCGGCACTAGGAACCTCACTCTCTTCCTTGGCTTTTGCGGAGTAATTACCTCCACTACCTCTGATGAGGTGCCTTCCTTTCGAGAGGACCCCCCGTTGTCCTCGCACAATCTTACCCCGTCTAGATTGGAAGAAGACGTCCCGACAACTGTCATCTTCTCGTCCTCCGAATCCTCCATCCTAGAGGCACATTCCAGCTTCTCCGACCGAACTAGTTCTGCGATGCTACAAAAGAGATCCCTCTCAAACTCTAAGTCATCCTTATGAATGTCACGGTAACCGTACCGAGCTATGCACCTATATACCCGGTACTCCTTGGGGCCCACTCTTCCCACCAAAAACCTTTCCTTGGGCCTGACATGCGGGACTGGGACGGATTTGATGCAGAGAAAGACTACAACCTGGTGGAAAGCCGGAAGGTTGGTGACGAAGTGGGAGAAAATAGCCGGGATTCCCGAAACAAGTTCTGTGTGTATCAGTCCAATCCCCCGAACTCTCACAATCCCTAGATTGGGGCCCAGACTTAAGAGCCAGTGCATGGAAACCTTATTTTGGACGTCGAACTCGTACTTTTTTAGCGTCCCGTAGTGCCACACGTACATGATGATCATAAATATAAACGAGAGGGCAATGGGGACCCATGCTCCTTCGAGAAACTTGATGAGGGATGCGGAGAAGTAAAGCGCTTCAATCGAGCCAAAGAAGAAAATGAAGCAAAGAGCTAATAGAACACTCTTGTGCCAACACAGGACCATAACCAGAGACATCAGGCAGGTAGTCACGAGCATGACAGCAATAACTGCCAAACCTATTCAGATAAAGAAGAGATTCAGCATGTTAGTTTAAGAAAGAACGCGTCAAAATTTGTGCTAAACCAATTGAATTTACGCTTAAAGATGGCAACAATCTTGGAATGAAAGGACCCTGATTTGCACCAGAAGGATGTTGTTTCTCAAGTTCTCATAAAGCGGACAAAGGAGAGGTCAAATTGGTAATGCAAAACTAAGTGTTCATCCAAACAAATATGAAGATGGTGGTTTGCAAATGGTAGAAAACGCTACCTGATGCATTTCCCATCCGTTTGGTGTCCCTAAAACCAACAGTCACGGCCAAGCAAAGAAGCATCAGAGTCCAGTTGATCTCTGGAATATAAATCTGGCCATGTATCTTGGACGAAGTGTGTACTATCTTGACTCTTGGAAAGCAACCCAGAGCAGAACACTGCTTTATTATTGAGAAAGTCCCGGTGATGACCGCTTGACTTCCAACTACTGCCGCTAGTATTGCTATCACCAGCACGGGCCACCTTATCTTCTCTGAAATGGAAAGATAATAGCTCAAATTAGTATTTAGATGACTTGCTCAGATGATGACGCTTCTGTGACGTACCTGGAACTGATACATAGAATCCAATGTGGTAATGACTATCCATAACATGATGCTGGGACAGATAAGCAGCTTGTCCCATGTATGCCAGGATTAAGGATGGATAAACCACAAAGGTAAAAGCAATCTGCACCAACAATATCTTTGATTAGTAATATGAAATTCTAAGTGTGTTCCTAAAACTGCTCATGTGGATTTTTTGGAATGTTTTTGTAGTGAAAACAAACGTGGTTCCTTTGTCCATGTTTCCAAGACGTTCACCCGATAATAAGCTGAAAGGACCGACCAAATTCCCCCTAATGATATTGCATGGGAAGAGAGCAAAAGCGTTCTAGTGTGGAGAGATACGATTGAAGCACTTGTCAAGGAGGTTCATGCAATTATGGTCCTATTAAGCACCAAGGGAGCTTGACCCAAAACAGATGGAGGAAAAAAAAAGCAAAGAACACCAAGGGAGTATCTATCAATCCAAAATAGATTCCACTTCGAGGTTAAAATAAAGTCAGAGCCAATATCCAGTGAAATGGGTAACATATCTCCAATACCTTGATCGACAACTGGGAGAAATGACCTAGATCAGCAAACATAGCTTCTGAGCCTGAGATACAGAAAGACTGTGTAAGGGAATATGTAGCACCAAATCAAGTTGATACGAGATGATGCAGCTCAAGCACATACTCTTGTACCTGTAATGCACAGTAGAATTCCTCCCAAGGACATCCAACCTCCCCTTTGCGTCTTCTTCAAAAACTTGTACATGTAATATGGGGAGAGTGCTTGATATACATGGGGATTCCAGTGGAAGATGTTATATACGCCAATGGCACTGATACAGAAGAGCCACGTAATCACCACAGGCGCAAAAAGGAAACCGACTCGATGGGTCCCATAATGTTGTAGAGCAAACAAAAACACAAGTATGGCACATGCTACTGGGACTTCAATATCTGCAAAATTGAGAAAGCAGAACTACTGAGCATGAAGGGTCAGCAAGCACTTGAAGATGAGGAAATGAATACCCCTGATATATCTGTTTTAATGCTATCATGCTAGTCCTATGGCAGCGAATGGCCAAGGATGGTTTGCCAACAACCATTGCCCTATGGTAGTCAATTAAAAAGTAATTATGGAAATCATTCATTAGAGTGAAAGTGCAGGCTATTATCCTGTTTCACCATAGTAGGATATAATGTATTCCACAAAAAAGGATTTGTAAAGGTGGCAAGATACTAAGATGACTTACGAGAATGAATCCATAAAAAAAGTTTGAAGCTAAGTTGACCAAATGATTTGGATTGGTGAAGCAACGTGACCTTCAGGGAAGTTTTGGCATCTACAGAGTTCTATAACTGAGCGAAAGGAGGTAAAGAAGGACTTGTCTTGAAGAACCACATTCGTCGCCTCTCTATGTATGACAGGATTCTAACTTAAGGAAGTATCGTGAAAACTAATTGAGATCGTTGATCAGATTGTTTTATTTATTATATTGTAGAGAAGTCTAGAACTCAAGCCCAATGATGAATTAACAGTGAGCTGAAAAGAGCATTGTCAAAGTTTCCGAAAAATTCAGTTCAGCAGAGTTGGAAGTGAGGCTCCAGTGTACTTAGTCCAAGCATCATGATTCACCGAAGACAGTAGTTGCTGAACTCAAATGAAAAAATCAAAATTGACGGCATATTTGGCATCTTCGTTTTCCGGAAATTAAGTGGCCCTGGGTTTTCATTTCACTTTTCTTGCATGGAATTATGCAGTATGGCTGACAAAGTATGTTTGGCCCACATGCAGAAAAGGAAGGCACTAGCAGAAGAATGACCATTGAAAGAGAGACGAGAAGGAAAGCCAAAAAACTGAAATGTAGATAGTGGCAAACAAGCTGGCCATCTCCTTGATAGCGATAAAGATGAAAGTGGAACATCAGTGGCCATTTGGATAGCTTAAAATGTCCTCAAAGGCAACCCTTGGTGACCGAACTTCCTGATGTGACAAATATGGTCGAAGTTGTTTAAGGAATGATGATGATAAGCTCATTCTTGTATTAGATCCACTATGATGTTCTGGAAAGTGAAAAAGCAGGTCAAATTTGCTGAATCGCGCTCATGACTATGTGTGCTTCATGGGGAACTCCATCCGCAGGTTTAACTATTACGCCAACCAGTCTAATGAGGCCAAAATCTGAATTAGGTCATCCAATCCGGAAAAAAAAAAAGTATTCTAGACTGATCTTAATGATTTCTTTAATTACCAGATCTTATCTAGTCTTTCCTATTCTTTTCACTGCTGCTTAATTACTACTTACTACTCCCAACCAGACATCCTAAAAGGCACAGGATGAACATTTTATTAGTGGCAAGCTCATATCCTTAGCCCCATCTTTTCCTGTCTTCTATCATAAGAAGACCGGTGGCATCAGCACTTCCCATCTAATGCTAATTTTTAAAAAGTTGATGACGATTTGGCTTTATTAAAGCAGGGCTGTTTTTCTTAAGGAGCAACAATAATGCATGGGTTCATTTCAGTTAGGTCATCTCTGCTTGTTTATTGATCTCACGTCATCATGTTGAACAGGAATTAAAGGTTCACGCCATTTTAAACTATTCGAAGCTCTGGACGTGCTAAACAGTGGGAAAAGAAACTTCAAAGGGCTAAAGACTCGAATGCATTCGCTATGAAACTTCACAGCACATGCAAGATAAGATGCCTAATAAACTCTGGAGAAAAAAAAGATGTTTCAGGCAACTGAAACAGACAGAAATTGTATATCTCTAATTTTCCAACAATCCGTGTTCATGATAATTCCCGAATATGCATCTCCAGACAGAATCCCCAAGTTGAGTAATTTCCACGAGGAATCGGAATGGATTATATAACTCTTTGTGACGAGGGAAAACTCTATGTTACAGATTAAAATATCCACCAGATAGAAGAAGACCTTGTGATTGTTCATTGACGACATATGCTCAATCACTAGTGGCAAATGTAATCCAAATTGGACAAAGTCAGTCACGGAGACTTACATCTGCGTTGCTCCCTAGCATCGATGGAGAGCTCCAACCCTGACACGGCAGAGAAAACTGCAAGCATCACCAGAAATCAAAGTCACTGCCTCTCAAATTTGAGACTGCGGAGGAAAAATATTATCCTGAAAACAATTAGTTCCAGAAACTTTTTGCAATTTTTGTACCAGAAAGTGCAGGCGTCAGCACCCCATCTCCAATCACCATACACGTCCCAATCAAAGCCAGCACCAACAACACCCTCTGCAACACTTTGTGCTTCTCCAGAGTTGATTTCAAGCTAGACCCAATATTCTTCTTCCCAGACCCATCGTTCTTATACTCGAATAATTCCTCATCGGCGAGCTGGCAATTCGGCAGCGAATTAACACGGGCATGTCGGCACAACAGCGAGTACAGGGCAAAAGTCCCACCTTCACCATTATCATCAGCTCTGAGCACAATGAACACATACTTCACCAATGGTACTAACGTCAATGTCCAGAACACAAAGGACAAGACCCCATATATTTCCTCGTTGGTCTCCGAGTGTTTTATGTCCTCCGCAAAAGCGCTCTTGAACACATACAATGGGGAGGTGCTCAAGTCTCCATACACAACGCCTAAGCTCTGGTAAGCGAGAGTCAACACCGTCTTCCATGAATCTCTCTGCAACAGCAATGAAGAACAAAATCACCAAGTTAAATGAGCATCGAGCAAGACAGAAAAGAAAGAACCCACAAAGCTGAAATCTTTTGCGAAGGTGATTCAACAGCCGAAACGCCACATGTCGTACCTTTATTGGGTTATTGCCGATCACACCTTCAAGATCCATCTGGGCTCGTGTCAGAATCGCTCAAGACTCATTTTTGACGAGCTGAGACTCGGGTCAGGAGGGAAACAAGGAGGCCCAGACGGGCTAAATACCTTCCCCAGTCGGAGCAAGCGAAGGAGGAGAGCAAAGGCTCGGCCAACAACACTTAGAAATGTTTGTTTCACTCGCTTGGACAAAAGTGTATCACTACCCACCAATGCAGACAAACGAAGAACGAACACGAAACACCACAAACTGAGTATGGAGAATAGTGCAAGTAATGTGAGAAACGAGGACGGCAGTTGGTGATGGCTGTTGCTGCTAAAAAAGAGAGAGGGGAAAGATAGAGAGAGAGAGAGAGAGAGAGAGAGAGAGAGAGATGTTTGTATATGATGATTGTGTCAATAATGTGAGTTGTGGACTTGGGTTCTATTTTCTTTCCATTTTATATTTGTAAATGTGATTATTATTATTATTATTATTATAAAGTGTTTGGCTTTTGTTTCGTAGCTGGAGATTCTAGAGAGAATATCTTTTGGACTTGATGACTGGCTATCTAACTTGGACGTTATCTTCGCCCCCACTCGGCTGCCTATCAAACGAGAACAATGCCATGGCCATGGGGGAGCAGCTGTTGCCTGCACCAGATACACATAAGCTCAAACCTTACATGCGCCGTTCGATCTAACTCTGTTTTTACGCACGTCCCACGTCATTCAACGATGCATGTGAATATGAGCATTGGGAAGGGCGCATAGGCCATTCCAGAGCGCAAAACACAAAATCTGCTTAATCTTTATTCAATTGTGGAACGTGTGATTATTGGGACAAAATTTGGATGAATTCCGATCGAAAAATGTGTCGTTGACAGGAATACACTTGAAATCAACATGTTCGAGCTCTATAAGCAAGAATGGCGGCGATGATTCAACATCTGTCAAAGACTTTTCCTCATTTTTCTATCTAGAGAAAAGTCACTTTTCATGCCCGACATACCGTGTGACGATGGAATTAGAGGTGATCGGATTTGGGGTGTGTCGATTTTCACCCTAGAACCAAGTATCAGATCGGACATGGTCAATCTGAATTTGCATTTATTAGGGCTAGGCCTCTCCTGCTCTTGTTCGGTGAAACCTAGTCCACCTCGGAATTGGACTAGACTGAACCAATCTGCGTAAATCGACGGTGTTAATTTTTTTTTTTCAAGAATTCCTAAATATATTGAAAGTCACTTTATCATGAAATTAATAACCAAGGGAGCTCCTTGTAAAAGAAGAGATTACTTTCACAAATAACCCGTGCCTTTTGCCCTTGTCGAATAAGAAAAGGCAGCATGCTCTGTGCCGGTTCCGCCGTTTCGGTCCGATTCCTCTTCGGAATCCAAGAACCGGATTGGTTATTCCCAGTTCTAAAAATTCGAAATCGAGAACCGACCCTGCAAGAACCATTGAAAATCGGTCGGTCCAATTTCGGTTCCCGAGTTGGATCGAGACCGGTACACACGACCCCTGAAGAAAGCACATCGAACGCGCTGGTTTGAAGAATGTTACGATCAACATCATCAACAACAACAATCAACGTCATCAACAACAACAATGATATTTGAGAAGAAAGAGAGGATGCGGATTCAGCTGACCTCGCATTACAATCGGGAAGAGAATCAAAACAAAAAATGTAAATTTTGGGGGATTAAAGGATTCAAAAAAAAAAAAAAAGAAGAAGAAGAAGTGGAAGGAGAGCATTGAAGATAATGGGAACATTGTCGGCCACTCACTTTGAGAAGTAAGTGAGAAAGCCCACGGCTCACAGGCCGGTGGTGCCGGTGGTGGCTACTGGCTTCTGCAAAAATAAAATAAAATAAAAAAATTCATTTTTAATGTTGCGGATTATTCAATTATTTCCACGTTGGAATTATACGAACATACGATGTACATATCGAAACGAATTCAACAAACACGTGAGGTTGATCCGAGCAAACGGGGCAATTCAGACAACCTTTGACTCGGATTGCTCCGCAAACGAGGGACGGACCTTTTGAATTCCACGAGGGTTAGGCCAATGCCAGCAGCCTCTCCACAGGCAATTCCTCCCCCATCTCGCCTCAAAACTTACATAAATAAATTCAAATGATGTCCAAAAGGCGACGCATGATGAATTATTCGAAAGACTGAATTGATTTTTTTTTAATGATTTTTTTTTTGTGCCCTTGGAGAGCATAATATCACAATGGAACAAAAGGGTCGATCCGGTTCAACCTTTAGTTAATTAGCCTAACTATGGAAAAAAGTCGGATCACTTTTAACCTATCCTTTAGAATGTATGGAGGGGGAGGATTTTGCTTCCTGGAATCAGATACCTTCTTGTAATCATGTCGAAAAGAGGCAACTCTCGAGTTCTACGCATCGATCCCACCCTATAAAATCGAGTCGATTGTCAAAGAGGCAGATATGTTTACTGTTGATCTGACATAGTGAACGAATTCAAGGCATCGATAGAAAAGAAGGCAATTCTCGAGTTCTAGGCATTGATCCCACACTACAAAATCGAGTCGATTGTCAAAGAGGTAGACATGTTTATGATTGATCTGACATGGTGAACGAATAAGAATACATGGAATCAGATTCTTAGATGTGATAACACTCTCTTTAAGGAATTATTTGCCCCATAACTTTTCGTGCTTGAAAACTGTAAATTCGGATGCAACTCTTCATGTCCGAAAAACGGTTTATTCTGACATTACTCTTCATAATCGAAAAATAATTTATTTGGACACAACTATTCATGTCCAAAAAAATTGTTATGCCCGAAAAAATACACAACAGTTAATTTACTATTATAAATTCAAATCTAGACAAAAAAAAATAATTGTTGATTACTGCCAATTCCAAACCGCAAGCGTGTAAAATGCTAAGGCTGGATTTGGTTCGACTTTGCAAATGAGTTTTGAGGGAATGCAAATACCTTCAGCCTAAGAGGCTTTGAAGAAATGCAAATAGCATTTGGTAAACAATACTTTGAAAAGTAGCTTTGGCCTAACTAGTGTTTGGCAAAAAAAATAATTGTAATTGAGCTTTCTTATCATATTTCTTTTTAAATAAAATATAATTAAAAAAGGGAAATAAAACCCTAGGCAAAGGCCTGTAGCCTCCGGCGAGCTTGATTTAGAGCTGGCGATGGTCGGCCAAGGCTGCCAGGTGTCGAGCAACCGTCACCTGGGCCGCGCGACCCCAGGCGACCGTCGCCGAGGTTGCGCGACCCCGGCCACAAGGCTTGAGGTCGCCTTGTATTTTGTTCGAGGGGCTTTGGGGCTCCAATGGACTTTAGAAAAGTTGAACTAAACCCACCCTAAGTGTGTTGTATAACCGCACCCGGGTATAGTGCAGTGTAGCCTACTTACTCATTTCTTCATTTAAAAGACTATAATAACATTTTTACTAATAAAGTGTTTCCGGTGTGTTAGTTGAAATATGAAAAAGACCCAAAAAAATCTTTTATATCGTTTGGTATGTAAAATCAGATTTTATCCGATTTTATCTTATGAAATAGTTAGTTTATTTCACCTTTCATAGCTAACCTTTTCTCATGCACTCCTTTCGATATTCTTTTATTTTTTTTAAAAAAAATTATTTATTTAACTTTATCTTTACCTTTGTTTTTTCTTTTCTCTTTTCATTGTTTATTTTTTTTCCTTCAGATTTTGGTTGGGTGTGGCCGCAGGCAAGCTCAAGGCTCGGCTGATCCCCGCCAACCCCAAGCTCGCCGGCCAACATCATGGCTGATCGTCGAGCTGTCGATCATCGCCAAGGTTTGTAGCTAGCGAAGGAAGAAGGAGGAAAAAGCCGCGTGCAGAGGGAGGAGGAAGAACGAGAAAAAAGAAAAAGGAAATAAAAATTTAAAAAAAGTTAAAAATTGAATGTAACTGAATTGAGGAAGCAAAGATGAGTTAAAAAGAGGAAAATAATTTCTCCACTTTTGAAGGAGTTTTTTTTTAGGTGAAAAATATTTCTCTATACTAACTTATTTTTCACAAACTAAATGCCGAAAAATTCGAAGAATATTTGTCTGAAAATTACTTCACGAAATAAACCGAGCCTCAGAAAATGGGGAGTCTCTGCGTGGCAAAAGTCACTTAGCCAATACATCATAAAACTCTCTGCAATCTTATCGTACGGCAACTGATTATTCAATGGGTACGTGGAAAGAATAAAAAGAAACCTTTCTAGGGTTTGCAAAATGTGCACAGCTTTTCTGGAACAATTGCAACTTAGACCCTAAACTATCCCATAAATACTCATCTTAAACTTAATATGATTGATAGAATTGCTTGTATCTCATTGCACAAATGATGTGAGGTCCTCCTCCGCGCCATCGGTCATCCACAACGTCCTAACCGATAACGAGTTCATATCAGACACGAAACGTGCGATTTCTATTAAATCGACATATGGCTTTGTAATTATTTCATCCTCAAAAGGTTGACACATGAATGGTGAGGAACAGAATTAACAAAAAACTTAGAACAATCCATCAATCTGTCAAATAAAGTAGCTCCACCTAAACGGAGTAGATCTCTGACCCCCCACAAAAAAAAAAAAAATGGAGTATGATCTAATTAGGAAATACATGTTTTTTTTTTTTCCTTTTGTATTGTTACTCCGATTGCTCAGATGCAATCCACGTTGACGAAGCAGAAAACGAGGACCGGGTAAATGAAAACGTTCGATCACGACGAATCCAGGTTGGTGCACGATCCACGAAACGAGTCGCGCCCCGCGCACGCGTCCGGTCGATCGGATCAACAATGACGTTCAATTACGATGGATCGAGATAAATGCACAATTCCGAGAACTTCCTAATCAGTCCCGACACACGTCGTGTCCGAGTGAACGTGGAGAGGAGTGAGCCAAGTGTCGAGAGAAATCCAAAAGGAAGGAGCCGCAGAAGCAGCAGCAGCAGCAGCAGCAGCCGCCATTGCAATCACCAGAAAGCTGTGGCTGGATGCTTTGGTTGTCCCACTTGCCCCCCTGTTTTGGCTTTGGCTTCTTCTTCTCTTTCCCTTCACGCTTTTAGTTTTCTGGCTGTTTCCTAGTGATTTGCGGGAATCTATATTTGTGGCCAAGGCGGATCAATCCGCACGTATCTCCTTCTTCGGCTCCCCCTCCTTGAATGCATCCAAATGCCAAATTCCACACTTGCCCGTGACGTGCATGCGTGTGCCGCCCCCCTGGCCGGAGAGGAGCCTTTCGTCCCCCCGCCCTCGCCCGCGCATGGGGACAGTGAGACCGAGCTTCGGCCGTCTCCGGTTTTTGTCCCTCTTTTCAAAATTGACTATTTGTCCCTCCGTTAGAGACGTTCCTTCCACTCATATCCCCTAAAAAAAAAAAAAACAACACAGATCTCGAATCGACAGAAATATTATGCGCAATAAAATCTTGATATTGGATGATTTCATTATTGTCTTGAAACAGTTGATGTCCTGTCAAATGATGTGCTCAAATGGGGGTGTGCTATAGCCAAGTTAGGGACGGATCACATTCAATGCAAGGAAATGCAATAATGTCCTCTCAACCTTTCAACTCGAGATTATTTGACCAAGCATTCATCCTTTCTTTTGCAATCAAGTCTTTCCACTTTTAATTTTTGTCCGATCGAGTTCTTATATTTTTTCACAAGTTCTCTCAAATTCAATTCACGTCACACAAAGTCTGCCAAAAATCGAGCTGACGGCTCTCATCCGGAGTGTGACATGGACAAAAGTTTTCCGACATACACGTCCACGTCGGCATTCAAATTGGTCAACTTTTACATGCATCATACTCCGTCGTTTTTTTAGACCCCCCACAAAAAAAAAAAAAAAATAGTCCATCGTTCTTTCATGGCGGCCACGTGGGCGCCCAAATTGGTCAGATTTCATGCACATTATACTCGGCGTTGTGGGATGGTTGCGTCAATGGATTCGGTCAGATTTAACGTCGGAGAAGAATTTGATTAGACAAACTAAAAGTATACACAATTGATTAAAAAATCCTTCAAATACAGAATCGAAAGACAGACGGACCATTTCCCAAAAGTAAATAGTACAATGTTATTATGACATTTAAAATAAATCATCGACGCATATTGAGAAAAATGATCACGGGACATCCATGTTTTCGTCGAATTTAAAATTCCGCCTCATCATTTTACAGGACAATTCATTAAACTCTCTTTTATCACTTTCGATACTAAGGGTTCGTTTCGCGAAAAATAAGTTATTTTTGAAAAAAAAAATCGAATCGCTTATAAAGATAGATTAATAATTTTTTTCTTCATCTACTATAGTTAGGCATAGCTTATCGTCGATGACGAAAAAAATTTAGATTGACTAATTTTTTTAAATGATATAAGCAATCATTAATGAAAAATATTTTCCAAACTGCTCATTTTTTTTTCCATGATAGACGCACCGTAGATATGATATGAAACGAAATAGCAAAGGTCCGCACGATCTTGGCAAGAACACTAGCCCAACTTACTAATGCAACAACATCTGATAATTTAGTGCAATCTCATAACACAAGTATTATTAAACTTTTCTATTATGATAAACATATTTTCTTCATTAGTTGTTGTTATTGTTGTTGCTATATTGTTCTTAGGATTTTTTTTTTATGACCGAGGTGCCCGGGCCCGCTTCGCGGGCTCGAATATTCCTCGAGGGGGACTAGCCCAGCAACCCACGAGCCGGGGTCCCCTACTTAAGTCAGCGGAACGCGGCCAGGAGATTTGAACCCTCAACCTTCCATGAGAGGAAGAAGGGCACGGTCTCAACCAACGCGGTCAGGAGATTCGAACCCTCAAACTTCAAATTGGTATACTTTTGATAATTTTTTCCAAACTAAATTTTTTTAACTACAAAAACCCCAAATTAGTGAATTTGCGATAAATTTACGTCAAACTAATTTTTTGACCATAAAAAATCTAAAACTGATACAATTATGACAAATTCACCCATTGTTAGTTTCCGTTAAATTGGTTGTATACATTGAAAAATCTCGAATAGATATACCTATGACAAATCAAGGGTAAAAACCCTAACTTGGTACACCTAACAACTATCATGTATCATATAATTCGGCAATTTGATAGTAAAATTTAACGAAAATTAACGGAGTGCCAGATTTGGGATTTTTTATGATAAAAAAAATTAATTTTTGGTAAATTTATCGCATGTGTATCATTTTAGGATCCTTTGTGGTATCAATCTTGTTATTGTTGTTAATTATTATTATTATTGTAATGCATGACCAGAGAGCATATTCAGAGATTAGTTCCGGAAATCAAGCTAATCCCGAGGAATCTCACAGCCTTGTTCTACCACACACATGACTTGAGGCCCACGAGTCGTGTGCATCGGATCTCAGACATTTCTAGTTGTCCAGATCCTTAATCCCCTCCGAAAAACCAAATATTGACTCTTTCCTTTATTTTATTTTTTATTTTTTTCTTTTCTTATTTGTCGGGGTTAATACCATAAAAAAAATCCCAAATTGATACTTCTACGACAATTTTACCCCAAACTGATTCAGCCGTGACAAATTTACCCTCCGTTAGTTTTCGTCAAATTGCTAAGTTGGATGGCACGTGGGTATTGTCGAGTGTACACATTACCCTATGTTTGCTATAGGTGTATCAATTTGAAATTTTTCGTGGTATTAACTCAATTTAACGAAAATTAACAAAGAGTAATTTTGTTATATGTGTATCAGTTTGAGATTTTTTATGATAAAAAAATTAATTTGGGGTAAATAAGTTACAGTTATACAAGTTTAGAGTTTTTGGTGGTTAAAAAAATAGTTTAGGGTAAATTTATCACAAATGTATCAATTTAGGATTTTTTGAGGTCAAAAAAATAATTTTGGGTAAATTTGTCTGAAATGTACCAGTTTGAGGCATTTCACGGTATTAATCCTATCTGTCGTCACGTCAGTCCTTGTCCGCTATCATACATTGTACAGCTCCAAAAAAAAAAAAAAGGAAAGTGAAAAATTAGTATCCTAAGCATTGCGCTCCATGCTTGATGCCAAGTACGTGACATCTATATAGAACTGACCTGTCTTTTTTGTGAATATTATTTTATTTTATATATTATCGTATCACATGAATATATATATTGAAATTGATAGTCTGCAGAACTGTAATTAGTCCTACATTGTCATGTAGGCCCGTTAGAACGAAATATTCTGATTTAGGCTCATTAATTCACCTATATCCGGGAAAAACATAAAAAAAAAGTCATAAATCCATTGTATTAATGTTAATTCGATCTTAAATCTTTTATATTTACGTTAATTTAGTCCTAAACTTTTTGTATTTGTGTCAATTAAGGATAGAGTTGATTCAGAATTTGAAATAAGATTTGGGGAAATGCAAATGCCTTCAACTTATAAGGGTTTGGAAAAATGCTAATTGCGTTTGATAAAAACTTATTTGAAAACGGTTAAATGGTGTTTGCTAAAAATAACTTTATTTGATTATGGGCTTTAAAGACTTAAAATTTGCCCACTGTAGCGGAGATTGCAATCGGGTTGCGGATTGGCTTGCAAATGCCCATTGCAATGGATCCTTACCTTTTACTTTGCTCGAACTCTTGAGTTAGCCAATAAAGTCTTTTTTATGACCAAAAAAGGGGGGCTCTTTGAATGCAATTTTCTATTTATTATATCAAAAAACTTAAAGCATTCGCCGAACTAACAAAGGCTGCAGGCTGCCGGCAAGCAAAATCTGGCGCTTGGGCGGCTGGTCCTCGCTTGGGGGATTGATCCCTTGCCAGCCTCTTGCCATCCCTCAATCGACCCTTGCGTGGAGCACGAGATCAACGGAGAAGATAAATAGAAACATAGTGGGGTAAAATTGAAAAAATAGGAAATTAGTGAGGATAGTTTTGAAACAAAAAAAAAAGTCTTTTAGTATTTGGCCAAATGCTGAAAGCCCAATGCTGATCTCTACCAGCATTGAGCTTTTAGCTTTACCAAGGTAAGCATTTAGCCAAATGCTGGCTTAAAGCTGAACCAAATGTTTCAACATTTTCCCAAACGGCTTTGAAGGTTAAAAGCTTCGAAAAACTTAACCAAACCCACCCTAAGTCCATCCAGTCAATTTTGACCGCAAATTGCTGACTTGGATGCCGATCGTCCCACATGACATGCGCGACGCTAATGTGGATATTTTTATTTTTTTATTTAGCAATTTCCTATTTTTCTCTTTCTTTTATGTAATATATATATATATAGGGTCGTATCAACCCTTGCCTGGACTTGGCAAGGATAGGTCGGCAACCCTCAATAAAAATATTTGTACAGAAAAGAAGAAAAAACCAAAAAAAAAAATGAAAAACATAAAAGATTAAAAAAAATGTCAACGCCAACGCCAGCCGACGTAGGACAAACGGCATCCACGACAGTGATTTTCGATCAAAATTAGCCAAATAGACTCAATTGGCACAAAAGCAAAAAAAAAGTTTAGAATTAAATTGACACAAATGCAATAGGTTTAACACTTTTTTTTTTTTTACACTTTTCCCCTTATTTTATTTACTATAAAAAGTGACATATAACATTCCCTAGACTTTGATTAGTATCCGATAAATAGTGCTGCCTCTTTCTATTAGTCTTTATATATATATATATATATATAAATTGCGTTTCGCTTGGCCTCAGGCCCAAACACAGAGCCTCTTCTTCTTTTTCCATATTTGCCCTTGTGATTTGCGGAAATGACACCTAAGTCCCGTCTCTCCGAGGTCCATGCATTTTCTTCTGTTTTCCCGCGAAAATCTCGACGATAACCACCAACGCACCTCACCCCTCTCTCTCTCTCTCTCTCTTCTCTTCTCTGTCTCGTATCGAACGACGACCACCACTCGCCGTCGCGATCCTCCGCCCCTGCTGATTCCTTCGCCCCGACATTTCCGATTTCCGTCGCCTGATCATCAATCAGAACCGCCATATCCTATTTCTCTCTTGCTCTCGATCTCGCTCGCGCGCGCTGGCCTCTGCGGACTCCACCAAACCTGGACTCCGCCATGGAAGATGAATAGGATAATACACTCCTCCACCTCCAAATTCCGCCACTTCCACCGCCCTTACTCCTCCGCCACCCCCTCCTATTACCTCCTATGGCGCCACCACCGCATCCTCGAGCCCGACAGCGAGATCGTGACGCACTGGAACCAAGTCTTCCTCATCACCTGCCTCATTGCCCTCTTCATCGACCCTCTCTACTTCTACCTCCCCTCCGTCGGCGGCCCCGTGTGCCTCGACACGGACACCTCCCTCAAGGTCACGGTCACCGTCTTCCGTACGGTCGCCGATCTCTTCTACCTGCTGCACATGATGATGAAGTTCAGGACGGCCTTCGTTTCGCCCAGCTCTAGGGTTTTCGGCAGGGGCGACCTCGTCATGGATCCGAGGGAGATCGCGCGGAGGTATTTGAGGGCTGATTTTTTGATTGATCTCGCCGCCACACTTCCCCTTCCCCAGGCAAGTCTGTTGTTTTCTTGCATTCTCGTTGTGAAGTTTCTTCGTCTGGCTTAATTGAGATTCGATGCTATTTGCTTGGAATGTCTCTGTGGATGCACACTTGGGGTTTCAAGGCGAAGGATAAGCTTATATATGGTGGAGTCCCCTGCACTTTGTGTCCTACTGATCTTGCAGAATTAGATTCTCCTAACGTAGTTCTGGATACAATTAGAGGGCCCTTCTGTTGTTATTTTCGGAGGAGCAAAGAGTTATTTTCTAGTTTTGGGGAAAATGCACCTAATTTTGTTGTAAACATCGGCAAAATTCTTGATGATTATGAACTTGTCCTCTGTGTATTAACTTGGATTCAGAATCTGCTTCTTATATTGATTTCCTGATGTTTCGATTAAACATCCTGACTAAGCTAACCGTTAGATAATTATAAGTTGAAAAGGAAATGCCGCCAAAAAAAAAAGTATGATACCCTACAAAATAGATGAAAAAGTCTAGGCTCTCGAAAGCTAAAGTGCTCTAAATCCTTGCCTCTATGATTCAAGGACAGATAGTTCATGTAGATAAGAACACGGTTGATTTTCATATATGGGGAGCACGTAACAGTTACGATTCATCAGTATGTTTTTTCTTCAACATGGTAGATACATGTTTAATGGACAGATTGGGGCAGGTTTCCTTCCATCATCAGAAGAAATGGAACTTGTTGTAAAATACTCATGCTTTTGAAGTGTAGCATAATAACAGACTTTCAAGGAGCGCATGTTAGCTCAACCCTTTAAAGAACAGCAGAAGACTCGAATGTCGCTCTAACATTTCTCCATTCTTGAAATTCGAATCATGAAATATACACAAGCAATGTTCCTGTCATGGTCACGATCTTATTCAAGCAATGTTCCTGTCACGGTCACGATTTTATTCCCCCCCTGCTCATACTTCAGATTTTTCTTGGCCTTGCAGATTGTGAACTGGTTAGTAATTCCAGCAACGAAATCTTCAAGAGCCGACCATGCTAACAACACGCTAGCTTTAATAGTACTTATCCAATATGTTCCGAGAATGTTTGTCATTTTCCCTTTGAATCATCGGATTGTGAAGACTACTGGGGTCTTTGCTAAGACTGCTTGGGCAGGGGCTGCATACAATTTGATTCTTTACATGCTCGCAAGTCATGTAAGCTCAATACTTACAAATTTGCTTTGCTCTTCACTTACTCTTAGCCCCACTATGGATTCATTTTGGCAGTTGCGTTAAATCGGAGACTGCAACTTCAATACTTTAGATTTATTGATTTTCTATATTCGTTACGCAGGTGATTGGAGCCTGCTGGTACGTTCTATCCATAGGACGCCAGTTTAAATGCTGGAAAACAGAGTGCGACAAGGAACAGATCATATCTTGTCTTCCAAGTTTTTTGGATTGTGGTAGTGCACAGCAACGTGAGCGCCAGTATTGGTTGAATGTAACTCATGTGCTCTCCAGCTGTGATCCTCGCAATGCAGGCAACGAATTCAAGTTTGGGATGTTTGCAGATGCATTTATTAATGATGTTGCTTCTTCACCGTTTATTCAGAAGTACCTTTACTGTCTGTGGTGGGGTTTACAAAACTTAAGGTATAGTTGTTTTTGTTGGATCAGAATTTCCCTTGCTCCGGTAGTTATATTTCCTGCCATATTTCAAAGTTTTGATTCCTGCAATTACCAGAAGTCTAGATAATTCATAATTATGCTTCTTAAGTGTGCATAAGCTTTACCGACCAAAAAGAAAAAAGTGTGCATAAGTGAAAATTTTGAGTGTTCACAATTTGATATTTTGCTTTGCTCCCACAATCAAAACGCGCACCAGTATATTTGTCACAGTGAAGTTCACATTTGGTGGTTAACCTAGAGAGGTGAAATACCCCATTAAGCTCATTGTCCACATAAATGGAAATCATGCGTCGATTTGGTGGCCCAAATTGGCTTTTGTTCTTCATTTTATTTTTGCAAAATGAGCTATTATCAACACCATTTATTTTACGAAAAGTTACTTGTTTGTTTAAGTCCTACTTTATTCTTTGCTGCAGTTCATATGGACAGAATCTGGACACAAGCATCTATCTTGGCGAGACATTGTTCGCTATTTTCATATGCATCGCTGGGCTGATATTGTTCTCTCTCTTAATTGGAAATATGCAGGTAATACTTAGTACAGGCAATTCTTAGTGTAGTCTAACCGATCTAATTAATTTTTGGAAAAGAATTATCCTGTCAGATCATCGCTTCTACTGCTGTGCTGGGTTGCTCCTTTACTTATTTGTAAGAGCAGCAGCATCTTGCATCTATGTATTTAAGAGATTCATGCATGAAAAGCTTAAATTGAAAATGCTATATATGATAATGGTCGAATCTGGTGGTGAGATTTCTGTCTTTTCTTGTTATTTTGAAAGACGTATCTGCAATCTATGACTGTAAGAGTCGAAGAATGGAGGGTTAAACGAAGAGATATGGAAGAGTGGATGAGACATCGCCAATTACCTCAAGACCTGCAGGAACGCGTCCACCAATTCACTCAATACAAATGGCTGGCCACCAGAGGAGTTGATGAAGAGTCTATTCTGCAAATATTGCCCTTGGATCTCCGCCGTGAAATACAACGCCATCTCTGCCTTGACCTTGTTCGCCGCGTATGTCTGCCTCTATCGTCTGTAGTTTTATGTATTCTGCCATGCTTAGTAAACAAGAGGTGCATGCCATTGTTCCCAGTTAGTTCCTTGAGGCTTAACTTACTCAGCTAAATATTTCTTTCACGGTGCCCCGAGTCTAATTAACTCTCTGAAAGATCTGGTGATTTATCTGTCCATCTAATCTTCCCTCCTAGCCAGGTCATGTGAGCCATGGTTGTCCCATGGCATGGCAAGGACTGGTCTTCCTTGTGAGTGGTTGCAACAAAGAGGATTAAATTTGCCCATTTTCTTGGAATTGCAATCAGGAGCTTTTATAGGAACCTTCCTCCGTAAATTTATTGAACAACTAATTAGTCATTAAGACAGCCACCTCGACCAGATGCAAGCAAGTAACCGATGAAATTCATAGATTTGTGTATCATCTGAATGTGCAGGTCCCATTTTTCGCACAAATGGATGATCAGCTTCTCGATGCCATATGCGAACGCCTAGTCTCATCTTTGAGTACCCAAGGCACCTACACCATGCGAGAAGGAGATCCAGTAAACGAGATGCTGTTCATCATTCGAGGACACTTGGAGAGCTCCACCACCAATGGAGGGAGATCTGGCTTCTTCAACTCAATCACGCTTAGGCCCGGCGACTTCTGTGGCGAGGAATTGCTTACGTGGGCCTTAATGCCGAACCCGAACCTAAACCTTCCTTCTTCAACTCGGACTGTGCGAGCCCTCTCGGAAGTCGAAGCTTTTGCACTCGGAGCGGAAGACCTCAAGTACGTGGCACATCAGTTCAAGCGTCTCCACAGCAAGAAGCTTCAGCACGCCTTCAGGTACTACTCTCACCAATGGAGGACTTGGGGTGCTTGCTTCATACAAGCCGCTTGGAGAAGGCACGTGAAGAGACGATTAGTGAAGGAGTTGGCCATGCAAGAGAGCTTCTACTATATGCAGATGGAAGGGGAGGATGGCGATTACGACGGCATCGCAAGCGGCAGTTACGAGGACGTGACAGAGAGTGCTCATGCCCAGCACCTTGGAATCACCGTCTTGGCCTCGAAATTCGCCGCGAACACGAGGAGGGGCGTCAATCAGAGGGTTCCAATGGTTGATCATGCTGCCACCAGCTTGAAGATGCCCAAGCTGTTCAAGCCAGATGATCCTGATTTCTCCTTCGACCACGATGATGTATAGATAGAATGAACAGCATTGACTAAAACAAAAATTAGCGATCAAAGGGATTGAACTGATAGACTCTATCTACTCTAGCTAGACCCCCCTTTTTTTTTAACAGCAATAGATACTTCGGAAAAAGGACTTTTTCCTCGTGTCCAACTAAATGTGAAGCTGGAAATATGGAGGAAAAATTGGGTGGGATCACCTGCCTTAAAGACAGGTGACTTACCCCCATTCCCACCCTTGATATTGCTCTCCCCCCTATATCAAGGGTGGGGATTCTCTTACCTTAAAGAAACTAAGGTAGGGGATCGGGATCCGGAAAAATTACATGCTTTTTACGTAATATTGTATGCATGCGTTGCCTTGTACCTCTTAGCACGCAATGCCAAACACCTGGTCGTCAAAAAAAGGCACATCCAAGATTTGCCCCGACATTCGGACCCTGGACACAATCGGTAATTCGGGACCCGATTTCCTAGGCCGTGGTCAACGGGTCAAGCAGATTACAACCCGCACCCGTGGTCGCCCAAAACGACTTAGGCTAGGTTGCACGGATACCGACACTGAAACCGATACCGATACCGACACGATACGTCGACACGCCATTTCTCAAAAATAGAAAAATCCGATACGTCGGGGACACGTCGTATTAAATATATATTTTTATATATACATGATATATTTTTATTTCAAAATGATATTTACAAAAAGAATTCTTATAATAAAAAGAAAGCTCATACCATCAATACTTTCATAATTTGATTCAATTAACTTATAAAAATGAAGAAATAATGAAGTAAAAAGGAAAAAAAAATTTGGATGTGCCCTTTGATTGAGATATTAATTTTTTTTTCTATTTTTTAAGGAACTTCAGGTGTCCGACACGCCGGACACGGGTGTCGACCAAGTGTCGACCGCGTTGACCAAGTTTCGAAATGCCGACACGCGGTCAACGCGACCGACACGGGTGTCGGGAGGTGTCGGACGGGTGTCGAAGTCCGACACGGGTCCGACACCGACACTCTCACCTAGGAGGAGTATCGGTGCTACATAGCTTTTAGGATGCTCCTCCTCCACCCGCGCGCCACGTCATTTCTCCGTACTCAACATTTAGACTTCATTTATTTCACGAAAATAAATAATACAAAAACAGTCATTCGTTCAAAAATAATAAATAAAAAATCGTCCATCAAAATATTCAAACAATTATTTTCTAAAAAAATGCTTTTAAAATTTTTCATTTTTCACAAAATAAACAAAACCTTAACTCGTCCGACTCGATTTTCAGTTGGTTTTTAAGTGCGGAAAGAAAACCACCATTCATAATGCGCTGCCAAAAAAGATATACAACGGGTAGTGCCCTCCCTCCCTTTACATCAACGTAAACAATCTTCACAAATCAAAACTAAATTTGAAGAAGGTATGGCGGCAACAGCTAAGTTTTCCAGGAGAGATCTTCACCCTATACATCCATGAAACTGACGCCTGACTCTTTAGTGAAAGCGATAGACAGTACCCGAATGAATTCTTAATCTAACTAGTAAGAGTAACTCACTACATGCACTTCCAAGAGATTGCCCCGTTGCATTTACAAGAACCAACCCAAACCAGACTCTAAGGATATCAGAAGAAATTGCAATGAAGAAAATATGATGAATGTAGATTCTGCTTTCTAGAGCTCATACGCGCAAATCCGTGAAATCTTCACTACTGCCGGAATGCATGTTCCAGCCTTGTGCTAGGAACCAATCACGAGAGCCTCTCGAGTAATGTTGGTCACGCGAAGCACTGCTTGCGCGTTAATAGGAGAGAGCTTCGATTGACAGAAGTGCTCCCATGAGCCCCGCTCGGGAGAATCAGATACTGTTGTGGATGGCGTGAACTCGAGTGTGCTCTCATAGACGGATTGTAACTCCAAGAGGAGCGCTCGAGCAGCCTCCCTGGACTCAGGAAGCTGGTCACTGAGCTGAGAAGCAGCAGTTTGGATCAAATTGTCAATTCCATATGCTTTTATGCCTTCAATTCCCTGTTCATATTAGTAACCAAACGTTAAAGAGGACCAGGAGTCAGCTACAGCTATAAAGACGCATAACCTATGGGGTAGACTGAGCTATATTTTGAAAAAATTTACGCGCATCATAGCAGCACTGCCCTCTACTTATCATTCCAAAATCTAACTTACGAAAAACTTGTGGATGAAACAATCCAAACAAAATAACCCAGCACGTATCCTGATAACATCACGGATATTTGCGAAAAAATAATTGACCATCTTAAACCAAATCACATATTCACTTCTGCATGATATTTGCCTCATTTAAGTTCCATTATTGCTATCAAGATAACGTCAATGACACGGTACAGGGATGAACAATACAGAGCAAATCTAGCCAAAACATCCATTGAGACAAATCAACTTCTCTAAGAGAGAGCAGAGAGGTATGACTAACTGGAGTAACAATAGAGACAGTAAATATGGAATGCACGAAGATGTTAGATTTTAAAATAAATTTGTCCACACCGGAAGAATGAATTAACAGAAATCTATGACAGCTCAAAATTTCCAAAATAGCAGCCATTCTCATTTTTTCAGATATCTTCAATGATGGATCGCGTGGTAGTAGCAAAACATATTCAAAGGAGACAAAAGTGGAGTATATCATCGAAATACAGAAAAAAGACCAGTACACTGCTCGAAAGCCCAAAGCAGATATGTTATCAAAGCATATAGAAAATGGACGAAGCTGATTACCAGTCGTGGAACACTCCTGCTGAAGCACATTGAGGCTTTTGCTCGAACACGAGGATTTCTGTGTTTAAGGTAGGGTTGCAACTTTGGTAGTAATAATGAAGGGGAAACCCAAGTGGTCATTGATATTAAAGCTCTCTCAGCTGCCTCACATACAAATTTTTTATCTTGTGAAGCCTTGAGCAGAAGTTGAACCAGCTGCACGGATGAATAACTAGTAAAGTGGAAGCATAAGAATGCATTGACTAGCAAAACAAAAGGTAAGCAGATTGAGCTGCCAAAAACAAATAATGCATCTTACCATAGGATCCAAAAAATCAATCAGTTGATCATTATAGGCATGGAACATATCTGCTGATGTCATGATTGCAGTTTTACAGAGTGCACTTCTGGGATTCTTCAGGGACTTCACTAAAAGCGTAATGACATCACCCCTGTGCAGTAGAACAACAGATGAATGACTAGTCCAATATGACAGTCAAGTAACTATAATAGCAAAAAAAGCAGAAAATAAATGCAGTCTTCAGGTCCGGAAAACAGAGAAGAAAAGAAAGTAAAATCCAAGGTTTTTACAGAGACCATCACATAGAAATGAACTACTTACACCATTTCAAGCATTGCCTCCTTGTGAAATAAAGACAACCTCCGTACATTGTTCAGCGTCTCACACACCAGAACCCAGTCTTTAGAATCTAGTCCAGCCAAAATTGTCTGCCAGGTGCAAGAGAATTGAAAAGGGCATTAGTTAAAAATAAACTCTCGTGAGACCACGCTGTCAAAGAGAAAAAATTGAGAGTATAACTTTACGCCTCAATCACTATGTGAAGCAGATCCCAACAGAAAAAGGAGAAGCTCTCATACCTTAAGAGTCTTATCAACATCTTCAAGACCATTCAAGTCCTCGGAGTCGATGTATTCTATTTCAACATTTACCACCTCGTTTCCAGATTTTGCAGCTCCATTTTCACTAGCAGGCGCGGAAGCCAAAGAGGCATCATTCTTTCTGTGCCGTTCTTCTGTATTCTCATTAGCAATCTCGGATATAGGTTTCATTAGATTCCCTTTGTTGGCACTCTCAATCTTTCTCTCAGATCCAGGTAGTGCATTCAGATCTCTGAGGGCTTTCTGTGACATCACCTTTGAAATACGGGCTGAACTTGAAATACAACTGATATTGACCAGAATTACAAAGTAAAGTATATCAAGACAACAGCATGTTCAGGATAGTCTGGCAATATAAGCTATGCTAGTGATCAGACATGACAGAGGGGGAAGCTCATCCAGAACATAAAACACAAACTCTTAGGATATAATGACTGCGTAAATGCATTCGCAAATGATTGTCTTCATGTAACAATTTTTCCTTGACATACGACTCCGAAGGCCACTTCCACAATAGATTCACTCCACTGTTGAGGGAAAAATCTCCACTCCAGGACAAAATGGACATCGCTCAATGTAAATTCAACCTGATGAGTTGGATTCTTACATTATATTCTGCTGTCATTATCTGGACACAATTAGTTAAGTACTGCCCTCAGAAAATCGCCATGCTTGAAAGTCTAGCTGGGAATCCCTTGACAGGCGAATAACCACTACTCTAGTTGAGACTAAGAATGACCTATTTCACAATTAACCTGCTCCAATGAAACACCATTTACTTCCCCTTCAAGTTCATGACATGGATGTGCCTTTCAAAGGGCAGTGAAACAGACAATAAAAGTTTCTAGAAAGCCTTCACAACATCACAATCCGTAGCCATGGGCGCGCACCGTACTTACCGAACAAATTAAAAAGCGATAACACAACACAGATAGAAAAAGCTTCCCTTAGCCACATAAAACAATGCGAATGCATGAAAAATCAGCACCTCGATCGTCTAAATACCATCTTCAACGACCCAACAAGAGAGAACATCACAGCAAAGCACTGCGGCAGATTATCCTCACACAAACAAATCAAATCGCATCCTGCAAGCGAAAGACCTACCAAGATCTATAGACTAGGTCCGAAGCACCAAACAATTCCCTCCCCCCAACCCCCCACAAAAAAAAAAAAAAAAAACTAGACTCGCATCAATTCAACAGAATGATGGCAAAGCAAGATCTCCCAAGCACCGCATTACGGATCTCCTTCCCTCTGCTCAACCCGTTCACTCAACCCGATTCGGCGACTCTCGTCACCCTCAACTCAACTTCACTCGAACACACAAACCGATTCATCGCCCAAACAAGCACGAACACCGCCATTTCCGCGACACGGTCGGCAGGCGAGCGAGCGAGCGAGAGAGAGAGAGGGAGAGAGAAGAGTACCAGAGCGAAGTCCAAAGAGGCGACGCGATCGATTGCGAGAAGAGAACCACGACGAGGTCGTTGCTCACAGTCTCCTCCGTGAGACTTTTGACGCGAGAGCCACAGCGGGGGGGAGAGAGAGAGAGAGTGGCGGAGACTACGCGAAGACGGCGTCGTATCTGGGGTCCCGACCTCGGCCGGCAACCACGGGATATTACATGTGACCGCTTTAAATTGGGAGCAGATTGGAATTTTCCCAAATTTGTATCTCTCTTTTTTTTTTTTTTTTTCCAGACATTTTCCGCTCCATCGAATAATCATTAAATGCCCTCGATTTCGTTGCCTAATCACGGAAGTTGCCATTTCCGGGTTCTTTAATGACCCCCAAAAATAAATAAAGTAAAATAAATAAATAATTTTTGAAATCGAGATAATGATTTGGGTTCCTTGCGTTGCGCCAAACCTTTTCTGGTTTCGAACTGACGCTCCAACACCAGAAAACGAAGCCTTCGAAATGATGCTTTATCGTGCGATGGCGATTAGCCAATTAATTAATCCGGGCAGGAGGGGAGGTTGACGCGATGCTAATCCCTAACTAATCCCCCCCCTCTTTTTTTTTTAAAAAAAAATTGTGTTAATCACCCACCGCAGCCGCCTGATTCGTAATTAGGTCCCGCCTGAGTTTGATACCGGGGATTAATTTTGAAATTATCTTTTTTTTTATTATTGTCACGATTTACCGACATAATGGTCCGATCGCCTTAGGCTTTCGACGAGGTACCTTTTAAACAGAGTCATGAAATTTGTGCACCGGAAGAAAGTTAACAATTAATCAAAGAACATTCTATTCCGTGCCTAGATCCATTTAGAATTGGCGTGGCATTATTACTTTGAGTAGCTTAGAATTGAATAGTTGATTCCGTCGGAGGGTTGATGAAGTTCAGCACACTTTTGCAATTGGTCCGCTCAATTGAGGCACTCTGATCGAAATCCGACCACTCTTTCCAGTGAAATACCGATGAGAAAACAATAATTAGGGCATTCCATTCAAACCTTGAAGAATCTCACTTGGTCAGATTAACTTCTATACTATTTTGGAACAAGTGTATATGTCATTTCGTCTATTGACAATCGGGGCAAATTGAAGGGAAAAAAAAAAAAAAGAGCGCGCATTGTTTTGGGTACGTGCATGGAGCGTTCTTTATAACTGTAGGACGGTCTCTTCCAAACAACGGACACTGCAAACTTTTGTTAGCATCAATGGTTAACGTGTCATCTATCCATAATATATGATACATAGTTCCGCGCAACCCAACACGTCGTAAGTCATGAGAGAGGGGAGAAGTAAACAGTTTTTTGACGAGAAAGTGAATGTGCAATAATGACATATTTTTTATTTCAATCAGAATAAAAAGAAAGGTGACAAGCGCAGCTACTCCTCTAACCATTACTGCATCGATCCCACAGACGCTGCTACATAATGCTCGATTCCAGCCGTAATTGCTCGGTCAACGTAGCCTCGCCGGCGTGTTGGAACTGTCATGTCCAAGACGCCATGGCCGGAGATTCGATATGATCGCTCTACCACTGGGCTACTAGGCCAAGCGGTTCGATCGCTTGCTACTCGCTAGGCATAGAGAGAGAATGTCAAAGGGTCCAAGGGGGCCAACATGAACATGCCAATCAATAATGGGAGAGAGCAAGATCCAATGTCCCAAACCCGAAGGACCTGTTCTTGGCTGGCTTCCGGCGCACCCACCACGTGGGACTTGGGATCCTGTGTCGGGTGTGCCAGCATGATGCAACTTGTCCATTCTCAGGAACCGATTCTTCAAGTTCTGTTTTTTCACTGTCTCCCTTCTCTCTCTCTCTCTCTCTCTCTCTCTCTCTCTCTCTCTCTCTCTTTTGGGTGCTTTAATTAAGCTTTTTGACCGGGAGTAAAAAACATGGTTTTCCGTCATTAGTGTAGATCACTCTTCCTGACGGCATCTGGTCCGTCTGTAATATATATATATATATTTTTGTTGCGCTTTTTCATTTTTGGCTTTAGCCATTTTACTCAGAACGCTGGTATTTGTAGATATTGCGGGCTTTCGTGTGATGGGCCGACGAACCGGCCCATTCTTTCGAACTCCGGGGTCAATCTTTTTGGGCCGAGAATCGCCTGAAAAGCCCATTAACAAATCGAGGGCCGATCACATGATGCCGGGTGATTCTATTTTGGACATTGAACTCTTTATTCAACGTTCGGCCAGGAAAGGAGGAAGGATCAATTTGCTTGGTCCCATCCCCCCCCCCCCCCCCCCCCCACGTCTTGAAATAGGAATGACATGCTCCCAAGTTTCAAACATACAAGGCAGCAGAGAGAGAGAATGGACGAAGAAGCATACCACGCGTCGATTGCAACGACCGGATCAATTATATTTTTGGGGGAAACCGACACGCGTTGGTTACTTTTTAAATTTGGGATTTAGTGAGTTCTCGAAATCCACCGTCAGATGAGAGAGAGACCTACCATGAAGTGATTTTTATAAATAAAACCACCCTCGTATTTGTTTACCATTTTTAGTGATCATATCTTTCCTGTGGAAGGGGCCACCGCGATACGCCATTCGATCACGTGTTGTGGTCGCATGGTATGATAGCTACATGAATTGCCTCTCTTCTAGTGATGTACGTAATGTTGCTAGAGATGCTATTGAGTTTTTTTTTTTTTTGGGAGATCCGCTGATCTCATACCATGATCGACCCAATTCAAATTTCATCGTGCTTCCACTTTTATGACGTCACATGAAGATATAGATTTGAAAAAAAAAAACAATTCGTAGCACTAAAGCTATCAAGCCACTTAAAGAGCGGCTTCGCACCCTGCCATGAACGACTTGAACACAGTGAGGCCGCATATAAGCCCATTGAGGCATAGAGGGAGACGGGGAGCCTCCCCCATCTACCAATTTGACCTTTGTTTAATGATAGCATATGCTAACTAAAGCCACCAATAGCGACACATTACACGTCGATTCGAAAATGGAGGCAGGCACAAAATTTGAACATTAAAGGGAAAAGTACAAAGTTAGATAAGTGGTCAATATTACACGGATAAACCGTAACGCCCATCGCGTTTTCCTAAATATACATATAAATAAGAATCTTGTTATTTCTGAGATGTGAATGACCCAATCTCATTTGAAATAATAGCTTCTTCGCATATTATTATGGTGCATAATAAATGGTTCAGGTGACAAACCCACGTGAAGAACTTCGAAATCTCACGTCATAGGCCATCTCGACTGTGCCAGAAGCCTCGGGAAAAAAAAAAAATTGTATAGCTTTACAAGAATCTGTTCTCTCTCGCTCTCCTCTCTCTCTCTCTCTCGATTTGCACTCCCATCACCATCTTGAAGGAGAGGAATTGGGATGTTACATCTTTTTGACTTTATTCCCCGATTTGAGATTGAAGAAGGCTGTTCATTTTGGGAGCCACATAGGGATGACCCACTCGAAGGATAGGGAGGGAAGAGTGGCTGAGCTGGGTCTCCAAAATGTTTAGAACACATAATGGGAGTATCGCCAGGGGATTTTTTTTTTTTCCTTTTCCTTTTCCCTGTGGTGTTAATTCATGATGATTCATCATGAACAGCTAGATGATTCCAAAAGCTGAATTTCCAGCTCGAAAAAAATTGGTGTGTAGCAATTAATATATATATATATATATATATATACTTGGCACATAATTTATTGGCTTTTATTTTTAAGAGAATGTGGGTCTAATCGAATTCCTTCATGGAATCGGATTTGGGCTCCCTGTTGACGAGGAACCAGTTTCGACGGATAGATGCTATTAAATTTGATAAGACCACTGCTAACTGCTCTAAAAGCTTAAGCTGTTAGAAGAAGACGTTGCTTAATATTTATTTATTCCAAACGCTTAGTCTGGTCTTTTGCCTAGTACTAAGTGTGGACAAATTCATTATGGAGGCAAATAGGGGTCTTGAAAGATTTGAACTCAGGACCTCCTGCTCTGATACTATATTAGATTTTGTGGGACCACAACCAACTGCTCTAAAAGTTTTGTTAGAAAATCCAACCAAAAGCTTAAGTTATTAGGTGGAGGGAGACCACATGAATATAAAGAGCATACAAGACCCATTCACAAGCGATGTGAGACAACGACACAACTTCAATACCTCCTCTCACGTGCAAGCAATCTGCACGTGGAAGGAAATTAACTAAAGGGTTTGGGCCCATATACGTGGAAGGAAATAACACTGGCTCTGATACCATGTTAGATTTGGTGAGACCACTGCCAACTGCTCTAAAAGCTTAAACTGTTAGAAGAAGGCGTGGTTTAATATGTATATATTCCAACACTCACCCTCACGCTTAGTCTGGTCTTTTTGCCTAGTACTAAGCGGACAAATTAATTGAGGAGGCAAATAGGGGCTTGGAAAGATTTGAACTCAGGACCTCCTGCTCTGATACCATATTAAATTTGATAAGACCACTGCCAACTACTCTAAAAGCTTAAACTGTTAGAAGAAGACGTGGTTGATACCATGTAAAATTTGGTGGGACCACTTGCCAACTGCTCTAAAAGCTTAAGCTATTAGAAGAAGGCGTGGTTTAATATTTAATTATTCTAACAGATGCCAAGTTCCAAATTCCACGACTTTGTGATTTTCTTATTCTATAGCAGCAAATGGCGGTCACTGTGGGACTGATCTTGAAATCGCTCACCCTACACCCAACATGCCCCCTTGAATCTACTCTGGAGACTGGGATTATGAAGAAGCTGGCTCGCTCACATGGGCAGAGAGAGGTCGTGTTGCGAAATGCGATTTCACATGGAACCAGCTGCACATCTGAAGCAACAATCACATGGCGCAGGCTTCCGGCTTCCGTTTCGACAGACGCATCAATAATTTGCCCTCCATGACGCCCCCCTTGTTCCCAGTCAACTTCTTCCAGGAACTTTTAAGATTCCTGTCTTGCCTTGGATCTACTTCTTCAGGAACTCCAAAAGATTCCTGTCTTGCCTTGGATAGAAATTGCAGCTGTCACGTGTCTGCTCGCAACTCTTTTTCGGCGAAATGAGTGGCGACATTAGAATTCATTCGCGGATCATAAAATGACTGGCGACATTAGAATTCATTCGCGGATCATATGGAATAGGCATCGTTGGTGAATTCTCTTCCTGGCGGGCTCCTGTATGGATCTTATTATTTGCTTCAAGAACCCAGATTTAGATAGCCAAGATCAAGAGCATTTCGGTTTTATTCATGTCCAAAGTTCAGTTTTCAGGATTTCAGCTACACCGCTAAAGTTTTTACAGTTTCCTCACCTTCCTGGAACATGGCATAGTGTCACGAGTACATAGTGACTTGAACCATTTACTGAGAACATAGACACCGCAGTAAAAACCTAAAACTAGGGCCACGCCCACCATCCCATAGGCATGACTCCCTCTTGATGCGGCTCTTCAGCTGCGGCGAAAATCCCCGAGCAGTAAACCCGGCCATCATCGCTTCCGTCGTCCTCCTCCGACGCCACTCCGTCGATGGCTACCAAGCATCCGGGGTAGTCATCGCATTGAAAATATGAATGGCCACTGTCCACAAGCTGCGGCCCGTCCTCATCCACCACGGCGCTCCCGCCACTTCCGGAACTCAGGCGGTCCTCCACCTTCACCACAAACCCGAGAGGTGAATCTTGGGTTTCCTCCACTTGAGGCGCATGGGGACTTTGACCCGAGGCCGGTGCTTCGGCGACATCTTTGGCGGACAGCTTCTCATTCAGGGAATTGACCTGCAAAGCGCATTCAGTATTCGTAAGGGGCAATCAATAGACAGTGGTGGGATTTATATTATTGTCCTCGTGTCAAAATTTTCAATTCTGCAACAGAAGATAGCATTCCATTGGCATGGCATATTCTTGTGGTGACTCTAGAAACTGTCATTTTCTGATCAAGGTGGGGGCTTAAGAACAGATGCTCTGTTTGGAATGCATCTTTGGCCATAGACATCGAATCAAAAGGGTGTACCCCACTATACACCGGTCTCGAATTGTCGAACGCTTGGTGGCGTGAAGAATATGATGGTGTCCTGATTTGAAAAATAGAAGACTAGCTGATGCCAAAGGCCCAAAAAAAGCTGTGTTATCCATGATATATTCCTTAAATCTGTTCATTCTCCACTTGACTAACATATACAGGAGATGTACATGATCTTGCACGAGCAAATTCAAGAATCACTTGCTTTACTTTTGCTACTCAGGATTAGGAAAAGAAAGAAGAAAATTCTGCTAAAGCGGCGGGCGTTTCATAATGAGGTTTAAGCCAAGTCAGCCATGTGTAGTTTACTCTGAACCAAGCGTACCTCAGATTTCAGTTTCTCGTTCTCTTTCTTGATGGAGTCATAATTCGAGAGCAAAGAGTCATAAGACGACTTGAGGACATCATAGTCCCTCTCGAGCTGCTTCGTCTTCCACCGGGCTCGGCGGTTTTGGAACCAAACAGCCACCTGCCTCGGCTGCATGCCCAGCTTCTTTGCCAGCTGGGTCTTTTTCTCTGGTTCCAACTTGTTCTCTGCTTCAAAGCTCTTCTCCAACAGATGCACCTTAATATCAAGATAAGAGACTTTCAATTAGTATGTGTCAAAAATCAAAATCACGAGACTTGAAGCTATACTTACTTACCAACTACAAAATCCTAAATCTGACAGCTCAATACAACGGGGACTAGATTGTGAGGAGATCTAGCTCCTCTTCTTAATCGATGCTACAGCTCTACTTAGCTAAGAAGACATATCTATTGCTTGGTTGCAGATAAAAGTTATTTTTGCTGCGGAGGATGAGCATATGCTCTGACAAGAAACAAATGTTTGAGAGATTAAGTATTTGATCCTTAGATCAACATATCACAAGCAACCAACCTGAGGATGTGAACCCACAAATCATAAGTCCAAATTAATCAGTTGGCTCTACAACACTTAAAAGAAGGGAAGTTCGGGGCGAATAGAATTGGAATCCAAGATGTAGCTCGTTTGTTAGTACTGCATAGAATAGATTCCAACAGATCACAGCCTGTCCCGAGTAAGAGTATCACAGACCTGTTCAGGAGTGAGGCGGCGCTTCTTTTCCGGTGCCTGGTCATCGTAATATTCCTCGTTGTAAAGTTCATCAGGATAGCTGAAAATCGATCGCCTCTTCGCGGCCTCCTCAATTCCCATAGCTGATCCGCCTCCTAGCAAAACAGAAGAAATCCATCCCTAAACACTCGTCGACGCTCAATTTTTGTCAGAATTAGGCGCTGATGCAGGGGAAGGAGGAAAAAAATTCAACTTTTGAGTTTCACAGTTTATGTAGATTTGGCATTTTGTATGAACTCAAATGATTGTACCCCTGAATTCTCCATGTGCCCGGTTTCTGAAAAAGTATGATGACAATTCCAACGACAAAGATTCAAAATCTTCACTCGAAATCGTTTGATTTCGGGTCTTTGAGATTCATCAAACCCCAATTTCAGTCAACTCAGCAACAAACCATAGACTCGCACAGAGAAAGAGAGAAGGGGTTGGTCACCTCCGAAAATCGAATCTCTGCTCCCAAGGAAGAGCATGTTGCCGTGGCACGCAGATTGATCAAAGAGAAATCGTCCGGACTCCATAGAATTCATCCTCTCAATCTCTCTGTACTTTCGTCCGCGTCGCAAATCTCCGGAGAGTCACTCCTCTGGCGAGGCCCGCCGGAAGGAGATCCCGACTCCGGCGAGACACGAGACCGCTTAGCCCGCTCACGGCGGTACTATAGATAGTAGTACTAGTAAAGACGAGCTAGGGATATCGCGAGGAATTAGAAGAGCATGAGCTTGTGGCGGAAGAAGCTGGTGCTCCAGAGCAACCTCGCCGGGGTATCCAACGGGCATATGCAAAATCCCATCATGCCACTCCCTACGACAGCCTTTCTCAGCTCCTTCCCCCCTCGAATCCCGAGACTCCGACGGCGACGAAGCGGAGGCTACAAGGACGAGACCTCCATGTGGACCGATCGATTGGGGAGAGATGGTTCGTCCGGCTAAACGGCGAAGTTTCAGAGTCGCCGGAGTCTCGAGGTGGGAAACGGAGGAGCTTCTCAGGCGTTTCTTTTTTTCGCAACTAGAGTTTGAAGAGCTGAGATGAGCGGGTTTTATAGGACAAGCTCTCGAGACTAATTGGCCAAAATGCCCTTGTCGTGCCTTCTTTATTTTTTTTGGTCAAATTCCATAAAAAACCCTGAACTTTGAGTCTAGTCCCAATTATATCCCCCGCTTTTTTTTGTCTCAATAAAAATCCCCAACTTTTAATTTACTCCCAAATCTATCCATCCTCAGTTAACTCTCCGTCCGTCCAAACCACCGTTAATTAATCCACGCCCCTCACTATTCATCGTCTCCATCCTCCCAAAACTCATCAACAATCCCGACTAATACAGCAACACCACAAGGCAGTTAAATCCATCACACTCACCATCTCCAGAGCACAGGCGGTGGGGAAGGCGGCGAGGCGATTGCTGCCGAAGAGCTCGCAGGCCGTGACGCACATGACGGGCGGGGGGCGCTTGGCACCCTCGGCCAAGACGGAGTACCTCATGGCCTCGTAGATCCGGTCCGGGTACTGGACGGGGATCGCCTCGTCCAGCTTCTGGTTGATCTCCTCGATCAGGGTGGCCCAGTACGTCCTCAGATCGAACAGCACAGCGTCGGGTCCACGGACGAGGCGGCGCAGCGGATGGGGATTGCGGGCCTGAGGTTAAGGGGTTTCCGCGTGAGGTAGAGGTCGGATGACGGCGGTAGCATTAGCGAAAAGGCCATAACTTTCAGTCTTTCACCCCTCCCTCCCTCTCTCTCTCTCTCTCTCTGAAGCTTTATGGGTCGCCGTCGTCTTCTTCTTCTTGTTAAATTCACGCAGTGGGATTTGCGGGTGGAAGAAAAGATGAGATTGTGGAGGGAGGAGAGGTGTCCGTGTCACCGTGAAGACGAGACTGTGGTGTCGAAAGTGGGAATGGTCGTGGGGCCAATTATCCATTTTTTTTATCTTTTTTTTTGTGGTCAGATACTCCGATCGAAAATTACTTCCACATCTCGTGAGTTCTCTTCTCGTGCGGTGGATGCGCATTAGAATTCATTGGCTTCGGGAGGCGGCTCCATATCCGGGCCAACGCTGCCAGAGTCGCTGTGGATGATCCCGTGTTCCCAGAGCCTCCGCGGTCTTCTCTCTCATCGCCCAACTCCTCTCTCAGCTCTCTCCCCTGCTCCGACTCCATCAGTTCTCTCACCGCCCTCTCCACTTCGTTGCCACTCACGAATCCATCCCCGTCCCGTTGCTTCCCGCCGATCACCATCTCCATGTGCTGCACCAGGTAGTTCCTGTTCATGTGCTGCTCCGGGTACAACGGCCAGGCCACCAGGGGCACCCCGCCACCAACAGTGAGGGGCATGGATTTATTAACGGTGGTTTGGACGGAGAGTTAACTGAGGATAGATTTGGGAGTGAATCGAAAGTTGGGGGTTTTTATTGTGACAAAAAAAAGTTGAGGATATAATTGGGACTAGACTTAAAGTTCATGGTTTTTTATGGAATTTGGCCTATTTTTTTTGCAGAATCTCGGGTTTTCTTTTTTCTTCTTTTCCGGATTTTATCAACAACAAAAAAAAAAGGGCCTTAGTCGCTTTTTTTTTTTTTTTGGGTTCACTTATTAAGTAACTATATATAAAAATACAATTTCCAATGCACCGTACGTTCTAGTGATATGCACAGTGAATATTCTGGAATCTGTATACTTTGTTATTAAGTATATTTAATCACTCTCGCTAGACTTTTTATAAAAATATAGATGTCCGATTTTGTAAGTGGATCCTCCAAAAGATTATGTTTCGTGTGTAACTCTTTTAATACGGTACTAAAGAAAGGGAAAATTCTAAATAAAGATCTGTAGTGCTCTCATTTTCTCAAATAAATGCATGAAATGCTCTCTTTATATCAAAAAAGGGTCTGACCAATGACATTTTCGTCATTTTTTCTTTTTAAATTTTTTTCATTTCTTTTTTTTTTCCTTTGTCTTGGGCAGCGGCGCAGCTCAAGGAAAAAAAGAAATAAAAAATGAAAAAAGAAATGACAAAAATGACGTTTGCCAGGCCCTTATTTGAAATAAGATCCATTTCAAGTCTTTATTTGAAAAAATGACATTACTTTAAGCTTTTAATTCAAAAGTTTCCTTAAAGAAATTCGTGCTTATGTATGGGACAAAAAATGAATACTAGTGAATATAAACAATTACTGATAAAAGCACATATGATTTTCTTGTAAAAAAAAAAAACTCACTAATATCAAATGATGATTCTCTTTTTAATTTTTATATTCCGCAGGAAATATGGGGAATGTATATCCTTCCGCAAAAGATTTGAGATGCCCGTGTTCACTTATTGAATTTGCTACACTTAATTTGAGTTTAACAATAACTTTCTGAAATCTCATATATCACGAATTTTCGCCGACGATAAGTAAAAATAAAACAGCCTTTAGCCTTTGAATTATGAGAATTATTTATATGAAAATTATAAATGACCCCCGCCCGTTAAATAAATTTTAAATATTTTGGGTTTTTAATACAATGGAACTCAAGTGTCTAATGCTCTACGTTGTGGCTATGAAAAAGGAAAAGAAATAAGTGTACTGGGAATCTTAGAACTTGTTAGAAAGTGTAATCGAGCTATAAGATTTTTAAAAAGTGCAATCAAGTCATAAAAACTTATCAAGTTGATGCAATCAAGTCATTTCATGAACTTCAACCAATTTACATCAATTTGACAAGTTTTATAACTCAATTGTACTTTCGTGATAAGTTTTAGGACTTCAAGTACGCTAATCCTAAAACAAAATAAGAAAAGCTAAATTCATCTTGATATGCACTGAATCTATATAATATAGTCTCAAGTGACTCTGAGTTATTAATGTAAGGTTCCTTTTGTTTCGCGAAAAATGAATGATGTTAAAAATATTTTCCTAAAACTATTTGCTTGTTGACGTTTGGAATAATTAATCAATGAAAAATATTTTCATTGTTGACAGTAATTTATATCTAAATATTTTTATCGTCGGCGAAAATAGATGTTTTGGTCAAAAGTGGAAATAGCTTAAGTTGTTTCATTGTTATAAGCAATACAAGCGATAATTTTTAGACAAATAATTTTCAAAGGACGGCGCTTTTCCACTCCTCATATGGCTCAAACACTCCATTTTCTAATGTACTGACCATATTATCCTCCGATTTTTCTCATTTGAATGCTATTTCAGTTAAACACTCTTTACTCTCTCAAACCCACATTCTCCGACTTACCCCACATAGTTAAATGTGAGACCCATTTGACGTCTTTTTCTTTCTTTTTTTCCTTCCACTTTCTTTTTTCTTGTTCTCTCCTGTATTGAAGTGTATCTATGACTCTTCTTCATTTTCCTCCTTCGAGCTTCCTTAAGTTGGACGGCTTGATCTCATCCTCAGCTTCTCACCCGACGATCCACAACATCCGCTTCCGCCTTCCGGTACTCTTCCTCGAACGCTGCATTGAACCTATAGGGACGTGCTCTTGCCGCCTCCAGCGATTGTCATATTCATCAAAAATCAGCTCAGAAAAAGCCATTGGCAAAGGCCACAATGATGATGCAATAACAGCCTCGAGATCTGAAAACGTTCGTAGGAACGCCATATTTGTAAATTATCAACGACCACATGCTATTTTCGAGCTAGCTTCACACTCGATCAACACCACATTCGCCAAAATGCTCGACATCAAACGGCATAGAGGTGAATCTTCAGGTCCTACACCACAGAATCCCACCCCATAGGTAGGAGAGCGAGACGCTTCCTTGTAGAGCTCCACCTTGGTATGGAGGCTCCATAGCAGGATGGGGATTAACTAGATTAATCAGACCGGAGACTGAATACATCAGGAGGTCGCTCGAGTTCGCGGGCTTTCAAAGTACAATTTCGGCATATTCATAATTCTTGGTCGCAGATGATTCATCAAGATGTCAGAGAGAGAGTAGTGTATGGTGAGGAAAGTCAGAATTCCATCATCGATTGAGCGAGCGAGTGGATTTCGCCACCTTTCAGCAAGAAATTTGGAAGAGTTTTTTTGAGAATTGTGGCTTCGTGGTTCGAGAGGATCATTCCGACATTATCAATGAAGAGAGGGCTTGTAACTCTTTTCGGCGATCCTTTGACTCTCGCAATGATTGTCGGAGAATTGAAATAAATTAATCGAGGTGCTTGAGCTCACGGGCAACGTGAGCAAAGATTGGAACGTGGAGAGGACAACTCCGATGCATTTGCAACTGGACATTCGAAGGATAATGAGCTCGAAACTCTCATCAATAAACCATTGTTGGAGAAAAGGCAGCATCCTCAGTCAACAAAACAGCGAGAAGGAAAAGGGAAGCGGAAGAGAAAGAAGAAACAAATAGAAAGAAAAGACCCCCAGTATGCCTCACATTTGATTCTTTGAGGATTCTAAAGGAGAAAAAAGCTAAGGGTAATATAGTCAGTGCACTATAAAAGGGAGTGTTTAAGCCAAACAAGGAGTGAAAAAAAGCGTATTTGCAACTGGACATTCGAAGGAAGTTCAATTAGTTCTCCCGTCATTTTTTTTTTTGGGTGGTCGTTTTGATACATTCAAATGTTATTGATGACTCAATTAACAAATCATCTGTCGAGTAAAATATTTTCGTAACTATCCGAATGACATGTTTTATCGATAATTTAGGACCGTGAACTCAGAGGCCCGGCTACCTGGAGATCATGGATAGTCTTACAAAGCCCTACCAACCAATTAAATCCATATCTAACTACATAAGCTCAAGTTATTAGAATCTTATTCTTTTTTTCTCCTGTCTGTAATTTGTCCTTTTGAAAATCCGATTCTGATGCCCACCCATCACTGTTGAATAGGGACCCATGCTTCGCGGTCGGAGCTCCGTTAGATCGACTTTTAGTCAACTCTTTGAGTTTGTATGTATATATATACATACACACACACAAAATACAAATTTTGAAATTTTGACTACGATATAACGTACTCAAATGTAAAATGAAGTCTGACAGGTTTGAATTCACGTCAATAAAAATAGCCACATAAGCAAAATAATGGGCAATAGGTACGAGCCAACGTGGCATTTTCACGTGGATGTTAAATCCACCCAATAAAAAAAAAACAAAATGAAACCTTTTTAGGATCTACGAATTATGGACGACTAACGGAGATATTTGGACTGAGGGCTAACGGAGGAAATTTGAGATTGGAGTAAAAACTGGCGAATTTTTTCTTAGAAAAAAAAAGTTAATGGTAGATTTGAGACTGAAAATAAAATTTATGATTTTCTTTGAGAATAAAAAAAATTTAAGACATATTTAAGACTAACCTAAAATTAAGAGTGGTTTTTTTTTCCGAAAAAGAAAAATCGGGTAAATTAAAGGAGTTTGAAACATTGGCCGGTGAATAGATGTCACAACAGAAGGAGATGATTGGCGCGCGACTGAAAGCAACAGGAGTTGTTCAGACAGATTAATAAAATAAAATAAAATAAAGAGAAATTTATAGAGAAGAATAAGAATAGATAACACGAGAATCATTGGTATTTTTTACCCCAAAAAAATCGCAGAGAATAATTGGTGCGGTGTACTGCACACAAGCTACCCAAGGAATCAAATTTTAATTTATGTCTGATGCTGGTATATTCCATTTTCAATTCGATTGGGTCCTCCAATTTTTTTTTTCGAAATATCGATCTGATCGGAAAAAAAAAAAAGAGAGACTCCAGAGCACGAAAGATTAAAGATTTTTTTTTAAGGTATTGGACTTCTCCTGCGCACTCCCGCACTCCCATCGTCTCTCCCCATAAATTTAGGTCACATCCACCGAACCACCTAAGTCCGAAGTTCGATTTGATTTCCTATCTTGTTTATAGACTCGTTACGCTGTTCGTTCCTCGCAGCACGATTAAAATAGTTATGCTCAATTCCACCACTCACCATGTGTTGGCCACTTGCTAAGCAATGAAAAGGACTTGCAAAGTGGCGGTGCTTTGGTTTAATAAAGTAAACTCGACTCGAGTATAGTTACAATCTCTGTTATATCATAAAATAGTTTACAATGTAAACTAAATATCTCTGCAATATCGTCTAGGTGACTCGACTCGAGTATAGTTACAATCTATGTTATATCGTTTGATGTATAATTGCATGGCTAAATATACCAAAATTTTGGAGTTCGATTAAAATCACATCCACGAAACCACGTAAGTTCGAAGTTTGATTTGATTTCCTATCTTGTTTATAGACTCGTTACGCCGTTCGTTCCTCGCAGCACAATTAAAATAGTCATGCTCAATTCCACCACCCACCATGTGTTGGCCACTTGCTAGGCAATGAAAAGGACTTGCAAAAGTGGCGGTGCTTTGGTTTAATAAAGTCCAAGCTATCAAACTCAGTCCAAATAAAAACATTGTAAGTCCCCTTGGTTGGAGGTAGAGAAAATCATGAAATAGTTGAGACCCCTCTTTTCCCAAAAGGATAACAAAAAAACCTCGTTAGATTCTTCCAAAAGGGTTTCAGCTATCAACCTTCCATCTTCCTTCTATTATAATCTTGGCGATGCGCACCACCTGCTCGATGAAATGTCAGTGGAATTAGGGGAACACCCAGCCTATGAATGCGCTCTTCCTTTTGGATGCCCTTGACCTTCCCAGCCAGTGAACATAGAGAACGGATTGCTTTTGAATTTGTATGGCCCTTTAATTAGTGCAAACGAGAAAGTGCTTGGAGTGAAGTTTGTCTTAAGTGAGTTGCAGATTTGCGCAGATTCTCCACCCAAGCCAATGGCGAGTGGGTTTTGGAGAATATCAAACACCCATCATCTCGGATAAAATAAATCGCGTGAAAAAACGAATGTACGTATGAATTACTCAATTGGATCGGAACCGGTTTGTGTGTGTGATTTAAAACACGTAATGTAGAGATTCGAATTTGATCATCATCTGGTGCAAATGCTTTCATGTTTAGGGCACACGGTTAGATTTTGATTTTGATTTTGATTTTTGGTTTGCGTCTTTCCTCCTTTACAAGGTGATTGAGCGCTTCATGGGCTGTGATTTTTATGCCTGAGGAGGCTTCCTCGTGGTGAATACGGGAGATGTGCGAAGTGTTGGTCAAATCAATAATCGTCTTCAAGACGTGCGTGTCTACCATCATTGCAATTTATGATTAAAAAAAAAGAGTTGCCTAATTAATTAGCAATATAATGTCGACGTATATAGTTATGCGTAAGAGTGTGTAAAAGAATCGGGAACCGCTCAGATGATCCATGAACCGCGGTTCCCATGAGGATTGTATAGTTCCTGGTTCCAATTTGTTCCAGTGAGCGCCAATCCGGTTTTCGATTCCCGATTCCAAGCATGGAATCACCCACCCGCCCGCTCGGCCTAGACCGATATATTTATTCAAGAAAAACTCCATCCCACTTTCAGTGAAACTCTTAAATGAGCGAACGAAATCTTGTCACATTAAGGCGTTGACGCTCTTTTCAAGACAAAGTGATCTTTGTGGGGTTTTTTTTCCAATTTAATACAAAAAAAAAATTCATTTACAAAATTAGCTACTATTAAAAAGTATTTACGATTTTGGGTCTCGCGCGCCGGAGGAAACAGCGCGCGAGACCCGCGCGCTGCCAAGGCTTTTTTTTTCTTGTTTTTTTTTTTACTTTTTTTATTATCTAACTTGTTTTTAATTAATTATTTTTTTCTTGTTTTATTTTAAGTGACCGTAGCCACGATCAAGATTGCCGATCGCCGTCGTCGCCGTCGTGGCCGGTCGCCGCCTTGGCCGATTTTAATTTTTTTTCTCGTCGCTCTACTGCCACATCGCCTCGCTCGCTCGCTCACTCGATGACGTGCCTCGGCCCCGCAGCCCTATCGCCTCGCTCGTTTCATTCGCTTGCACTGAACTCACAACAATGGCGTCAGCGATCTTGACCGTGGAGCATTTTTTGAACAAAAATATTTTTTTTGTGTTTCTCTTCCCGGCTACGATTTTTGAGAAAAAAACGCATTTGGTAAATAAAAAAAAATACTTTTTCGCTTACGATCGGCGGCGATGGCAGCTGGCGGCGGCGGCGGGCGACCGGCAGCGACCAGCGGCGGTAACCGGCGGGTGGTGGCCGCGTCGGTGGCGATGGGTGGTGGTTCCAAAAGTGTTCCACGGAACACTTTTGTGCCAGAGAACACTTTTGACAAAAAAAAAATTATTTCTGTGTTTTGGAACACTTTTGGAACCACCACCCACGCCGCCGACCCTACCACGACCGGCCAGCCGCCTGTCGCCGCTGGTCGCCGCCGGTCACCGCCGCTATCACCGTCACCGCCGCTGTCACCGTCGCCGCCGCAGCTGGTCGCCGTCGGTCGCCCGCCGCCGCCGATTGCCAGCGGAAAAAGTATTTTTTTTTACTTACCAAATGCGTTTTTTTCCCAAAAATCGTAACTGGGAAGAGAAACACAAAAAAATATTTTTGTTCAAAAAATGCTCCACGGTCAAGATCGCTGACGCCATTGTTGTGAGTTCAGTGCAAGCGAATGAAACGAGCGAGGCGATAGGGCTGCGGGGCCGAGGCACGTCATCGAGCGAGCGAGCGAGGCGATGTGGCAGCAGAGCGACGAGAAAAAAAATTAAAATCGGCCAAGGCAACGACCGGCCACGACGGCGACGACGGCGATCGGCAATCTTGATCGTGGCTACGGTCACTTAAAATAAAACAAGAAAAAAAAATAATTAATTAAAAACAAGTTAGATAATAAAAAAAGTAAAAAAAAAAAAAAGCCTTGTGCATATGCACAAGGCTTGGCAGCGCGCAACTCCTTGGGCGCTGTTTCCCCCGGCGCGCGATACCCAAAATCGTATATGCTTTTTAATAGTAACTAATTTTGTAAATAATTTTTTTTTGTATTAAATTGGAAAAAAAAACTCTCTTTGTGGCGTGTCTCCAATCATGGCTCGTGCACACCGTCCCTAAGACCCGTCGATCATCGAAGATGATTAGCTCACTTCATGTTCGCATTGAAATTAGTCATAAAAAGTGTAATTTTTTTTTCTCTAATCTGCGACAGTTAAGGCCTCTAAGTAGGATCCCTTTAGGGAAGGGAAGATCGTGACGTGAGCCTAATATGGTTAAATACACCAAACGGGAAAAGGTTTCATTTTTAATGTACTGATGACCGTGCATACGAGAGTGGTATTAACACTTGCAAAGTTTTCGACCACCTCCATTAAATGCATCTTGGATTTTTATTTACTTACTACTTTTTTAATTGAAAACTTATAAGAACCCACAATTAGGCCTTTTCAAAAGTAGATTGGCTCAGTATCAAAAGGGTCTTATAAATGAATGTCTTCATAATGCTTATTGATCATGCAAAATAAGGACTAATTCAATTTCCAACTATCAATTGACGAACGCAATTTTGTAGGGATTGGAGATCAGTCCGGTTCACCCATAGAATCAAAAGGGCGGTTTTCGATTTCAGCTATTCAGAACCGTTCCTTAATAGGCGGTTCCCGATAGGAGCCGCCCACCCAAACCATGCTCACCCCTAGTTATGTGCATATTTTCTTCGCTTAGGCCATAACCCACGAATTTAGCCACGTCCAATGCATGGTTTTGGACACCTCAGCAAGATTGGAAACACTAAAAAGCATGTGGAGGCATAGTGAGGCACAAAATCCAACACTTGGCATAAAAAAAAAAAAAACAAAGGGATGGCAAAACGAACCTTGCAATTGCAACCAACATGTCACATCCCCCCCCCCCCCCCCCCCCCCCCCAAAAAAAAAAAAACAAAAGGCATTAAATTAATGAATTTAATAGACATATTCCTTCACAGCTAAGTTTAAGATACCCAAATGGTGGCGCTTTTGACTAGGAGGGGGAAACAAAAAGGCTTGTAGATTTTTTTTTTTTTTGGCTTTATCTTTTTTAGCAAGCTTTGAGCTTTAGAAAAAAGAGGAAGCACTTGAAGTAGAAGAAGAAGAAGAAGAAGAAGTTAGCTTTTGGGATGTGATGTGTCGTGTGGCTGATGAAACATGAAAGGCCATCGATGAACGATAAAGTGGGAGCACAAGGTAGTGGCTTCTTTTTTTTCTAATTCCACTCCTTTTTCTCCCCCCACCAAATGTGCCAACCACAGTGACCACGTGTAGCAATCCCAATGTCTTTTCCCCTCAAATCACAAGGTTTGTACACACGTCGAAGGAAGGAAGGAGAATTGTCCAAAAGGTCCTAAATTTATTGCACCTTTATCGATTCAGTATTAATTTTTTTTAACTATGCCAACTGAGTCCTAAATCTTTTTTCTTTTTATCAATTGAACCCGTTCGGTTGATTTTGATCGAAAATTATTGATATAGATAATTTGGAAAATGTCCCAATATTTTGTCTATTTTATTTTAGTTTATCGCCGACCACAGTTGTAAAAAAGAAAAAAAAAGGAAAAATATTAAAATATTAAAATGTTTTAAAAATTATCCTCATCGGCGTAGTCGTGCCACGTAGGACGACCGATGTCCACGTCATGATTGAAAAAAAAAACGTGAAAATAGTTAGAATTCAATTGACACAATTAAAATATTTAGTACTGAATTGATAAAATTTAGAACTTTTTGGACAATATTTTTTTTTCTGTGGAACTAGCTAGCCCGGCTAGCATGGGCACGTCTTCTATTAACATTCATTCAAAATACATAAAACGCAACTACTCTTCATTTTGATATGCAAAACATATATCTATTTCCAAAAAAAAAAAAACACGAATACGCTCAACTCAACTCAATAAAATGGAACGTTCGTTCACGAAATCTTTATTTCTCCTTACAAAAAATTTATCCTGCTCATATTCTCGCGCCATTTTTTTTTTTTTTTGTCGTTTTAACTCTACCCAACAAAGCCCAAACTCCAACCCCTTGCTCTGCCGCTGCTGCCGCACACGGGGTTCTTGATCCGAGTTTCCCCGTGGCGCTCGCAACCTCGCCGCCATATGGTTCGATCGATCGAGAGAGAGAGAGAGAGAGAGAGAGAGAGAGAGGTGGGGAGGTTGTGCACGAGGCAAGGTCTCTGGTACTTCAATATTTTGCAGAAAGTAGTTGTGCCAGTGCACAAATGGCGATTGGAATTGATAACGAGAAGTGGCATTTGGGAGGCGATTACCGAGCTAAAGCGGAGCGTCACCAAGTGTTAGATGGGCCTTTGTTTCCAACCGGGCGCGTCTCTCTGATGGGCTTTATATTAACGATTGATTGGGCCAAAGGCCTTGGCCCGCCATCGGCTAACCGGCAGCATCTGATTGGCCCGATCAATGGGCGGGGCCCACATGAGCCCGGGGCAATTCGCACGAAAAACTCACCTTCGATAATTCCAGGCCCCTCCAGGATTTTAAATACAGATAACATTTTTACGGTGATTGCTTCATTGAGTGATGACATAAATTTATACTCTTCGTTACTTTGTACAGGTTACTTGAGTAACTCTTCCCCGATAGCTTGGCCCACGTGCAACCCGCCGGTTCATTGCTCCGGTCTATCCGAGCAGGATCCTTCTAGAAGATGTGCCCCTCGCGATTGCCTAGGTAAGAGGGGCTCATGGCTTTTTACAAACATCTTCCTCATTCTGTCCCCTGGATGATTTTTTTTAAAAAAAAATCAGAACATGTTTGATAACTGCACAAAAGAATAATGTGTCGGTATATCGCGTCGCGTGTCGATATCGATACTTCTTATCTCATCAGCTAACTCGAATTGGGGCGTCCACCCGAATCGAAATTGAATCTACTTAAAAGGCAAAAACCTAACCCAACCTCCATGAACATTAATGACATTGATTAAGATCGACTCGAGTAATTAATGGCAGACAGCCTATATTGAACTGCACATCCGCAGGCTGGCTTCCCATATATGTATGTAGCCCCTCTTTGTACGAGTCAGCAAACACTGGGCTATGGATAGCGACGGTGATAAATGGACAAAGTCCAAGCCATTCAAGCTCCATTTGTCTTGTTTCCCAAGACATGGATTGATTCTGAAAACATTTTTCCAAAAATAATCGTTTGCATTGGCCGAAATAATTAATCAATCGAAATATCTGAAAGTTTCTATAAACGACACAAGCGATTTTTTTTAATTGTTTTTAAATTATTTATTTTTCGCTAAATAAATGGAGCTCCTTAAGAACCACCTAGATATTAGCTTGTCCCTTGTAACTTTCAAGGTCTTTTTTTTTTTTTTTGTGTGGTTTCTATCACTTGGGCGAATCTCCGGAGAGCTGACGTAAGACGTTCTTCTAAAACAATTTTTTTTTTAATTTAGTACCCTTCCCCATGTTTACCAAAAATGTTCTCGATTTTCTTAATATATTTATCTTGTTGAAATCTTTTTTTCTTTCTTTTTATAACCAAACTCTTGTCATTTGCCAAAAAAAAAAATGTTCAAAACGACAAGATAAATGCATGCCATTTGTCCACCAATTCAAAATTACGGCAACCGTACATAATCGTCGGCTCCACTTATCCGCTAATTAGCGTCATTTATCCGCTAATCCGCAAGATTATAATTGCCGCGATTTTTCGGGCGGGGGACACGGTGAGCAACTTACCTCATCGTGTCTTTCCATAAACTTCAAAGTTTCAATTTACCATATGAAAAATCTCTTTGATCCCCACGCTTCTCAACTTAGATTGTTCGCATTCGCGTGTAGAAAGTCAATAAAAATCGGTAAAAAAAAAAAGAAGAACAAGAAGAAAAAGCTCGGTAATTTGCCTGCTGTAACTAAATAGTTAACAGTCACAGAGCAGTATCGGTAAGTTACGTCTAAATCGTTAGAAATTAAGTGTTCGTCCGCTTTTCTCGCCAGTTCTCGACGCTTACTAACTTTACCAAAGAAGAACATAATTGTCCTCGAGGTCATAAAAAAAAAACCTAATTGTCCTCGAGATATTCTAAAACTAGATTCTCCTTTTGTTTCGCGAAAAATGAAGTATTTTTGGAAAATAATTTTCAGGAAGTCATTTTCTAAGAAAATAGCCTTATTTTCCGGTGTTTGGCTGAGTCTTGAAAAGGCATTAAAAAATATTTTTCGCCGTTTGGTAAGGAAAATCAATTTCTACTGTACATGACTTTTTTTATTTTTTAAATAAAATTTTAACTATTTTTTTTTTCATTTTTTCGAATCCTTTTTGTTAAAATTTTAAAATTTTCTTTTCTTTTCTTTTTTTGTTTTCTCTTTCTTCCTCCTCCTCCTCCTTACTTCCTTCCTACGCCACCGCTGCTCCTTCCTCTTTCCTCCGTACCATCGGCCATGATGCAAGTCGGCGAGCTCGTGGCTCGGCCGGTCGCGAGCGGCCACGGCAGGCGAGCAAGGAACGGCTCCACCGGCACACGCTCGTGGCGGCGAGCAAGGCTGCGAGAGTTGACCGAGCTCGAGAACGGTAAGCAAGTCTCGGCCTCACCAAATCTGGCGAGATCGTGGCTCGCCTTGCCATGGAGGCGATGATTTCAGGATAGAACGACAAGATAGAAAGGGCTGATGAGAGAACGTGAATTGAGGAGAGAAAATAGGGATGAGGAGAGAGAGAGGAATCAGAAACCTATGGTAAAGAGAAGCCGAGATGGAGGGGGAGAATGATTTCCATTTCTCAGAAAAGGAAATCATTTTCTTCAATTTTAGAAGGTTTTTTCTGTTGACCATCCATTTTTTGCCCTCCAAGCATCGGAAATTAAGGAAAATGTTTTCCGAAAAGATATTTTCTGTGAAACAAACGGAGCTTAAGGAAGAAAAACTGAGAAATGGTTCGACTTTTTAGCATTCGGAATTCAACATCCATTTAATATCTACACCTTAAATTGTCAATCATCTGTTTATATGAACTTCTAAACTGGAATTTCACATTGACCTCTAATTAATGGCATTGGGACTTCATGAAAGGATCCACAAGAAATTCCAGAATTCACCATAACAAAAGTAAGCATCGTCGGTAGAGGTAATCACACATTTGTTCTCTAAGAAGAGATCTGTGACTGCAACAAGCAAAATGATCCGCGATCGAACACCGAATCACACATTATCATATGAAATAAGCACATGTTGCGATCTCTATCCATAGCTACGTCTTTGCCTTTCGACGGGTGTGTACCTAGGTTCGACGTCCCAGAACACCATCACCGTGCGGAGACATCATAATCATGTCGAACGAGCTCAGACGCGACGCCTATGAGAGTGCGAGCCATTTAGCAAGTGCGAGAAACCAAAGCTTCTAATATATGAACATGTTGAACAATCACAAAGCTGACACCAGAGATGATGCGGCGGATACCAATGAAACTGGAGACAGAGTGCTTATTCATTGAAACTGCTAGATCTAAAACGTACTCGGGAATCATGCTACTGGCGACGTTACGCCTATCATGTCACGTTTACTATCAATCATGGCAAACTCGAAGCGAGTGGCAAGAACCGTAATTAAGTGGGGAGGGCGAGGGTAGATGTACATGGGTCGGCGGGCCCAACCTAACTCCCGAAACGGCCGTTTTGCCGCGTCACTCTCCCCCCGAGACGAGACCATACTCAACTGGATGGTGTGCATGCTCAAAAGCGCCCACGTTGTTTTCGCCTTGCATCGCAAGTCATTAACATAAAATTAAACAATTAATTTTTTGTAAACCCTTTTTTTTCCCCCTTTGGATTTTTTTTTTGAAAATAATAATAATAATAATAATAACAGGAGTCTTCTACAGAATCGCTTCCCTCGCCGTTGAGACGGGCGATTAGTCATTTGCTAAAAAATCAAGCTACTAATATCGACTCGAGGTCCAAATACCAATCTAATCCTCAAGAATTATGCTACTTATATACGTAATTCCACCATGATTTACAACGGAAAAATCGCGACCTCTTTTTTTTTTTTTTTTTTTTTGCAGCTCTCACAGTTTGAAAATCGACCGGCACGTATGCTCAAAATTCGTCCTTCATTTCTGATGCTCGGCAGATAATAAACTTGACCGCGGAGACACCCCCCCTATTAACCCTTCTACGCTCCTACACCCCAGGCGAGGTCCAAGCCGCAAATCCGGGGTGGCGGACGATTCGGATCGAGATCCTAAAAAAAATCCAAATGCGGATTAGGATTATGATTAGGATTAGGATTAGGATTATGATTAGTTACCGAATGGGATGGAGCGAGAAAGACGGGCTCGCGTACGTGGGGATCGCATGGTTTCTTCTTTTTAACACAAATCTGTTGAATTATCCGATAATGAGATTTTTGGGTTTTTTTTGGGAAGGAGGGAGTCAGTTAGGAAAGAGGAGAGTCGTACCCCTTTTTCTGCTCCGTCGGATTTCACACTCACTGCAGAATCTCCATCTGTCTCTCTCTCTCTCTCTACTCCGCTCTCTCTCCTTCCCCCTTATATATACACACACGCACGCACTCTCACTGCACTAACACGCAGCTCGCACCGATCATCGCCACCAGAGTCCATACCGAGGCGCTTCTCTCTCATCGCTCTCTCCTCTCTCTCTCTCTCTCTCTCTCTAGCTCGCTCGAAGATGGTGACGGCTGAAGCAGCCAGGAACGTCGTCGGCATTATCGGTAATCGCATCTCGTTTCGTCTGTCCTCGGCGTTTTTAGGGTTCCGTGATGTCGAGCGTGAATCTGTCTTGTGATGGTTCGCGACCGGGATTGTCGTCGTCGCCGGTGCCGGATCTGCGTTCTCCTCGCGCTATACTGTTAGATGTTTAGGCCGTACAGTGATCATATCTGCCGTTTTTTGTGCTGCCGTTTTGACTGTTCTAGAGAGAGCGGGATACGCTCGCTGGGGGGCTAGCTAGCTTGCTTTTTGCCAAAATAATCGTCGTCCATGTGTTGAGTAAGAGGCGAACGCCATAAATACTTTAATCGGAGAGAGAAATGCGATGGTCTCGCTAGCTTCGTGGATTATTTATTATTTTTGTGTTTATCCTGGATCGTTTGTTTGGGACTGCATTTCAAACCATTGTCGTCTTGCATTCTGTAATTTTCTGGTTCTCAATGAAGATGAAACGCAAAATTGAAGGCGCGATAATAAAGGAAACAATAAAAACTGCAACTGAATCAGATAAACGTTGGTCTCAGTGTTGGAATTCATGAATTTCATTATGATAATCTCTCTGATTGTGATTTTTATTTACTTTTGTTTTTTCTTTTCACTGAGCAGGGAACGTCATATCTTTCTTCCTCTTCGCCTCGCCAGGGTAAACTTTATCTCACCCTCTTGTATTTTTTTGTTGCCTCGTAGGGATTATGTACATGATCGTTATTTAATTCTTTTAACATGCATTACTATGCCATCCGCATAATTAGTCCTGTAAAATAGAGTGGTTTATAAAGTAGAGCCATCTCAATTTGTGACGTCGGCTTATCACAATAAATAAATAAATAAATACATATATGCACACACTGAATGTGGTTGGACCCATTAGATCTAATGGTATGGATGCATCGCCCAAATCTGACACTTTGTTCTTCGTTTGCGACCCAAAAGAACAAGAACTTTTGGGGACTCATCCTGCAACGCACATGCCGTATGCCGAATCGCGAAGATTGTACATGGTGATCACTATGCGAGTTGTGCCCCTAGAGTGAGCTTAATTAGATGAATACTCCTTTAAAAGCAATGAATTTATTACATATCTTCCTCTTGAAAAAAGAAGAAAACCTATTTTAAGTGAATGTTCATGAAAAATCATTCGACTTGATGAGTATGTCACATCAAGTTAAATGACTCGTGACAAAGATAGGGCATAGTTCTACAATTATAGCAGGTGACCCAAAGTTACTCTAAGCCTTGGGACCACTATTGTATGCTCAAATTGAACTTCGTTAGAGAGAACCCTGCATTAGATTTTTTCTAGGTCAAGTAATTCATTAATGTCATCTGTACAGTGCTCTCAATTAATAAGGTTTCTACATTTGTTTTGCTTTGCAGTCCGACGTTTTATAGAATCATAAAGAACAAGTCGGTGGAGGAATTTCAGGTGTATCCTTACCTCTTTACCGTGTTGAACTGCGTCTTCTGGATTATCTATGGCTTGCCCTATGTCCGTCCTGATAGCCTCCTTGTCGTCACCATCAACGGCGTCGGGCTTGTCATGGAGCTCATCTACCTATGCATTTTCTTTACCTATGCTCCAAATAAGGGAAGGGTATGTGCTCGTTATGTCTTTGAGCTTTATTGGTTCATTTATTTTTTTTATCTGGGTTCTTCGAGATTTGCCTTCAAAACTGTCTGACCAATAGCTTTTCTGCATGGAAGTATATTGCAATAAGCAGATAAAAGTTCCAGTTACGCATATCAAGTTTCTGTACAATAATTGGATACTTTCTGTCCGTAAATTCAAATTTATTCACATAGAGCGTTGTTGGCATACAGTAATCATAGATGCACTGTAGTTAGTCTTGCTTTTTTCCGCCTTAATTTAGCATTTATTTAGTTTGCTGCTGCCCTCGTAAACTTTTTCTAGTCAAACATCAGTGATTATGTTCTGTCCTATCTATGTAACATTTCATCCAAAAAACTGGAATGTGTCACATTATCTTAGTTTTCGGTTAATGTACCTTAAGGCACCTTAGTTTTGTATACCGTTTTCTAGAAACTACAATGTCCATTCCGTCCTAGGCACTTTGAGAAATTTCAGAAAATTACAAGCAATGATGGTAATTATGATATGCTAATGCTCGCTCCTCCTTTTTTGCAGAAGAAGGTGGTCTATTGGCTCTGCGGGGAAGCCGTCTTCTTAGCCGTGGTATCATCGGTGCTCCTGCTGGTTTTCCACGACCATAAGAGAAGAATCCTTGCCTTTGGAATCATCTGCGACGTGTTCAACATCATAATGTACGCCTCACCTCTTATTATCATGGTACGTACACATCCATCCCCCTTCCCTCGTTGTAAACTAAATCCCTAGTTCATCAGTTCCAGCAAATGCTAACCCTTCATTGTTTTTTTGCCTCTTTCTCTGCCTTTGTCTCCTGCAGAAAAAGGTTATCACCACCAAGAGTGTGGAGTACATGCCCTTCTATCTCTCCCTAGCCAACTTTCTTAATGGCTGCGTGTGGACTGCGTATGCCCTCATCAAGCTCGACATCTTCATTCTGGTAATTGAAACAAAATTAATTCTGTTTTCAACCCTTTTTACTTTTGAAGTAAAGAAGCGTGAGAAAGTAAAGAAACCACCGAATACAAGAATTAACTTGGGAACAACAACCCTGCAGATTAGCAACGGTCTTGGGGCGGTAGCCGCTACGGCGCAGCTCATACTCTACGGTTGCTACTTTAGGTCCACGCCGAGGGACGAGAAGGTCGTCGATGCGAAGGTTTCTCAAATCCAGCTCGCTGTTTCTGATGGACCAGATAGAGTGTGATGGAGGAACATTACCCCAACTCCACAATACCCCCCACAACTGCTGCTCTCTGTCTAAAAGACCTGGGCACTTGTCTTATGTTTGTAGCTGCTTCCCGTTTTCTTCCGCATTTAAGCTTAGGGCTGAGTTGAGGAAAGAGAACTCGTCGTAGCAGTGGGTGAAAGTTAGGTGTTTTTATTCTCTTTTTGGAACCTGATGATGGTAGCCTGTCAGGTTCGTATCTTCTAAGTCAAGAAGTGAACAAAGACTCATGTTCGCATTTTTGCTTTTCAATGCCTTGAAAATTTGTAGGTGGTTTTTCAAGTGGAGAAGGTAACGATGGGTTGGCCCAACACTGTAGTTGCGCATATTATTCTCGTGTTTCCCAATTCTCGTCGTATTCTTTCAACGCAACCTCATCATGGACTTGGGCCAGAATAAGAGAAATATGATCGTGCAATAGGGCCCATCTCGGGCCGAACTGCTCCGCCCAACACGACCCGTCCATACTTATCAACTCAAATCTTCTCGTCTTCGAGTTCCAGCCTTGTTTTTTAAATCTCTCAGTTAATCGGGCAAAATTTGGGATAATGAGACAAACCCAAAAGAAGTCACTGGTAAAAAAGGAAAATGAAAAGAGAACAGAAACACAAGGAACCTTGGCAAAGTGAAAGAGCTACAGAGTGCAGGGACGAAGGCATCGCCACCCCTGGTCCTCTCGGACGCAATGGTGAACGGTTGTCGATCCACTTCCGACTCCAACGAGAGTTGATAGATGGTTGTCATGGTCTCCATATGCATAAGCGTGCGACACGCATGTTTTCTTGATTCCGATTAAAGTGAAAATCATTCTTTACTTTTCTTTTACTATAAAATACCCTCACAATTTTTTTATATTGATTTACTGGGTTGACTCTGTATGTACTTTCTTCTTTCGGCTTTCATAAACCCAAAACACCCTCTTCACAGTTCAAAACATACAATTCGCATCTCCTCATCCTAAACAACCGCCCTTGCCTGCATGTACCCCGACAACCTACATCCAATCCCCTTTCCCACTCTCTTTCCTTGCCCTTTCTGTCTCCTCAAACAGAACAGCACAAAGTAAAAAAAAAAAAAAAAAAATTGGAGTGTCTCCCCACTCAAGCCCCCCTCTAAGGCTCCGTTTATTTCTCGAAAAATGAAAAAATTAAAATAATATTTTTTTTAAAAGTGATCGTATGTGTCGTTTTAAATAATTAATCAATGAAAAATACTGTCATTACCTACAACAGCTTTTGTCTAAATATTTGCATAAACGATAGAAATATATTTTGTTTTTATATTATTGTAAGTGACATAAACTATCATTTTTTGGAAAATATATTTTAAATCACTCATTTTTGGCATAAAAAAGGAAAAAAAGAAAGAAGAAAGAGCCTGAGACACCATTGCTTCGTGTCCGCCCCCCTCCACCGGCATCCCTATCTCGTGAGCTCGTGTTAAGCCCATGGCTTGTGGTTGCCACAAGGCCATGCATTGCAGAGGGCCATGGCTGGTCGCAAGCCTCTGCGACAGGCCGTTGAGCCCCCACAAACTTTTTAGCACAGCTCGATTCGGCCTTGAGCCGACGTAGCAACCGTCGCTGGCCTTAAATATGAGGTTCGCGATGGGCTCCAAAGGAGCAACGGCAGCGTGCGCGGTGGAGAGGGGACATGTGGTGGTGTGCGTGTCGAGTTAAGCAGGCCTCTGGTGAGGAGAAAGCGTGGGTTGGTATTGGGTTTTATCAGGGTGGGCCGGCAGTTTGAGAGATAAATGGCAATTTGCTAAATTATGTGTGGGCAAGAGGGCATTCGATTGATATAGCAAGTAAAGCTGAAGAATCTTTTTTTGGAAATTTCCTCTTTTCTGCAGTTTTACTTGTTTATTTATTCTGCAAAAGGAAAATCACACGAAAAGTACGGTTACATCTAAACCTTGAAAATCATGCGCACCGTTCATGGTAACAAAGAAAGATTAAATGGATTCAAACGATCATCACAAGATTCAAACGTGGAGAGGGTAAAGATGCACCTTTCTCTGAAGTTCGGGTAATGCGAAATTTGACGAAACCAAAGTCTTAAACTAGAGAGCAAGCAAGCTGTAAACCTTTCCAATAGAAGTGAAAACAGAAAGGATATTTTAAAATGAACGGTCATTTATTGTTCCAGTCCTCCGGCTCTTCTCATTTTGGTTGCTCAAGGGAAAGGGCGGGCGTAAAAAAAAAATCACAGCACACCCAGATACAAATACTAAGACGTGGAAGTAAAGATGGACCGTAAGATCTACCGCAAGTTTTCGCTGATCAAACTGTAATATTCAGTGTCTAGGTACCCAAAAAAAACAAAAAAACAAAAAAGCCAACAACAAACATAGACTTAATATATCCAATGTTTTGGCCAATAGAGAAAAAAAAGAAAAGGTTATATTCAGTGTAAGCAGACGCCTTAAGGACATACAGATTTCGTAGAGGACCACCAACTGTACATATTCATTCTAGACATGATCTAATTCTTTGGACTTTAAAAAAAAAAAACAGACAGACGAGGAGGAGGTGCTACCATACTAAGACAGGCCTAGGAGGCACAGTATGGAAATAGATTTTCTGTGGTATATCCTATCTTCATTCTTCAAATGATTCTCTAACAGCTAGAATAGAGATGTTACTTTGAGGCCTCATGATATGCGTTGCTTCTTTTTCTCCGGTGTCGAGTGTACCTGTGCTTTAATTCCATAGGTCTTCAACTGAAAGTTCTCAAAGGCATCAGAAATTACTCCGACCTGTAAACAGGGTGGGCAAACAAGCAAAGTCGTGGAGATGCAACGCATGAGAGACAGCTTAGCGATTTAAGCAGCTACAGGCAAGTTCACTTACCAGCTCAGGTTTTTTCGCATAAACTCTCACGATCATGTCCTGGTAGGATGTAGGCAGCAAGTGACTAATGCGATCATCTGGTATGGTGAATTTCTCCTCACTCTCGTAATCCTGAGAAATTCAAATCTTATGTTTCATTTACAAAGAAGAAATTTATGAAGCCTTCAACTTGGGCAGCCACATCCATGATAGTGCCAACTGGACATGGTCATGCTATTAATGGTTTAGGAATGCAACTGTGCCAATTACTCCAGAAAACATTTTCTTTCATTGGTCGAGCATTGGAATTTGATGAAATTCAGCGGACCCAGCATCAAGAGACACCCTTATTTTTTTGGGTAAGGAAGAGACACCCTTATTTCTCCTTTATATTGTGAAAAGTCCGCGTCAAGCCAGGAACCTTTTGTCACTTAAGGCATTTAGGGAGGATCACTAGTAAATTGGGAGAATATGATCAACTTATAATCTTGCATTACCAGGGATCAAATTTCCGAGGCCACACTGCTTAGGATTAACATATAGCTCTTAATAACTACCTCAACCTCAACTAAAGACCTCAGGAACTCCATTATGTTAAGGCCCTCTCTGCAGTAAACAAGAAACACAAATCCTTTTCACCTTTGGTTGCGTTGTTGGTTCAGGCAGAGTTGAAATCATGTAAGTAAGTCAGAGTAAATCTCTCTATTCTGGTAGAAGTCGTGAATTTTGCAGTCAAGAAGAAGATAATGCACTGTTGCAAACCAAAATAACTCTTCACGGATGATGTAATCTATTCTTTATATGCAAACATTACGGTGCAGCTCGACATAACCATTCATGGATGGGATTTATCTATTTTAAGGATAAACAACCACCCACCCAAATGTCTTCTGATTACAGTTATATTTTCCTATAGGTATCGAGTTCTTTCAATGCGAACAGATTATTGCATAGGCTGAAAAGATAAGCGAAAAGTTACCAGTACCTTGAAAAAGTTGATGCTGGAAGGAATACATGGACAAAGGCAGCAAAATGCGAAGTCAGTGAGTCATGCATATAACCTGTCTGTACAAAAAATACAAGATACTTTGCAACAAAGCTCTTCAGCTACCTTTCGAGAGGATTCTGCCTTCCACGCGTCAAGTCAATCCTAACATTGCTTACAGCGATATCCTCTTCTTTTAGTGTTACTCCAGCATTTTTCTGTTAAATAGGACTAGTCAAAACTTTACTATCTTGCTCGCATGGTGTTGCCAACAGGAAAGAGCTCATTCCCATATTTAACCAATCACCCAGTAAAATCTGAACAAGACCTGAGAACAAACAATATCTTGTGCAGTCACGGCCTTAAAGTGCTCCAGTTTGTCCTTTGGAACAGCATATTCATTGCAAAACTGCCACGAAAAAACCAATGCTCAAAGGTGACGGTTTCACTGGTGAAAGCAGTAGAGCAGAGTGGCTACTTCAGCATGATTGTATAACATTTGGTGCAGAGTGCAAGAATCAATCAACTAGAGTACACTACCTGGTACAAATTCCTCCTACGAATCCGCAGAATCAAATCCCTAGATTCCTTAAGCTCTGGGTCTGGAGCTGTCTCAATAGTTTTTATTATAGTGTCATCTAACTGCAAAAGGAAAATGCATCTACTAAATGCTGGCAATCGACTCTGTATCAATTGGAAACAAATGGAAAACTCGAGAAGACCTTCCAATATTCACGAGGGTCGTGAATGTAAGATAAAATTTCCAAGTGACCATATGCCTTCACCAAAGCATCTACCACCATAAGCTCTATTGCCTGCAAAGATATCAACATGACAGCGTATCAACTCAAGAAGCTGGAAGAGAGAGAGAGGGCTCTATCAATTGAAAGAATCCACATTAGCACATACCTTTACTTTTGGGTGTGTGTAGACTGTTCGGTAGAGATCAGCACGAGTTGCAAACATCTTGTGGATGGTAAGATCTAACAAATTCTCCAATGATAATAAGATCTAACAGAGCTAAGCGTAAAAGATAATGATATTGAGAGCTGCACAAAAATACTGACATTCCTTGGCACGGTAGCAAATCTCATCACCCACGACCCGCATCATCTCCATCAACCTTTTAGATGAAGAATTTCAAAATTGAGAAGATATATTCTGCAATTCTGCTTATAACGTGCGGATTAGTAATAGGATTCAACAAATACCTCTGAAATTGAAAGTTGCATCCTAGACCACAAGCTCGGCAGTCTCTCGCAATGTAATCAAACCTGCAGATGCACGTAACTCCAATATAGAAACAAAATATTCAACAAATGACTCAATCGAGTAAAAGTTCTGGCAGATCATAAGGGATCTTACTTGTCTACATCTATCCCATTTCTACCGTTTGCAACAATGTCATACAGAAAAAGCTTCTCCTTCTTGCCCTGGATTTACAGATTGCAACATTATCAGCCAAAAATCTGTAGGCATGTGAAATGAAAATTGCATGACAATAAGGTAAATCTGCCCAAATTCCGAAGTCCAACCAGAACTTCACCTTGGGTAGTGAATGCTCTGAGCTGGCAAGTATCATCTCCTGCAGTAGAATGCAAACAAATGCTCAACAGAACCTTACATTGGCAATTTATGCACTGGAGAAAGACATCAATAAATAAAGCCCAAATGTGCTGCACTGCTGCTGTCAACTGTATATAATGCATGAGAAGTAAAAGATATGATTGTAGTTTCATTAAGGTTGTATTCACAGTACAAAAGTACATAGATAATGCAGAAGGGCCGTCCTGATGACATTGTGCACAAAATTCTTGTATCATTGTGACCAAACCTTCTGAGTGAAATTTTGAAGAAGCAGATCCAGATATAGATAACGTTATATTGTAATGCAACAGACAGAGATGTCGTAAAATAGATGCCTCCAATAAAAGCAGCATACCTTAGCTTTCTTAACCATTTCAGGGTCAATGTCGATTTTATGCTCGTCAACGATATGGTCAATGATCTTCACTGACATTTCCTCATGATTCCTAGAAAGTAAGATCACATGAAAAGTACAACAATATCTCAGCAGAAGTTGCAAAACTAAATGCTCAACAACATGAATCTTTTAATTCTGTCATTTGCCAAGAGAAATCAAAGATCAATTGACGATAAAGAAGTAATTACATCAAGAAAAACAAAACCATGCTAATTCTAGGATACCATAGATGTAAAAGTTATTGCCTCTGAATGATTTGCCAACAGTAGCAGACATGTAGATAAATTTAGCGTTATCTACAGAATTTCCACAATCTCCCTGCCAGCAAAATGGTGCAAACTACAAATTTCGTTTATGTACCAGCCAAGAATCTTAACACGTGACATCAAGAAACTGGAAAACTGGATGGAAAAAACAGCGTCAAATATCCCAGGCAGTACTTGAACGACAAAGCAAGTTGACCGGAAAAAAAAGGAACAGAGGAAAAGTTCATGCTCAAGCACTGAAATATATTTAATTAGTTGGTATAACTGGAACTCAATTAGTAAATATGACATGTAATGAAAAAGCCTGGAGAATGGACATGAACGCACTCCACTAAAAATGCAAATTACCAGTTGGAATCTCTAAGAACCAAGGGAAGGAATTCGCGTTCAAATAAGTGACTGAACGGACCATGGCCCACATCATGAAGAAGTCCTACAAGTTGAGTGAACAGATGAATAACATAATAAATTAGTTGTCTAGTTGGTTAGAGTATAAGACAGCAATTACCAGCAATTTTAACCGTTTGAATGTCGAAACGATCAATACCAAGCTCCAAGCCCTGTACAACATAAGCAAATCCCATTCCGTCATTCTAACAAAGGATGAGGATTAAGTACCAAAGAATCAAAGATAACATCGTCGTACTTGATAATTTTTGAGCTTTTGAACAGCTTCACCAGCGAGGCAATACACCCCGAGAGAATGTTCAAACCTGGAATGCACAGCCCCAGGATACACCATGTTCGTCACACCTGAGATTATGTGGCATTCATAGAGGCAGAATTGACAGATGTTACCATATTCTTTGTCAAGATAAAGGCACGGGGGTCTATTTGGAAAGCTACGATTTCCAGAAGAGATGCGATTCCTCAATATATTTAAGAAAGCTGAAGCTGAACAAATGATGAGAATTGACTCAAGACTACTGGAAAGTGCTAAAGCCCCATAACTCATGATTTTGCTTGCTGTCGTCAAGCAATTCTAGTACGAGCCAGGAAACCATTCGGGTGTAAGGGAGTATCTAGTTATTAGACCCGTGAAGGACTAACAATTATTCGTAGAAGTGCACGGAAGGCCCTCCAGACTACTACCAAAGAGTGCAGTGCGCAGCTTGGTTCTTTCTCTAGGGAAAGCAGAACCACAACACAAGGACTTCAAATGATCAACAGACATCAACAAATAGGTTAAAACTCATCCAGTGGCTCTTTATGCAGGTGATGCATGTAGGCTTAACTTTTCTTAGCCAAAAGAAGGAGACAAACCAAGGACTGTTTCAGGAAGCCAAGAGTCATCGTGCCGCTATTTATCATGGCAAAGCATGGATAAATCTAACTCAGACTAATGTGGACTCCAGAATTGAACATTGAACTCACCAAGCTGTTTCAGGTCACGAAGCCTGCAAAAAAATTGGAGAAATAAGGAATCGTTAACCACGGGGTATCCTGGCAATCTATGGAGACTTCCACAAATACGACACTAACTTGCCTCTGAAAATGTTCGGTGTCAATGAACTTCAACGCAAGCTGCAAGTCGAAACAACAGAGAACCTATCAAATGATGTCCCATCACCATCTTCAACCGACCAAGCACTTAATTACTGTACATGCAATCCATGCCAGAGATATAAAAAGGAAAATCGAGAGAAAGCGAATTGAGCAGCCTTCTATAGGCATAAACAAAGACCCGAGGACAAGTAGACATAGAAAGTCATGCAACCTTCTGAAAATGAAGAAAGATAAGTAAAACCATGCCGACGTCATATGGACCAACTTATATCAAGTACAGAATTCACTTCCGCTACTTCGCCAACCACACTCTGATCATTCGTCACAAACTCCAGCTCCGCAGTACAAACTCGTAAATCGACTCCGTGACTCTTCTCTGCGCAGGAACAAACTCTGTCGGCACGCAACTCCCGCGATCAGATACCAGTACCGGTTCGCCAATCCGCATCCACTCACACACTCGCATTCGGACTTCCACGTTCCGTTCGATCAGCCACACAACAGCGGCGGCGCGAGCGCACGCGGAAACAGCAATCGACTACAGAGCGAAAGAAGGAGAGAGAGAAGGGGAGAGAGAGAGAGACTGACGGGATCGAGGCAGATGTAGCCGTGGACGTTGTCGTGGACGTGCTTGGAGTCCTGAGGGGAGGCGAAGCTGTAGGCCGGCGACAGGGAGAGGTCGTCGTTGCAATAAGCTCCCATCGGATCGACTGCGGAATCGACGGAGGCGAAACGGCGGGGGTGAGGAAGACGAAGAGGAATGGCGTGACGCAGCTTCACAGCAGGGGTGGGAGGCGTACAATGCAGGCGAGAGGGAGTTGCAAAAAGGAGAGGAGGAGGTTACAATTAAGGCTCGAAATGCTCTCAATTTTTTAAATAAAAATTTCAAATAAATGTATGAGATGCCCTTATTATTTCAAATAAAAATTTGAGGTGAATATTATTTTAAAATAAATAAATAAATTATGGAATGGAGTGAAGATGGCGACGACGGCTGACGTTCCCATTCCACGACTCTGGGGCCACGCAACGTAACGCATATGCGTGTCCGTTAATCCTGCTTCCCCACAACTCAATTTAGGGCTCATTTCATTTCATTTCATTTCATTCCCCCCCTTTTCTCTTTCTTCTCTAATTGTTATATTATGTTTTTCAAATCACGCAAACCGCTCGTCACACGCATTCGCTGTCCCGTCCGTCACCGTCCCCTCGTCTCCCCCCGTGATCAGGATGCCGCCTCGAGATATTATTGCGCCGTAATAAGATGGTTCGAACTCGTGCGAGAAACGACGGAGAAGAGCCGCTCGCAGATCCGCCGGGTCCTTTGAAGCGTTCCGGTGCAACGTGAGGGCGCACATGGCAACGCTTGTACTCTAGAAATTAACTTCTTCTTCTTCTTCTTCTGAGCGTAAGTTGATTTTTCTGCTTCTGGAGATAAGTAATTTTTTTGTTTCTACTTCTTCAAATAGCTTCAAAATTACTTCCGAAGCAAAAAAAAAAAATTAAGTTAACTAACAAAATAGATTTTCGCTCCAAAAATTGCATTACTTTAATAGATTTATGCTTTGAAAGCACTTCTGAAATGAAAATTTTCGTGCGGAAAGATTTAGATTCTCCATTTTGAAGCAAACTTGGCAACAAAAGTCACTCTAAAAAGCACTTTTGCTTCCCCCCTCTCTGGATTTGGATCCCCTACCTTAAGGATAGAAGTGACTTAATTGAACGGCCCAGATCGATTAAGTCACTCCTATATTTAAAGTAAGGGGTCCATTTCCCCTCTCTCACGATGAGCTTCGTCATATCTCAACAAAATTCCCTTTTTTCTTTTCTTTTTTCCACAAAGAGTCGCGGTGTCTTTGCTGTTCACATTTAGTTAAAAATAAAAGTAGAGGTCCCCCTTTTCCCAAAAGGAAAAAGTAAAAAAGTATGAATTAAGGAAGAAACACTACATGAGAAATGTTTTGACAAAAAAAACTTGATTAGAAGAAAACTTCCGAAGTTATCGGAATATCTTATCTACCTCTCTAGAAAAATGAATATCTTCAGAAACACTACATATAATTTGTTGGGGGCTTCGAAACCCACACGACACCCACGAGTCCAAGACCCGCTGCGCACCCTTTTGCTTCCCTTCCGAACCACATAGAAGAAGAATCGTTTCGGCGAGCCGTGTGACTTTCGATCGTCGACTTCTCTTCGACGCGACCGAAAGCTTCAACGGCTTGATCCGAAGTGCTCTGATCTCTCTCTTGAGCTCCTTCCGCCGGCCGCGACTTCAATCGGCGACTCCATAGAAGCCACGGTCGTTGGTCCGGTTACCAGCTTGTTGCCTCGTCTTGCTCTATCGGCGGGGCAGAGAGTGTTTTGCTGACTTTATTGCGACGTGTCCACTCGCACAGGATACGAGAATGCTCGTCTAGGATCGCGCTCTGCACGTGAGGTCCGCGGGCAGCTCTCATAGGTCATTGGCTGCAATGAAGCCAAGGATGAAAACACTTGTCACTAGTACTAGTAGGGGTGTAAAAAAAAAAAATGGAGCCGGCTCAGCTCAGCCAGAAAATTGGCTTGATTTTCGGGCCTTTTCATGGCAGGTTTGGTACTCAGCCGGCTCGCCGCCCAACTTTTCTTAACACTCATGTTTTCTTTTTAATTTAATTTAATTTTTTTTATATTCTTTCATTTGATGAGTTTGTTAATTGATTTTGATTCAAAAAAAAAATTAGGCTAGAATCCGGGCCGAGCTCGGTACTGAGCCGGCCCGTTGACACCCCTAGTCACTAGTCGATGCGCTTTAAACCTTAATCAAAGGAAGACATCCTCAGTCAAAGCCTCTTTTGAGTTTTCGCATGTGTACCCGTCATATTTGCTTACACTTTGGACGCTATGAATCACATACTAACGCCCAACGACCATGACAACTCTTTAAACAGTTGAACATGAAGACACAATAATTTCGCGCCCTACTTTACTAAAATTCGATTAGCAAAATTAAAAAGGTGTAAGATTGAATTGATAAAAAGTGCGATAAAATTAGAACTTTATGCAAAAGTTTCACCCCTCCCGAATGAAACTCCTCTCTCTATGCCCTCCGATTTCTCTTTCCCACACGCTCACGCTGCATTACGCATAGCTTGCATGAAGGAATAATGAGATATTTGTTACGAGGCTCGTGGGATTGACGTGATGGTTATTTTTTTTTTTTTGCCGAAACGAGGGATTAATTAGGAGCCAGGAGAGTCATACTTTTTTTTTCCATCGTGAGAATTTATACTCAAATGACAAAATTAAAATGTTTAGGAATGAATTAAAAAAAAAGTGCAATAAATTTAGAATTTCTTAGACAAAAGCTCCATTGTCCATTAATGCAGCTTGCATGAATGGACAATGCGATATTTTTTCACGGAGGTTTTTTTTTTTTTTTTCTCGAAACGAGAGAATTATTTAGGAGCGAGGAGATTCGTACTTGTTTTTTTTTTCTCCCTCTCGGATTTCACACTCCAACTGAGACGGTGACGGCCGAAGCAGCTAGGAACATGGTCGGCATCGTCGATAACCACATCTCCTTTCATCCGTCATCGGCGTTCTTCAGGTCTTCACGATCGATGAGCTCTGTTGGCATCGCGCATAAATCTCCGACGATCGCGACGGGACAATTACCGTCACCAGAGCTGGATTGCGTTCTTCGTTCGTGCTTCCTGGTAGATGAACTCCCGAACATTTGGAGACGTTCGTCCGATATGTTTCGGCTCTTTGTGATAGAGATTCATGGATTTCGTTCTGATAATCTCTCTCTTGGAGAGACTTTATTTACTATGTTCTTTGCTTTTCCACCGAATAGGGAATGTCACATCTCTCGGCCTAAATCTACTGTGTTGGTATCAATTTAATCTTAAACCTTTTTTTAGTGCCAAAAAGCCGAAAAAAGAAGAAATCATAAGCATACCGTGTTGGTACCAATTTAGTCCTAAACCTTTCTTTGGTGCCAATTGAATCTTGAATATTTTACATTGGTGCCATTTCAGTTTTAAACTTTTTATTGGTGTTAATTGGATCCTAAATCTTTTTGGATTTGTTCTAATTTAGTCCTAAAATCTTTGAATTTCCAATTGCGTCAGTTCGATCAATTTTGATCGAAAATCGCCGACGTGGCATAAAACGGCTGGTGCTAATTTAGATAATTTTTAATATTGTTTTTAATATTTTCTTAATTTTTTAAAAATTATTTAAAATAATTGAAATAATATAAAAAATGCTTACATCAACACTAGCCGTGCCACGTAAGATAATCACGACGTCCACATTAGCGATTTCAGGTTAAAATTGATCGGACTGGCTCAATTTGTATAAATGTAAAAAGTTTTAGGACTAAATTGATATCGATACAAAAGGTTTTTAGGACTCAATTGACACCAATAAAAGGTTGAAGACTGAATTAGCACCAATGTAAGGTTTGAATTGGCATAAATGCAATAGGTTTAGGACTTTTTGTCCTAAACCTATTACATTTGTATCTAAGGGTGTCAATGGCCCGGCCTGGGCGAACCTGATACCCGAATCATATAAGTCCAAGATATTTGGATCGGATCGTGTCGGGTCAATTTGTTTTTTTGTTTGTTTGTTTGTTTTTTTTTTGGAATCTGCTCATTAAGTTTGAGATTATTCCCACCATCCACCATGTTGGCTAATCGAAATTGTTTCTTTTTAGTAAGCAATCCACCAAAATTCTCGAAACGAGCCGGTTACAGATTACAATTCTCATATATCAATTGTTTACGACAGTCAACAATGGAACAAATCCGACTTACTTACACAACCCGATGACCCGATTAAAACAGACAAAAGGGAGCCCAAATCGCAAATTCAAACTAGGTCAAAAGAAAGGAATGCCAACACACCGATACAGAGCGGGGGGAAAAAAATCAACAGCATATCACCATCTTATGGGGCATGGAAGGTCCCATCTTCTTGAATAATGCACGCACAACTTTTTCCTCTTTTGAATCGTCACCACATGTCCAAAACCATGATCATCGCATAAATTAAAGTCAGTCCAAAATATCATCAAGACTGTATCAGTGCATAAGTAAAGACATTAAACCTTTTTCCAGGAAAATTACTTCTGGAAAATTACTTTCCGGGAAAATGAATTTCCAGAGATCATTTTCCTTGAAACAAACACATCATAAGAAACCGTCCAAACAGGCGGGTTCATGTCTAGTCACACAGGGCCCGTCCAAAGTTTTTAGTGTGGCTTGAATTCATCGCTCATAAAATTTTGAAAGCAACGGCCACTCCGTCGTGACATTAGCATTTAGCCATCAGGACCCTACTTTTTGCTCATGACAAAATGTAGCAATTTGCTCATGTACTTGCCAGGAATTATCTGGAGATCGAAAACCCCGATTCGACTACGGAAAAGAGCTTTGCGAGAATCGAAATGCTTAGTTAAAGTAAGGAGTGATGTGGGTGCTTACACAAAGGTGTGTGCCTTCAGTTCTTGGTGATGATTTAGATAGCATAAATGATCCAGGAAGATAGCCAAATATGGTCTGCAGAAGGCCGACCATAAATGTCTAGTATCAGTTCAACTCTAAACCTTTTAATTTGGTCAATTTGGTCCTAAATCTTTTTGCATTGTTACCAATTCAATTCATTTTAGGCCGGAAATTATTGATGTAGATGCCCGCCGTCCCATGTGGCACTATCAATGCTGACGCAGATTTTTTTTTTAATTATTTTTTTCCTTACCTTTTTCGTTCCCCTTTACTTTTTGCCGGTGGCCGGCCCGCGAGGCCAACCTTCGCCTGCGTGAGGGCCTAGCTCAACAATTATAGCAGGTGACCTAATGATACTGTAGCTTTGGGACCCCTATGTTATACTTGGATTGAACTTGCTAGAGAGAACATGTGTTAGACGTTTTTGTATGTTAAGCAATGCATTAATGTCACCTGTACAGTGCACTCAGTTACCAAGGTTTCTGTACATGTCGTTTTCCTTTGCAGTCCGAAGTTTCATAGGATCATAAAGAACAAGCCGATGGAGGAATTTGAGGTTGATCCTTACCTCGCTGCCATGTCGAACTGCGTATTCTGGATCATCTACGGTTTACGTTTCATCCACCCCGATAGCATCCTCGTCGTCACCATCAACCCCATCAGGCTCACGATAGAGCTCGTCTATATAAGCATTTTCTTTTCCTATGCTCCAAACAAGAGAAGGGTAAGTGCTCGTTATGTCTTTGACCTTTATTCGTTCATTTTCTGATAGAAGTTCCAGTTATGAATTTCAAGTGACTGTACAGTAACTGGATACATTCTGTCACCAGATTCAAATTTGTTCACATAGAACACTGTTGACATAATGTAATCATGATGCACTGTTGGCATAATGTCCAGTTCCCGATTTTTCGGATGGAATCGAACCGGACAGAGACCGAACATTCTAATACTAATGCTTGCTCCTTCTTTTTGGCAGAAGAAAGTGATCTATTGGCTCTGCGGGGAAATCATCTTCATCGCTACGGTGTTCCTGCTGATTTTCACGACCACGAGAGAAGAATCCTCGCCTTTGGAATCATCGGCGACGTGTTCAACATCATAATGTACAGTTCCCCTCTTACCGTCATGGTGCGTATTACATTCATCCCCTTTGCCTCTTGTAAACTAATACCTTAGTCTATCAGCTCCAAAGAATGCCGATCGTTTCATCGTTTTGCGTCTTTCTTGGCCTCTGTCTGCCGCAGAAAAAAAGTGATCACCACGAGCACATGCCCTTCTATCTCTCGCTAGCCAACTTTCTCAACGGCTGCGTGTGGACTGCGTATGCCCCTCATCAAGCTCGACATCCTCATTCTGGTAATCGAAACGGAATTCGAATTAGCTTCGACCCTTCTTCTTTCGAAGTTGAGAGGCATAAGAATTGGAAGAAACCACCACATACACCAATTTGTATGGCCCAACAATCAGATTAGCAATGGGCTCGGGGCGCTGTCCGGCGTAGTGCAGCTCATACTCTACGGATGCTACTTTAGGTCGACACCACCGAGAGATTATAAGGCAGTCGACGTGAAGGCTCCTCAAATCCAGATGGACCAGCTAAAGTGTGATCGGGAAACATTCTGTTAAAGATCATTAGGATTTCTCTAGGATAATTTCCTATGTTAGATATATGTGATCATTCTGTTGACTTTATGTATCTCTCAACATTGTGCGTGTAATTTCTTATGTTCACCGTACCAATCTGCAAGCCCCCAATCATTCCAACGTTTCTCTGTTAAGACTTTCATATCTACTTTCTTCCTCTGTCCCGCAATTGCCCTGTTCTCGATAACGTGCAAACTCAAAGCAACATCTGAAGAAGACAACTCAACAATCAAAAAGGAAAAAAGGGCAACTCGACAATTTGCTAAAAGAGTAGACAGTGCAATTACAAACACAAACGCAACAAGAAGATTGTCATAAAACATAAACAGGGCTGCATGAAGCATGTTGTCCATTTCGAACATCCTATTACAAAAGATATATATTCACCCTCTCATAAGATGGATCCAAATAAACTTCCATCTGCAGTTATTGCTGGTAATATGCCCACACCAAACTGATCTAGACAGTCACCAACAGCAGGATTCAGATGAGCCCGAGGCAAGGATAAGAACCAGTTTTGATGTTATATCTCCAACAGCTGATCTATGATTTCTTTCAGTAACCAATACTCATAGTCGACTAGGAAATCCTCGCACCACTACAGTTTTTTCACCATCTCTCGAACTGCTAATCGAATTCCTTTCTCAATCTGTCTTATTCCCGTTGGGGCGCAAGCAAACTACCAACCGTCACTCTTCAACAACATTAACCAACTCATACTCAACAAGCGATAGGTTGTTATCTTCTTTGACGGCGAAATCAGTCGGTTCGGTTTCGGTCACCTCTATACGTCCCCACTTGTCCACAGCAAGCCTCATGGATCCCTTAAACATGTCGATTTTGGCATTCCGCAGGATTACAATCGTATCGGGCTTCATCAAGTCAACTGCAGTAAAGGCGCGTACCAATATTTCAAAATAACATAGTACAGCCATACTATGGTTGCAGTTGATAATATCAGCAAAATAGCGGGAGGCCTAACCGCAGAAGCTATTCGGACTCAAATTTAAAACAGGGTTATGATTATTGGTAAAATTTGTGTCAAAAGCATGTTTACTTCTGATTAAATTCGATAAATATGCCGAGCTTAACTGCTTAAGACAAACAAAATCCACAAGATGAGCCACATGGCTTGTACAAAAATTGCTGAAGTTCAGCACTTAGAGGCCTTGAGACGGAAAGTTACAAACAAATGCCCTCAATGTAATTTTATTCACAGACTCTGCTATGAAGAATAGATCTGTATATCCTCCATTTCCATATCACTGAAGACAAACAGTTCACAGTCTATTCACCATGTAATGCAATTAATTGAAAAGAGGAATGGTACCTTGCTCGTTTCTAGCTGTAAATACAACAATGCCTGTGTCATCCCCAATCAAGCATTCAGCGATCCTTGTTTGACGCACTTGCGGCCCATCAGGACGGCCCTTCTGCATTACCATCTTTGAACTCACGACCTTCACTGTGAGAGTGTGGCCACTAGTCCCAGGACGCAACTGATCTACCTTGGTGAACACTGGTTTCCTCATCGCAGGCTTTGCTTCAGCCATCTATATAAAATTACAGTTAACCAAGGTGCGCTTTTCCTTAATCCTAGTTGAACTAATAACAACCACGGAGGACCCACGTGCTCCCGCCAAAAAAATGGTTACAATGTCCTATCAGACTATCAGTCATGACACTTCAAACCAACAATTACAGACTTAATTTCATCCGCTCAACCAAAACCTACATCAATTACAACAAGAACATCGTCGATTTCGCCTTTTTTCATATCTACTAGACGTGAGAAATATCCAAAGTAACCACATAGACGCAATATCAAGCAAGTTTGCCCATAAATGGATTATTCCAGATAAACCAGATCGAATATAACATATTTTCAAGGCCCACACTACTAAACTGACCCAGAATCCACTGTCCACATCAACGCTACCTCTAAAAGTTACCGGCATTCCTCCGGAAAAATCAGATATCATCAGCAGCAGCATCACCCAATTGCAACATCAACATGTGCCCATTAACCAACACACGATTAGCAGGAAGACCATCAAAAGGCGATCAGAAACCTCTAAACACAACAAAACGATAACCCACCCATGCCCATAATCACGAGACCAAGCTCTTCTTTCTCACAATTCCAGCAAAAATAAAAAATAAAAAATCGAGAACAGAACACGTCCTCAGTGGAAGTATCCAACAACATAAGACGACGAGGATAAAATCCAACGAAAACGGGGCGTAGAAATTCACCTCAGTCTCTGCACTTGTGATGAGGTTCAGTGAGATCTTCTTCGCGTTGTGTTCAGGTTTTACGAACAGTGACGATTGAAACGAAACGAAAAGTGTTGGTGGGTGAGAGTGAAGTGGAGGACCGTCAGAATCGCCCGTCGAAATGACGCGAGAAATGAGGGTTTCTTCCTTCCGGGCCCTCGTGGGCCCTGGAGTCCGTCATTTTCTGGACGCATCTCCGCCGTACACGGGCGGAAAATCGGACGGCTGAGGAAATACCGAGTTCATCTTTTCTCCTTCCGGTCTTCTTCTGGACATTTTCTAATTTTTCACCGCAATTTATTTTTATGGATAATGATACAAATGATTCTTAAATTTTAACAAAATATATAACGTAATTCCAAGGCTTTTAATTTGATCAAAATGATCCGTGAATTTTAGCTCAATGTCCAATGCGGTCTCTGAGGACGACATTGGATATTTTCTTATAGTTCACGGACTTAGTCGTACATGTTCGAAATGTTTGGGGATCACATTAAATAAATTGAAAGTTCAAGAACTGCATTGCACTATGGGTTAAAATTCAGAGATCACATTGCATATTGGATAAAAAAATTAAGGATTATTTGTGTCGTTTTCCTATTTCTAAAGATAGTCGAATTTATATAAAAGGATAATGACACAAACATTTTCTGAATTTTGACATAATGTGCGATGTGGTCCTTGAACTTTTAAAATTTGTTCAGCATGCTTTATTCTCATATACTCTAGTAAATTTGAAATGTAACGTCAATAAATCATATTAAATATGGAACATACTAACTTTTCCTTATGAAAAATTGCTATCCATGTATTAGCCAATTATTTACAAGTAATTTTATGGGAAAAGTAGTTTCCCTATGTGATTAGTAGCATTTTAGACAGAAAAAAAAATCTTAATTCATAGAATAGTGAATACTATGTAACTGTTTAACAATAGTTAATGGTTTTCCAAATTAGAAACGTAAGTGCCTATGTGAATTGTCCATGTGGTTAATAACTTTCGGGAAGAAAATTGATTTGGTCCATTAGTAATAATAGCCGTCAATGCAGCTACTGAAATAGTAAGCTTTGCGCAATTAGTGATTTTTTTTTTTCATATTGTTCATAGTAAAAAAAAACTTTCTACTATAAAAAAATAACTTTGAAGTATGATAATTTAGTTGATAGTAACTTTTCATATTAAAGCAATGGTTAATACAGTAGGTGGTAATTTTCGTATGAAAAACAATCATTTTCATATAAGTAAAACACTGGATAATTAGTGAAGTGCATAATGCATATGTGATTACAGTCTTTTCTTAATGAAAGGATGCTTTTCATATCAGGAGAAAAGTACAAAAAAAAGGCCTTACAACTGTTGCATTAATACTAATTTAGTTCTAAACCTAATACAGTTCTAAATTTACCTTTCAATTGGATCAATTTAATCCTCAACATTCTCACATTGGTACCAATTTAGTTCATCCAGCCAATTTCGATCTAAAATTGATGACATGAATGTCGATTGTTCTATGTGGCAATGCAAGCGCTAACGAGGATATTTTTTCTAATTTTTAATTTTTTTTTTTCAATTTTTTATAATTCTTCTTTTGTTTTTCCTCTTTTTTTTTTCCCTTCAATTTTCTTCCTCCAAAGTGGTCGACGAGGATTGCAGGAGCTTGCCGGCCACTAGATGAGGCGCAGGTAGCTGCGGCCAGGCCATGGCCACTTCACCCACAGTTGCACCTCACTGTGACCATTGCTAGGCGACCGTTGGTGAGGTAAACCTCACCAGGGCCTCGCCCACATCTATGCAAGGCCAACGGCTGGCAAGGGCTTCATGGCGCTCATCTAGTGGTTCGGGAGATCGGTGGAAAAAAAAAGAAAAGAAAAAAGAGAGAGAGAGAGAAAAACTAATAACAAATTTAAATTAGGAAAAATTTTAAAAAAATATTCACGTCAATGCCAATTGTGTGTGACGTCTGTTATGTCAGCAATTTTCGACCTAAATTGACCGAATACATTGAATTAGTACCAACATAAAAAAAATTTAGGACTAAATTAACAAAATGCAATAAGTTTAGGAATTTCTTCGCACTTTTCTCCACTTTTGCATGAGCTGCAAATTTCCTCCTGCGTAAACAATGATCGCCTACGATCAGTACATTAGGACATGAGCTGTATCGGTTTCTCGCGTAGTGCATCTTGGACTGTGGTCTATCAATGTCATGCCACCTTTCGGACGAAGTCCAAAAAACGTCGGTGTAAATCAAAACCACAAGAGAGAATTTGCACAGAGTAGAGTTCCATTCTCAATTAGACATTAGACCTCAGCAATCTTCAATACAGCACAAGCTAGAGACACGGTTCAAGACATTTAATTGCAAGAACAGCATTAGTACACCAGTTCAAGATACTGCATCATCTTGGGCATAGCACAAGCTACGGAGTTTTTAGGACATACATTGCAGGAGGAGCGCTATTACGCTATTTCGAGATCCTGCAACTTATTATAAGCTCGAAAATTGCAAAAACACGAAAGCGGAAGCTGCATGAGCCGAGCGGCGGGGAAATCATCGGTACTGAGGGGCCAGTACGCCCTCCCTGACGATGTAATTTTGGAGAGGGAATTCCTCTCCCTTGAAGTACCTATCCAGCATGTCTTTGGTTCCCGCTGCATATCGCAACTGCATCAAAACCAAATTAGAAAGTCAGAAGATGATTAAAAAGCGAGTTGATACCTTTTAATATAGGAGAGGCGAGGAGTTCGAAAATGTATAGTACCTGCCCATCAATAGTTGTGCCGGAAACATGAGGTGTCATTGCATGGTTCGGCATGTAACGCCAGGGGTGGTCCTTGGGTGCTGGCTGTGGGAACCAAACATCCCCACTATAACCTGAACGACAGACGGATGAAAATCGAACATAATTAGGAAAATGGGGAGAAAAAAAGGAAGAAAAAGAATGCGACTATAACTGATCGTCTTGGCTCTAGTTTACCTCCGATGTGTCCGCTGGAGCAAGCATCAGCAACTGCTTGTGTATCCATGATTGCTCCTCTAGCATTGTTGACGATAAGGACACCCTTCTTCAACTTGGAAATCCTCTCTTTATTAAACATTCCTCTATAACATATACGATGGGCTTCATCAGATAATGCCTCTAAAAATACGAATGAATGAACAAATGAACTTCAAAACCTTACAAATTTTCTCAAAAATATACTTCTAAAAGTACAAATGAACTTCAAAACCTTACACATTTCAAGAATTCTGCGAACGGCAGACTAACACCATAAACTTCTTTTGGAACGTACACATTTAAATTAAGATGATTTTTACCGTGTTTGCTCAGTTAGAGGCGTGTTGATCACAATTACGTCACATTTCTGAAGCATCACATCGAGGTCCTCCTCAAATTTGGCCCCAGTCTGCTTCTCCAGTTCCGGGTCCATTTTCAGGCGGTCATGATAGAGGAGATTGCAGTTGAAAGGCTTCAATCTCTGTAGCAAAAGCTTGCCAATTCGTCCAGCACCAAAGGTCCCGACAGTTTTTCCCTCAAGATCATAAGCTCTGTATGCTATACCAGCCACATTCCAGTCCCCTTTGATGACCTGATGATATCCAGGCACAAAGTTCCTTACAAGAATGAGGATTCTCATGAGCTCATCCTCTGCAACCGAAACAACATTGCTTCCAGTGACTTCTGCAACTGTCAACCCTGCCTCAGCTGCAGCCTTCAAGTCAATGTGATCGGAACCAATCCCAGCAGTGAGAAGAAGCTGCAAATTCTTCGCCTTCTTGATTCTTTCCGCAGTAACATAGGCAGGGTGAAAGGGTGTTGTTATGAGGACATGAAGATCGGGAATATGCTTTTCAAGTTCTGTGATGATAGAATTGAGAAGTGAGAAGCAAAGCAAACATAAACATGAAATAATAACAAGCTATAGAAAGCGATACAATAATAGTCAGGCGACAACCAAATCATTAATCATCGAGAATACTGAAAGGGCAGATATCAGCTACAGCCAAAGGTTCCAGTGGAGCAAACCTATATATAAAGCCAGTGTCATTTCTAAAATGCACTCACCGCAGTCTGGTCCATCCTTGTCAGCTGTGACTACGTACTGATGGCCTTGCGATTCCAGCCAGTCGCGTATGCCCAAGCCGCTCTCAGCACAGCCCACGAAATTGGGATTCAACTCAGCATATTCATTGGCCTTGTAGAACACACCCACAATCTTTTTGCTTCCAGCAGTAGACTGATAAAAGTGACCACAGAAAAAACACGTATGCAGTCAGGAAATAAGACAACTTTGAAGCAGAAAAAGGAAGATTTGAGGTAGAGACGGCATCAGTTCAAAATTCCAGAGACATGGGTGTCAATTACCAACTTATGACATTATCAAATGAAACGAGAACTACCCTAAGAAACCAAACAATCCGAGAAGTGAACAGCAACCCCCTATCAACATAAAATGGCGAAACATTTCACATGAGCTTTCTCTGGAATCCCCATAGTCAAGGAAAGTAATAAATCTTATAAAGAAAAAGCAATTTCCCCTGAAATTGCAGATGTCAGGATCAGCATTTGCGATGGAAGAAACATTCGTTGAGTGTCTGATGCTGTCAACCTTGGCAGACTAAATTTCGGTACAAAGGCATACCCCAGTCTAACTATAACATCTTCCCACATCCTGCGCAAGTCTCTTGATCACAAACCTCTTTGCTTTGGTACAATTATATGATTGAGAACATATTATCTATGTTTTTCAAATGTTAAAAACGGAAAGGACCAAGCTGCAAACCAAGCTGCTACAGGACTGTCTCATCAGTGCTGAAACTAACACTAACCATGCGATTACCGGAAGGCTTTCATTTATGAGAAGTAGCAGGAGCTCATTACAACTAAATGTCTGTGCAGCTTTCTTTTTCTTTTATACTCCTGTAGACTTTTCGGCATACTGAGTATACACTTCTTCGAACATGACAAAACTATTATTCATCAAGATTCAAGAGGCACGACTGTGACTGTGTCTCTGTTCGAACCCTCCAAGACGATGATACTAAGAAATATTGCAAAAGCTTCAATTATTCCAACTCTCCCAAGAAAAGCTTCCGTTTTCCCCTTCCTAATTGCCAAGATGACATAGACCAAAACAAGCCCACAAGGCCTACTGTCAGTCTGTCACACACTCGTCATCATCGCAATTTTTCCGACTTAATGAAGCCTGACTGATCGATGATCCGATGCGCAAACCGAATCCCCATGATCCAACTCCAAGGCGACCCTCTAAATTCCGATCGAGCAAACCACCATCCTGCTATTCAACTCAGTCACATGCTACCGCATCGATCAATTGATCCAAATTTGCGTGCTACGAACGATGAAACACGGATAAGCCTAAAACCACCCTTTAGAACACAAAACACATAAAAAAAAGGAGCAAGAGAACCATAGCACCGACAAGAACCCCACGACGGCCCGCGTCATGCGAGCTCATCAAAACAGAGGCGATGACTAAAAGGGTCACTCACATGGGCATGTCTGGCGAAATTCGGAGACGAACACAGAGCTCTGATGGCAGACACACCAGCGCGCTTCATCGCCATTTCCGAGCCGGAGCGATTCTCTCAGTCCACGAGTTCGAAGCGATTCAGTGTCCGAAGAAGAAGGAAAATTGCATGAAACGCTGATGAGGTGTGAAGTCCTGAGAGAGCGAGACGTTCGATATTTATGGGCGAACGAGCCACAAGGGAAGAGAGCACGAACTTCGCCTTCGCTTGCTCTTGTGACGAACACTGGCATTTGAGCCTTTGGCAAGTGGAGTTATCGTCGCGCTCTCTTCGGGTGCTCGTCCGATTCGCCCGTGCCTCTCACCGTTTGGCTTCCGCGAGTGTGCGATTTCCGTTGGAGACGTTGATTAGAGATGTCAATTTTGACACGTGTTGTGACGTCGTAATCGAAATTATTAACCCGCATTTTTTTTTTTACTTTCTTGTTTTTGGTCCTTTCGAGGGGTGATTACAAGACAAATCTGACTTCGGCACTCAACGCTAAATATAATTCTCCCTTTTAAAACATGCAACTTAAGATTTTAAGCTTTTACATATAGAGGTGAGCGGTTTCAAGATCGATTCAGATTCTATCAAGAATTTACCTATCGAAATCGACTCTCCAATATTTTGAACCTAGAATCTAGTCTACATACTCTAAAACTGAAATCTACCCTACCACAAGTTTTAAGATTGGTTTCATGGCCGCCAAATGGTCTCAATTAAACGACTATAGTGAATCATTACATTTAATAACCTTAATTTTCTATTACAATTCACGTGAACTATAACTCTTTTTTGGACACATGAAAAATATAAAACATTAACAAAGTGAAACTCTCAATCATATTTCAGTCATGGATATCGCCAAAAATGAAATTAAACACTCATCATTGATGGAACAGGGCCGGACCACGCAAAAACATATAACAAGAAAAATACAAAAAACCTTGTTCCAAGTTTCATATCCCATCTGAAACTTACCATACATACTCTAGAATCTAGAACATCAATCCGAGTTTCTACTCTGGACCATGCTCACCCTTATTTAGATGCATGTCAGCTTACATTCTCACGACCCAGCTCATTTAAATAAATCATCATTTTTCTTTCTCTCTTCTTCGCGTTCTCTCATCTAAGTTAGCTCAAAGGATGAGACTTCAATAATCACTTTCTTACGCATCGGGTTATGGGTCGAACGAGCAACGATTTGTATTTCTCCCGTGTGACTATCCAGACTTCTCGTTGATAATCTGGGCTCGGATATCAGTATTAGATATATTAGGCTTCTCTCATCCTAAAAGTTAACTCAAAAGATAAGACTACTTATAAACCGACTACTAGCCTCTTTTACAATCGACATGGCGAACCTTAACGGTCCACTTATCCAAATCTGAGTTTGGTCCGGATATATGGAGTTTGTCCGGATTGAAATGAAATCGATTTGATGATTTCCCTCTGAAATAATTGAAGTCGCAAATGCCGATTCGTCCTTCCTCGCTGTCTTTTCCGGTGTCCAAAAGTGGCCATATGCAAATTCTATTCCTCGCTGTCTTTTCGGTGTCCAAATCGGCCATGCTTATCCGAACATTGTGCCCCTTTTGGAACTCCCAATTGGCTTTGTAATAATGATTTTCATGCTTTTTTGGCTTTCCAAAGGATAAATAGCTAAGAACGCTTTTACAAATGTTCATGAACCAAACAGAGCATTAAGTTTCTTTGTATTTTACTCGTTGAAAAATCTCAGCGAAAACAACCTCGAAATGAATAAATGTAAAAGAACACGATTTGGACGCCAATATCAGCCCACGCAATCTTTACCCACGTATCGTATAAGCGTTGCGATAGTTAGGTTTTGCCCGCTTCGATATGGCATAGATCTCATCGGAAAGTTAACTGACTTGATCAGGAAAAAAAAAATGAAAAGAACGGAGATTTTGACCGTTCTAATCATTTGACCCGAGTGCAGTAATTACGACGCTAGCGAATCGAATGACCCTGTCCCGGATGACGACTGTATCGGTTGAGCTGTCCCCTGTCCCTGTCCCTTTTATTGGTGGTTGACTCGATACTAACACGAGACGACATGATAGGCCCGCTTACGTGGACAAACCATGCTTTTTTCCTCTTCTTCCGGATAAAATGCCCATTGCCCAATGTTAATGTTCGGAAGTATGGATCCCAAGGATTTCCATATCCCAGATTTTAATTTTTAATTTTTTCAGGATCAAGGTGCTTTAAAAAATCAAAAATTTATCCCAAAAGTTTGATTGAGCCATAAAATATTTTATATATATATATATATATAATTAAGTATTAAAACTTATCACAAAAGCGTGATTGAGTCCTAAAATTTTCAACAAGTGAAATCGAATCTTAGAACTTATCAAGTTGGTGCGACCACATCACAGAAGAACTTGATGCATCAACTTGACTCAATTACACTTTCGTGACGATTTTCAAGACTTCCAGTACACTTGTTTATTTTACGTGATATGTTCAGTAGAAGTCCTAAAACTTGTCACGAAAGTGCAATCGAGTCTTAAAACTTACGAAAAATGCAATCGAGTTCTAAAACTTGATAAATTAGTAAAATTAAGTCCTTAGCTAACTTCCCGTGCAATTTTTATATTATTTCCACTTATTGTTTAGATACTGAAAGAAAGAGGGCTTTAGATGTACGTGATTCCCGGACATTGGGATTTGGGGGGCATTGCAGCTGCAATTCAGGCGGTCCTCCTTTTATGTTCGATTGTGCTTTACGTCATATGTCCATCCTCCTTTAACAATTCTACGTTTAAAGTGACATTAGAATTTCGACCCCCCAAAAAAAAGAAAGTGACATTAGAATTAGCACTTACTAGTGAATTGATAAATTTGCAACACATGTCAAGAACCACAAATTTCGCAACAGTGTCGGACGAATGTGGCCCGATGACATGGATTGAGTAAAATAAAGTCCATCTATTACGAATTTTTTTTATATAAAAAATGTTAAAAGGCATAATAGAAAAAATAAGGACTTTGCTGAAACAACGTCACGATGATAGGCTAGACCTAAAATCAGAAGTTGGTTTTGCCCTGACATTCATTCACAATTGCCTATTTTGAGATCAAACGCCACCTTAAATGATGAAAAACAAAATGAGCGAGATTTTCGTCCGCTTTAATTTTTTTGTTGTTGTTGCATTTATTCATTTTCGTTTCTTAGACTTTGCTTTTTCTTATCAGTTTTTTTTTTTGGCTTTTTTTTAGCCTTTGCTAGCATAATAATTTTTGGAGGACCATAAAACTATGAGAGCAATACAATATTGTGGGCCGCAAATTCTTGAAGGATTGGACCCACAATAATCTGTAATTATTTTGCATTCGAAATGTATTTACGTGATTTTTTCTGGAACATATTAATAAGCTAGATTGATGCTTCGAGTTGTTTCATACTTATATCAGGTGATAAATGATACTTATCCGTAAATTGTGGATACGAGTTTTTTCTGGACTAAGCCAAAGTAAGTAACGTTGGCCTAAGAAGAAGCCACGGCAGAAAATTTGCACAACGAGTGCAGTTCCATTCTCAAACAGACCTCGTCAATCTTCAATACAGCACAAAGTAAAGACACACCTCAATACAAACATTGAAAAAGAGCAGGCATTATTAAACTTATTCAAGATCCTGCAACTTATGATGAGCTCGACCATCGCGAAAGCTCGAACACGGGAACTGCACGAGCCGAGGAGGCGTGCGGGGAAATCACCGGTACTGAGGGGCCAGTACGCCCTCCTTGACTATGTAATTCTGAAGGGGGAATTCCTCTCCCTTGAAGTACCTATCCAGCATGTCTTTGGTCCCGGCCGCGTAACGCAGCTGCACCGAGAAACCGAATCCGAGAGTCAGGAACACTGCTAAGAATCGAGCCGGTGCCTAAGAAGAGGCGAGGAGTTTGGAAATGTTATAGAGTACCTGCGCGTCTATAGTTGTGCCGGAAATATGAGGCGTCATCGCCTGGTTCGGCATGTACCGCCAGGGGTGGTCCTTGGGTGCTGGCTGTGGGAGCCAAACATCCCCACTATAGCCTGAAAGATAAGACAGGTGAAGATCGGGCATAGCTAGGAAACGACCGACTGGTTATGACCGATGTTCCGGCGACAGTTTTACCTCCGATGTGTCCGCTGGCGCAAGCATCGGCAATGGCTTGTGTATCCACGAGCGCTCCTCTGGCATTGTTGACGATGAGGACACCCTTCTTCAACTTGGAAATTCTCTCTTTGTCAAACATTCCTCTGAACCATTTTCACAAGAACTTCAAAACCTTACCCATTGCAAGAAAACTGAGAGCCTGAAGCAGCCTTAACCCCATGATTTTTACCTTGTTTTCTCAGTCAAAGGGGTGTTGAGCACAATTATGTCGCATTTCGCGAGCATCGCGTCCAGGTCCTCCTCGAATTTCGCGCCGGTCTGATTCTCCAGCTCCGGGTCGATCTTGATGCGGTCGTGATAGAGGAGGTTGCAGTTGAAAGGCTTCAGTCTCTGCAGCAAAAGCCTGCCGATTCGTCCGGCGCCAACCGTCCCGACAGTCTTCCCTTCGAGATCATAAGCCCTGTGCGCTATGCCGGCCACATTCCAGTCCCCATTGATGACCTGATGATATCCAGGCAAGAAGTTCCTTACCAGAATGAGGATCCTCATTAGCTCATCCTCTGCCACCGAAACCACGTTGCTTCCGGTGACTTCTGCGACCGTCAACCCCGCTTCAGCAGCAGCCTTCAGATCGATGTGATCGGAACCGATCCCGGCAGTGAGAAGAAGCTGCAGATTCTTGGCCTTCTTGATTCTTTCCGCGGTAACATAGGCAGGGTGAAAGGGGGTCGTTATGAGGACGTGGAGATCGGAAAGATGCTTTTCGAGTTCTGCGACGATCGAAATGAGAAGCGAGAAGCGAAGCAAACATGAACACGACATTAATAACAAATCTGCACAGAAAAGACTGTCATTCCGAGAACGTACTCACCGCTGTCCGGCCCCTCCTTGTCATCTGTGACAATGTACTGATGGCCTTGCGATTCCAGCCAGCCGCGTATGCCCAGACCTCTCTCGACAGAGCCGACGAAATTCGGATTCAACTCGGCATATTCGTTTGCCTTGTAGAACACACCCACAATCTTCTTGCCTCCAGCAGCAAACTGACGAAATTTTACCACAGAAAACACATGAGCAGCCAGCAAAAAAGAAGATTGTTTGAATTAGAGAAACCACCAGCTCAGAATTCCAGAAGCAACAGGGACCAGAGCACGAACGAAAAGCGCGAAATAGAGGCAACGACTAAAAGGGTCACTCACATGGGCATGTCTAGTGAAATTCGGAGACGAACACAGAGCTCTGATGGCGGACACACCAGCGCGCTTCATCGCCATTTTTCCGAGCCCGAGCGATTCTCGCGTGATTTTCAGTATAGGAAGAAGAAAGAGAATTGCATGAAACACTGGTGAGGTACTGAGGGAGAGAGACGTTCGATATATATAGGCGAAGGGTCACGAGGGAAAAGTAGAGAGCAACTTCTCCTTCGCTTGCTTGTGATGGGACAGTGGCCAGTGGAGACTGGAGACGCCAATTGCTGTGGCAAGTAGCATCCTCACTTTCTGTTCATGGAAAAAAGGCTGTCCCGTTTTGGCTTTGGCAAGTAGCATCCTCACTTTCTGTTCGTGGAAATGAATTTCTCTATTTGAGTAGTTTCCAAACTTGATAGGTTTCCGAGTTGGGAAATGCTTCATGATGATACAATCTCAGACCCACACATCATCATCGCGTGATTTGTACAAAGCACTCATTGATTGAGAGATCGTCTGATCATAAATAACTGACGTTCCTGTCAGACTGCCAGTTAATAGCTTCCTTCCGAGTTTGAGTGGATTCCTAACGAGTGGATTTCCGGCTTAATTTGGATATATGGATACGGAATTATACTTTGGTCATTACACACTAGAGCATGTAAAATGAGTATTAGGGGTTTTTGTGTGTGTGAATTTTCTAGGTGAATCGTTTGTAAGAACATGTGAGATAACATTAATAAGCCGGTTTGGGATGTAATTGGAGGATGAAAAACACTTGAGTGATTGACCGGTGGGTACACTCTTATTACTCATATAAATTTTATGTGTCTTTATCATTCTTCGTCTTGAAGTTAAAGTATTCAAACATTTTCCAAATAAGAGAAATATAATTTACCAAAGATATGATCGTGACAGAAGAGAAAGGAAACTTGATCCAAATTGGTTTGTTAATTTGACTGTTTTCTTATGGCACGCATGGCAACAATTTTACTCTAGAAAACAACTGTTGAGACAAAGTGAAGATACTGATTGAAGACAAAGAGACAAATTGATGATTAAGTGACTCTTAAAGAGTTGTAAACACATGTAGATAAGGTCGATCTGGGATCTCGAGACCTAAAGTTATCGAGACGTGATTATGACCGTCATTAGTATTAATTGCATATGAGCAATTATGCTTTGTATGCTATATAGAACCGTATGTAATTGCAGTAGAGACACGATCATCATCATGAAAACCTATGTGTTTCTCTTAGTTTGTCGGTATTTCAATTTTCAATACTCACATTTCTTACCTTTAGTTTTATTGTTCTTGATCCTTGTTGCACAAGTCAATTCTCGTCCGAATTGCGACTAAACTCGTCGAACAAAGAACCAAAGATCAATCTTTGGCGAAAGGCATTTCACTAATTCTCCCCATTTCCAGCGAAAATCTATTAAATTTATATACATGAAATTCACATCAATTCAGGTCACTTGTGGATATTTCTCTACAATTGTGAAAGGCCGTTACTTTAAGAACTTTGCTAGCATAATTTATGATAATAACAACAGGTTGTGGGCTACACATTCTTAAAAGAATAGATCCCATAATAATTTTTTTATTTATTTTTAATGGCTCACAACATTATGTTAATCTCACAAGCAAATAATAAGCCGACACATAAGCATATTTCTTAATTTAATGGGCTAATTCGAGTTTGGAGATTAACAGTCTTTGTTCCGGTCGCCACGCGGAAATAAAATCCACCTGATTATTAACTTTTTCTTTAATTATTTTGATCGAAACCGTGTGATTATTTTACTCTGTAACGATTGCCGTCTTATATCGTGATTCGTCCTTCCTCACTGGCTTTTCGGTGTCCAAAGTGACCATGCTTTTTTCCTAGCATCGTGCCTTTTGGGAAAATCGAAAAAGAACATCTTTAAAACATGCCAGAATGAGAAGGCAAGAGTTGTCGAATTTCTCCTTTCGTGTCCCGTATACTTTGGTGGACTCATTGGTAGGGGTGAGCATGGTCGGGTGAGGGTGAGCCGGTTCCAGACCTAGACTCTGAAACCGATCATGTTATAACCGGTTCCTAATTTTTGGAACCGACCCTGTTCTTCGGTCCGATTCCAGGGTCCACCCAAAAACCTTTTTTCTTTTTCTTTTTTTTTAAAAATCAAAATAATATGAGCATCGATAAAATGAGCAATAAAAATTATAATCCACCGAAAGGAACAATCCAACAAATAAAAATTAAATGAGAGGATGTGAGGAGCCGTGAGCAATGAGCATGAGCAATAAGGGCAGCGACGCACTAGGGAGTCGGAACCTAGGGTTTTTTTTTTTTTAATAACAACTAAATATCGATTCTAAAAATCGGTCTGGGTAGGTCTACACCTAGAACCGGAAACCGAACGTGTTTAAACCGGTTCTCAAAATTTAGAACCGGTTCCCGATCCTGTTTTTTGGGTGGGCCGATTCGGATTTCGGGTCAACCCGATCTGGTTGCACACCCTACTCATTGGCTTGTCTGACTTTGACCTTCTGTTCTGGACCCGAGTCAGGTAATTTCGACCCGGATAATGATTGAACCGGATACGCTGCTCCCTTCATTGGTGGTTCACCTAATCACAAAGTACCCCCAAGGAATTCCAACCATAACGCTGCTTATTATCGCCAGCATTTTAGTTAGGAAAAATGATTGGGTGTAAAGCATTTATTAAGTGACCAAATAATAAAATGTTGGATGCGCCGACTTGTTAGCGTCGTGTACTAAATAAGTGATTTGGAGATCGTTATTGACATTTCTTCCTTTTTTTGGATACATATTTGGAAAAAGAACTACAAAATCAGATGAATTCGCGTGCGTGAGTTCGAGTGATTGTTCACTTTTGAGTTTATTCTTGTGAACTTATTAGGACCTATATGCAGCTCCTATTCGGTTCATCCATGTTATTATAAGGAAAATGGTTAATACCATGCAAAATCCCAAACTGGTACACCCGTGATAAATTTACCCTAAATTATTTTTTTGATAATTAATAATCCCAAACTGGTACAGTTGTGACAAATTTACCCGCAAACTATTTTTTTGACTACCAAAAACCCTAAACTAGTACACATGTGACAGATTTACCATAAATTAATTTTTTCTGATCACGAAAAACCCCAAAATGATATATTCGTGACAAATTTACCATCCGTTAAATTGTGTTAATGCTACGAAAAATTTCAAATTGATACACATGTGACAAACAAAGAGTAAAAATCTCAAGTTGGTATGCTCGTCAATCGTCATGTGTCATAAACTTAATACTTTAACGGCTAGATTTAACAAAAACTAACGGAGAGTAAATTTATCAATGATGTTCCAGTTTTGGGTAAAATTGTCACAAGTGTATCAGTTTATGATTTTTTGTGGTTAAAAAAATAGTTTATAGTAAATTTGTCACATGTATACCGGTTTTGAGTTTTCTGAGGTATTAACCTTAGGAAAAATTACCAAAAACATTTTAAACTTATTGCAATTATGCCAATTCGGTCTTAAATTTTTTTGTCAATTTAGTCTTAAATCTTTTGCAATTGTATCAATTCAGTCGATTTGACAAATTTTGGCTGGCCTGCACTGACGTGGACGCCAGCCAGCCGGCGACCTAATATTTTAATAATTTTTTTGAGTTTTTTAAAATATTTTTATTTTCTTTTTCTTTTTCATTCCCCCTACCCTTCCCCTTCCCCTTCCCCTTCGCCTTCCCCTTCCCTGTTTTGTTCTATGTCCAACCAGTGGCCGCCGGACCTTGGCGATTGGCCAGAGAACAACTAGCGAGCTCTCGCTGGCCTCGCCATGGCTAGGTAAGGCTCGACCTAGCCGTGGCTGGGGATGGTCGAACCTTGGTAGCCCAGATCTGGCGAGTTCTCAACCGGCCTCGCCCGGCGACAACGAGGTCTACATCTGGGCTGACGAGTTTTTGGTGGAAGACGACAAGTGGATGATTGTTGGGGAGATCTGCAATAAAGGAGGACCAACGATTGTGGAAGAGACTTGCAACAATAATGCACCCTTCTTTACTGCCATGGCCACAAAGGAGGAGCAACACAACAATGGTGCATCACGCGACTTCTTGCCCTTTACATTAAAGCCACATTCATTAGATCTCCATCTTCGTCAGCCTAGATCTGGACCTCACCGTCGCTGGGCGAGGCCGATCAAGATCTCGCAGTCGTTGGGCGAGGCCGATCGAGACCTTGCTAGATCTGGGCTCGCGAGGCTCGGCCTCGCTCGGCCATGGCGAGGTCAAGCCTTGCTCGGTCATGGTGAGGCCGGCAAGAGGTTGCTGGTCGTCCTCTGGTCGGTCGTCGAGGTCCGGCGACCACCGGTTGGACATAGAACAGAACAGGGAAGGGGAAGGGTAGGGGAAAAAGAAAAAGAAAAAGAAAATTAAAAACTCAAAAAAATTATTAAAATATTAGGTCGACAGCCGGCCGACGTTCACGTCAGTACCGGTCGTTCAAAATTCATCAGATGGACTAAATTGACATAATTGTAAAAGGTTTAGGACTGAATCGGCAAAAAAAAAAGTTTAGAACTGAATTGGCACAATTATAATAGGTTTAAGACTTTTTTGGTAATTTTTCCTATTATTACATGATCAATTGTCATTTACGAATAAGTCATCATACGAAGAATTACCAAAGAAGTCCTAAATTTATCATAATTATGTCAATTAAATCATAATTTTTTTCTTGCCAATTCAGTCCTAAACATTTTACAATAGTGCAAATTCAGTCATTCAGCCAATTTTGGTTAGAAATTATTGACCTGGTGTGGTTGGAGCCGACGTGGAAAATTTTAAATGATATTTTAATTTTTTAAAATTTTAGAGTTTTTAACTTTTATTTCTTTTCTTTACCTTTCTCTTTTTTTCTTCGCTTCCTTTTTCCTCCAATCGACCCTCGAGATCTAATAACCGGCCAGAGAAGAGGGCCGACGAGGTCGACCTCGCTAGCTCTGGTAAAGCTCGCCCCCTCCCATGGTTGGATGAGGTCCACCTCATCGACTCTCGCCTCTAGTTGGTCCCGAAGTCCAGCGAATGGCCGAGGAAGAAGGATAGAAATGGGAAAAAAGAAAGAAAGAAAAAGAAAAGAATAAAGAATAAATAAATAAAAACTTTGGAAAATACTAAAACGTTATTTAAAATTATCCATATCAGCGATTTTCCGTCAAAATTGATCGAATGGATTAATTGGCATAAATACAAAAAGTTTAGGACTCAATTGGCCAAAATAAAAATTTAAGATTTTATAATATTATTACGGTAAATTTAAGACTTTTTTGGTAATCCTCTTGTCCATTATAGTCCAGCAATTCTTAAAGAAAAGAATAAGCCCATGTTAATAATTAGATTAATTTGCACTACATGTCATATATCACAAACTCAGCAGTCATGCTGTAGTATGACAAACCTAGTAACAACGTACGAATGGGGCTTGATGACAAAGATTAAGCTAAGAGTAAATAGATAGCAAAAATTAAAAAGAAAAAGTGTTGAAAGACTGAATAGCAAAAATAAACAAGTTGGACCACTCCTATAATTATCTTAACTCGTGAAAAACCAACCGCGCGCGCAAGCTTTTTGTTATGGTTTAGTGTTATCCGACCTTAGTTTTCGAGCATGTGACTAAGCTCATCTACCTTGGAATCAGAGGACTCGCAGGATATTGCCTCCTCGTGACTTGGCTCGAAGAAATCACATCGAGTAGGAACCAAACCCCGAATCTCGCTCTTCTTGAGACATGAAATCTCACTTTTGCTGTCGCTTAGCTAATATGTTTGGATTTTAAGATGTAAACGCTTGATGCACGTCCGACATTGCATCACCAATTCAGGATTTACAGTAATCATTGAATGCAATGTTTTCATTATGAGCGAGTTTAAGACTCCGTTTGTTTCGAGAAAAATAATTTCTAATTTTTTTTTTTTGGATTTTCCGACGTCTAGTTTACAAAAAATAACTAGGCAAGGAAAGCATTTTCCACCAACGGAAAAAAGCACTTTTAAAAGCCGGGAAATTGATTTTCTCTAAGAGAGAAAAATCATTTTTTTTTCATCTTTCCTCCTTGCACTCCTTCACTATCAGTTTCTTCTTAATTATTTTGGATTTTTTTTTGAATTTCTAAATATTTTTTTTCTTCTATTTCTACCGGTGAGGGAAGAGTCTTGTCTGTTGTCGTCATGGCCGGCAGAGGTTAAAAAAACAAAAAAAAATTGAAAATTTGGTTTTTTTTTGGTAATTTTCTCCAAGAAAATTAGTTCCTTAACAAAGATGAAAAATATTTTTCAGTCAATTTTCAGGTCTCAGCCTACTATCGGAAAATTATTAACATTTTTCTGGAAATTTATTTTTCGATAAACAAACGGACATTCATGGAAAATGCGGAGCCTGAAATTGTGATCCAAAGTTTTTATATATGTATATATTGCTCTAACTTAATTTGCGTCCAGGTAAGATCCAGCTCACAAGTGGGCCGAATGGCCGACTTCGCTTTCTATGGGCCCACATGTCCAGCTCAAAGGAAAGCCCATAAAACATTTTGGGAAACCTCCCAGGCTTTGCTCGCGATGAAGATGAGTTGTGGTCCACGTGGACTATTGCCCTTTTCATCTTTATCTTAGCACGTTTTATACGTGATTCACGTTTTTCCTTTTAAGCTCCGTCTTCTGTCCACCTTTTGTCCTTGGTAGTTTTTTTCAAGCCAAATTACGGAAGATTTACATCGACAATTAATTAGTAATAAATAGGATTTAACATCACGAGAAATCCTTAAATTGATACGCTAGCGATAAATTTACCTTAAACTAATTTTGGATTAACAAAAGCTTCAAACTGGTACATGAACGAAATACTTGCCTTTCGTTAGCTTCCGTCAATTTTAACGTGAAATTACTGAGCTGAATTACTTATGGCAATAGTTAAATTGACCTGGCAAGTCTACATAGAAATTCGAGAGATGAACAGATAGATTTTCGGGCATGTCGGAGCATACCTTCTATTGGGTGGTGAAGTTTGGTTCATAAAACCTAATGATCGGATGGATGCTTCCCTTCAATCGTCAAAAGACACAACTCTCCACTCAAGCCGAATGACACGATCAACCAAGTACTCTGGGCACTCCCCATCCATTTCCTCAAATTCAAGCATATTACCAGACAACTCCAATTAATTTTTTTTTTGGGTAAGTGACAACTCCAATTAAATTTATACGCATTGAATCAACAAATTCAACTTACATGACTCAACATCTGAACACAACCTCCAATAGAAAAAAAAATCGTCTAAATCCCTATAACCAAACATATTGAGACAACTTATAACTTTTTTAGAAGTACTTGTAACTTTTTTCTCCCCGAATTGGAACTCGCTTTCCCACGTGGCATGTAACATCGACGCCCCAGCTGTTCGCTGGCGTCGAAAAGCCGTTAGCCGCGCCAACTTGCGACGTCCCAGCTAAAACACCAGGAGAGAGAGAGAGAGAGAGAGAGAGAGAGAGAGAGAGAGAGAGGTCTCTTTCCTTCATTTGCTTCAACATTCCGACACTCCATGCGACTTCACGCCTCTGCATTCTCTTTATCCGTCGTCTTCTTCGTCTTCTTCTTCTTCTTCTTCTTCTTCCTCCCTCCATTGTTCTCGCTCTCTGTCTCTGCATCGCTTTACACTCAACCCCATCTCTCCATCCTTCTCTTCATCTGAACCTCGCGCGTACTGTTTGTAGAAAGTCCTCCCTAAGCCTCCTTCCGCTTAACTACAAAGGTACGCATCCCTCGTCCCGTCTCTCTTTCTTCTGTGTTCCGCCGGAAGCACCGCAAATGCAAACTGCCCTCGTGCTTCAAAGGAGGTGGCCTTGCGCACGTGCTTTCGGTGGGATAGATGTTTTTCTCCTTCACATTTGCTTCTCTGTTTCTGGGTCATTCCCAAGTTTTGGAAAAAAAAGAGAGAGTTTTGAACGAGTTAAATGGATTGCGCGAGTGAAATTGAATCTCCAGTTCGAGTTCCTCCGTCGTACCTGGGTCATGCTTCTGTAGAGCAACGTGCTTGGTTTATGTTGTTGGTGGTCGCACGACAGGGGATGAGATTTCAAGTCATGATTGGACTCTTGATGCTCCTCATCCGATTTTTTTTGCATCCGCCTTTTGATTGATTGACGTGCCTACTTTTAATTCTTGTGCTTTAGATGTAAGGTCTAACTTTGGTTTATGCTTGGCATTCACTCTCGGCCCAATTTGGAATAATTTAAGCTTTAGGAGAATAGTTGCCTGAAATTTTTCCTTCGGTCAATATATGTGTACCTTATTTCTCCTACATTTTATCCTAAGATATTTCAGTTTACTAAGCGGGTTGATTCATGTTCAGCGAAATGCCTGGATCAGCCACTGAAGCTGGAGATGTGCATAGCATCACGGATGAATCCAGTGGGAATAATTCATCTTATAAGGAAAGCTACAACCAGTTAAGGTCTCCAAGAAGTCCATTAAGTCCACACAGTCCTCGAAGTGATTCCATTGACCTTTATATCAATCATGTGGTAGACACCTCCATCGAGCAGTTATATAACAATGTGTTTGAGATGCAGAGCTCCGATCAATCTCCCTCCAGGTCTAGTATTCTCTCATATGGCGAGGAATCCAGACTTGACTCAGAGTTGGGCCATCTTGTCGGAGACTTCGGTGTAATGGAGTTGATGAAGGATGCGGTGCTGGAGAGAAGACTAGAGGATAAAGATGGTGATCACTGTCCAATACAAGTCATTGGTCTAACCGATGGGAAGATCGAAATGAGAGATAGATACGGATCTGCAGTTAAAGAGGAGCAATCATCAGAAGCAAGTTCTAGGCGCAAAGTGCCCTATGAGAGACCTCCCGCTGGCAAAAAGAATGAGAAGCATGCAAAAAGAACAAATGGTTCTTTTCTTAGGAGAAAACAGAGATATCCTGGTTTACTTGGGGAAAAGTATTGCAATGTAGAAAATATTCTTGATCTGGGACTTGACGATGCAGACATCGGACCCTATTTACTCAAAAGAATAAGGGATATGATTGCTACTGGGGTTAATCCCCAGAGAGCTCTTGAATTGGCTCTTCGAGCTGTTAGCTCGTATGAGCAACGAGTCAATGACAAACCTAGTTTGGGGTTGGTTATGTGTTTGCATGTTTTGGCTGCAATATACTGTGACTTAGGTCAGTATAGTGAAGCAATTCCAGTTCTTGAGCGCTCAATTGGAATTCCAGCTTTAGAGGATGGTGAAAACCATGCTCTTGCTAAATTTGCTGGGTGCATGCAGCTAGGTGATACATATGCAATGATCGGTCAGATGGAGAACTCGTTACTGTTATACATGGCTGGTTTGGAGATCCAAAGGCAAGTTTTGGGAGAGACAGACCCTAGAGTTGGCGAGACATGCCGTTATATGGCCGAAGCTTATGTCCAGGCATTGCAATTTAATGAGGCCGAGAAGCTCTGCCAAATGGCTTTGGACATCCACAAGGGAAATGGTTCATATGCTGTCCTTGCAGAAGCGTCTGATAGGAGACTAATGGGACTTATCTGTGACTCAAAAGGTGAATATGAGTCTGCACTTGAGCATTATGTTTTGGCAAGCATGGCCATGGCATCAAAAGGGCAAGAAATGGATGTGGCCTCAATCGACTACAATATCGGAGACACATACCTGTCACTCGCGAAGTATGATCAGGCCGTTGTTGCATACCAGAAAGCACTTAAAGTCTTCAAGTCGACCAAAGGCGAGAAACATCCGAAAGTTGCTTCAATTTATGTGCGTTTGGCTAATTTGTACCACAAGATTGGGAAGTTCAAGGAATCCAAATCCTACTGTGAGAATGCACTTCATATCTACAGAAGGCCTAACCCGATGATCCCATCCGAAGAGATTGCCAGTGGCTTCATTGACCTTTCTGCCATCTATGAGTCTATGAATGAGTTGGAGCGGGCACTCACATTGCTCAAGAAGGCTTTGAAGATACATGCTGATGCCACTGGCCAACAAAACATGGTTGCAGGAGTGGAGGCACAGGTTGGGGTTATCTATTATATGATGGGGAAATATTATGATTCTTACACTTCCTTAAATTCTGCTGTTTCAAAATTCCGGGCCAGTGCGGAGAAAAAATCTCCCTTGTTTGGAATTGCTCTAAACCAAATGGGTCTAGCCTGCGTGCAATGTCATACAGTAAACGAGGCTGCAGAACTCTTTGAAGAAGCTAGAAGTATTTTGGAAAAGGAATATGGACCATATCACCCTGACACTCTAGGTGTCTGCAGCAATTTAGCTGGCACGTATGATGCAATGGGGAGGTATGAATATTTGTTTTTGGCTTTTCTCATGATTCTGGCCCTCTATTTTTTTTTTCTGCGATCTTGTCTCCATAGCATCTGTCTTTTCTAGGCCAAATCAGTAGTCTCTGTAGAACTTGGGGACAATGACGAGAAAAACATCTTTTCATACGTGAACATTTCGGATGTTATTGGTTGCTAAACTTGCTGTCTGTCTGTCACTAATGGGAAATGAGAAGTGATTTGTTTTTCCTTTTTTGGGAGGTTTGGTGGGGGGTGGGGTTTTATTTTGAGGGGGTTGGGGATGAAGCAGATGGCATGCATTTTCTCATATGGTTTTATCATCATTACCAAGTACCTTGAATGATGGCTTAAATCAAGTTTGGATGTCTTTTAATTGACTTATTGGCATTTCATTCATGCTGCTGCTAGTTTTTTCTATTATTTAGAATCTAGTCGGCAGTAGAATTAGGTCCCCATGAGCATTTAATACATTGTTCTATGATTTATACTTTCTGTGGAGTAGTTCCCCACTGCTTGCTGACCTCACTAACAATCTGCACAGGTTGGATGATGCAATCGAAATTTTGGAGAACGTTGTTGCCATTAGACAGGAGAAACTTGGGACAGCAAACTCTGATGTGGACAGCGAGAAGCAAAGGTTGGCCGAGTTGTTGAAAGAAGCTGGAAGGGATTGGAGCAGGAAGTCCAGGCCTCTGGGGACTCTACTTGATGCTAACTCTCGTATCTAAGAAGATGGTGGCATCAAGGTACTGTGATTTTGACGATGTACATCTTTCATAGGCATGAAGCAAAGTTGAGAGAGGAAATAAATAGGCTATCTACTTCTATTGAAGAATTTTTAAAGCAAAATAAAGAGATAATAAGAAAGCCACACCCTTCTGGATATCTAGCTTGGTGTGGCATATTGGGCATGTATAAGGTTTGATTTTATTTTTCTTTTTAAGGAATATCTGATACTTTCTTGTTAGAAAATAAAGCATGTTCAGGATTTCATTCTCTTGTGTTTGTTGGAAAGGGCAAAAAGGTACTTAAATGGCTATTCCACTGCCAGTAAAAAGTTAACCTATATTCATCTCTGATGACAGGCACGAGCAATTCACCTCCTTTCTTGCTAATTTTAAGTGTTTATGGGCTTCACATTCTGAAATTTTTTAATTAGTTTTTTGTCTTCTTAGTCTCTTTTCCCTTCTCCTGTATATGCCTCATAACAAATTTTTATCTCATGACAGAAAGCGAAGATTAAGGCCTTTTCAGATTGTTTCAAATTGTCTTGCTACAGCTTCATGATCTACTTAGGTTGTCACAAATTTCACGTGAAATGTCTGAAATCTATTACGGGAATGAGTCCCAAAACTGTCTGAACCTCCAGTATTGAACTCAAACAATAAGCAAGAGCTAGAACTTTCATAGAGGCCACATGCTGATTCTTTTGAAAGGGTTCCGCCTGTATTATTTTCGATGTAAATATTACATGACATGTGCTTCCACAGGAGTGACGTTTTATTTAGCAATTAATGACCAGAAATTAGAAAAGGAAAGGGACAATTTTTCATTCCCTTTTCTTTGCATCTTTTCGATCTGGCATCTTCAGTCTTGATGCTGTAAGTTACGGACATGCATTGGAGATTGATGCAGGTGGGTTGGACATGGAACCATTGAGGATGCGTGAAGCGATCCATGAATTGGCTGCATCCGTGAAATGTATGCCGTCCCAGCTAATTCGATCCTGAGGATCGCCACAAGCATCTCCATGAATGGTGGTTCCATTCACTTGTGTTGACAGTCCGCACATCACGAATGTTGGCACGAAGGTACCACAGCAGTAGTTTAGTGGATCGACGAAACCTGCCACCAGATTCCATCAACCATTAGAAAATAATTTACACACCTCAGTAGTATAAGTCTAACGAATCACTAGGCAAAAAGGACCTCCTGTTATTGCATATTGCCTAAGTCTTGAAAGATTTAGTGGGATCAGTTGCTAATTGTTCTAAAAGCTTAAGCTATTAGAAGAAGGCATGATTTAATATTTATATATTCCAACACTCCCCCTCACGCTTAGTCTGGTCTTTTGCCTAGTACTAAGCGTGGACAAATTCATTGGGGAGACAAATAAGGGCCTGGAAAGATTTGAACTCAGGACCTTCTGCTCTGATACCATGAAAGATTTAGTGGGACCAGTTGCCAACTGCTCTAAAAGCTTAAGCTATTAGAAGAAGGCATGGTTTAATATTTATATATTCCAACAAGTCTAACGAATCACTAGGCAAAAAGGACCTCCTGTTATTGCAGATTGCCTATTTTTTCTCCACATTTACGTCATGGGGTTTCTAATTAATTGTATAGCCTGAGAGAGCTAGTACACCGCGATATGCAGAATATTACCTTGATTTTTAGCATCACTTATCAGCAATAGCTTGGCTGAATATACGTCGACGTATGTGAATGCAGCCATAGAGAGATTATTTCTTAGCTGGTCCACCCTTTCTTTAAGCTGCTGATTGAATTCTTGAACTACATTGTTTTGATAAGCGACGCAGCCATTCTGGTCAAGGGTGCCATTTCTAAATTTAAACGGTAGAGCAATGAAAGGCAAACATCCAATTGGACTGGTGTTATGTATCCAGAAAGCTCTTGCTCCTTCGCCATAGAGTTGCTGAAAATAACAATATCTTTAGGGAAGCAGTATAAAAATTAGCAAGTTTGTGCAATTATTTAGACTATTTATGGATCTCAGATATTCTATGACTGCCCATGACTTACTTGTATTGCTGCATCGAACCCGTCGATGATGCCAGGAATTGCAGCGACAATTTGATCTACTGTCATGTTCTGAAAGCCAAATGTAAGATCGTTCTGTCCTATATCAAATGTGTATAGGGCCTTTGAGAAATCATCAGGATGCGGAAGGGATGCGCTGCTGCAATTTTCGACCATCCCTGAATCTGAAGCCATTTTTTTGACATGTCGTCAGCCTTTACAAAATTATTCAGCTTTGTGCACAAAGAAAATGAAGCAAATGCAATTATGGGGATTCTTAATTGGATTAAGTGGCATATGCTGATTACTTGCTTGATGTGCCATAATTCTGGCTAGTGAACTGCAGAAAGTTGAAGAAAGATATATTGGCTCACCAGAATCACTCAAATTCTTATAGAGTTCTGTTGTGCGTGATTTGAACTGTTTGAATTGGGAGATCTGAATCCCAAGATCAAAAGGGCTGAAAGGACCAGGTAGAATGGAAGAGCCTCCCGTGGCGAAGTTTGCGCCGCGTCGAAAGTTTGTGCCTATGGAGTCCAAGTATGCACTCATGTATGGTAGTCCTAGTTTCTCAGCTGCAGAATGTTAGAGAAAACTGATTATGCCTCAGATATTGTACAAATGTTAACGTGTAATGACCTTTATAAATGCATCTTTTTGTCAAGACATTGAACTTCTAGTAATCAGAACTGTCGATCCTGATGACTGGTGAAACTAGTCACTGAATTTCCTTAGTGCATGTTCTTGTGATCCATATTCTGCTCTAGAGAAATTGATGACTCAAATATCCCAGTAGTCTGCTAAAAATCTCACTTATGAAATCGAGGATGACATGCCCATTGGACAATCTCTTGGGAGGATTGCCAAGGTTGGATTCGCCGTAGGGAGGTGGAATTTGCGTAAGTGCAGCGGAGCGGCCTCCAGTGTCCGAGTTTGAATCCCCGAAGTTGTAGATAGCAGGAAAATTGCAGCTAGATGAACTGCCAGACACCAAGTCCCACTGTGTCATTGCCAATCCCAAAACCAGCAGTACCAAAATGCTGAGCATTCTTACTGATGCCATGGTTCTTTCTAACTCAACAAGCAAATGATATTTAGCTGTTCGTGGGTAGCTGTGCTTGTGGCTATTCGAAGACTGCTTTTATACTTGGATAGGAGCAGATGGTGATAAAAAAATGGCTGCTCGGAGTTCACATAAAATGGGATGATAGGATTCCCAGAATTGTCTGTAGTTTCATGTCAATTGACCTTGTGTAGGACTAGTTAGAATGTTGTATACCACTGCTTGAGGACTCCTGAAGATCGTAAAACTAAGAGGCAACTTGGATAAGGTTTTGGCGATAGGACAAAGCATGAAATCTTTTAACTGCAGACTTGGAGTCAAACATCTTTCTTGTTGCTTAATTTGTCTCATGCTTGCATAGTTATAATCACCGAAACAAATTCGCGGTCCTCATTGGAAAAGGAACAAACGGTGGGAAGGTAGAAACTTCTGTGTTCTTTACCTTGAAATTGGGTCAGCTTTTTATAACCTCGTACTTTAATAATAATTACAGTTGGTGAAGCTCCTAAACACTGATCTAAGTATGCGACGAAGAAGTTAAAACAAAAATGAAACAACATATTTTTCCAAGAATGGGCATCAAGTGATACGGATGACCAGATCAGTTACCTCAGCACGTTGATCTGTCTGATGATGACAACTTAAACAGGGGAATATTCACTCATTTCTAGGATTGGCAAAGACGCTCTCTCTTAACCCACAGGCTCCTTCATCTGTTTAGATTAGATGATTAGTATATCAAGGTTAGTATTCTCCTTAATCTGTGCCTCGCGCATCAGGCAAACTGGCAAATCCCCAGTGATCTGTGTGTCTACCTTTGAAATTAATGAGTTATGATTTAGGTGTGGGTGGGAGATGGACAGATGACACATGTTTTTCCAAATGGTTTCTATCGTCGCCTCCGGGTCTCTTGAGCATGGTAGTTCAGATTATGATTATTTTCTACGTACGTATTGGCTTCTCATTCCAAGTTCTGCTGGCGTTTCTTTTTCCGCTCGTGGCTGTGGTGTCCGGCCGGGCGGCAGTAGAGTCACATCCCCAATAGACACTTGGAACAGCAAAGCCTGATGCGGTTGTAGCTCAATGAGTAATACATCTCACTATGCACGTTTAAAAATCATACACACTCATTTAAACCAAATCCAGATTAAAAAAAACTTCACCGTGAAATCTCGTAACTCTTTATTGATCTTTTTTTTTTAAAGCTGAAAATAACAATTTGAGTCAATCCGAGTCAATGATCTAAAAATCAAGCCGTTTGCATGCATTTCTCGGTCAATTTGATCTTTGTGCATGGAAAGTTGAATTTTCCTTTTTTGGGCAACAATGCAGCAATCCTCCGTCCGGACACAATTTCAAGATGCATCGTTCTGATCGGATCCCGACCCATTGGGTTTCCGTCCCGCCGCAACCCCTCTGGGAGTTATTATGTTTAGACGCTCCTCGAATAAGCCTTTATGTACGAAACTCTATTCACTAGCAGTGCAAACCTTTTTCGACAAAAAAAAAAATCTTCTATAATTATTTGATTAATTATTTATTTTCAAGTTGTCGTTTTGCTGCATCTCCTCTTGATCTTGTGTCGTTTTGTCGCCTTGTTCAAAAGGTTTTAAATATATTGTACTTCGATTAATTCAGTCTAAATATTTTAATTGTATCGATTTAGTTCTAAATATTTGTCAATTTAGTCATAAACCTTTCAATTATGCCAATTTAGTCCTAAGCATTTTGAATATTTGTCAATTTAGTTTAAACCCATTATTTGAATAATTATCCGAAAGGATAAAATTGACAAATCGTCAATGATTTAGGACTAAATTGATAAATCATAAAAAAAAAATTAGAATCAAATTGACATAATTAAAAGGTTTAAGACTAAATTAATAAATTATTCAATGGTTTAGGACTAAATTAGTAAATTTTCAAATAATTTTATAAAAATTTGGACAATTTTCCCCGACACGAGGGAGTGCCAGGTGTTTTCTCATCCAAAGGTGCAGTTTCTTTCTCACTTGGCGTCCTAGTCATCACCAATCGAGCCTTTATCCCATATTCAAAATTGTCCTTTCTTAAGGAATTCCTTTTTTTTTTTTTTAGCTTCATCCATAATTTGGGATGAACTCCTAATACTGGAGTGAATAGTGATGATTTGAAGGAAGAACTTGATGAATGTCCACAATTTTCTTTTCCGAGGTTGAATACATCCCAACTAACTTAATCGTCGAGAAGGAATTCTGTGACATCGGTACTGACATGGAGTGAAACTGTGCAATGCACATGTAGGTTGGGTGTGTATATCAAGCACGCGACGTGATTGGTCGATTATGTTACTTTAGTTATACGACGGTCTCGTCTTCGATAACTTTAACGTGGATCTTTCTCACATCATTGCATGTGTGCGGCACATGATAAAGGCAAAAACAAAATTTAAAGGGTTGCATCTAGGCTACGGATGGAATCAATGCTTGTTCAGGTGCACCTTCTTCGCTGCTGGCCTCCTCTTCCCAGGCTGACGGGTGTTTTTTTTGGGAGAAGGTGATTACTGCCATCCTGCCTTGGCCTGGTTACTGGGCGAACAGTTTCGCGGCTCTTAACCGGTTGGTTTTTCTATGTACCCCACCCTGTGGTCATTGCATTGACCGCCTGCCCTATTTTGCCACATGTTTGGCATTGTCTATTTTTTAGAGTATTGGCCACTCTGGTATACGCGCGTGAAACGACGTTATTTTGCATCCGGTTCACCGTTGAACCAATCTTGGCCCTCATTGCCAATTTCGGTTCATGGTTTTTGTGACCGGTTCTTTTGTACCTAGCATCTTGAAAAGTATATACAAATTTACCTTACCAAAAAAAAAAAAAAACTAGCAAAGGAAAAAAACGAAATTCGAGATGTGAAAATGGAAACTTCTAAAAGTTAAAATATAATGTTTAATTACCTCTATGAGAGTTCACGTGAGAAATCATTCCGTTACATCAACTTCAGACATCGAATAGAAATGTTCTCTCTCGCTAATCACATTTTCACACGGCACAATATAGACTAGTAGCATCCAAATCATGATGCCGAAACATGCACGTTGCGAGATCAACTAAACACGTCACAACATTAACCAATAACATGAATATACCATGATCGCCACGCTCAGCGGTGCGTAGCGGCTTTGTCTTCATTCCTTTGATCCAGCAGGGGATCGGCCACATCGTCAGTCGATCGTCAATGACACCCACGGTTGAGTATATCACAAGGAGCTTTGCAGTTCGGCGGAGGAACGCATGGTGTGTAAGGCTTTCCCCTCACATAAGATCTCCCACAGGTTGCTGGTTGATCTTTCGGTTTAGCGGTCGCAGTCCTGTAGGGTGGGCATGTGTCGCCAGCAAGCACGCGGATCGGAAAGTGCGGCGAGTCGACCAGGTACTCCAACTCCGCGTCGTCCCCAGGAAGACAGCCACCGCCACGGCCGCGATCGCGACAGAACATGGCCGCGGCGGCTGGGGCACTGGTGTTGCTTCCGCGGGATGGTGAAGCCCCGGAGGTCAAGAGCAGGGTCGCGATCATTAAGAGAAAAGAAGGAAGGAGCAACTTATCGGTGCGCATGGTGAAACCTTCCATATTTTGGTGATCTCCAGCTTTTGCCAACTTAGTTGATGATCTTCAGAGCATAGAGACTTAAATAGAAAGCTTTTCAGTGGAGGTGGCCCGGCCGCTTTGTTGATCATAACTTGACAAGAGGAAAGCTATTCAGTACTGTAGTTTGTGAGCGTGACGACATATATAATGGCATAATTCATTGAATTAAAAATGATTTGAAAACTAAATGATGCGAAAATATCTCTTGAAACAACTAAGTACTAGGAAATATTTTCATTATCAACAACATTTTATATCTAAACATTTTCGTGCACAATGAAAAATAATTTATTTTATTTTTTTAAGCGATCTAAACGATCATTTTTGGAATTTACTTTTTAAATCAATCATTATTTGCATAATAAACGGAGTCTAAGGGCCTGCATGATAACACATTCAGAAGTCAATTTCTCTCCCAGAAATTAATCTGGCAGAGAAATCCGTTTGGTAAAAACACTTTCGAAGTAGAAATCCATTTGGTAAAAAAGTTGACTTATGGTAGGATTTTTCACTTATGATAGGATTTTTTTTTCTAATTTTGAGAAGTAAAAAATTTTAACTTCTCGACTCCAGAATTACTTCTTGAACCACACCTGCCTTCGCCGATCGCCGCCGTCGACCACCGCCCGCCCATCGCCGTTGCGGCCCTTGACCACAGCCGGCAGCCGCCGGCCGCCCCTCGCTCGCCGCCGCCACCACCGCCTGACCGCCGCCGACCTCCGCAGCCGCCGACCGCCGTTGCCCACCGACCGCCCCCTCCGACCACCGACTGCCGCCGCCGCAACTCTCGCCAATTGCCAATGGCCGCCGACCGTTACCATCGAAGATTTTGTTAATAATGTTTCAAAAGTATAAATTTTCAATCGTTACCAAACAAATTTCTCTAATCAGAAGTCAATCTGGAGCAGAAGTTGATTTTTGGTAGAGAAATGTTACCATGCGAGCTTTAAGCTACTCGATATAATTTAGGAAAAATGAGTCAAGCGAAAAAATATCTGTCTAGTTATAATTGCAATTTGTCGAATCTGCTGTTATGGTATATGCTGTAATTTACTGAGAAGTGAGAAGTCTCTAGCCCCAACTACCTGATATAATTCAGGAAGTAAGAGGCGACTATTTTTGAAAATTTTGTGTGGTTTTCGGGTTGAGGAAAAAATCACACCACAAATCTTAAATGGTGCTTATAAATACTATCGAGTCGTTCAATTATTGAATCATTGTCCTAAATCTTTGTCACAAAGTGTAATTAGCCCTCAGACCTTTTAGTTAAGTCTTGAACGTCTATTGAAAAATGCAATTAGGTCCCAAAGTTTATAGTGCAGTTAAGGACACCATATAGGTAGCTTTTATATGAAACACGCGGCAATATATATTGAAACAGCATGAACGTAGATTTTGATGTAATTGAAACAAGCGAAAGGTTTAAAACATCATTGTATCACGATGGATAATTTATCTTCTGTGGCATTTTCATTTTGGTTGGGGCTTTTTCCATATCCGGTTTTGCTTTAAACTACACTTTTTATCTTCAAGGAACAAAAACACTCTTCTAATAGCCAGTCAACTATGGTTTGTTTAGATTATGGGATTTTTACTCTCCCGAATTCGATGTAAATATAAATTTGGGAGTTCCTTCCAAATATTTGACCCGTATTCTTTCAACATATATTGATGTTGATGATGAGCACATTGAACCTAGACGCATCACAAGCCGTTGCAGACAGAATGAGAGATTTCGTCGTTTGTTCATCACTGTAACTGGTGATTCGCAGGTGATAGTTTATGGTAACATATTTTTTCTTGAGAGATGAGGATGTGCTTCCATCTGCAAACTATGCTATGTTATTTGCTTTCTATCATTTACTTTATTATGCAGTTATTTGGGATTTGCTAGGTTTAAAAGCCTTCATTATACCTTTTGAATATTATTCAGATTAATGAATGGAATCTTTCTTTTGATAAAATAAAAAAAAACTATTTCCTTTTGTTGAAGAGAAAGAAAACCAAAGACCCATTTAGTTACTTTACATAGATTATTAAGTTTTTGGTTTAACACTCACATAACTTTTATTAATACTCTCGTTTTAGTGCCAACTGACGGACAAAAAAAAAAAGGAAAAAGCTCAATGAAGTAGTACAATCGTGTGAAATGTAACGTGACACATTGAAACTTAGATGACTTGTATACTTAGTGAGGACAGAAAACTGAAACATTCGGTACATATAGAAATGAAGATCACATTGGTCTATTTATAGGCTTTGCATGAGACTATCTGAAGTAACAAAGTAAGTACAATCAATCAGCATCAATTAAATGAAATATAAAGAATCACAGATTGTTCTAAATATATATAACAATTTTGACAATTATAAAAATAAATCACTTACAAGAATAGTTTTGAATTGGAAAATGATGGCATCTCTAAAACAGCTTCTTATTAATGGCACCACTTTTGAGACTTCTTCTACTCAAATTCAATAATCTCGATGATAATCGTAAGGAATTACCATCGTTTCATTGCTAAGAAGAAGGAAATGCCGGTTAATTTTAAGTAAAAAGAGATTTGTAACATCTTGGCACCGGAATTTCTCTCAATTAGTCCAAAATTAGAAACAAACAGAACCACTGATTCTGATCATGAAAAAATTATGTTGGTTTTGTTTTCAAAATAAATGATCTTATCTATAATCATAAACGAGATTTTCACTTGAAAAATGTCTTTAAGCTTTATAAAAAACAATATATGTAAACTTAGCCAAATTGCCTTGGCCCCCTAATAAAGGGATTGGAGGTAGGGACTTTTAGTATCATAGTTGCGGAGTTCAACCCTTATGCTTTGCAAAGAGGTAGAGAAAGAACAGACAAAAGAAAAAAATAAATGCCCTCTAAGGGCGTGAGTCACTATACTTTTAGAGTAAAATTTCTGACCAACTTCAATTTTCTACAAAATCATGTGTTTCATCCAAATTCGACATTGGTGAAATTGTTCAAGTGAATTCCAAAGATGATGTGGCCATTGGACATGGTAACTTCCCAAAATGGCCATTGGCCGTTGGACATGAGAATTAGATAGGTATTCGTCGTCATAAATTTGGACAAAACAAGATACCAATGAATGGATGAAGGTGGAATGGTTTTATGAGAAAATAGACAATAGCGCTAATAGCGATGCAATTTAAAGTCAATATTAATGCGTGGACATGAATGAAGCACGACCAGCATCAAGCTCTTTCAACACCTGCCCGAAGGATAATTGTCTAAAAAAGTCTTAAACATATCGTGTGGCAGTCAATTCAGACTTCTTAATTTTGTCAATTTAGTTACAAACATTTTGATGATTTATCAATGTATTCATTCCAGCCAATTGTGATCGAAAATCACCGACGACGGCCGGCGTCAACATCAACGGTTTCAGAACAAAATTCCAAGCCACAAAGAGCATTACAATTGCCAAAAATGACCTGTCGTGCTTGTCTAGAGGGAAGTCGCTTATGAAACCACCGGCCATCTGATGTAGGACAACTAGCATGTTATCTTTTTGGATAGTTTTTATTTTCTATTTTAGGAAATTGAGGTATATCTTTAATCGTAATATTCGATTGGAATTTCATTAGGTTAGTTTATATATGATTTTTAATATTCCGTTTAGGATTATCTTTAGGGTATCTTTAGTTATCTACATTCCTTTTAGAGTCCTATCTATATATATGGACGTCTTCTCTTTGTAATCGGCAGATTATCATATATTGAATTGCAGTATTGCTTTGGGAATTGATTTCCTGTTGGAAGAGTATTCCAGTTATCGCTTACCCTGCATCATTTGGTATCAGAGTGAGGTTTCTCCTGGCGACGATGACAAAGAACGTGAATCGACAAACCTCCACAGCTGAGGGCGATGAGCCTATTTCGCGTGAGGAATTTACCTAGTTCGTTGAGGAGAATCGGCAATTTGCCGAGGAAACTCGACGAGCTCTGCAAGACCACCGACAGACGATGCAAGACTTGCTTGTCGCTACCCAACGGTTGTCTGCAAACCCAAGCCACACACCTGGCGTTCTTCCAGCCGAGCGAATTCCTGTCGCTTGTGATCCCGAAGTAGCTATGGATCGTGGGGAAAATCACCGACATTACCGACAAAGGCAATAAGCCTATGTCGAGGATTCTGAAGAAGACGAAGATTTCTAAGATGAACATGAATTTGTTCGTGGAGGCCACCGAAATGAGGAATTCCAGGGCGAACATGTTAACTGCATGGTGAGACAATTGCTATTAACCCCACGACAAGATGATTCGCAGCGAAATAACCTTTTTCGCATCCGTTGCACTATAAGCGAAAAGGTATGCAACGTCATTATTGATAGCGGAAGTTGCGAGAATATAGTATCGCAAGTGCTTGTCGATCATCTCCAACTGAAGACTGAAGCTCATCCTTCACCCTATACAATCGGATGGATTCGTAAGGGACCAGAATTAAAGGTAACTCAGATTTGTCGTTTGTCTCTTTCCATTGGAAAAACATACGAGGATACGATAATCTGTGATGTTGTTGAGATGGATGCATGCCACGTCTTGTTGGGACGGCTATGGCAATATGTTGTTGATGTTACTCACCGAGCGCGTGATAACGTTTATTCGTTCGTGTGGGGAAGTACGAAAATTACCCTTCGTCCCTTGGATGAAGCTGCTCATGTTTCGCGATTTGCTCAAAAACCTGAAAGGACGGCTCCCGTTGAGAACAAGGACCAGCTTTTCGAGAAATTAGAGGAGGAACCAAAGGCGAGAGAAGAAACGGAGCCGAAAGATCCGAAGATCATTCCCGAAGCCGAGGTTTCCATCGATAAACCCAGTCTAGAACACGAGGTTAACCTTGGCGACGTTTCCCAGATGATGGCGCGGATGCCGACATACGAGATGGATGATTGCGATTCCACCGCGTTGGATGACGAGGCGCCGACTTTCGATCCAGATGCAAATGGCCCGATGATGGGCGATTTTGCAGCTAAAGGGGAAGAGGGTGTGGGCGTCAAAGTAGATTCTAGGAACACCACCGGAGATCTAGAAGCAAATATCGTTGTTCGAGCACTTGAAAGCTGCAACATCTTTGACTTTGGGGCTCGCCTTTTGGCAAGGGTGAGAATCCATGATTTTTCAGAACGTGAAATATCTATTGTTCAAGCTTTGCTTTTGTCGGAGATGGAATCCGCTTATTTGGAGCGTGGATGGTGCAACAACGTCACCACTTGCCTCGATCGAACGGATACACGGTTAAGTTCATCGAAACAGATGGTCAAGGAAGTTGCTTTCTCCTGTTTACTCGACAACAAACAAAAATTTAATCCAGATTTCTACGATTGGAATAGAATCAAGGTCAGATATTTCGATGGAGTTTCATTTATTGGGGATGTGGGAGCAGTAGATCCGGCAACTAAGCTTCACTTTAGAGGAGCGAGGGCTTTTGTAGGATTTACTGTCGAAAGGGATGAGCAAGGCGCAAAATGCTATTCTTTCTGGATGCTTAGCTGGTAGATTGACTTCAATACTGCATTGTGATAGATTCCGAGCTCTATTTTGATTAGATCGCCCATTTTGCCTATTTTGCCCTTTTTTTTAGAGGGTGAGGAGCTAGTTTAACTTATAGGCGATATTAATCGGTCTATGTAGCACCGATACTCCTATTTGAAAAAAATTTGCGTATCGGATACTCCGCCGTATCCGATACGCTCGGACACGCGGTCAATGCGTGTCCGAATGGTCAATGACCCTGACACGCGTGTTCGACGCATGTCAGAGCGTGTCCGAACGTGTCGGAGCGTATCCCCATGGAATCAAAATTGTGTTTGGGCTCGTTGAGTTCAAATTCGGGTTCCAAGTTATAAATTGAAGTATTTCGGGCCTAAGTCCAGAAAATCCTCTTAATCTCTCGAGCCTAATTTATGACGTATTTCGCTCGTTAATACAATTTATGGAGTATTTGAACTTTTTTTTTTTAGTTTTTCACTAACATTTTTCGTCAAATATGAAATAGCTATGTCTATGTGATGTTTATATGTGATGTTTGGAGTTCATAAAAATAATAATTTAAATGTATATATAAAAATATACATTTAATATATAACATATCTCAGCGTATCGAAAATCTTTATTTTTTGAGAAATCACGTATCGGCGTATCGTATCATATCGTGTCCCGTATCGCATATCGTATCGGTGCTACATAGTTGGCCAAAGCAAAAAAGTAGATAGATTGAATTTATAAGAAATTTTTCTTTGTAGTTTTTTTTTTTACAATTAATTGTCTTTTATATTAAGCCATAAATTGAAGGAAATGTTTGTCGGCAACTGGATAACGTGTGAACGTATTGTGCGAGTGCGATACATAAAGTTGTGAAGTGAATTGATTCAAAGGGGAACCGGCTAGTGCCTGCAAGTGCCAAAGTCAATTGCCTTTCAAATGTTGGCTATTTTTTCAACGTGAAGGACGTTGCTGGGGCTCCACACATTGAAACTTTCTACAGTGAAGTGGTGGCAACGCATGGATCAGCCAAGAATCTACCAACTTCTTGTACATCTAAACTAAGATCGGGATTGTGCTTCTTCCCTCAAAATGTGGTTCCGCAAATTCAGACCCCACTCCTCCGGGGAGACGATGTACTTCGCTATTGCGATGGAGCAGTTTCCCCAGAAATACAACCACCTAAGCTTCTCTGGGTGAACAAAAATTTGCATGAGTCCTGGCTACTACTATTTCGGTGGATATATTTGAGCGACTGGTTGTCATACAGTGTAACTGGAGATGATACTCGGAGTTTGTGCACAGTATGCAAATGGAATTATCTTGGCCATGCGCACATGCATCTGAGTGACAAAGATTCTCAGGATATGGAAGCCTGTGGAAGGGATGACGACTTTTGGGAGGAGATTGGGCTGGCCCATCTTGTGGATGGTCATCATGCCAAGATTGGAAGCAGGGTAGCTTTCGATATGACGAACAAGCTTAATGACAAGTACCATGACTTGGATCCAGTAAGAGAGCAGTTCATTTCTACACTTCAGGAGGTGGATGACAAGTTATATGAGAATAGTGAAGATGAAACAAAAGGCTGTGATATAGAGTTGTGTTCAGAATTCCAAAAAAGAGGTCAGAAAAGGAAGCAGAAGATGATGAGGTACTGGAAGTACAAGAGGAAGCAAATTCAGAAACGACGAACTCGAGGACGAGTTCTTCTGAAGAAGAGGAGAAATGATGTAGGACAACTAGTCTTTTTGGATAGTTTTTATTTTCTATTTTAGGAAATTGAGGTATATCTTTAATCGTAATATTCGATTGGAATTTCATTAGGTTAGTTTATATATGATTTTTAATATTCCGTTTAGGATTATCTTTAGGGTATCTTTAGTTATCTACATTCCTTTTAGAGTCCTATCTATATATATGGACGTCTTCTCTTTGTAATCGGCAGATTATCATATATTGAATTGCAGTATTGCTTTGGGAATTGATTTCCTATTGGAAGAGTGTTCCAGTTATCGCTTACCCTGCGTCACCATCTTACGTGGGACGATCATCACGTGGGTAATTTTTAATTAAAATTAGCTGAAAGGACTAGATTGACAAATCATCGAAATGTTTAGGACCAAATTACAAAATTAAAAAGTTTAGTGTTAAATTGATCACCCGAGGAATATTACAGGTCATCATGAAGCACGACACAGCATCACAATTCAAGGCCACAAAGAGGCAACGATTGCCAAAAAAAAAAAAAAAAAATGTAGGCCGGTGCTTGTCAAGAGGGAAAATGCGCGAATCTTATTGCCCATTGTGGCTCATGGGAGTAGGAAGTGGAGCACTCAGTCATGCTAGCTATGCGAGAAGGAAATGTCAGCATCAAAAGCACAAGTGGGAAGGGACCAATTCCTGCTCCATCTTTCGAAATTAGTATTTCGAAAACATTAGGAGATTAAGGTGGACCTCATTTTGATGTGGGCACGGTTCTGATTTCGTTTGTAAATTTCGATAACTCGAACATCAGCTAACCTCTTAATAAATTACCAAAATTATCAGGAACTTGCCAGAGACTTCATTATCATGTTTACGTTTTTTGCCGAGAATGAAAACATTTTTTGGGTTCAATCGGGTTTTTTTTTTTTTTTTTGGTTATAAAAAAAGATGTTTCAAATTATTCATTTTTCACGAAATAAGCACACTCGCTATTCTTTTTCTCTCTGGGTTCAACCAGCATGTCTGTGTACCTGCCAATGATAAGTAGAAGAAGCTCCTCTGATAAACTGTCTTAAAATTGAACGCCTCCTTAAACAAGAGATGTAGGAACAACCTTCTTGCGCCTATAGGTCTTGAAAAGACAAGATTTTTCTCAAATACTTAAAAGGAAAATAAGGAAAGCATTGTATGGTATTGTAGACAAATAAGTTCATCCAATTTGTCAACTTTTTCCTGGCATGGGGAAAGACTTTCTAAACCACCACTTACATCCTGCAATATTTCAGTTACAAGCAGCTAGTTGGGCTGCTTTTAACTGAAATTTTCTTGTCCGTCGCTAAATTAGCGACAAATATTTTTTAATCGCTACTTTCGTCGCAAAGTAGCGACGAATTCTGTTTTCGCCGCTAATTTTTCGTGGCTAAAACGCTATTTTTTTTGTAGTGTTGAAAGAAGCAGGAAGGGATTGGAGTGAGAAGTCCTGGCCTTCCGAGACATTACTTGGCACCAGCTCTTGAATCTCAGAAGGTAGCGGCATCAAGGTGCTGTAATTCTGATGATGTACATATTTTCCGTGGGCATGAACCGAAGTTGAGAGAGGAAATACATAGCGCTATTTGTTTGTGTTGAACGTATGCTTAAAGGAAAATAAAGACGCAACACAGGCAAGGGCAAGCCACGCCATACTGGGATTCTAGCTTATTGGAGCACAAATAAAGTCTGATTTTGTACCTCATTTGGAAGGAAATAAAGAAAGGTCACAGTTTGTCCTCTCTTGCTGGTTGCAAAGGGCAGATAGGCGCTTCAATGGCTATTCGGTTGCTCGGTAAGCTATCGACCTATATTAACCTTTTGTGTATTGGAGACACAATCTAATTATCTTCTCAAGAGCGATGAAAGAACTATAGACGTTTTAAATTCACCTTTACGGGCTGTTTCAAAATTGTCATCCTACAGTTCATGATCAACTTGGATTTCGTATCCAATGAAGCAGCAGATGCAAAATGTAGAATGAGATGTCTGAATTCTATCTCTTGAGTAAGCCGCAAAAATAAATCTGAACTTCCGGGAAAAGTACACCCCAAGTGCATTAACTTTCGTACGGCGTGTACTTAAGTGCATCAACTTTTAAAGTGTTCATTTGAGTGCCTAATCAGAGTAAAAGTGTGCAGTTGAGTCCTAATTCTGGCCAAGTCATCCTACATGTAATTTTCGATTAGTTTTTAATTCCTAACGTGTAATACATGGAAAAAAGGGGAAAAAAGAAAAAAATTAATGAAAAATTAAAGAGAGAGAGAGAGAGAGAGAGAGAGAGAGAGAGAGAGAGAGAGAGAGAGAGGAGAGAGAGAGAGAGAGAGAGAGAGAGAGAGAGAGAGAGACCTAGGCTTCTCAGTGGCGACTGGCGAGGGTTGCCGCCGGCCACCAATGGCCGGCCTAGGGGCCAGGGTCGGCTCGCCTTGGGCCGGCGAGGCTGCGATGGTCCCAGGCAACGATCGTCGCGGCCTCAGCTGAGGCAATCGCCCAAATCTGGGCAAGGGCTTCGTGCCCTCAATTGCAGTTGTCGAGGCCGCGATAGCCGTCGCCTGGGACTGTTGTGGCCTCGTCGGCCCAGGGCGAGCCTACCCTAGGTCAGTCGCGGCCTCAGATGGTGTAGGCGAGGGCTCGAAGCCCTCGCCAGATTCGGGCGAGGGCCTCGCGCCCTCCCCCGCCGCACTCGAGGCTGCGACGGCTGTCTTATTTATTCTCGGGTTTACTAAATGCAGCTGATAATCTTTTGTATGCTTATGTATATGCCTACCTATTAGCATCGATCGCATCTTTTCTAGCGGCATTGTCTTTGGTTTTCTCTTACTTGTTTGGGTACATATTTATTAAGAACGAAGTATGGTAAAGTGGTTTATACATTTATATTTCGTAGGTATATAGGAAATTTTCAGATTTGCGTCGAAATTCGAAATTTGATATATTCTGAGTTCGTCGGATTAATTTAGGATTCAATTGGCTATATTGATATATAAGGATAAAACTCTAGGATGTTGTGAAGTCATAGCATTTGACAGATCTTAATTTGATACTACGATTGCCTGAAATGAGTTTTTGAAAATTTGTGTGCTGCTGTACTAAGCGAGCAATACATATCGAGGGCTGATATATTCGACTTTTGATTATTTATTTGTTGAAACCTAAATTTTGATTAGTCTTTTTTTAATTATTTTTTGAAAATTCATAGAAAATTAGTAAAAAGTTAAAAAATTGAAAAATCATATTTTGTAGCCTTGGCCAAGCTAAAGGGACAATTTTGGACAAAAAAATATTTTTTCATATTTTTCGTATTTTTTTATTATTTTCGAAAAATACAAAAAAGAGAAGAAAATCAAGAAAAACAGTATGTGAGGTCACAAAAATATAGAAAAATAGTCAGTATTTTTATTTTTATTCTATCTATTTTCTAACCTCATAAATAGTAAAATTCAGGTTCGATTTTAGGTATTCTTTGATCATCATAAAATCGAATTTGGCAAAAATATTAGCAAAAATTAAAAGGAAAAGGAGTGAAAACACCATCATTTAAAAGGGAAAAAGGGAATATTTGACCAATGATGGTGTCTTGGTTTTTATTTTATTTGTTTTATTTATTTTCATTTATTTATTTTATTATTATTATTATTATTATTATTATTATTCTCTCTCTCTCTCTCTCTCTCTCTCTCTCTCTCTCTCTCTCTCTCTCTCTCTCTCTCTCTCTCTCTCTCTCTCTCCCACCTGCGTTTTTTCTTTCTCGGCCGAGAGGACCACCACCCGAACTCCCCTCCTCAGCCGAACCGTCCTCCTCCTCGTACCCTCTGGTTTTTTCGAGCCACCTCTGACCACCTCCGCCTCCAGCCGCTGCTTGCCACCTCCGACTACCCTCCATCGCCGTCGCCAGCCGCCACGAGCCATCGGAGCCGCCGAGAAGCCTCTTGCCCTGTTTCGGCGTTAGTGGGAAAATCGAACCGCGCCAGCCCACACCGCTACTCCTCCACTTCGCGCAGCCATATCCGAACTCCAACCTCCTCAGCTGTCGCATCTCCGCCGCCATTGGTCGTCGATGAGCCATCGGATAGCGCCGAAAGACCTCGACGTCCAGCCTCCTCTGTTTCGGCTTCAGTGTGCTGCTTGCACCTTGCCGGCCAGCGACGCCGCCCCCCGACCGTCACCCACCTCCTCGCCGTCCTCCTTCCTACCCACAGGCCCAACTCAAGCCGTCGTTAGTCGCCGTGAGCCACCCCGGAGCCGCGAGATAGCTCGAGAGGCCGTCGTGCTCTGTTTTGGCTCTGAGGCTCCTCCGCCGCAGATCTGCCGTATCCAGCCCAGCTCCGTTCCTCGCCGGCCGACCCCATCAACCCTCACTTAACCCCCGTCGTCAGCCAAGGTCGTTGGTGGTCAGCTGCCGCCAGTGGAAGCCGTAGTGCTCTGTTTTGGCTCTGAGGCCCCTCCGCCGCAGATCCGCTGTATCCAGCCCAGCACCGTTCCTCGCCGACCGACTCCATCAAGCCTCACTTAACCCCTGTCGTCAGCCAAGGTCGTTGGTGGTCAGCCGCCGCCAGTGGAAGCCCGAATCAGCCGGCCAGAGCTCCCCTGTTCCTTGCTCTGTTTTGGTGCCGCGACCACCCTGTTTTCCTCTTCTGTCCGCGACGCTGCTGTCGCCTTTGGTGGTTGTCCGCCGTCCCCGACACTCTCTTGAACCACCACCAGCCACTACCGCTCTCGCTTCAGCCGTTCACCGCCCCAGGAAGCCGAGAATAGTCCCGAGACTCTCTGTCCCGACGTGCCTGCCGTGTGCCCTGTTTTCATGGGCTTGTGTCATGGGCCATGACTCAATCTGACCTGGCCTGTGTACTAGGTGGGTGGGCTAAGTGACCGGTCCGTAGGCCAACGTACTGGGCCATGTCCAGTGAAGTGAGCCGGGTAACTGGGCCATTGTGCCTGGTCGTGGGCCAAGTTGGCCGAGAGAGTTAGCCTGTTTGCCAAGAATTTGGGCCGATCGTCCGAAGATTCTGGGCCGTAATCCGATTGACTTCAAAGTTCGCGTCGAAGGATTTTTCGAGAATCGTCGCCAATCTCGACTTGAATATTGACTATGATGCGCATGGAGATGGTCGCACACTAGGGCTCGGTGGTTGAAGACCGATGTCCAATCAAGTCCATTTTTGCGCATCTGATTCGTGTATCGGAGTTACTTTTCTTTAAATATCGTCATTATATATTTGATTTGCATGTGTTTATTTTAGTATAGTGTTTAGCATATTTGATTAATTAAGCGTTTATTATATCACTGTCCAAGAAAATAAATTAAAAAAAAAGGAAATAAAATAAAGAAAACTTAAAAAAAACGAAAAGTAAAGAAAATGGATAAGTATTAGAGTTTCTGGGGGTCAGGTTTGGGTTTGCTTAAGGGCTGGCGCGTGGGCTCACTTAAAAAAAAAAATCTGATCATATTTGGGTCAATGGAGGAGAGGATAAAAGGAAATTGGGTCGGGCCTTGTTTTTAATCAATTTGTGTTTTTGTCAAGAATGGGTCTTTTTGTCTTAGATTTCATTTGGACTTTTGCATTCCCGCTTGGCTCATGGCCTTAGAAGGGTTGGGCTTAGAAGCCCAATCTGAATCATTATTTTCGGAATTAAAAAATAATAATAATGAATGGAAAACACAAAAAATGGAAAATTAAGGAAAAATTCAAAAAAAATTGGGAAAAATCGCAGTAAATTCCTAAAAAAATTCAAAAAATTCCCAAGGTTGTAAATGACCAAAAACAATTGATTTGTTGTCATTTTTGGAGATTTTCTCTCGTTTAATCCAAAATGACGATTTTACCCCTCAAAGGGTAAATCGTCTTTGATATTCCGATGACTTGTGGAAATTGCTTTGTATTCGGCGATGGGTCAGATGGGTGGCCAAACCTTATGTCTAAGATTTTCACATTTCATTTCATTTTTAGAAAATGCCGATTTTACCCTTCGAATGGTGAATCGGTTTCTAAAATTCCAGAAAATTCTAAAAATTGTCAAAAATAGGGAATGTGTCAATTGAACGACCAAACCTGTTTTCGACACGATTTTACTCGGGATTCATTCCCTAATGACGATTTTGCCCTTTTTGGACAAATCGTCCATTTGTCTCAAAATTATGATTTTGCCCCTGATGGGCAAAATCATGTCTAAATCATTCCTAAGCCTGATTGATACTTCTCTAGGCTAATAGGGCCCTATTAGGAATGTCATGTTGACTTGATGTGATTATTTTGCATATCTGGATTCCTTGATTTTTGCACTTTATTATTGATTGTGATTGTTAGGATAGTCACCCCTATCTGCATGAATTCTTAGACTTAGGATTCGTACCTCACTCATCTGCATGAAATCCCAAGTCAGAAAATTCAGTTAACTTAGGTACCGAAAGGGCGTCAACTCTGACAGTTGATGTAACTAAGTCCCCGAACCCATTTCTCTGGTTATCACAGAATTGAATAGAAACTCCTGACTATTCAATAGGGTGCTCCAATCATACCCTCCAAAAAAATGATTGGTGGCGACTCCATGGCATGCACACTTAGCACATGTCACTAGACCACACTAAAGGTCGACTACGTATACCTCCGTTGCGATTTGGGTAATGGGCCTTGGGAGAGGCCCGCATCCAACCAGACAAGACGGCCCATTAGCCCTCGAGAGCCCCTAAGCAACCTCAAGAGGGTCGCGACAGACTGGCGACTCCGCTGGGGATTGGTTCTTAATCCTTTAGTGGACTTAAGCCGATTAAAAAATTGATTGATTTTTCTGATATGTGTTATGCAGATGCTCTTCAAGGTGAGATACGTACTTTAACCCTTGAGGTGTTAAATGTTCTTGCAGCTTGGAGAAATAAGGGGTGAAGTGATTGTTAACTTTGTTTTATGCAAGTAGGAGTTTTGGATGTATGACTGTGTGGATGTTTATATTGAAGCGGTGATTGTCAAATAAAATGCATGTTTATTGCTTTAGTACGACACAGTGAACACACACAACCGCGCCTAAAATCCCGGGCGCCCCTTTTAGGAAAACAATCGAAGGAATTGAAAATGGAATCTCTATGAGGAAAAATATGGGGTAATCCATTTTTTAATTCCGCTCACTTCGAACTATGGATCGGGTCCCAATGCAACGATAGTTGTGCAATGGAATCAACCCTTTCTAGAACTCGAGGTGGGAACCTTGACCTTAGGTTCCAAACCAAATCTTTTAATTTTTAGAGTTTTACCCTCACTTGTCTCATGCGCTTGTCTATAGAAGGTTAATACAAACGCCAAAAATATAGAGAAGTTTGTGCCATCCCGATATGAATACAAGATGGAGAAGAAGAACGCTCTGTGGACATTATTGAAGTTTCGTCCAATGGGAATGACGATTTAGAACAGGTGATCCTGAAGTCACATCCAGAAGACCAGAACTGGGGCATCTCTATGTGATCAGACCACATTCCTTTGATGTGTTTGGCATTTTTAGTCATCTTGTATAGGATTCATCCCTTAAATTGATTGTATTAGGGATCTATTTGTATTATATGTATCTCAATAAGGTCCATCTCCGTCGAAAATGGGGGCAGACCATTCCTACATATGGAATGCCTACCGAAGTCGAAGGCATCGTATTCGTCATTTAATATGTGGGGGCAAATCCCCCAAGTGATGGTTATCACTTGCAGAGTATAATGGAATCCATTCCTTCAATGCAAAATACATTTGGCCGCGGAGCCACCCATTTGGTAAAGGACGTATCGTTCCTAATTGATTTTCAATCAGATCTGGGGATAAGGTTTTCTCCATTTTTTTTTATCTCAAGTTATAAAAACAGACAAGACACCCAAAAGGCCATGCATTCAAATGACAAAACAGACGTCGCCCAGCTGGGGCAAATGAACTGTTGATGTTGTAAACACCTTCAATCATGGATGGAGGGATTCGATAGATGTTGTTCATATCAATACGCAACATCAGAATGGAACGCAAATCGAGAGTAAAGTTGTATCGTTTCAATTTTTCTGGAATTTGGGAACATGAATTGACACTTATTGTTTATTCTTGATAGGGACTCATCATCAGGATGGACAGTGGAATCCAGATTTTCACAACCCTTGTACACTCGCTGGAGTACATGACCAATGGTAAGATGTATCGTTCTAATTTTTGCAAAGTTTGGAACATACACTAACATATTTCTTTCTATCTCCAGGGATCTCCAGCCGTAACGGGCATGTAAGTATCCCTTTTCCCCATTCATTGGAGATTTAAAAAAAATCAGAATCCTTTCAATCATCACGTCTAAAAAGATGTAGAATTCTCACTTTAATGACATTCATGTTTTAAAACAAGATGTTATCTAAACATGAATAGAACATGCATGATACATCACAAAATCCCTTTAGGGGATAAATTTTGAAAAAAAAATGAATGAAAATAAAGCGAAAATTTTCCAACAAGAGTTGTTCAAGCAACTCAAAAGGAGGTTTTCTCAGAAGAGAGGTAAACACAATTCAAACATGTCCCATACATACACTTGAAGGATGAGTGGAGTGGACCAAATAGCAAAATCTGGGCCTACAGTAGTAGAGATCATTCACAACGATTACATAGATTGGGACGACGGAGGCATTCATTCTCTATCCCAAACACTATATGTGGCCGTTGACAACCGCTTTGAACGGCGATTGCATTCTTCAGCCCTGTCAAGAACCACCCCACATTGGGGCAAATGGAGATGAGTCCAATAGTATCAGGAGGTAAATGGTTAGAAATTTGCTTGTTCGGACTAACATCGATCTTTGTGTGTTGTTTATATGGTAATCCAAGTGCCATAGGATGACGAGAAGTATTCATTTCTCTATCCCATACACCATACCATTTGCGTAGCCAAGTTGAGCCTGTATATTCATTTCATAAACCCCCGTTGGTGATCATTGCATGTTTCAAGATGGAAGTTGCATCACTCCCTGAATGGAAGAATTCAAGAAAGGAGATTTATAGAAAATTTCAGACCGACGTTCAAGCGTGCTAACGTTTAGGATGGCACAATGACAAAAAATCCTAGTCCCAAAAGAAAAGAAAAACAAGATATAAAAAAAAAGAAATGAAATATCTATGCGTCAAGAAAAATCAAAGTCCCTGGTAAAAGCAATGCCGATGCCCATTCAAAACATTCCCAGTGAATTCTGGAGAGATGAGAAAAAGACCCTCCAAAGGAGTCAGTTCAAGAAGACTACTCCCCAAATGATGTCATGCTCAAATAGTAAACACACAAGAGACGCTTTAATAGAGGAGTGTGCACGTCAAGAATTGAAGACGTTCTTTGAAAGACAGGTGGCAAATCTGCAATGATCACCAATGTCAAACCATTCATAATTTCTGGGCAAAAAATAAGCCTTTTTTGGTTCCCAATCCGACCAATGTTATAGCCCCGAAGCAGTCTTCTCTGATTAAGACACTTGAGTTAACATATAGCTTAGCTCAAAGAAGTACGAGCAAGACTATTTCTTTCTCATTTTGCAGGGTTCTTGACTTGTAAACCTGGAGCAGATGATGAAAAATTTCGTTCAATGGCATCGACTCAAAAGGGAGTCTCCCTTGGAAACTGATATCCAAGCCCAACATTACAGTCCCCTAAAAGACCTCCTGATCGATCGAAATGTATGCGTTGCGAATGATCCTGAAACATAGGCACATGTTAGTAGGAGATTGAGCGATTTCCCTATAAAAGATCATTATCACAGAGCGGTGAGGAGCCCTCTCGGATGAGAAATACTCCAATTGATGTTTTGAGAAAACTCTTTTTGGAATTTTCAAATTATTTGATCCGGAATTCCCGCACAAGGAATTTGTGATCACATCTGTATGTGACAAGCATGTTTTGGATAACCTCCAGCGATCAAAATACACATTTCATGACTAAAGCTTAAGTTATAGAAATTTTGTCAATTGGACAATTGTTGTCTTCCCAAAGATTACTAACATTTTCTTGGTGAAGAAAAATCTTTCAGATTTAAACTTCTGCAGGATCCTTGGTAACCCCAAATCCTAGAATAGCCTTCAGGTGAACCTAGAGTTAGGTAAACCATCCCCAATGACCAGGCGTATCATCCGTAGGCAAAGCCTTTTAGTAGGCAAGCCTTTCCTAGATCGATTCACAGAACAATCGAGTCTTTGACAAACCCCAAAGACTGGGTGCGTTGCCTGTTGGTTCATACCAACTTCGAATCCCAAAGGTAGAAACCGCCTGAAGGGTCAACCGAAGGTAGAGACCGCCTGAAGGGTCAACCAAAGATAGAAACCGCCTGAAGGGTCAACTCACGGTAGAAACTGCCTGAAGGGTAAAAACAATGGTAGAGACCGCCTAAAGGGTTAATGAATGGTAGAAACCGCCTGAGGGTCAATCCAATAGTAAAAATCGCTTAAATGGTCAACTCAATGGTCCGATCCACCATACGGATCAAAATCCTTGGCAAATCCCAAATGGGACGCGTCTTCCTTATATTCCTATCAGTTAGGAATTCCATCATGGTTTGATCCACCATACAGGTTAGAGCTTAACCTCCATAGGACACTCTAGACGAGTCCCTAGGTATCTTCTCTAATCCATCAGACACCGCGAAACCCGCACAAACATCGAACAGGTAAGTAGCAGGTTTGTCTCTCTACTATATCGCTCTCTCATGTCAAATGAACGTTTCCCCCTTCAAGAAAGAGCATATATCGACAAGCATGAAAAATTGGATGTCATGACTCCTTTTCCTTTAGTTTCCCGAGTCGAGTTCATTAAGACTCAGGTGTCACATTGTCTTTGAGAGAAATCTCTAATGAGATTCCTCTCAAAGAGGAGCAGCTATTGACATCTAAATTTTGATCAGTTTTTTTTAATTATTTTTCGAAAATTCATTGAAAATTAGTAAAAAGTTAAAAAATTGAAAAATCGTATTTGGTAGCCTTGGCCAAGCTAAAGGGACCATTTTGGGAAAAAAATATTTTTTTTCATATTTTTTTTTTCAAAAAATACAAAAAAAGAGAGAAGAAAACAAAAAAAAAACAGTATTTGAGGTCACAAAAATATAGAAAAATAGTCGGTATTTTTATTTTTATTTTATATATTTCCTGACATCATAAATAGTAAAATTTAGGTTCGATTTTAGGTGTTATTTGATCATCATAAAATCAAATTTAGCAAAAATATTAGCAATAATTAAAAGAAAAAGGAGTGAAAACATCATCATTTAAAAGGAAAAAAGGGAATATTTGACCAATGATGGTGTCTTGGTTTTGATTTTATTTGTTTTATTTATTTTCATTTATTTATTATTTTTATTGTATTATTATTATTATTATTATTATTATTATTATTATTATTATTATTATTCTCTCTCTCTCTCTCTCTCTCTCTCTCTCTCTCTCTCTCTCTCTCTCTCTCTCTCTCACCTGCGTTTTTTCTTTCTCGGCTGAGAGGACCACCACCCGAACTCCCCTCCTCAGCCGAACCGTCTTCCTCCTCCTCCCCTTTGGTTTTTTCGAGCCACCTCTGACCTCTTCCGCCTCCAGCAGCTTCTTTCCACCTCCGACGACCCTCCGTCGCCGCCGCCAGCCGCCACGAGCCATCGGAGCCGCCGAGAAGCCTCCTGCCCTGTTTCGGCGTTAGTGGGAAAATCGAGCCGCGCCAGCCCACACCGCTACTCCTCCACTTCGCGCGGCCATATCCGAACTCCAGCCTCCTCAGCTGTCGCATCTCCGCCTCCATTGGTCGTCGATGAGCCATCGGACAGCGCCGGAAGACCTCGACGTCCAGCCTCCCCTGTTTCGGCTTTAGTGTGCTGCTCGCACCTTGCCGGCCAGCGACGCCGTCCCCGACCGTCACCCACCTCCTCGCCGTCCTCCTTCCGACCCACAGGCCCAGGTCAAGCCGTCGTTAGTCGCCGTGAGCCACCCCGGAGCCGCGAGATAGCTCGAGAGGCCGTCGTGCTCTGTTTTGGCTCTGAGGCCCCTCTGCTGCAGATCCGCCGTATCCAGCCCAGCTCCGTTCCTCGCCGACCGACCCCATCAAGCCTCACTTATCCCCCGTCGTCAGCCAAGGTCGTTAGTGGTCAGCGGCCGCCAGTGGAAGCCCGAATCAGCCGGCCATAGCTCCCTTGTTCCTTGCTCTGTTTTGGTGCCACGACCACCATGTTTTCCTCTTCTATCCGCGACGCCGCCGTCGCCTTTGGTGGTTGTCTGCCGTCCCCGACACTCTCTTGAACCACCACCACCACCAGCCACTACCACTCTCGCTTCAACCGTTCGCCGCCCCAGGAAGCCGAGAATAGTCCCGAGACTCTCTATCCCGACGTGACTGCCATGTGCCCTGTTTTCATGGGCTTGTGTCGCCTTTGGTGGTTGTCTGCCGTCCCCGACACTCTCATGTTCCAGTGAAGTGAGCCGGGTAACTGGGCCATTGTGCCTGGTCGTGGGCCAAGTTGGCTGAGAGAGTTGACCAAGAATTTGGGCTGATCGTCCGAAGATTCTGGGCCGTAATCCGATTGACTTCAAAGTTCGCGTCAAAGGATTTTTCAAGAATCGCCGCCAATCTCGACTTGAATATTTGATTGTGACGCGCATGGAGATGGTCGCACACTAGGGCTCGGTGGTTGAAGACCGATGTCCAATCAGGTCCATTTTTGCGCATCTGATTTGTGTATCGCAGTTACTTTTCTTTAAATATCGTCATTATATATTTGATTTGCATGTGTTTATTTCAGTATAGTGTTTAGCATATTTGATTAATTAAGCGTTTATTATATCACTGTCAAAGAAAATAAATTTAAAAAAGGAAATAAAATAAAGAAAACTTAAAAAACGAAAAGTAAAAAAAATGGATAAGTATTAGAGTTTCTGGGGGTCAGGTTTGGGTTTGCGTATGGGCTGGCGCCTGGGCTTACTTAAAAAAAATCTGATCATATTTGGGCCAATGGAGGAGAGGATAAAAGGAAATTGGGCCGGGTCTGGTTTTTAATTAATTTGTGGTTTTGTTAAGAATGGGTCTTTTTGTCTTAGATTTCATTTGGACTTTCGCATTCCCGCTTGGCTCATGGCCTTAGACGGGTTGGGCTTAGAAGCCCAATCTGAATCATTATTTTCGGAATAAAAAAAATAATGAATGGAAAATTAAGGAAAATTTCAAAAAAATTGGGAAAAATCGCAGTAAATTCCTAAAAAAAAATTCTAAAAAATCCCGAGGTTGCAAATGACCAAAAACAATTGATTTGTTGTCATTTTTGGGGATTTTCTCTCGTTTAATCCAAAATGACTATTTTACCCCTCAAAGGGTAAATCGTCTTTGATATTCCGATGATTTGTGGAAATTGCTTAGTATTCGGTGATGGGTCAGATGGGTGGCCAAACCTTATGTCTAAGATTTTCACATTTCATTTCATTTTTAGAAAATGCCGATTTTACCCTTTGAATGGTGAATCGGTTTCTAAAATTCCAGAAAATTCTAAAAATTGTCAAAAATAGGGGATGGGTCAATTGAATGACCAAACCTGTTTTCAACACGGTTTTACTCGGGATTCATTCCCAAATGATGATTTTGCCATTTTTGGACAAATCGTCCCTTTGTCTCAAAATTACGATTTTGCCCCTGATGGGCAAAATCATGTCTAAATCATTCTTAAGCCTGATTGATACTTCTCTAGGCTAATAGGCCATATTAGGAATGCCATGTTGACTTGATGTGATTATTTTACATATCTGGATTCCTTGATTTGTGCACTTTATTATTGATTGTGATTGTTAGGATAGTCACCCCTATATGCATGAATTCTTATACTTAGGATTCGTACCTCACTCATCTGCATGAAATCCCAGGTCAAAAAATTCAGTTAACTTAGGTACCGAAAGAGCGTCAACTCTGACAGTTGACGTAACTAAGTCCCCGAACCCATTTATCCAGTTATCACAGAATTGAGTAGAAACTCTTGACTATTTAATAGGGTGGTCCAATCATACCCTCCAAAAAAATGATTGGTGGCGACTCCATGGCATGCACATTTAGCACATGTCACTAGACAACACTGAAGGTCGACTACGTATACCTCCGTTGCGATTTGGGTAATGGGCCTTGGGAGAGGCCCGCGTCCAACCAGACAGAACGACCCATTAGCCCTCGAGAGCCCCCAAGCAACCTCAAGAGGGTTGCGACACTATTGAGGTTGGTAATTGAAGAAAATTTGTAGCACGCCGAGTAAGCGTCATTTGGACTATAAGATTGCTTAAAGCAGAGCTTGGTGAAAGAAGTTATAGCCCGGGAAAGTTCGAAGCGCAATCTGTCCTAAGTGGACATCAATCAATTTTCACTATTTACCAAAAAGGCCTCTATTTACGTGTGAAAAATGAATTTCACATATTTTCAGCAACAAATATATAATTTTTACAGGACAAGCACACTTCATGATTAAATTCAAATTGGCATTCATATCTCAAAATTAATGCACCAAACTTTTCAGTTTATTAAATTTGACCCTAATGAATAACTTTTTTTTTTCAAAAATAGACTCCATATGTGAGATAATTAGGATATAAAAGTTTTGTGCATTAACTCTGAGATTTGAGTGTCGATTTGAACTTAAACTTCATGTTTTGAGAATCTCATACTTAAATTAATTCGGAAAAGGACAGAGTGGGTGCACAATTTATTCGGGTAACTGGGCGGGTTCTCTCGTTGACGTGAAAAGATTTTGATATTTTGAAAGTGTGGGGTTTCTGTGGGACGGTTGAAGCGATTCCTAATAGCTCGCAGCAAAGGTGCCACGTGAGCAAAACCATGGTGCACACTAAGCCCATGGGGAAATAAGTTCATGCACCATCATGTCCCAATCTTTATGATCGGGAAGAATCCATGTTGCCCCCATCTGAATTTCTTTCCTAAGATTTGAAGCGAATAGTTCTAATAGAAGTCTGTTGCTGGCATCGCGTAGAAATAAGTCTCTTCGTAGAATCCCAATACATGATCAATCACGTTTGATATTTTTGGCCTGCCAATAAATAGAAGCAATTAAATATTTACTGGTGCAATTTATGAAAAAATTAAAACCATATCGGCTCAATGAAATTCAATAAGGTCCAAATCAAATGACGAGCCTCAGCGGGTTCTCAATTTAACAATGATCTAGATACTCCATTTTATCATATAATAGGTCAGGGTGATTCTACCATGATCTAGATGCCCCATTTAATCATATAGTAGCTTGGGGTGATTTCCATAGGTGGCATAAAAAAAGAAGACGCCCCCAAGACTAAATAGGTCGTCCTCAATTGTTGGCTGCGCCCCAAAACAAAGCATCTCCGGCTCTCGCCATCGTATGATCAGAGATTTAAGAAAAAAAAATCTCAAACGAGCGTAGAAGATCAAACTTACTATTGTCCGAATATTCCTAAATGGGCAATCTCCTAATTCCTATATCGATCATTTGGCCGATAATCTTTTGCTCCTAGTAATCGAGACATTACTAGGCTTTACATTATCATGGATGATATCTAATCCATGCAAATGACTCAATTCTAATATCATTTCCATGTATCATAAGTAGACATGATAAAAAAACCCAACAACTAAATAACATCTTAGATAATGGAAGACTTGGAAGCCATAATAATTACCTCATTAGCTTTAGCAAAAGTAATGACGGATGCCCACTAGCCCTCCATTACGAGATGTATATCAATAAAGAGGTTTCTCCCATTAGAAATCACATATTTTTCATTCTACCAGTGTCCATACTAATGTGGACAACATTTTTGGGGCAACTTCAGATCACAAGAAATCTTGAGTAATCCGAATATTCTCTTACAAGAGAAAAAACCAAAAGCTAAAAGTCAAAAGTAGAGGTATCTCAGTAAGAGCAGTTTTAACCAAAATTGAGAAATCAAGAGGAATGAGAAACATATGAAATTCCCTCACTGCTGCAGCAATGTTTTAGTTTCAAAATTTGATCAATTGTTCTGTTCTCACGTAAAATACAATATCAAAAGCTAGAATGCCGTTTTGTCTTCCTCTCTTAAATGAAAAGATAACTCATGGAAGAAAAATTCGGTGGGACCACCTCTAACTTGTAAAGAAAGTAAAATGCTTCATGAAAACAATTTCACCACCACAGTTTCTATACATAACTAAATATACATGTATCGAAAGAGTAGGAAGTAGGCAAGAATAATATGCATCAAAGCCATCGGGAGACGGCCCATCAATCTGCTGAAGATGCGGGGTTTCTAGACAAGTATGGTATAGTAGTTTATACAATTATATTTCGTAGATATATAGAAAATTTTCAGAATTGCGACGGCGAAATTTGATAGATCTGAGTTCGTCGGATTAATTAAGGATTCAATTGGCTATATTTATATATAAGGATAAAACTCTAGAATATTGTGAAGTTATAGGATTTGACGGATCTTAATTTGATGCTACGGTTTTCCCAGAATGAGTTTTTGAAAATTCGCATGCAATGAATTTTCGCTATTTACCAAAAAACTTCCATTTGCTGTAAAAAATAATTTTTCACAGATTATCAGCAGCAAATATATAATATCTACAGGACAAGCACACTTCATGATTAAATTCAAATGGACATTTAAATCTCAAAATTAATGCACATTCCTAATGGTCACAGCAAAGATACCACGTGAGCAAAACTATGGTGCACACTAAGTGTGGAAATAAATTTAGTAAAATATCATAATACACCATCATGTCCCAATCTTTATGATCGGGAAGAATCCGTGTTGTCCCATCTAATTGAAGCGAATAATTCTAATTGAAGTTTGTCGCTGGCATCGCGGAGAAACAACAATCTCTTCGCAGAATCCCAATACATGGGATGATCAATCACGCTTGATATTTTTGACCTGCCAATAAATAAAAGCATTTAAATATTTACTGGTGAAATTTATAAAAAAAAATTAAAACCATATTAACTCAATGAGACAGTCCTCTTATCTTTGTTTAGGATTCAGATTCAATAATGTCCAAATCAAATAACAATCCTCAAAAGAAGTGACTACGGATTGCAGTAGGTTCTCAATTCTACCATGATCTCGATGTCTCATTTCATCATATAATAGCTCATGGTGATTTCTAGAGGTGGGACAAAAGTAGAAATGCCCCAAAGACTAAATAGGTCGGCCTCAATTGATGGCTGCGCTCTAGAACAAAGCATCTCCAACGCTCGCCAGCCTTTGATTTCACAACACATCAGAGATTTAAAAAAAAAATCTCAAACGAGCGTAGAAGATTAAACTTACTATTGTCTGAATATTTCCAAGTGGGCAATCTCCTAATTCCTATATCGATCTATTTGACCTATAATATTTTGCTCCTAGTAATCGGGACATTACTAGGCCTTACATTATCACGAATGATATCTAATCCATGCAAATGACTCAATCCTATTATCATTTCCCTATATCATAAGTAGACATGATAAAAAAACCGAACAACTAAATAACATCTTAGATAATGGAAGACTTCGAAGCCATAATAATTACCTCATTAGCTTTAGCAAAAGCAATGACGGATGCCTACTAGCTGTCCATTATGAGATGTATATCAATAAAGAGGTTTCTCCCGTCAGAAATTACGAATTTTTCATTCTACCAGTGTCCATACCAATGTGGATAGTATTTTTGGGACAACATCAGATCATAAGAAATCTTGAGGAATCTGAATATTCTCTTTCAAAAGAAAATGCCAAAAGCTATAAGCCAAAAGTAGAGGCATCTCAGTAAGAGCAGTTTTAACCAAAAATGATAAATCAAGAGGAATGATGAGAAAAACAAGAATTTGAACATATGAAATTCCCTCAATGCTGCAGTAATGTTTTAGTTTCAACATTTGATCAATTGTTGTATTCTCACCCAAAATACAATGTCAAAATTCAGTGTAGCTAGAATGCCCTTTTGTTTACCTCTCTTTAATGAAAAGATAACTCATGGAAGAGAAATTCGGTATGGCGCAATGCACCTCTAACCTGTAAAGAAAGTAAAATACTTCATGAAAACAACTTCACCACCACAGTTTCTATACATAACTAAATAGACATGCATCAAAAGAGCATGAAATAAGCTAGAATAATATGCATCAAAGGTATCGGGAGGCCCTTCGATTTGCTGAAGGTGTGGGGTTTCTAAACAAGTATGGTATAGTGGTATATATATTTATATTTCGTAGATATATAGAAAATTTTCAGATTTGCGACGGAATTCGAAATTCGATAGATTCTGAGTTCGACGGATTAATTAAAGATTCAATTGGTTATATATATATATAAGAATAAAACTCTAGGATGTTGTGAAGTTATAGGATTTGACGGATCTTAATTTGATGCTACGGTTTTCCCGAAATGAGTTTTTGAAAATTCGCGTGCAATGAATTTTCGCTATTTACCAAAAAAACTTCCATTTGCTGTAAAAAATAATTTTTCAGAGATTATCAGCAGCAAATATATAATTTCTCCAGGACAAGCACACTTCATGATTAAATTCAAATGGACATTTAAATCTCAAAATTAATGCACCAAACTTTTCAATTTATTAAATTTGACCATAATGAATGACTTTCATTTTTTTCTTCAAAAATATACTCAATATGTGAGATAATTAGGATGTAAAAGTTTTGGGCATTAATTTTGAAATTTGAGTGTCCATTTGAACTTAAACTTGATATCTTGAGAATCTCAGACTTAAATGAAATCGAAAAAGTACAGAGTGGATGTACATTTTATTCGGGTAACCGGGAGCATTCTCTCGTTACCGTGAAAAGATTTTGATATTTTGAAGGTGTGGGATTTCTATGGGATGATTGAAGCGATTCCTAATGGTCCCAGCAAAGATACCACGTGAGCAAAACTGTGGTGCACACTAAGCCTATGTGGAAATAAATTTAGTAAAATATCATAATACACCATCATGTCCCAATCTTTATGATCGGGAAGAATCCGTGTTGTCCCATCTAAATTTCTTTCCTAAGATTTGAAGCGAATAATTATAATTGAAGTTTGTCGCTGGCATCGCGTAGAAACAACAATCTCTCCGTAGAATCCCAATACATGGGATGATCAATCACGCTTGATATTTTTGACCTGCCAATAAATAAAAGTATTTAAATATTTACTGGTGAAATTTATAAAAAAAATTAAAACCATATTAACTCAATGAGACAGTCCTCTTATCTTTGTTTAGGATTCATATTCAATAATGTCCAAATCAAATAACAAGCCTCATAAGAAGTGACTACGGATTGCAGTAGGTTCTCAATTCTACCATGATCTGGATGTCTCATTTCATCATATAATAGCTCATGGTGATTTCTAGAGGTGGGACAAAAGTAGAAATGCCCCAAAGACTAAATAGGTCGGCCTCAATTGATGGCTGCGCTATAGAACAAAGCATCTCCGGCGCTCGCCACCCTTTGATTTCACAACACATCAGAGATTTAAAAAAAAAATTCTCAAACTAGCGTAGAAGATTAAACTTACTATTGTCTGAATATTTCCAAGTGGTCAATCTCCTAATTCCTATATCGATCTATTTGACCTATAATGTTTTGCTCCTAGTAATCGGGACATTACTAGGCCTTACATTATCATGAATGATATCTAATCCATGCAAATGACTCAATCCTAATATCATTTCCCTGTATCATAAGCAGACATGATAAAAAAACCGAACAACTAAATAACATCTTAGATAATGAAAGACTTCGAAGCCATAATAATTACCTCATTAGCTTTAGCAAAAGCAATGACGGATGCCTACTAGCTGTCCATTATGAGATGTATATCAATAAAGAGGTTTCTCCCATCAGAAATAACAGATTTTTCATTCTACCAGTGTCTATACCAATGTGGATAGTATTTTTGGGACAACATCAGATCATAAGAAATCTTGAGGAATCTGAATATTCTCTTTCAAAAGAAAATGCCAAAAGCTATAAGCCAAAAGTAGAGGCATCTCAGTAAGAGCAGTTTTAACCAAAAATGAGAAATCAAGACGAATGATGAGAAAAACAAGAATTTGAACATATGATTCCCTCAATGCTGCATCAATGTTTTAGTTTCAACATTTGATCAATTGTTGTATTCTCACCCAAAATACAATGTCAAAATTCAGTGTAGCTAGAATGCCCTCTTGTCTGCCTCTATTTAATGAAAAGATAACTCATGGAAGAGAAATTTGGTATGGCGCAATGCACCTCTAACCCGCAAAGAAAGTAAAATACTTCCTGAAAACAACTTCACCACCACAGTTTCTATACATAACTAAATATACATGTATCAAAAGAGCTGGAAATAAGCTAGAATAATATGCATCAAATGTATCTGGAGGCCCTTCGATCTGCTGAAGGTGTGGGGTTTCTAAACAAGTATGGTATAGTGGTATATATATTTATATTTTGTAGATATATAGAAAATTTTCAGATTTGCGACGGAATTCGAAATTCGATAGATTCTGAGTTCGTCGGATTAATTAAGGATTCAATTGGCTATATTTATATATAATAATAAAACTCTAGGATGTTGTGAAGTTATAGGATTTGACGGATCTTAATTTGATGCTACGGTTTTCCCGAAATGAGTTTTTGAAAATTCACGTGCAATGAATTTTCGCTATTTACCAAAAAAACTTCCATTTGCTGTAAAAAATATTTTTTCACAGATTATCAGCAGCAAATATATAATTTCTACGGGACAAGCACACTTCATGATTAAATTCAAATGGACATTTAAATCTCAAAATTAATGCACCAAAATTTTCAGTTTATTAAATTTGACTATAATGAATGACTTTCATTTTTTTTCTTCAAAAATAGACTCAATATGTGAGATAATTAGGATCTAAAAGTTTTGTGCATTAATTTTGAAATTTGAGTGTCCATTTGAACTTAAACTTCATATCTTGAGAATCTCAGACTTAAATGAAATCGAAAAAGTACAGAGTGGGTGTACATTTTATTTGGGTAACCGGGAGGATTCTCTCGCTACCGTGAAAAGATTTTGATACTTTGAAGGTGTGGGATTTCTATGGGATGATTGAAGCGATTCCTAATGGTCCCAGCAAAGATACCACGTGAGCAAAACTGTGGTGCACGCTAAGCCTATGTGGAAATAAATTTAGTAAAATATCATAATACACCATCATGTCCCAATCTTTATGATCGGGAAGAATCCGTGTTGTCCCATCTAAATTTCTTTCCTAAGATTTGAAGCGAATAATTCTAATTGAAGTTTGTCGATGGCATCGCGTAGAAACAACAATCTCTCCGCAGAATCCCAATACATGGGATGATCAATCACGCTTGATATTTTTGACCTGCCAATAAATAAAAGTATTTAAATATTTACTAGTGCAATTTATAAAAAAATTAAAACCATATTACTCAATGAGACCGTCCTCTTATCTTTGTTTAGGATTCAGATTCAATAATGTCCAAATCAAATAACAAGCCTCATAAGAAGTGGCTACGGATTGAAGTAGGTTCTCAATTCTACCATGATCTAGATGTCTCATTTCAACATATAATAGCTCATGGTGATTTCCAAAGGTGGGACAAAAGAAGAAATGCCCCAAAGACTAAATTGGTCGGCCTCAATTGATGGCTGCGCTCTAGAACAAAGCATCTCCGGCGCTCGCCACCCTTTGATTTCACAACACATCAGAGATTTAAAAAAAAAAATCTCAAACGATTGTAGAAGATTAAACTTACTATTGTCTGAATATTTTCAAGTGGGCAATCTCCTAATTCCTATATCGATCTATTTGACCTATAATGTTTTGCTCCTAGTAATCGGGACATTACTAGGCCTTACATTATTGTGGATGATATCTAATCCATGCAAATGACTCAATCCTAGTATCATTTCCCTATATCATAAGTAGACATGATAAAAAAACCGAACAACTAAATAACATCTTAGATAATGAAAGACTTCGAAGCCATAATAATTACCTCATTAGCTTTAGCAAAAGCAATGACGGATGCCTACTAGTTGTCCATTATGAGATGTATAACAGTAAAGAGGTTTCTCTCATTAGAAATCACAGATTTTTCATTCTACCAGTGTCCATGCCAATGTGGATAGTATTTTTGGGACAACTTCAGATCATAAGAAATCTTGAGGAATCTGAAAAACCTCTTTCAAAAGAAAATGCCAAAAGCTATAAGCCAAAAGTAGAGGCATCTCAGTAAGAGCAGTTTTAACCAAAAATGAGAAATCAAGAGCAATGATGAGAAAAACAAGAATTTGAACGTATGATTCCCTCAATGTTGCAGCAATGTTTTAGTTTCAACATTTGATCAATTGTTCTATTCTCACCCAAAAAACAATGTCAAAATTCAGTGTAGCTAGAATGCCCTCTTGTCTGCCTCTATTTGATGAAAAGATAACTCATGGAAGAGAAATTCGGTATGGCGCAATGCACCTTTAACCTGTAAAGAAAGTAATATACTTCCTGAAAACAACTTCACCACCACAGTTTCTATACATAACTAAATATACATGCATCAAAAGAGCAGGAAATACGCTAGAATAATATGCATCAAAGGTATCGGGAGGCCCTTCGATCTGCTGAAGGTGTGGGGTTTCTAAACTAGTATGGTATAGTGGTATATATATTTATATTTCGTAGATATATAGAAAATTTTCAGATTTGCAACGGAATTCAAAATTCGATAGATTCTGAGTTCGTCGGATTAATTATGGATTCAATTGGCTATATTTATATATAAGAATAAAACTCTAGGATGTTGTGCAGTTATAGAATTTGACGGATCTTAATTTGATGCTACGGTTTTCCCTAAATGAGTTTTTGAAAATTCGCGTGCATTGAATTTTCGCTGTTTACCAAAAAAACTTCCATTTGCTGTAAAAAATAATTTTTCAGAGATTATCAGCAACAAATATATAATTTTTACAGGACAAGCACACTTCTTGATTAAATTCAAATGGACATTTAAATCTCAAAATTAATGCACCAAACTTTTCAGTTTATTAAATTTGACCATAATGAATGACTTTCATTTTTTTCTTCAAAAATAGACTCAATATGTGAGATAATTAGGATCTAAAAGTTTTGGGCATTAATTTTGAAATTTGAGTGTCCATTTGAACTTAAACTTCATATCTTGAGAATCTCAGACTTAAATGAAATCGAAAAAGTACAGAGTGGGTGTACATTTTATTCGGGTAACCGGGAGGGTTCTCTCGTTACCGTGAAAAGATTTTGATATTTTGAAGGTGTGGGATTTCTATGGGATGATTGAAGCGATTCCTAATGGTCCCAGCAAAGATACCACGTGAGCAAAACTGTGGTGCACACTAAGCCTATGTGGAAATAAATTTAGTAAAATATCATAATACACCATCATTTCCCAATCTTTATGATCGGGAAGAATCCGTGTTGTCCCATCTAAATTTCTTTCCTAAGATTCGAAGCGAATAATTCTAATTGAAGTTTGTCGCTGGCATCGCGTAGAAACAACAATCTCTCCGCAGAATCCCAATACATGGGGTGATCAATCACACTTGATATTTTTGACCTGCCAATAAATAAAAGTATTTAAATATTTACTAGTGCAATTTTTAAGAAAATTAAAACCATATTAACTCAATGAGACCGTCCTCTTATCTTTGTTTAGGATTCAGATTCAATAATGTCCAAATCAAATAACAAGCCTCATAAGAAGTGTCTACGGATTGCAATAGGTTCTCAATTCTACCATGATCTAGATGTCTCATTTCATCATATAATAGCTCATGGTGATTTCTAGAGATGGGACAAAAGTACAAATGCCCCAAAGACTAAATAGGTCGGCCTCAATTGATGGCTGCGATCTAGAACAAAGCATCTCCGGCGCTCGCCACCCTTTGATTTCACAACACATCAGAGATTTTAAAAAAAAAATCTCAAACGAGCGTAGAAGATTAAACTTACTATTGTCTGAATATTTCCAAGTGGGCAATCTCCTAATTCCTATATCGATCCATTTGACCTATAATGTTTTGCTCCTAGTAATCGGGACATTACTAGGCCTTACATTATCATGGATGATATGTAATCCATGCAAATGACTCAATCCTAATATCATTTCCCTGGATCATAAGTAGACATGATAAAAAAAACCGAACAACTAAATAACATCTTAGATAATGAAAGACTTCGAAGCCATAATATTACCTCATTAGCTTTAGCAAAAGCAATGACGGATGCCTACTAGCTGTCCATTATGAGATGTATATCAATAAAGAGGTTTCTCCCATTAGAAATCACAGATTTTTCATTCTACCAGTGTCCATACCAATGTGGATAGTATTGTTGGGACAACATCAGATCATAAGAAATCTTGATGAATCTGAATATTCTCTTTCAAAAGAAAATGCCAAAAGCTATAAGCCAAAAGTATAGGCATCTCAGTAAGAGCAGTTTTAACCAAAAATGAGAAATCAAGAGGAATGATGAGAAAAACAAGAATTTGAACATATGATTCCCTCAATGATGCAGCAATGTTTTAGTTTCAATATTTGATCAATTGTTCTATTCTCACCCAAAATACAATGTCAAAATTCAGTGTAGCTAGAATGCCCTCTTGTCTGCCTCTCTTTAATGAAAAGATAACTCATGGAAGAGAAATTCGGTATGGCGCAATGCACCTCTAACCTATAAAGAAAGTAAAATACTTCCTGAAAACAACTTCACCACCACAGTTTCTATACATAACTAAATATACATGCATCAAAAGAGTAGGAAATAGGCTAGAATAATATTCATTAAAGGCATCGGGAGACGGCCCTTCGATCTGCTGAAGGTGTGGGGTTTCTAAACAAGTATGGTATAGTGGTATATATATTTATTTTTCGTAGATATATCGAAAATTTTCAGATTTGCGACGGAATTTGAAATTCGATAGATTCTGAATTCGTCGGATTAATTAAGGATTCAATTGGCTATATTTATATATAAGAATAAAATTCTAGGATGTTGTGAAGTTATATGAATTGACGGATCTTAATTTGATGCTACGGTTTTCCCGAAATGAGTTTTTGAAAATTCGCGTGCAATGAATTTTTGCTATTTACCAAAAAAACTTCCATTTGCTGTAAAAAATAATTTTTCACAGAGCAAATATATAATTTCTACATGACAAGCACACTTCATAATTAAATTCAAATGGACATTTAAATCTCAAAATTAATGCACCAAACTTTTTAGTTTATTAAATTTGACCATAATGAATGACTTTCATTTTTTTTCTTCAAAAATAGACTCAATATGTGAGATAATTAGAATTTAAAAGTTTTGTGCATTAATTTTGAAATTTGAGTGTCCATTTGAACTTAAACTTCATATCTTGAGAATCTCAGACTTAAATGAAATCGAAAAATTACAGAGTGGATGTACATTTTATTCGGGTAACCGGGAGGGTTCTCTCGTTACCATGAAAAGATTTTGATATTTTGAAGGTGTGGGATTTCTATGGGATGATTGAAGCGATTCCTAATGGTCCCAGAAAAGATACCACGTGAGCAAAACTGTGGTGCACACTAAGCCTATGTGGAAATAAATTTAGTAAAATATCATAATACACCATCATGTCCCAATCTTTATTATCGAGAATAATCCGTGTTGTCCCATCTAAATTTCTTTCCTAAGATTTGAAGCGAATAATTCTAATTGAAGTTTGTCGCTGGCATCGCGTAGAAACAACAATCTCTCCGCGGAATCCCAATACATGGGATGATCAGTCACGCTTGATATTTTTGACCTGCCAATAAATAAAAGCATTTAAATATTTACTAGTGCAATTTATAAAAAAATCAAAATAATATTAACTCAATGAGACCGTCCTCTTATCTTTGTTTAGGATTCAGATTCAATAATGTCCAAATCAAATAGCAAGTCTCATAAGAAGTGGCTACGGATTGCAGTAGGTTCTCAATTCTACCATGATCTAGATGTCTCATTTCATCATATAATAGCTCATGGTGATTTCTAGAGGTGGGACAAAAGTAGAAATGCCCCAAAGACTAAATAGGTCGGCCTCAATTGATGGCTGCGCTCTAGAACAAAGCATCTCCCGCGCTCGCCACCCTTTGATTTCACAACACACCAGAGATTTAAAAAAAAAATCTCAAACGAGCGTAGAAGATTAAACTTACTATTGTATGAATATTTCCAAGTGGGCAATCTCCTAATTCCTATATCGATCCATTTGACCTATAATGTTTTGCTCCTAGTAATCGGGACATTACTAGGCCTTACATTATCATGGATGATATGTAATCCATGCAAATGACTCAATCCTAATATCATTTCCCTGTATCATAAGTAGACATGATAAAAAAAAAACCGAACAACTAAATAACATCTTAGATAATGGAAGACTTCAAAGCCATTATAATTACCTCATTAGCTTTAGTAAAAGTAATGACGGATGCCTACTAGCTGTCCATTATGAGATGTATATCAATAAAGAGGTTTCTCCCGTGAGAAATCACAGATTTTTCATTCTACCAATGTCCGTACCAATGTGGATAGTATTTTTGGGACAACATCAGATCATAAGAAATCTTGAGGAATCTGAATATTCTCTTTCAAAAGAAAATGCCAAAAGCTATAAGCCAAAAGTAGAGGCATCTCAGTAGAGCAGTTTTAACCCAAAATGAGAAATCAAGAGGAATGATGAGAAAAACAAGAATTTGAACATATGATTCCCTCAATGCTCAACAATGTTTTAGTTTCAACATTTGATCAATTGTTCTATTCTCACCCAAAATACAATGTCAAAATTCAGTGTAGCTAGAATGCCCTTTTCTCTACCTCTCTTTAATGAAAAGATAACTCATGGAAGGGAAATTCGGTATGGCGCAATGCACCTCTAACCTGTAAAGAAAGTAAAATACTTCCTGAAAACAACTTCACCACCACAGTTTCTATACATAACTAAATATACATGCATCAAAAGAGCAGGAAATAAGCTAGAATAATATGCATCAAAGTCATCGAGAGACGGCCCTTCGATCTGCTGAAGGTGTGGGATTTCTAAACAAGTATGGTATAGTGGTATATATATTTATATTTCATAAATATATAGAAAAGTTTCAGATTTGCGACGGAATTCGAAATTCGATAGATTCTGAGTTTGTCGAATTAATTAAGGATTCAATTGGCTATATTTATACATAATGATAAAACTCTAGGATGTTGTGAAGTCATAGGATTTGACGGATCTTAATTTGATGCTACAATTTGCCCGAAATGAATTTTTGAAAATTCGCGCGTTGTTGTACTAAGCGAGCGGTATATTTCGAAGGCTGATATCTTCGACTTTTGATCATCTATTGAGGTTGGTAATTGAAGGAAATTTGTAGTACGCCAAGTTGGCATTGTTTGAACTATAAGATGGCTTAAAATAGAGTTTGGTGAAAGAAGTTATGGCCCGAGAGAGTTCGAAGCGCAATTTGTCCTTAGCGTACAACAATGAATTTTCGCTATTTGCGAGCTTCCGTTGACATGTAGTTGTCGTTTTATCATTAAGTAAGTGTAGTTTAGTCGAGTCGTATAGAAGTATTACTCGATTTTGATCCGTTTTTCGTTTGGCTCTTTTGGATTACTTTTGACGTTATCATGTAAGTGATATTATTTCTTCTTTGAGTTGTGCAAACTTAAGTTTTCTGAAAATAATGAAAAAATATATAATGAGTTTATCATGTAATTTGATCATTTGAAAGTAAAAGCGTGTTTCGAGCATTTGCTCCAAATAGGATCTAATAGTTACTTTATTTTAATTGCGCTCATGTTACTCTCATCATACTACATCTGCAATACTTACCCGGCCCCTCTCAACTTGAAGCTAGTCGTTTCTTATTTAGTCTTGGGTTTACTAAATGCAGCCGATACTATTGACATCGATCGCATCTCTTCTAGCGGCATTGTCTTAGGTGTTCTTTTCCTTATTTGTGTGTATATTTATTAAGAACAAAGTATGGTGTAGTGGTTTACACATTTATATTTCGTAGTTCCATAGGAAATTTTCAGATTTGCAACGAAATTTAAAATTTGATAGATTCTGAGTTTATCAGATTAATTTAGGATTCAATTGGCTATATATATAAGGATAAAACTCTAGGATGTTGTGAAGTCATAGGATTTGAATGATTTTAATTTGATGTTACGATTTTTTTGAGTTTTTGAAAATTCGCGTGTTGCTGTACTAAGCGAGCAGTACATTTCGAGGGCTGATATCTTTGACTTTTGATTATCTATTGAGGTTGATAATTGAGGAAAATTTGTAGTACGCCGAGTAAGCATAGTTTGGACTATAAGATTGCTTAAAATAGAGGTTGGTGAAAGAAGTTATAGCCCGAGTTCGAAGCGCAATGTGTCCTTAGTGGACAACAATGCATTTTCGCTACTTACCAAAAAGGCCTCCATTTGCGTGTGAAAAATAAATTTTCACAGATTATCAGCAACAAATATATAATTTCTACAGGACAAGCACACTTCATGATTAAATTCAAATGGACATTCAAATCTCAAAATTAATGCACCAAACTTTTCAGTCTACCCATGGCGGTGGGTTGCTGTGCTAGTCTCGAGGTGCGCGCAAGCCCAGACACCTTGGTCATAAAAAAAAACTTTTCATTCTACTAAATTTGACCCTAATGAACAACTTTCGTTTTTTTATTTTTCTTCAAAAATAGACTCCACACGTGAGATAATTAGGATCTAAAATTTTGGTGCATTAACTTTGAGATTTGAGTGTCCATTTGAACTTAAAATCATGTCTTGAGAATCTCAGATTTAAATGAAATCGGAAAAGGACGGAGTGGGTGCACATTTTATTCGGGTAACCGGGAGGGTTCTCCCGTTGCCGTGAAAAGATTTTGATATTTTGAAGGTGTGAGATTTCTATGAGACGGTTAAAGCGATTTCTAATAGCTCGCGGCAAAGATGCCACGTGAGCAAAATATTGGTGCACACTAAGCCAATGGGGAAATAAGTTAAGTAAAATATCACAATGCACCATCATGTCCCAATCCTTATGATCGGGAAGAATTCGTGTTGCCCCCATCTGAATTTCTTTCCTAAGATTTGAAGTGAATATTTCTAATTGAAGTCTGTGGCTGGCATCGCGTAGAAATAACATTCTCTTTGCAGAATCCCAATACATGGGATGATCAATCATGTTTGATATTTTTGCCCTGCCAATAAATAGAAGCAATTAAATATTTACTAGTGCAATTTATGAAAAAATTAAAACCATATTAGCTCAATGAGACCATCCTCTTATCTCTATTTAGGATTCGGATTCAATAATATCCAAATCAAATTATGAGTCTAATAAGAAGTGGCTACGGATTGTAGTATGTTTTCAATTCTACAATGATCTAGATACCCCATTTCATCATATAGTAGCTCAGCCTCAGGGTGATTTCATTTGTCATTGCCGTTCTTGAGCCACGTCCACGGCATACTCCAACTACCTCAACATCAATTTTTGCACTCTTCCATGTCGTTTTTCTTGTTGCCGTCCTAGTATTTTTTTTTTCATCTCATCATTCTTGAAGGTTACTATGTCATGAATAGACCCGGTAAGCTAGGTCGAAAATAGTTTGACCCAAATGGACCCATTGACATGTTTCAACCCATTTTTTTTTGCAATGCAAATCTAGCGACCCATATCTAAGTCATAGTCAATCCGACTTATTCATAAAACACTTTCATATTTAACTCAATCTAGGAAAACTCATATACTAATTGAGGTGAGAGTGCGGAGCGAGTGAGGGCGAGATTGAGCGAGGGGTGAGAAAGAATGAAGAGAGAATCATAAAAGTGGGTTGGTATAAGTAAGTTGTAAATTTATTTACGGCCTATTTAACACCCATATTATATTTTGAACTCATTTATGACCTATTTATTGAATATAAATAATTGACGTAACAACTCAGTCTATCATATATATATATATGGATTAAGGAATTAGTTTATGACTCAACACAGGTCTAGTCATGAATGATATAAGCAATCAAATCTTGTACATGAAATAGAAAGAACCGTGGTTTGGTTGAAGATTAACAGCTGCTGCATTGAGACTATCTTCACAGCCCAAGTTCTCGGAGCTTATTCAAGATGTCTCGTTATAAAAAGACCCAAGAGTTCTCTGCACCGTGAGCGATGCATTTTTGCAGGCACTATAGATATATGACAGGAGTCTCTTATCTTTTGCACTCCGAAATCGGGAAAGGAAATGAGATGATCCGCTGAGAGTTTGTTCACGATCTAAGCCAAGATAGATCGTGAGACTGCCCCTGCAAGAACTCCGTCATCCCAAGCTCGCCAAGCTCGTTCTCGAAATCCCAATAGTGGTTAGTTGATTGGTCTCCGAGGTTCGGTTCGCTAGCATCCCCTGTCATGTGATCCGGTCTTGCATCCTCATCCAACTTCTTTTCCAGGCCTCTATCGGAGGCCGTGTCACGAGACGAAGTGGAACATGGATATGTGGAAGTACTCTGGGGTCGGAAACTCTTGGGGGTCGCCGATGTGCAAGATCGAGCGCCCCGCACTTTGACGCCTAGCTGTTTGCTCAAATGAGTGTTCCAGTAATTCTTCACTTGATTGTCTGTTCGGCCCGGCACTCTCTTCGCAATCAAAGACCACCTTAAGAAGGAAACACAAGAAAAAATTACGTATTTGGGGAGTACAAGGTACATAGGTAGATACATAGTCTTCCTTGTCTGATTATAGGTCAAAACAAACTCATCATGAATAGATTTCAAGTTATATTATAATCTAAATTAGTCATGTGGTTCAATTTTAAGATAATATTCTAAAAAAAAATCGATTTTCTTCTACGCTAGTAGATTTTTGAAAGAGCTAGTGAGTGTTAAAAACTGCTAGTGACAAAGGTTGCCGATCACCTGATTTTCCATTAAATTATAGATAATTCACCGATACTTTTATGAAAATATCTACTTTTTTTGGACAGTTTGCAAATGACCGATATTTCTTATCATTAACCAACTTTTGCCTTTCTACTTGACACCTTCAACTTTTGAAAGAAAAAGTTGTAGCTATAACTCAAATAAGAGCTGATAATTCACTCTAATTTAAGTTGGTAACTTCATGTAAAAATCAGCAAATTCGTAGCGTTAATAAGTCATGCAAATAACAATGGTAAGTAAAAAAGCTAACTTATAAATTATATAAAAAAATGAGTTGGTAACTAAATAAAAGTATTAAGTTACACTTACCAAAAAAAAAGTATTAAGCTACCAACAAGATAATTAATATTAAAAAAATTATTTTGTGACACTTGCCGACACTCATTAAAATATACCCGAAATCCTCGCCATTAGGAACAGGAAAATATAGTACAAATCTGCAATGCCATCTCATTTGCTGCACAATACGAAGTCTATTTCCCATATAGATCGAGATACAACCTGTTACCAAGGAGCTTGTGGAGTCTAATGATGAGATCTTCTTCTTCCTCGGAGAAACCATCTCGCTTCACATCTGGGCTCAGATAGTTCATCCACCTCAACCTGCAACTTTTCCCACACCTTCTCAACCCTGCAAAGATCAGAGAGTTTTTCGTAGTTAGAGGAGGAGAAGGAGCCAATCAAGAGTGCATGAGCCAGTAGAACTGCTGAACCTGTTCGCTTAGCAATGGTGTTCCATTTCCCCTTTCCATGGGCCTCGACGTAGCCGACGAGAATATTGTCTTCTTCCTCTGTCCACAGTCCTTTCTTCTGCTCGTTCTCTACCCCATTTGTGGCTTTTGTCCCTGCCATTCTCTCTCTCTCTCTCTCTCTCTCTCTCTCTCTCTCTCTACAGATTTACTTATGACATCCCTGATTTTGAGCAGCTAAAAGAGAGAAAAGGTCAATACAGTATGACTTGCTGCCACAAGAAAGTTGCTCCAACCTATAAATAGGCTTGAAGATGGTAATTCGTAAACGAGGGAAAGAGGGAAAATAGGGAAAACGATGAGAAAATGACAGTGACAACATAAGATGATTTCACTAGACTTGTCGAGTGAGTGTGTCGGATCGAATATAAAATAATCCGATCTTTGTTGGCTTATTTTCATGCGATATAATCTAGCGACTCATATTCTTAAAACACATCAATTTTAAATTCAATTTATTAAACTTGTTTCTTATAATTTTGTTAGTAACTATATATTGCTGAAATACTGTGGATAATTTTTAAAAAAAAATCGGATTTTTTTCCATTGTTTCTTTTTTCTTTCTTTCTTTTTTCCCCCTCTATGTCCGGCAGGGGTCGCCGGCGACGACCGGTGGCGATCGACACGGCCGGCAACTAGTGACCAAGGGATTGCGATCAGCGGTCGGCCACCGGCAATGATTGGCCAGATGGCGAGCTTGAGGCTCACTCGAGGTATTCGCATGTTACATATATATTTTGGGTTCAAGTTATGAATATGGGTTTGCATCAAAACCATATTAGACCAGAATAAAGTTAGGCTTTAGCATTTCAACCCATTTCGATTCATTTTTAAAATTTTAAGTGATCCATATTCAATCTAAGCCCACTAAAACAAAGTTAATACAGGCTTTAGCATTTCAACCCATTTCGATTCATTTTAAAAATTTTAAGTGATCCATATTCAATCTAAGCCCACTAAAACAAAGTTAATACATGGGTCTTTGACCGTATTTCCACCTCAAGTTTGACTACTTGGGGGTCAGCCTTGACCAGAGAGAGAGAGAGAGAGAGAGAGAGAGGAGGCGGGAGCATTAGAATGGCTGAATTTATGTATGATGAGCCAAATTATCTTCTGACTCATAAAAAAGAAGGGAAAAAAGAGAGGTAGATTTGGCACACATCTCAGTGCGCAAAAATAAATAAAAAATTAATTAACCAAGCAATTAAGTTTTTGTTTTTGTGAAGATTAGTCTTCTACAACTCCTAATTAGGAATAAGAAGTAAATTATGCAATCAAAGCCAATTGTGTTACTGTGTTTCTAGAATCAACGAACCCCATTTTCACAAGTTGTCGCATTATCTTTGGCTTGGGTGCTTTGGACTAATGTAGGGATAGTACAATTGGTTCATAATATTAATTCGATCAAGTAGCTTCCATATAGACTATTGTTGTCACGGTCATGTAAACTAGTTTCAATATGTGTAGTGCTAATTTCGCTTAAAAAAGCAGACTTAAATAAATTAAAAGAAAAACTTTAAAAATGTCAAAATATCTCACTTTACTCGTCCACAGAATTTATATGCTTCTTATACGAATGTGTTCTCCCTTTATTTATAAATTTATTGACTTTCTAACATGTTATTAGAGTCATATTGTGCTTCAGTTTATTTCAAGGGTGCGGCTTCGTCTAATTCCAAATGATTTGGGTCGTACTTTTTAAATTAAAAAAAAAGGACTTCATATAAACTTTTTCTTATGACAATATATATATATATATATGAAAACCAGTGCTCAACAAGTCCCAATTTCAGGACCCAAAAAAAAAAAATCATAAGAAAGTGCCCTTTGTCCTAGGGGCTCTAACTTTGGTACATGAAAATCTCCATTTCTTTAACAATTCATTAGAACAGCGCAATAAATGGGGTGCCCTTTAATTTCTACTGTCGAATCAGACAAATTAAACCCAATGTCAACAAGACACATGGTCCACAGAATACAGAGCAATGAAGATGGACCATCCATGTTCATCACCGACTCTCATCAATGGCCTTGACCCTTGTTCTTAATTAGGTGGGCACCACCAATAATTGTGAGCTGCAATTTATTTTCCAATAGTTAAAAGCCTTTCAAAAAGACTAAGAAAAAAGAGAAAGACAATGGTGAAAAAAATCAATTTTTTATTTTCATTGTGGGATGGATGATTGAGCAGCTGAAGAGGCATTGAAGAAGGGCAGTGCCAACTTAAACCCTAGCTAGTCACAGGAGATAGTAAACATCTATCAAGCAATTGGGAACATGCCGTTCATTAAATCCCACCGCCTTGGGAGGGGAGGAGACCCTCTCCATGGCTTTAAGAAAAGGGGTGCTACTTCATAAAGGGTTTGGCCTAGGCAGACCACATTTTCTTTTTCCTCTTTTTTAAGTGTGTAGATGGTATTCTAAATTGGCTTTTGTATAGTCGGATTGAGGTGGTTCCCATTTCGATACTCGAGAATCGGGTATGCATCCGTCAAAACTCTATGAGCCTGTGCTAATGTATCGAAGAAGTCGCGATGGCAAAGAGGTCTCTCCTAAAAATACCTTATAAATCATATACCGTCGCGAAGCAACTGATTTGAAAACCAAAAATAAGTTGTGGATGCCTATTAGTGTTGAGCTACCATATCATGAGCTACACTAATGCTGCTAAAATGTATCCGATTACAAGTGGAAACCAGAATTAATCATAAAGAGGCACCTTCGATTTAACACAAGCGATACCATTGATACCATATATCATATGAATGAACAAATCAATCTGTGTTGAGCTAAATTGATGGAAGGAAACAATACCAAATCCAATAAATAAGCCACACCATAAGTTATCTATTACGGCAATCGATTGGATAGATTGGATAGAATTAATAAAAGGGAAATCGGGCTTCGAAATTTCGTGGTTCAATCGGTATGACTTACGTCCACAGCTAAAACATCACAAAATTCCATTAGGGAACAAATTAACACAACAGTGATTACAACAGTACATGAGCGCTCAAAAACTCTATGTATTACTCAGCCCTTAATTAGACTCAATAACTCACACCGTGTTTAGTCCTCACAATTCTTAATAAAATGATCTTGCAATCTTATCAAGCAATTACAAATTCTAATCACAAAAATCTAACCGGCTAAATCACTCTGGTATAATTATGGCAAGAAAACCTCTGTCAAGCAGAACTCTCTGCACACTCCTCGGCCACCAAAAAGAGATTTGAACCCCCTCCATCCTTCTGCTCACACTTCTATTTATAACTAAGAATGCTTCCATCCTTTATTACCGCCCATTCTTATCATGGAGATCTTGGCCCACCAGTCGGCCCAGCAACGTTTGGAATTCTGAAATATCACATCTCACCTCCCGACGGAGTCCAAGATTTGGATATGACAAAGAAGAGAGAGTGGCACTTAACAAGAATGGACTTAAATCCTTCAATTATTGTGCGGCCTTGATCTTGAACATGCGGACAACAACAGACCCGATTTTCGATGCAGAGTTAATTTTGACTTTCATGTGGTCGAATGTCCACGTATTGTCATCGGTTCCGGTCTTGTCTGACATATTGTAATAATATGGATTGGTTCAATTGATCTTCCACCGCTATCATTCGATCAACTCAGATTTTGTGTACCAATCGGTTTCTTTCTTTTTTTCTAATTAAAACCACAATTGACTTTACTTCGTCGATCATAACTATGCAAGCATAAGACAAGAGGACTCAGGAAGCAACTGATCTAAAGCTAGATGTGGCCGCGGTTCCGAACCGGCCGGTTCCGGTTCGTGGCCATCCTTGAACCGGAACCGGCGGTCCCAGTTCCGGGCCGGTTCAAGGGCCAGTTCTGATTTCGATTTTTAAAATTTTAATTTTTAAATAATAAATTATGAAATAAAAATAATAAATCATTAAATATAAATTATAATCAAATTATACATAGTAATTAAATTAGGCAGAAAAAAAAAAGGAGGGGGAAGGGGCTTGAACATAATGAATTATTATTAAGCGCCTACATAACTTCTTGGGGATATAAGAATCAAAGCCCATGTAATTCTTTTATCTTTAATAACCCAAATTGACCTCATTATTAATTGTCGCTACTCGTTCGGGTACTCGTGACAGTTGTACCTCTATCATCATTATCGAAGAATTCAATTTCAATGCTTCAATTCGGCTCTTGTCGTTGAAATTTAGCTTTTGTCTAATCATCGACACAAACTTGAGCCTCTACCGAATCCGGATGTAGTCTTGAACGTCGGTCGTCCAAAATTAATCTTCAAGCGCATAACTTGTTCAACCGCAATCGTTGAACAAGCAGGTTACTAAAATCTGTCTTGCAATGAGAGCGAGAATTGAGAATTGAATGGCTCTTCCACCACTCTAGAATTTTGAACTCTGTACTGCCTTCGGGATCACCAAACTCAAAAGAAATTGTTAAATAGGTTTTTAATTCAGAAATATTACCTGCTGCTTCCTTTGTCTTTTTTGCCTATTAATGAGCATTTTGTACCCTATATTAATTCTACCACTCTTCCCTCTTTGTACGTCACTAAGTTGGGAAGATCTACTATCACCTAAACTATATTTACTACAAAATTCATTGTATAATTCTACTATAACGTCTTTAACCGCTTCTTGTATAGTTCTAACATTTACTGTTGCATTCAAATGTAAACATTCATAATACATATTCAGATAATCACCTAAACCATCTAATTTGGTACGTGTCGAAAACAAAAGCAACCAAATAAACAAGAGGAATGTCGGTATAATAATGCAGCCATTTTGCTCGCAGTGATATAACAGTCGAAGCTAATTCATCATCTTTTTTTTCATATTCTTGAAAAACACTAGCAATATTAACAGACTCTATTAAAAATAAATACGCAGTAGGCTAACAAACACCGGATAAAGGATAAGTTACATCATTAACAACTTTTAAAAAATCTATTTTTTTTTTTTTTTGCAAATATCCCACGATTGTGGGAGTAACTCAATTTGAGAAATATTATCCGAAACAAACGAACGTAATAAATCTTTATATCCAAAAGTTTGATTAAGCAACTCGTACGTAGAATTCCAATGAGTTGGAATATTTTTTGAACTTTTTTTTGGTCTTCTTCTATGTGATTTACAAAATCTAGCCTATTCTTTTATAATTTGGGGATGACTCCATAAAAATCGAATTGTTGTCTTTATTAGGCTTAGAAAAACATTAAAAGTTCGTAAACTATCCTGTACACATAAATTTAAAACATGGCAAGCACATCTAATGTGAAAAAATTGTCCACCAAGAGTGGGTTTAGAAATCTTTTCTAACTCGGGAATGAAAGTAGTATTTGCCGCGGCATTATCAAAATCAACCGAAAAAGTTTTATTAATCAAATCATATTCTTTTAAAACTTGCCTAATTACTCTATAAATATTATTGGCCGTATGCCTATCATCAAATACTCAAAATGTAATAACTTTTTTTTGAATATTCCAATCGTCACCTATCCAATGATATGTGATACCCATAAAAGAATGAGTTTGCCAAGGATCACTCTAAATGTCACTATCTATATTGACACGTCCATTGAAATTCGTAAAAAAGTTTCTCAAATCTTTTTCTCCTTTTCTATAAAGCCCAAAAAATTCGCATTTAAGAATATTTCTCGGAACATGTTTTGCTCACGGAGTACATGCAATATTTATAAAAAAAATTAAAACCAAAATTTTCACCAATATTAAACGGTAACGTTCAATGGCATCATATTGAGCTAATGTTTCTTTATAAACTTTATTGTTGAAACGAAATAAAGGAGAAGTGTCCGGATTGGCGTACTCGGAAATTTGTTGTTGGCTGGTGTCGGTCCTCGCTTGCGTTGCATGTTTTGACCTCAGATGCCGATTAAATGTTCCATAGCCGCCTTTAGTTATAAAAGCGTATGTTGTCATACAATATTTACATTTTACCTTATTCTTGTTTCTGCCTAAATATTCCTTCGTGAAGTGTTCCCTATGTTGGATGTACCCTCCTGTTCCGGCTCCTTTGTTGTCGATATTTTTTCGACACCGGTAGAAGGATGAAGACTTTCTTGCATTGGGACAGACTCGACGTTAGGAATAACATTGATATTATCGTATTCGTCTACCCAATATGCAAACTTACGAAGATCATATTCATGAGGATAATTGGATTCCCTCATTCCCATCGGTAGCATCGCGCTCTTTCCCTTATCACCAACTCCGCTTCCACTTGTCCTTTTTTTTTTTCCAGAGAATTGAGCGGAAAGTCGATTCAGAAAATTGAGAGAATTTGAGAGAAATTATGAAAAAAATGAAAGGGGGGAGGGGTATTTATAGAGATTTAGGATAGTTCTAATGAAGTAAGAAAAAAAAATAAGGGGGGGTGTAGCCGTTACAAGGAAAAGAGCCGTTGGGCTCTTTCCCCTTTATTATTATTATTTGGCAAAATGACATAAATGGTCTCTGAACTTTGACAGAATGTGCAGTCTGATCCTTGAACTTTTAATTTGTTCAATTTAGTTCATGAACTTTGGCAGAATGTGCAATTTGATCCCTAAACTTTTGACTTGTTCAATTCAGCCCTTGAACTTTGAGTAAATGTTCAATTTAGTCCCTGGACTATATGAAAATGTTCAACGTTATCTTTGATCTTAAATTAACAAAAGGACTATATGGAATATTTTCCTATAATTCATGGACTAGATTGAACATACATTAAAAGTTTAGGGACCAAATTGAACAAGCCAAAAGTTTATGGGCCAAATTACACATTCTGCCAAAGTTCAGAGACCATTTATGTAATTATCCCTTATTATTTTTATAGTCCAATAGCTATAGGGTGGTTCGGAACCAGCTCGAAAATGCTGGTTCCGGGCCAGTTCCTGAATTCGCAGGAACCTTAACCAGCTTGTGGGGGCCGGGCCGGTTCCAGTTCGAAATCGGTGAGCCTAGTCAACGGGTCGGTTCCGGGCCCAAACCGGCCCGTGGCCATGTCTAGCTAAAGCGCCTACTTGCAATTAATTTATTTTTTTATTTTGTATAATTTTGTCCCATCCAATGTCGAGTATCATGAAACTAGAGACCTGGTTTCCATGTGCTCTTGGCAGAGTATCAAAGAGGTCTTTGAAAATCCCCCCAAAGAACAGCAGAGAATCATTTTGTTTTGATTGTAAAAGAGCCATGGCAGCATCAGTAAAGGTGTTCTGCATCTTGAGACTGCTGGTTGTGGGATTGGCAATGACAGAAAGTGACTTGGTTCCTGGAAGTTCATCTAGCTGCAATTTTCCTGCCATCTACAACTTTGGGGATTCTAACTCAGACACTGGAGGCCACTCCGCCAAGTTTTTTCAATTTCCGCCTCCTACGGCAAAACCCACCTGGGCAATCCTCCCAAGAGATTATCCGACGGGCATGTCATCCTCGATTTCATAAGTGTGTCTTTCTGTTTGAGGCTTTGAGCCCATGATGCGTTTTATCTTATGAAGCTTCTTGGATCTAATTTAGTTCATTTACACTTATGTGAAGCAGCTTCTAGGAATCACTAGCTTGGTGATGATTTTAAAATCAGAACTTAGCAGTCCTCATTCCCATCAACTTCTGTGTCTAAATTCGGCAAAAATTTAGAAGCTTCTTTGTCTAAGTGTCCTTATTGGTAGACATTTGAGGCAAGTCTCTGAGGCAAAATTGGGTTCTGAAACTATCTGCGGCTGAGAAACTAGGACTGCCATACTTGAATTCATACTTGGACTCCACAGGAACAAACTTTCGACACGGTGCAAACTTCGCTACCGGAGGCTTAGACATTCTACCCAGCCCCACTAGCCCTTTTGATCTTGGTATTCAGATCTCTCAATTCAGACAGTTCAAATCACAGACGACAGAACTCTACAATCGAGTGTTCCAGTGAGTGAAGTCACCGTGTATCTGACACATGCTTCGTAATCCCAATTGAGAGTCTCCGGAACTGCACTTCCTTCAGTGTCCTTGCATCCAAAGCTGAATGTTTTTGTAACGACTGACAACATATCGGCCAATGGTGCTAAACTCAGGGATGATCGGGAGGTGCAGTGGAAACTCACTTCCACATCCCGATGACTTCTCAAAGGCCCTCTACACATTCGATATCGGACGTAATGATCTTGCAGTCGGCTTTTATAACATAACAGTTGACCAAATCGTCGCAGCGATTTCTCACATTCTCGATGGTCTTGATGCAGCAGTACAAGTAAGTTATGGGAAGTCATAGAAGATCTGAGATCCATTTGAAGAGCTTGCCACAAAAACACAAAACTTGCTCTTTCTTACCGTTTTCCCACAAGACTTCTGCCATTTAATTTCAGGAACTATGGTGAAGGAGAAAGATCTTTCTAGATACATAACGTCGGTCCACTCGGATGCTTGCCTTTCATGGCCATATAATGGTACCCTTGACCAGAACGGCTGCGTCGCTTACAAAAACGACGTAGCTCAAGAATTTAACCAACAGCTTTAAGAAACGGTGAACCAGCTAAGGAATAACCTCTCTATGACTGCATTCACAGACGTTGATGTATATTCAGCCAAGCTATCACTGATCAGTGACGCTAAAAATCAAGGTAACCTTCTGCAAAAGTGTACTAGCCCTCTCAGGCTACACTTGAGGAGAAAGAACGACAGAAAATTACAGAGAAAACTAGGCAATCCTGCAATAACAGGTGGTCCGTTAGCCTAATGTTTCGTTAGACTAGTACCACTGTGCTGTCTAAATTTTGTGCTAATACGGTAGATGAAATCTGGTGGCAAGTTTTGTTGGTCCACTAAAGTTTTGCTGTGGGAGCTTCATGCTAACATTCGTGAAGTGTGGAATGTTATTAGAAGGGAATGGAACCACCATTCATGGAGATGCTTGTGGCAATCCTCAGAATCGAAATAGCTGGGATGGCACACATTTTATGAATGCAGCCAATTCATGGCTTGCTTCACGCATCCTCAATGGTTCCATGTCTGATCTGCCTGTACCAATTTCCAATGCTTGTCCAACAACTCACCATGTCAAGATCGACGATGTTGGCACCAAAAAGCTTTTTTTTTTTTTTTTTTTTTTCCGATATCTGATCATTCATTCTAACTAATACGTTACTCCGGTCAGACTAACAGCGCACGTCCTGTAGCATCGACAAAGGAAATAACACAAGCGTGGACGTTTCCCACTAGGAGAGTTTTATTATTTGCTTCTAGTTTGACATCAATACTGGAAATTCAGACCAATTTGTGGGCCTTACTCAAGAAACAGATTTCAGACATCTCATGCTAAATCATCTTCTGCTTCATTGGATGCTACATCCAAGAAGATCATGAAGCTGCAGGAAGACAATTCGAAACAACCCATTAAGGAGAATGTAAAACTTCTATTTCATTCGCTCTCAGAAAATAATTTGATTGTGCTCTCATCAGCAAAGGTTAACATAGGTCGATAGTTACTGGGAATGCCGAATGGAATAGCCATTTAAGTGCATACCTTCCCTTTGCAACCAACAATTAGGGGGCTGTATATGTGACCATTCTTTATTTCCAAAATGACGTGCAAAATCTCACCTTAATCGTGCCTTCAACGACCCACAGCAATAAGCTAGAATTCCAGCATGGCGTTGCTGGCGTCCCTTTCCTGTGCGCAAGAATTCTTCCAACACAAATGAACAGCCTTATGTATTTCTACTATCAACTTCGCTTCATGCGCACAAACGATATGTACAGCATCAGAATTACAGTACCTTGATGCAAGAGTTAAGTGTAAGTAAAGTTCCCAGTGTCCTGGGCTTTCTGCTCCAATCCCTTCCCGCTTTGTTCAATCCGCATCAAGGTTCCCTGTCTCTAAGTGCCTTCTCTCTAATGGCAACAATACACCCCAGAATTTCAATCTCCTCATCTGACCTGTGCAAATTGTTAGAGATGCGAACAAGAAGTAACGATCTACTCGAGCTAAAGAGGATTGATTCATAGAATAAAGAACTTAAAGTTCTTGGAGATCTAACTCTGCCGCTGACCGCATACCATAACTAAGAGGGACAAAGAAACACTAGGGGAACTTGAAATGAAAAGCGAATACATAAGCTGAAAATCATCCTAATCTAAACTTCCATGTTCAAGAGACACGGAGGTGACAATGTGACAGTCTAATTTTCCTGTCATTTCGAGACCTTTGATTGTAAGATATTTATCGAAGTATTTCAGTGATATCTCGCTCGGATCTGATCAATCGCGAGTTAACTAACCAAAGGGGAAAGGCTAACGCGCGACGAGGTACGTGGACCTAGGAAATTCGATTTGAACACGGCGTTTTGACCATAAGGATCGTCGAGGGATATTTAGAACTGAGACCGATCAGAAAACGATTAAGGAATCCATTGCTAGTGTTATACGATTGGGACGCGGGTGATACCGCTTAACCAACGCATGATTTGCGAATTTTCCTAAATCGATTTATGACGATCGTGGCCGTCGGGACTGGTAATAGACCTTTGTGATTACATGACAACCAAGATTGCCGTAGTTTGGATTTTCCTAAGTGTGATGAGAATCACAGAGTCGATACGCGTAATGTTCGCAAAAGCCGCCCGTTAGTTCGAGATAGATTGAAATGTACGAACCATGAGAAATCGATCACGATTTGGGATCTCGAAAATGAAAAATGGAAATGAAGATTTGTAACAATGTGTTTGGATTGGACGACGCCTAGTCGAGGATGAAAATTTGCAGGAAAATGATTTTTCGGACGAAGGGTGTGAAAAGACGATTTTGCCCTTGGAGCTTTGACTTTATGTTATCAATTAGACAAGGGCATTTGTGTCAATTGGTCATCCCCAAGGTGCCAGCTGAATCATTGAGGGCAAAATTGGAAGGGAATTGTGATATTATGAGGAAAATCCAAGTGTCATGAATATATGGTTAGCAATAATTAAGCTATACACCTAAGCAAGCTCTAGAATATTTTGGGGATGACAAGTCATTTCCTTCCTCCTCTTTCTGCCATTTCTCACGACCAGCACCAGCAGCACCATCATCTTCTCCATTTTTCTTCTTCTTCCTCACGTTTAGAACCATACCTGCAGGATCAGAATTTTCGTCCACTTCATCAGCGCCTAACTTTTCAACCGTTAACAACCAGCTCGCGAGCCATATATCATCGCGAAGATCTCCCTGTTACCGAACTTTTCCAATTGGAATCACGTCGATTGGCCACCTGTGGAGCTCCGGCCGGCCAATCTCCCGCGAGTCGATGGAAACTGACTGAACTGGAGGTAGGCTCCGGTTTGCTTTTCATCGAACCCCTTAATGGACGAATTTTGAGCTAAATTTTTGTGGAGACCTAGTAGACACATATACTGAGTTACTGTAGAAATTTGGACGAAAAATAACAACATCTTAATTTTGTTTCGTTGTGATGTTTGGAAGGACAGAATCTGTCCATCTGCAGACTCAGAAGGAGTTGTGTTATTCAAGGACCTTTTGGCGTCGCCTTGGGTTGGAACTTTCGGTGAGATCTCTTGGCATGTAGAACTTTGTGTTAGTAAGTGTATTTACAGAAAAATCAAGGAGTTGAATTGAGGTTTGAGGCTGATTGAGCTGATTGAAGACCGAACAGGGGAGTGCCCTGTTTCGGTTCTGTTTTTGGTTGTGTTTGTAAGGGCTGTTCGTGTTGGAATTCAGTTTGGACTTGGTCATTGAGATGTGTTAGGACGTTTATTGACATGTTATGGAGGTTTATACTCCGTGAATTGAGGTTTAGGCGAAGAAAAGTTAACGAATCACTTGATTTCCGCTAGGAGCGCGGCTGCCCTGTTCTGGAAGTGTGGGAGGCTGAGCATTTGAAGTGCTTGGGGAGTGAATTTTGTTGAGTTAAACTTGAGGTAAGGAAGTTCCTAACATTGGTTAGAACAATTGGACTCGATTGGGTAAATCCGATGAGGAATATGCTAATCTTTGGTGATATTGTTTGATTTATGATCAAGTGTTGTGCCTATTGTTTATATGCTCATTGAATGGTCATGATACGTGTTGCTTGTTTCTCTTGGTTGTTGAAATTGATTGTTGCGCATGCCTTGAATTATAGCTCGATGCGTGAGCTTGTGTTTGATTACAATGTCTTGAGTTGAGATGAATCCTGGCATGCTTGAGAAACTTGTGGCACCCTGAGGCGTTGAGACGCGGGGTTGTTATGACCAATGTCCTGATGCGTGAGACGCGGGACGAGAATTGTTATGTGTCGACACTGGTTGGAGATGATATTGAAAACCTGATGCGTTTTACGCGGGTTTGTCAATGAGATGGTCTGATGCGTAAGTACGCGGACCTAGCCTGAGGCGTTACACACGCGGGCTTGAATCAAATAATGGTTGGAAAGGAAGAAAGGCGTGGTTTGGATTGGTGATGTGAACTTGTATTATTTATGGTTGTTAAATGCATCATTTTATTGTTTATACGTTGGGTTCATATTCGCTTTTACCTGAGTGTACGGTTGGCCTAACTTAGGACTAGGACTTTTCTTACTGAGATGTCGATCTCACCCCTTAGTGGGACCTTATTTTTTTCCAGACCCTAGGAATTGAAGAATGCTGCCAATTCGCTTGGGTGAACCCCAGGAGATGTCTAGGGCTATTGAAGAGTTTCCTGACTATCGTGGTATAGTATATATTAGACGGACTACTGTAGTATGGGTGGACGAGCCAGGAGCGCCAAATAAGCCCCATAGGTTCGAGGCATGGTATCGTAAGGAAGGTGAAGGTATGTCTGAGCAGTTAAGACCCCAAGATGTACCCAGAGGAGTTATACCCCCTTGGTGCCACCCGACCCGAGAGGAAATAGAAATAGAGACTTCTACCGTGGGATCGAGGAACATACCTGAAGAAGAACCGACGGGCGAGGCAAGTATTGAAGTCATCGAGATTTCAGATTCCGAGGACGATATGGAAGAGGATTCCATCGAGGTTTCATCAGAGGCTTTTTCGGACTACGACCCAGCCGAGGATATGGAACAAGCCGATGAGTCTAGCACTTCTTAGTATGTTTGTGGTCACTTGACCTTTTTGGTGTGTTTTTATAGGACGATGGTCCGGTGGTTGGACTTAGTGGCTTCCTTTTGTCTGCCCTTTTTGTTGTCCTAACCTGTGCTTTTGTTGAGAGGGATCTTGGTCTTTTATGTAAGGACTTATCTTTTCGATGTATAAAAGTTGCTTGTTTTCCCCGCATCTCATTCTTGGTTGTATGTATAAGTGGAGAGTATTTGGAGGGGTTTTATTTTCTTCTGTCTTCCGCATGCGAGTCTCATTTTAGCTAGCCGTATATGAGGAGTATCCTGGGACAAGAATTACAGCGTATTGTGGATGTACGTGCTCGTAAGGAAAGCGGGGCGTGACATCCTTGTTGAAGTGGTATCAGAGCGAGGTCAACTCGATCCAAAGTTGATTGAGGATTGGAGTAATAAGGAGGAATGAGATATGGGGTGACTAGGTAGCAAGACCGTAGGAAGGGTTCGCTATAGTATGTTGAGTAATGCATGGCATGTGATTGGCGCATGTGATTGGCATCATGAAAGTGACATTGTTGTGATGATTGGACATGGCCAAGCTTCGTACTAGCATGTGCTTGATTGCTAATGGTTGCTTGATGAAGCATTGAGTATTCTATTTGAGCTTGTGGCACACTTCTATACTTTAAATTGTGTGAAGTGGCTGTTGTTCGTGGTGTAGCATAGAATTAATAGATTGGAATGGGTGATCTAAGTCTTGGATTCCGTGGTGGAATTATAGTGGTGCAGGGAGCATAAGTATGAGTGATCGACCTGTAAGACGTAGAAGATCCAGTGTTAGGGCTTCCAGTTCGGGACCACCTGCGGCAGAGAATCCTGGAATGGGAGATGTGTTGAGAGCTTTGGAACGAATAGGGAATTTGATTGATAGACAGGCTCAGGATAGAGATGCTGTTATAACCCAAGCTGTGGGCGCGGCCTTGACTGCAGTGAATGCAATGACAGGTACTAACGCAGGGGGCGGAGGTAGTGGTAGCAGTGGCCAAGGCGCTGAAACTAGTAATGCGCAAGCTAATGTAAATGCTGGTCAAAATGTGAGAGTTGGCAATATGCCAGGTAATGTTATTGCACCTCGAGATATAGGTCAATTGGTGGAACAATTTGTGAAGTTGAGGCCACCTCAGTTTAATGGAACTGGTGACCCAGAGTTAGCACCTAGATGGATAGAAAAGCTCGAGAAAATTTTTGGAGTCCTGAAATGTACGGATGAGGAAAAAGTACTCCTGGCGGTATACCAACTAGATGGTACGGCAAGTGACTGGTGGAAGGCCACTAAAGACGGAGTGTTTCCTGAGGGCGTTACTTTGAACTGGATTACGTTTACGGAGGTCTTTAATGATAAGTATTTCTCGGAGACTGCGCGAGAAAGCAAATTGGTGGAATTCCAGAACTTACGTCAGGATCATTTGACGGTTGATCAATATGAGGCAGAGTTTGCAAGGTTGTCTATGTACGCACCGCGTTACGTGGAGGATCCAATAGAAAAGATGCAGAGGTTCCGAGATGGGTTACGACCCGAACTTCGCAGCCAGATGGTGGCCATGAATTTGAGAACTTATAAGGAAGTTTATGAACGGGGACAAATGATAGAACGAGACATGAGAGAGAGGTTAATAGCATCAGGATCACGGTTCCCCATACCTCGAGATAATCGTCAGTTGGGTAAGAGACCGATGATGAGTAGTAGGCGTTTTATTCCTCCTGCAAGGAAGAACATTGGTAAGCCGCAGTACTAGTCCAACCTTAACTGTCGCTTGTGCGGAAGAAGACATGGAAAGGGACCTTGTCCGACTAGGACAGGCGCATGCTTTAAGTGTGGTCAGATGGGCCATCAGATGAGATGGTGTCCCAACCAAACTCAGTTGGCTAGACCTCAAGGACAACGACCACAGGCAGGAACCCCAGCTGTTGCTCCGCAGAATGAATTGGCGAGACCCCCAGCTCAAGGGCGAGTTTATGCGGTAGCTCGAGGTGAAGCAGAGAATGCGCCCGGGGTGGTTACAGGTATGGTTTACTTGTGCGACCAAGTTGCTTATGCATTATTTGATCCTGGAGCTTCGCATTCCTTTGTGTCTGCTCATTTTGCTGATATGGTTGAAATGGATTTGAAGCCTTTGAATGTGACTTTGTATGTTACTACTCCGCTAAAGGATAAAGTGATAGTTTCACTAGGTTGTGCGGATTGCAAGATAGTCATAAATGGTAGAGAAGAAAGGATAGATTTGGTCGTACTGCCTATGTTTGATTTTGATGTGATTATTGGAATGGACTGGTTGAATAGACAAAAAGCTGTAGTCGACTGTGGTGAAAAGGTAATCCGTTTCTATCCGGATGGTCGTCCTAGCTATGAGCTTAAGGGAAGTCGTGGGGGAACTTCCATTCCTTTGGTTTCGTCACTTGAAGCGACAAAATTGTTGGATGAGGGATGCCGAGCTTACTTAGCTGCGGTAGTTGACACGACAGTTGAAGAACCGAAATTGGAAAATATAACCGTGGTACGTGAATTTTTTGATGTTTTTCCTCAAGAACTGCCGGGATTGCCACCTGAGCGTGAGATTGAGTTTGTAATTGAGTTAGCTCCTAGGACAGAGCCTATTTCGAAGGCACCTTACAGAATGGCATTATCAGAGTTGAAAGAGTTAAAGGTGCAGTTGCAAGAATTGCTTAACAAGGGATTCATTAGACCTAGTGCTTCGCCATGGGGAGCACCAGTGTTATTTGTAAGGAAAAAGGATGGATCTCTGCGTCTGTGTATAGATTACAGACAGTTGAACCAGGTGACTATTAAAAATAAGTATCCGTTGCCAAGGATTGATGACCTGTTCGATCAGTTGCAGGGAGCTTCAGTGTTCTCTAAAATCGATTTGAGAACGGGATACCATCAGTTAAAGATTAAGCAGGAGGATATTCTGAAAACGGCTTTCAGAACGAGATATGGACACTATGAATTTACAGTAATGCCTTTTGGTTTGACGAATGCTCCAGCTGCATTCATGGATATGATGCATCGAGTGTTTAAGGAATACCTCGATCGTTTCGTTATAGTGTTCATTGATGACATTCTAATTTACTCGAGGAGTAACGAAGAACACGAAAGACACTTAAGAATTGTTTTACAGGCCTTGAGGGAACACTCGCTTTACGCCAAATTCAGTAAGTGCGAGTTTTGGTTGAACAAAGTGGCATTTCTTGAACATATAATATCTGGAGAAGGGATTTCAGTAGACCCTACAAAGATAGAAGCGGTGATAAATTGGCCGAGACCTACGACGGTCACTGAGGTTCGAAGTTTTCTAGGATTGGCCGGTTATTATAGACGCTTCATGGAAAAGTTTTCGTCTATAGCTATGCCATTGACGCATTTAACTAAGAAGTCTACGAAGTTTGAATGGACGGATAAGTGTGAGAGGAGTTTTCACGAGCTTAAGCATCGTTTGACAACGGCACCAGTTCTCACGATACCTTCTGGACCTGGCGGCTTTGAAATTTATAGCGATGCGTCATTAAAAGGATTGGGGTGTGTATTAATGCAGCACGGAAGGGTAGTGGCCTATGCTTCAAGGCAATTGAGACCCCATGAGTTAAACTATCCGACGCGTGACTTGGAATTAGCTGCGATTGTTTTCGCCCTGAAAATCTGGAGACACTACTTATGTGGCGAAAGGTTCCAAATTTACACAGACCACCAGAGTTTGAAATATCTGTTTTCTCAGAAGGAGTTAAATATGAGGCAACGTCGGTGGATGGAACTACTTAAGGATTATGATTGCGACATTCTGTACCATCCTGGAAAGGCAAATAGAGTTGCCGATGCGCTCAGTCGAAAGTCTAGTATTGCGTACTTAATGGTTAAAGAATGGTCTGTACTTGAAGGATTGAGGGACTCAGAGTTCAAATTGGAAGTGAGCCAAACGACAAGCTTGATAGCGACGTTGAGAATTGAGCCGGAAATTCAAGAAAGGATAAAAGTTTTACAGATCACGGATCCTGAAATCCAGAAAATCCTTAATTTGGATGAAACTAAGAGGAAAAATGATTTCCAGGTAACTGAGGGAGGAATTTTAAAATTTCGCGGACGTCTTTGCGTGCCTAATGATGTAGAGCTTAAAGAAAGAATCTTGTCCGAAGCTCATCGGAGTAATTACAGTATTCATCCAGGCAGTACAAAGATGTATCAGAATTTGCGTCAGCACTATTGGTGGAACGGTATGAAAGTGGATGTGGCTAAGCATGTAGCAAAGTGTTTGACATGCCAGCAGGTGAAAGCACAGCACTGTAAGTGTCGCGACCCGTCCGAAATCAACGGACGCGGCTAATGGATTACCGATCGCGGGCCCCCACTCTGAAATGTGGATCGCGGGCCTTAGATCGGCGCGGGCCCTCCCAGGCCCATACCAAATCGCGGCGGAGGTATATCTTTAAGGGATTCGACGATAAGAGTCGATCGCTTTCGACCTTTAGTGTGGTCGTGGTGGCATGTGCAACTTGTGCATGCATTTGGAGTCGCCACCGGTCTTTCTTGGAGGGTAGACCGGAAACCTTACTGACCGATTGGGAGAGATCGATCAGTTCTACGGAACTAGAGATTTTGGGTTCGGGGACTTGGTTACGTCGGTGTCATTACCAACGCCCTTTCGGTACCTAACGTGAGTGATTTTCCTAACTAAGAGTTCATGCAGGCGCAATTTTGGGTGATATGAGTCAGGGTTTCATGCAGGTTGGAAGACTGGTCCTATCAAACCACAGTCAATATAATGAAAGCGCAATCAAGTGCATAAATAAATCATGTCAATGCACATCAATTTCAATCATTGGCCTCCTAGTATAGCCATAAGGGCTTAGGGAAGATGTGATTTAGGGCTAGGGGTAAAATGGAAAGATTCGGGGACAATTAGCCCGAAGGGCAAAATTGTCATTTTTGGAAGGTTTGGATACCGAATTACCCAAAATATTCCATGGCCAGTTGATTGTGGCCATTTCCCATTTTTGAGAATTTTTTGGAATTTCTTGACTTTTCTTCAATTTTTGGAAGACGATTCGCCCAAAGGGCGAAATCGTCATTTTAAGAATGGTCGGGGTTCAAAACACCCGGAATGAGCCTTGACCAGTTGTTTGTGGCCATTTCCTATTTTTTGGGATTTTCCTGGATTTTTAGAATTTTTTTGGAAGACGGTTTGCCGGAAGGGCAAAACCGTCATTTCTGAAAAGATCGGGGGTCGAAAGACCCGAAACAGGTCGTGGCCAGTTGAATGTGGCCATTTCCTATTTTCTGGAATTTTTTAGAATTTTTCTGAATTTTTCGAAATTTTTTATGATTTTCCATTTTTTTATTGATTTTTTGATTATTTTATTATTTTTTATTATTTTCTGAATTTTTTAATATTTAAAAATATTTTCCGGGCCGGGTCAAACCCGGCCCGCGCCTCTCGGGCGCCCGGCCCGACCCTAAGGGTCGAAACCGGCCTAAAACGACACCGTTTTATATTTTTAAACATTTTTTTATTTTTTAACAATTTTTTTGATTTTTTATCTATTTTATTTAATTATCCGAAAATTCCCCGGATCCGACGGTTCTCATCGCGCCACGTGGCATCATCCTGTGCGTCCGATCTTCCACTAGATCGGACGTCCCTCAGTGAGCCACGTGGCCAAATCGTAGCCATCGGATCAAAAATCAATTATTTTCTTTTTTTAGAAAAACCTTCGGATCGAACGCTCTAGAACGTGCCACGTGGCCTCCTCTGGTGCGTCCGATCTTGTACAAGATCGGATGTCCCTCAGTGAGCCACGTGGCACATCCTCGTCCGCCGGATCGATTATTCGAAAATCATTTATTTAATTTTGCAAAATTCCAAGATCGCGACACGTGTCGCGATCGTGGCCGTCCGTTTGTTTTATTTGAAAATAACCGGACCGGACCCCACCCGGCTGACGTGGCTGCCTACGTGGCACGCCACGTCGGCCGTTGACCGTTGACCGGCCGGAGGGTCGCCGGAGAAGACGATGAACAGTGAAAATTCCGGCGGGAATAGTAAAAATTCCGGCGAGGTCGCCGGAAAATGCCCAAAATTGACCAAAACTCAGAATTTTTTTGGGGATTTTCGCACCACTAGACTCCCTAACATTTCAACATTAACATACAACAAAAATGAGGGCCACGACCACGTCGGAAATGGCCGAACCGGACCTCCCCGGAACCGGCGCCGGCGAGAGAAAATTTGCAGAAATTTTTTCTATCAAAGCTCGATTCTAAACCATCAAAGAGCATCCAAGAGGGGTCTAGAACCTTACCTGAGCTCGTTTCGAGCTTGTCGACCGCCGGAAGTTTCCCGTTGAGCTCTCGGTCCGCGAGGTGGACGGCGAAGCTCCGAACGTGGTTTCCGCGGCGGTTTAATGCAAAATGAATAGCAAGGCGAGCTTAGAAGCAATGCTAGTACATATTCAAAGCTTGATACGCGCAAATGGGGGTCGGGAAAGGCACGGCCGAGACAAAACCAAGTCGAGACATCCATCGGCATTTTATCGAACACATGGCGTGCGTATGAGAAACGGTGATCGGAGGAGAATACCGACCTATTCGAAGCTCGCCGCCGGCCACCAATGCTTCCTTGATGATCTGTGCAGGTTGCTGAAGGTCCTCGGTGCTCGCTTCTCCCTCGGGTTTGCCCAAAAAAATCCCTCTCTCCCATGGCCGAGCTTCGCTTAAATCCGAGCTCCCTCGCCGGTTTTCGTGGCCGACCGGCGCGCCTCGACGCGTCCGCCACCTCTGCCCGATGTTGCCATGTCCCCCCACGCCTGTCGCCTTTTTTTTCTTCAATAATCGCGCGCCCACGCCGCCCCCATCTTCCTCTGTTTTCTGCCCACGTTCTGCACATTCTGTGCATTTGCAGACCCGGGTCGGGCCGGGTCGGGTCGGGTCGGACCCGACCGGCCCGGTTCGGCCAAATCGCCCAAATCGCCAAATTGACCCCCCAAATGACCTCTTTTCATGAAATTGATGGCAAAATCGGATTCCTTGACATGTTTTACATCAAATATGGGTATTTTCGTGAATCAATTTATTGAAATTATGTGAAAACCCCAAATTGTCCCTAGGATCCGAAATTTAATTTCGCCAAATCGAAGGCCTAAACGATCGAATTAGCAAAAATTGAGCCCACCAATGGATTCAGCATGATGAAAACTGTTGGGTAGAGGTGTTTAATTTTAATGGGTGTGCCCGTGTGAAATTTAATTTCAAAAATTGTGAAACCGGGGACTAAATTGAAAGATTTTTATGCAATTAAGCCCTTTTGGTTAAAATTGATCAAATTGGAGGGCAAATTGACCCAATTGAATTTCAATACTTTGGAGTCCAATGTCATAGCTTATAAAAACTGAGAATTGAAAATTAAAAGACTCGAAAAGGATTTTTTAGGCCCGGTTCGGGATTAGGTTTGTGAAGGAACCCCATGAACCAAGCCAAATTTCCATAATAAAAAGTGAAAATATTGAAGAGATAATTAAAATAAAATTTCTGAATATTTTTGTGTAATTTTCTGACCACGGATGGTATTTTTATGATTTTTTGGGTATTTTTATAATTAAATAAATTCCAAAAAATATTAAAAAAATTCAAAAAATATTTTTTGTTCAAAATTGGTTCCTAAGGCTAGGCTAAGGCTCCCAAAGTTGATTTTGCAATTTTTTGACCTTTTTTGCTATTTTTAATTAATTTTAGAAATAAAAACTAAAATAAAAGATGGTCAAAAATCAGGTGTCAACAGCTGCCCCTCTTTGAGAGTGAGCTCGTCAGAGGTTGCTTTCAAAGACAAAATGACACCTGAATCTTAACCGACTCTACTGGGGAAAAGAAATGCTATGACATCGAACCCTTAAGTCCTTTGATGAATGCTCAAATTAATCACCGATTTACTCTGACAATTAGAACACCGGTCGGAGCGAGGGAGGCTTACCTGACGTTTACCTGCCTGTTGAATGATGCGCACGCGGAGTCTGAGGAGGTTTTTTTTTTTTTTTTTTTTTTTTTTTTTTTTTTTTTTTTTTTTTTACCCTTCGTGGCGTCTAGTTCGCCATGCTGGGTTTTTATTACTCCCTTCATGGCTCCTGATTTGCCACTTTGGGGTCTTGAAATTCTTTTCCACGGCTACCGGTTGCAATCCATTCCGAAAGGTGAGAGCTTCGAGGCGTGGCTATCCGGCGCGTGCTTCGTGGAAAAGGCGGTCACCGTATCTCTAGGCGGCAAGTCGCGAGCGTTATGGGCTCTGATCTTGAACCGTGCTTTGAGACACCTCTGTCGTGAATCCCTGTGTAGTGGGACTTTGGGTGGAATAAATGTCTTTCCCGCGGCTACCGGCTGCAATCCATTCCGAAGGGTGAGAGCTTCGAGGCGTGGCTATCCGGCGCGTGCTTCGTGGAAAAGGCGGTCACCGTATCTCTAGGCGGCAAGTCGCGAGCGTTATGGGCTCCGATCTTGAACTGTGCTTTGAGACACCTCTGTCGTGAATCCCTGTGTCGTGGGACTTTAGGTGGAATAAATGTCTTTCCCGCGGCTACCGGCTGCAATCCATTCCGAAGGGTGAGAGCTTCGAGGCGTGGCTATCCGGCGCGTGCTTCGTGGAAAAGGCGGTCACCGTATCTCTAGGCGGCAAGTCGCGAGCGTTATGGGCTCCGATCTTGAACTGTGCTTTGAGACACCTCTGTCGTGAATCCCTGTGTCGTGGGACTTTGGGTGGAATAAATGTATTTCCCGCGGCTACCGGCTGCAATCCATTCCGAAGGGTGAGAGCTTCGAGGCGTGGCTATCCGGCGCGTGCTTCGTGGAAAAGGCGGTCACCGTATCTCTAGGCGGCAAGTCGCGAGCGTTATGGGCTCCGATCTTGAACTGTGCTTTGAGACACCTCTGTCGTAGATCCCTGTCTGGTGGGATTTGGGGTGGAAGAAATCTTCTGTAGCTGAAAATTGGCGATCCGGTCCGGAAGATGACAGATCCGCGGCTACCAACCTGTGAACACTTACAGAGAGATTTATTTAGGTCATCGTGCTTTCGAAACGGCAAGCGAGCCTTTTGAGCTCCAGTCTTGGGTCGACTTCTAGGCACCTATTTGCTTCAGAGGATCCCATGACGCTGACTAGCGGGGCCAGAGGGGATTTTTCAAGTTTTGAAGAGGGTTCCCAACACGGAGGTTTTCCACGTCCGACGGGATTGTTTGTTTTTGAAAAGGGGTCCCAAGTCGGAGGTTTTCCACGTCCGCTGGGATGGTTTGTTTCTCAAAACGGGTCCCAAGTCGGAGGTTTTCCACGTCCGCTGGGATGGTTTGTTTCTCTTGAAAAGGGGTCCCAAGTCGGAGGTTTTCCACGTCCGCTGGGATTGTTTGGTTCTCTTGAAAAGGGGTCCCAAGTCGGAGGTTTTCCACGTCCGCTGGGATGGTTTGTTTCTCAAAACGGGTCCCATGTCGGAGGTTTTCCACGTCCGCTGGGATTTCCTGATTTTTGAAAAGGTTCCCAAAATGGAGGTTTTCCACGTCCGATGGGATGGTTTGTTTCTTAAAAAGAGTTCCCAGCACGGAGGTTTTCTACGTCCGACGGGATGGTTTGGTTTTCATGAAAAGGGGTCCCAAGTCGGAGGTTTTCCACGTCCGTTGGGATTTCCTGATTTTTGAAATGGGTTCCCGAATTGGAGGTTTTCCACGTCCAATGGGATTGCCTATTTTTTGAAAAAGATTCCCAAGACGGAGGTTTTCCACGTCCGACGGGATGGTTTGTTTCTCAAAACGGGTCCCATGTCGGAGGTTTTCCACGTCCGCTGGGATTTCCTGATTTTTGAAAAGGTTCCCAAAATGGAGGTTTTCCACGTCCGATGGGATGGTTTGTTTCTTAAAAAGAGTTCCCAGCACTGAGGTTTTCTACGTCCGACGGGATGGTTTGGTTTTCATGAAAAGGGGTCCCAAGTCGGAGGTTTTCCACGTCCGCTGGGATTTCCTGATTTTTGAAATGGGTTCCCGAATTGGAGGTTTTCCACGTCCAATGGGATTGCCTATTTTTTGAAAAAGATTCCCAAGACGGAGGTTTTCCACGTCCGACGGGATGGTTTGGTTTTCATTAAAAGGGGTCCCAAGTCGGAGGTTTTCCACGTCCGCTGGGATTTCCTGGTTCTCAAAAGGAGTCCCACGTCGGAGGTTTTCTACGTCCGGTGGGAATGTTTGGTTCTTCAGAAGGTTCCCAAGTCGGAGGTTTTCTACGTCCGGTGGGATTACCTGGTTCTTCAAATGGGTTCCCAAATTGGAGGTTTTCCACGTCCAATGGGATTACCTGTTTTTCTGGGAAGGGGTCTCATGACGAGGTTTCTCCACGCCTGATGAGATTACCTGAATTTTGAAAAGGGGTCCTAGGACGAGGGTTCTCCACGTCATGCTAAGACTGCCTGATTTTTGAAAAGGGGTCCTAGGACGAGGGTTCTCCACGTCATGCTAAGACTGTTTGATTTTTGAAAAGGGGTCGTAGGACGAGGGTTCTCCACGTCATGCTAAGACTGCCTGATTTTTGAAAAGGGGTCCTAGGACGAGGGTTCTCCACGTCATGCTAAGACTGCCTGATTTTTGAAAAGGGGTCCTAGGACGAGGGTTCTCCACGTCATGCTAAGACTGTTTGATTTTTGAAAAGGTTCCCAAAACGGAGGTTTTCCACGTCCGATGGGATTACTTGGTTTCTACCATGATTTGACCCTTCATGCGGTATCTACCTTTGAGTTGACCCTTCAGGCGGTTTCTACCTTTGAGTTGACCCTTCAGGCGATTTCTACCTTCGAATTGACCCTTCAGGCGGTTTCTACCTTTGATTGACCCTTAAGGCGGTTTCTACCATGATTTGACCCTTCAGGCGGTATCTACCTTTGAGTTGACCCTTCAGGCGGTTTCTACCATGATTTGACCCTTCATGCGGTATCTACCTTTGGGTTGACCCTTCAGGCGGTTTCTACCTTTGAGTTGACCCTTCAGGCGGTTTCTACCTTCGAATTGACCCTTCAGGCGGTTTCTACCTTTGATTGACCCTTAAGGCGGTTTCTACCATGATTTGACCCTTCAGGCGGTATCTACCTTTGAGTTGACCCTTCAGGCGGTTTCTACCATGGTTTGACCCTTTAGGCGGTTTCTACCATTGGTTGACCCTTCAGGCGGTTTCTACCTTTGATTTGTTGAGGCGACAGTCTGGGAGCTGGGTTCTCCAGGTATCCTGCAGAAGTTTGAGCCTGAAAGATTTTTCTTCACCAGGAGAATGTTAGTAATCTCTGGGAAGACGATGGCTAGCCACTTGACGAAGCCGTGTGATTTAAGTTTTAGTCATGCAGTGTGCATTTTGATGCTGGAGGTTTTCCAAAGCATTCTTGCAACATGCAAATGTGATCACAAATCCCTTGCACGGAAAATCTGGATCAAATAATTTGAAGATTCCAAAAAGAGTTTGCTCAAAACATCAATTGGAATATTTCTCGCCGAAGAGGTCTTCTCACCTGTCTTGCGATGGTGGTCTCTTGGGGGATGCACTCAATTCCCTACTAACCTGTGCCTAGGTTTTAGGCTCATTCGCAGCGCATACATTTTGATTGGTCGGGAGGTCTTCCATGGGACCGTAATGTTGGGCTTGGTATTGGTCTTCAAGGGGGACCCGCTTTGGAGTCGAGGCCATTGAACGAAAGTTTTCACCCTCTTCTTCGGGTTTACAAGTCAAGAACCCTGCAAAATGAGAAAGAAATAGTCTTGCTCGTACCTCTTCGAGCTAAGCTATATGTTAACCCAAGTGTCTTAATCAGAGAAGACTATTTCAGGGTTATGATGTTGGTAGGATTGGGGACCGAAAAAAGCTTGTTTTTGGCCCAGAATTTATGAAGGGATTGACACTGGTGATCATTGCAAATTTGCCACTTGTCTTTTCCATTCTGCATCTTCAATTTTTGAGGTGCACGACCATTTATGAGGTATGCACAAATTTTTAGAGAGCGTCTCTGGCTGCATTAAGAGACTGACAACTTTGTCTGCGTCTTTGCTCCGCGCTTGACACCGTTTGAGGAGTAGTTTTTGGAATCCGACTCCTTCTGAATTTTTCTTCACCTGTTTTCAAACAGGTTTCATTGGGGGATTGATACAAATTGTTCACCCAAGCATCGGCCTTGCTTTTACCAGGCCCTTTGCTTTTTCTTGATGCTGGGGATTTTTCTCATCATCTTTTCCTTTTCATTTTTCTTTTGAAATCCCGCTTTTTCTCATCTTCGAGAGATTGTGTTAGACATGTGACCAAAGGTCTAACAAGCTTCAGCATTAACTTAGGGATTTTTTCGCAAACCCTAAGTTTGAACTCTTCCGTTTTTGAATTGGCGCTGCCTCTGTCTTGGAACTTGCAATGACCACCAACGGGTTTATGAAATGAATTTGCAGGCTCAACTTGGTTATGCAAAGGATATGGTGTGTGGGATAGAGAAATGAATGCTTCTCGTCATCCTATGGCACTTGGATTACCATATAAACAACACACAAAGATTGATGTTAGTCCGAGCAAGAAAATTTCTAACCATTTTCTCCTGATGCTGCTGGACTTGCTCCCTTTTGGCCCCGATGTGGGGTGGTTCTTGACAGGGTTGAGAATGAAAACCGCCGTTCAAAGGGGTTGTCAATAGTCACCTGTTGTGTTTGGGGATATGAAACGAATGCCTCCGTCGTCCCAATCCATGTAATTGTCGCGAATAATCCCTACTCCCGTAGGTTCAGATTTTTGCTATCTGATTCGCTCCACTTCTCTCTCAAGTATGTATAGGACGTGTTTGGATTAGGCTTTGTCTCTCGTCTTTTGAGAAAACGTCCTTTTGAAAGTTTTGAACAACTTTTGATTGGAAAAATCTCTTTCGTTTTCTCCAAAAATTTTACCCGTCAAGGGGATTTTATGATGCACAGTGCATATTCTTATTCATGTTCAGACAACCTCCTGTTTCAAAACATGAATGCCCACGAAGTTAGAATTCTATATCTTTTTCTATACATCAGATTCTGAAAGCTTTTCTTTTCTTCTCTGTTTTTTATTCAACTTCTTCAATGGATTGGGGAAAGGGATACTTACCTGTCCTCCGCGGCTGGAGGTCCCTGAAAATGTAGAAGAAACATGTCATTGTATGTTCGCGAATTTTTCAAAAATCGGAACGATACATCTTACCCTTGGTCATGTGCTCCGACCAGTATGCGAGGATTGTAAAAATCCTGCTTCGCCCTGTTGGCGAATCCCTGTCAAGGACGGGAGTTAGGTGTCAGTTTGCGTTCCAAAATTCAAGGCAAATTGGAACGATACAGCCTGGTTCTTGTTTTGTGTTTCCATTTGAACACAAACGTGCGGCTTGCAGAAGTTAGCCATCCATCTTGTGGCCTTGATCCCTCCGTTTGGTTGGCGATAAATCCTTCTCAAGAATTTTCCTTAGAGGAGATCCATTTGTGATTTTGGACGCATTCCAGCTCCATTCTTCAGAGTTCCTTTTATTCAAGGAAAAAAGTAATTTTTCATCAAGATACATGTCAAAGCATATAATGGGGGAGCGATACTTTTTACCCTCCACTCGGTCTTATAATCAAAGACCATTTCTTGGAGTCTTGACTTCCAAGGTCGATAATTCTATTTGCCTCCTTGTCGGCGAGTTCTTTTATTTTGCGGCTTTCTAGTGCCAACAATTTTCTGTCCATCTTGACGGTGAATCCCTGTCAACAAAAAATATCAAGTGTCAGTTCGTGTTTCAAAATTCAAGACAAATCGAAACGATACTGCTTTACTCTCGCTTCGCGCCTCCATTTGAACGCAAATGTAAGGCTTGTTGAAGTCGGCCATCTAGCTCGTGGCCATGATCTATCCATCTGTTTGGCAACGAAATCCTTCTCTAGGATTTGCACTGGATGAGATCAATTTGTGCTTTTGGACGTATTCCACGTCATTTTCTAGGGTTCCGTTTCCTGGCAACTTGCCTCTTGCAACGGATATTTCTTTTCGCTTCCACGTTGTGGATTTTTGGTGCCACCAATTTTCTGCCAAATGAGAACAAACTCATGTTAAGCATGGGATCTTTGGGAGATCAATTTGGAACGATACAAAGTTACCGTTCACCCAGGTTTGTATCCTGGGGTTTGCTTCCGATGAGGACGACCCTGTCATTGCGTCCATGGATTTTGCCAGAGAAGAAATGTCCTTCCTTTGTCCGGCGCACAAATGATTCACTTGCCCCGGTTAGACGTGGTTCATCATGGCTAGGTGATGCATGCCCCAGCTAAATTCATTCCTGCATTTTGCTATAATCTCCATCCTCTTTGGGGATGTCTTCCCTCTTGGGATTCCTGATGACGCCTTACTGACGTATTCCTTTCCTTCGTCGATTATTGACGCTTCTCATTTGATGTGGATGGTGGATGCTGCTTCATCTCGTCTGTATCTGTGGGTGTTGTTCGTGAGACGATCCTCAATCACGTCGACAACTGCTTTGCCCCAGTTGGGCGGTGTTCATCTTGGCAGCGTGCCTTGGCATTCCCATGCTTTTGGACGATTTTCAATCCGATTTGAAGACATTCATGCACCTGCATATGAAGAGACATGCGTGGGTATTTATCCGGCTTCACTTGGAATTTCAGGAATGAGATACTCCCTTCGAGGCTTCGTCCTTCCAACATTTGAAGGAGCAGTGTTTTCCAAGTATTTTGCCCCAGTGAGGCTTGTCTTGATGTTTTTCATCTCTGGGTTTGGTAACCCTGGTCTGATACACTTTCCTAGGGGGTCGTGAGAATTTTCCCCCGGCTTGGCTCCTCGAAGCAGGTGGGGGAGCTCGCTCTCATGGATTTTTGTCGATTCTGGTCATCTATCTCAATTGCCAAAGTCTTCGATTATTTTCTTCTGTCTCTAGGCAGCTTGACATTATCGGGATTTGTCGTGTGGCGATTTGGTGATTCTCTCGATCACAGTCGCCATTCGAGGTATTTGATGTTCCCCTGTTGAAAAGAAGAGACCTCATGAGTAAAGGGCATGTATAATTGACTATTGGAGTCGATACAATTTACCCTTGAAAATTATCCTGCGGGAACCGACATTTCTCCCTTTGGGTTCTCTGTATGCAGGATATGTGCATGATATGCATGATGCATGTTAGGTATGCTTGCAACGAAAAATGAGTTCGTGCTTTACACCCTATTCAGAGAAAGCATTTTTATCAGATGTGTCAATCTGCAAAACTTGAATTTTTCTTTTTAAGTGTTCTTTTCACAAAGATTTCTAAATGATGGAAAACTTCTTCAGGTTTCCTCAAAGATTTTGTTCATAAATTGAGCCATTAGAACGCTCTTGAAAATATTTAGCTAGAGTGCATGTCTGAGATGCCATGAAAAGGATACTCATTGTTTGGTCATTTGAAGGCACTGCATCTTGGGTCCTTAGCTTTTGATCATCACCTGAGAGGAAATGAAAGGAAACATTATTCTCACATCAAGAAAATAATCATTTTGGAACGATACGTCCATTGACCCAAATGAATGGCCCCGCATCGCTTTCCTCCTCATCTAGAAGGGCTTAGCGCGTTTCGTCTTTGGTGGATTACTCCACTTCATCAGGCTTCGCGGGTGATAGCCATTGCTTTGAAAACTTTCCCCGCACATCCCTATGGTGAATTCGGCATACATTCGGTACCCTTTCCGGGTAGAGGAGCGATTTGCCCCCAGCCACTGAGTGATTCGCCTGGCTGGCTGATTTAGTTGCAGGCAGTTTGATCATGCCGTGTTGGTGTATTCAATCTTCCGAAGATCTCGGCATTTGATGTTCTGCAACGTTTGACACTCCTTGGTCTCATCCATGCATTCCAAATTCTTCATGCATATTTTGCCTTGTCGTCATTTTATGACGTCCCTCGATCATTCTGTTGTCTGACATCAGCAAGTACGGGTTTACTTGTGGCTGAGTACTTCAGCATCCTGGAGTGTTACTTCACAAGAAACAATTTTCTTCATTGTGTCTTGTCGCATTCACCTTACGCTTTAACAATCTTTTATTCCACCTGTACGATGAAATGAATGAGTGACTCGATTGCTGCATAAGGAGCTTTGATTGAAACGACTACGGATTTACTATCCCCGCTCTGGTCACTTCTGGCATCCAAGATGCTGAAAATTTTTCAATGGGCCCGTTCATTCTCGTCATCACCTGCAAGAATGAGAAACCATATCAACTCGTGAACCAGTCAATCCGATTTGGAACAGATACAACTTTTTCGACTTAGGGAGAGCCAATCCTAATTAGGTTGCTCCTTCTTCATAATTTGATTCATTTTGTCATTGCAATCCCAATGGGTGACATCTGCTGAAGGCACATTTCTTTCCGTCTTATAGGGAAGACAAATTTTCCTTCGTTTGTCTTTGACCATCTTATCCTGTTTTTCGCCTGAGAGGAAAAGATAGGAAATATTATGCCGGTATCTGATCGAAAATCAATTAGGAACGACACGTCTTTACACTTGATCCGGCTGCCCCGGTCAGGTGGTGTCTGCCCTAGTTGAGTGGAATATGCCCCGGTCGACTGCTTTGATCCTTTCACAATTTTTGCGGTTCCCTTTTCAATTAGGGGATATCTGCCGTTCGGAGCTTCCTGTCTCTTTTCATCTTGGCAGGCTTTGCCCCAGTATGTCGTCTTAGTGAGAAGTCGACTGCTTTGTCTGTCTTCAAACATCCATCCTAGTGGCTCGAGTTGTCGACTAGCTTCGATATTCTTGAAGGACCACTCCTGAGGATCAATAAAACACAATCAACAAATTTCCAAATTTAAAGAGATTAGATTACAGCTAATTCTCTTCTGAATGTGGCTCCTTTGATTCCATGTTGTTCAACGTCTTGAAAGATGGCAAAATGCCCTCATCAGTTGACGATTTTTCTTGATGATTCCCTGGCCGGGCAGTCAGGTTAGAATTTAAGGCTGTCGGGGTGCCCCCATGTGTGGTGAGGATGAGTGTCTTCATCTCTGTCATCATTGTGAACACCTATGCCAACTGACTCTCCAGGGTGGTCAAGCGCTTTTCTATGCCATCCTGGTCCATTTTAACTTGCGACTGATTCTTCACAAAAGTCCTCGGATTTTGATTCTGGAAATCACCTGTTCGAATGACAGGAATATGTCAGAAAGGGAAGTAAAGCATAAATCCTTTCAGTTTTATGCTTTCTTGTGAATAACGAAGATAAGGACTTTTACACAAGCCTTAACCTCATGTGAAAAGTTCTTACCGATGTTTTTCAAGAGAAAACATAAAACTAAAAGGAGCGTAATCCATGGTTATTACTTTTGGCAAATCCTCAGAAAATCTGTGGGATTTCCAAGAAGATAAAAATTCAATTCCAATGTGTCCTAAATTCGGTGAGAGATAGGACATCCAAATTGAAATGATTTCCCGAAGGTAATTTGGATATCAGGTCTCCTCTTGAACTCAGGAAACATGGACGACTTTAGTTAATTACCAAGGATTACCAATGATGCATGCTATAGACCGGTACAATTCCATGTCCGGCGCGCCATGAAATGAATGTTAGATCCTCGTACTTGGGTTAAATACCAAGTGTGAGTTCTAACGAAAATTTCATCTGGGCGAGACACGCAATTGAATCGGAAAATCTGAATGGTTGAGAGAAGTTCCAGTGTCACATTCCAATGTCAAGACACTTAGACAAGACTTAGGAATCGAGGTGTAAAAGATAGATGGGAGGCCCACAGACGGGTGCTCCTTACAGACTCGATGATCCTGATAAAAGGAAAGGGACAATTGGAATGTAACCCTTAAGAACCTAAAGAGATGCCCCAAGTCGGGTCTTCGAGGGACGACGCTTGGCGTCTTCGGTTCGGCCCTTCGGGTCTTTATTTTCGTCAGATGCCTTTTTGATGATGCCCGGCAGGTGTATCGGATTTGCTGTTATTGCATGTCCTTCAACTATCGGTATGGTCACCGGATCATTCCTTGGACAGCTCGAAGAGGGTAAATTCCGTTGAATGTCCCGACGGTCTGATGGCGGATGAAGCGTCGCTCATACTTGAATACGTCCGGGATGTGGGACCGACTTGGAGAGATCATCTCTTCTATCCGTACTCTAAAGTGGAGTTAAACTCAACCATCGGACTTGATGAATGCAACATGTTGTGCAAAATGAAAGGCTGCAAGTGAATTTAAATAGAAATGGCAAGACCTTACCATGAGAGGTACCCCATGATTTTTGGTTTTGGGTATACCAACCATCCATATACACGCGCATGAGACAAGTGAGGCTTGACTCTAAAAATCAAAATGGCTTAGGTGGGGAAACTAGAGGCTTCCCTCTATCCGAGTCGATAAATTCGTCCATGAGCGCAATCCACAACAAATGGATAAAAGTCTCGACTTGGATAGTGAGTGGGATCGAATATGGTCGACCCCAGCGCAATCCACGCTAGAGCGTTGCATATCGATCCCTGATCTACGGCTACCTGAAAAGGTGATTTCGCGGCCTGGGTTTGGACGCTTTGTGCAAAGTGTTGTGATCCTCAAATATGCAGTGAATCATGCACAACAATTTATATATCAATCAGCGCTTCAAATCATCCATATAACATACATTCCTACGCCCAACCTGCATGAGACAATGTTAATCACAGACTACACCCCATATCACTCCAATCTGCAAAAACATATAACACCTATCGTGAGCGGACTTACCTCACCTTCAAGAGCGCCTGCAGGGTTAGAAAAAATCACTCAACATTTTAATTCCGGCCTAAGTCCACTTGAGGTCCAGAACCAAGTGTTCTAGAACTACGTCCCCAGTGGAGTCGCCAGCTGTCGCGACCCGTCCGAAATCAACGGACGCGGCTAATGGATTACCGATCGCGGGCCCCCACTCTGAAATGTGGATCGCGGGCCTTAGATCGGCGCGGGCCCTCCCAGGCCCATACCAAATCGCGGCGGAGGTATATCTTTAAGGGATTCGACGATAAGAGTCGATCGCTTTCGACCTTTAGTGTGGTCGTGGTGGCATGTGCAACTTGTGCATGCATTTGGAGTCGCCACCGGTCTTTCTTGGAGGGTAGACCGGAAACCTTACTGACCGATTGGGAGAGATCGATCAGTTCTACGGAACCAGAGATTTTGGGTTCGGGGACTTGGTTACGTCGGTGTCATTACCAACGCCCTTTCGGTACCTAACGTGAGTGATTTTCCTAACTAAGAGTTCATGCAGGCGCAATTTTGGGTGATATGAGTCAGGGTTTCATGCAGGTTGGAAGACTGGTCCTATCAAACCACAGTCAATATAATGAAAGCGCAATCAAGTGCATAAATAAATCATGTCAATGCACATCAATTTCAATCATTGGCCTCCTAGTATAGCCATAAGGGCTTAGGGAAGATGTGATTTAGGGCTAGGGGTAAAATGGAAAGATTCGGGGACAATTAGCCCGAAGGGCAAAATTGTCATTTTTGGAAGGTTTGGATACCGAATTACCCAAAATATTCCATGGCCAGTTGATTGTGGCCATTTCCCATTTTTGAGAATTTTTTGGAATTTCTTGACTTTTCTTCAATTTTTGGAAGACGATTCGCCCAAAGGGCAAAATCGTCATTTTAAGAATGGTCGGGGTTCAAAACACCCGGAATGAGCCTTGACCAGTTGTTTGTGGCCATTTCCTATTTTTTGGGATTTTCCTGGATTTTTAGAATTTTTTTGGAAGACGGTTTGCCGGAAGGGCAAAACCGTCATTTCTGAAAAGATCGGGGGTCGAAAGACCCGAAACAGGTCGTGGCTAGTTGAATGTGGCCATTTCCTATTTTCTGGAATTTTTTAGAATTTTTCTGAATTTTTCGAAATTTTTTATGATTTTCCATTTTTTTATTGATTTTTTGATTATTTTATTATTTTTTATTATTTTCTGAATTTTTTAATATTTAAAAATATTTTCCGGGCCGGGTCAAACCCGGCCCGCGCCTCTCGGGCGCCCGGCCCGACCCTAAGGGTCGAAACCGGCCTAAAACGACACCGTTTTATATTTTTAAACATTTTTTTATTTTTTAACAATTTTTTTGATTTTTTATCTATTTTATTTAATTATCCGAAAATTCCCCGGATCCGACGGTTCTCATCGCGCCACGTGGCATCATCCTGTGCGTCCGATCTTCCACTAGATCGGACGTCCCTCAGTGAGCCACGTGGCCAAATCGTAGCCATCGGATCAAAAATCAATTATTTTCTTTTTTTAGAAAAACCTTCGGATCGAACGCTCTAGAACGTGCCACGTGGCCTCCTCTGGTGCGTCCGATCTTGTACAAGATCGGATGTCCCTCAGTGAGCCACGTGGCACATCCTCGTCCGCCGGATCGATTATTCGAAAATCATTTATTTAATTTTGCAAAATTCCAAGATCGCGACACGTGTCGCGATCGTGGCCGTCCGTTTGTTTTATTTGAAAATAACCGGACCGGACCCCACCCGGCTGACGTGGCTGCCTACGTGGCACGCCACGTCGGCCGTTGACCGTTGACCGGCCGGAGGGTCGCCGGAGAAGACGATGAACAGTGAAAATTCCGGCGGGAATAGTAAAAATTCCGGCGAGGTCGCCGGAAAATGCCCAAAATTGACCAAAACTCAGAATTTTTTTGGGGATTTTCGCACCACTAGACTCCCTAACATTTCAACATTAACATACAACAAAAATGAGGGCCACGACCACGTCGGAAATGGCCGAACCGGACCTCCCCGGAACCGGCGCCGGCGAGAGAAAATTTGCAGAAATTTTTTCTATCAAAGCTCGATTCTAAACCATCAAAGAGCATCCAAGAGGGGTCTAGAACCTTACCTGAGCTCGTTTCGAGCTTGTCGACCGCCGGAAGTTTCCCGTTGAGCTCTCGGTCCGCGAGGTGGACGGCGAAGCTCCGAACGTGGTTTCCGCGGCGGTTTAATGCAAAATGAATAGCAAGGCGAGCTTAGAAGCAATGCTAGTACATATTCAAAGCTTGATACGCGCAAATGGGGGTCGGGAAAGGCACGGCCGAGACAAAACCAAGTCGAGACATCCATCGGCATTTTATCGAACACATGGCGTGCGTATGAGAAACGGTGATCGGAGGAGAATACCGACCTATTCGAAGCTCGCCGCCGGCCACCAATGCTTCCTTGATGATCTGTGCAGGTTGCTGAAGGTCCTCGGTGCTCGCTTCTCCCTCGGGTTTGCCCAAAAAAATCCCTCTCTCCCATGGCCGAGCTTCGCTTAAATCCGAGCTCCCTCGCCGGTTTTCGTGGCCGACCGGCGCGCCTCGACGCGTCCGCCACCTCTGCCCGATGTTGCCATGTCCCCCCACGCCTGTCGCCTTTTTTTTCTTCAATAATCGCGCGCCCACGCCGCCCCCATCTTCCTCTGTTTTCTGCCCACGTTCTGCACATTCTGTGCATTTGCAGACCCGGGTCGGGCCGGGTCGGGTCGGGTCGGACCCGACCGGCCCGGTTCGGCCAAATCGCCCAAATCGCCAAATTGACCCCCCAAATGACCTCTTTTCATGAAATTGATGGCAAAATCGGATTCCTTGACATGTTTTACATCAAATATGGGTATTTTCGTGAATCAATTTATTGAAATTATGTGAAAACCCCAAATTGTCCCTAGGATCCGAAATTTAATTTCGCCAAATCGAAGGCCTAAACGATCGAATTAGCAAAAATTGAGCCCACCAATGGATTCAGCATGATGAAAACTGTTGGGTAGAGGTGTTTAATTTTAATGGGTGTGCCCGTGTGAAATTTAATTTCAAAAATTGTGAAACCGGGGACTAAATTGAAAGATTTTTATGCAATTAAGCCCTTTTGGTTAAAATTGATCAAATTGGAGGGCAAATTGACCCAATTGAATTTCAATACTTTGGAGTCCAATGTCATAGCTTATAAAAACCGAGAATTGAAAATTAAAAGACTCGAAAAGGATTTTTTAGGCCCGGTTCGGGATTAGGTTTGTGAAGGAACCCCATGAACCAAGCCAAATTTCCATAATAAAAAGTGAAAATATTGAAGAGATAATTAAAATAAAATTTCTGAATATTTTTGTGTAATTTTCTGACCACGGATGGTATTTTTATGATTTTTTGGGTATTTTTATAATTAAATAAATTCCAAAAAATATTAAAAAAATTCAAAAAATATTTTTTGTTCAAAATTGGTTCCTAAGGCTAGGCTAAGGCTCCCAAAGTTGATTTTGCAATTTTTTGACCTTTTTTGCTATTTTTAATTAATTTTAGAAATAAAAACTAAAATAAAAGATGGTCAAAAATCAGGTGTCAACAGTAAGCCCGGTGGATTATTGCAACCTTTGGAGATTCCAGAGTGGAAATGGGAACACGTAACGATGGATTTTGTTATGGGATTACCGCGGAGTCAGAAAGGACATGATTCGATTTGGGTAGTCGTAGACAGGCTAACTAAGTCTGCGCATTTTATCCCTGTGAAAAAGGACTTTGCGATGGACAAGTATGCTGAATTGTATATGCGGCAGATCGTACGTTTACATGGAGTACCTATCACGATAACATCAGATCGAGACCCTAAGTTTACGGCGAATTTTTGGAAGAGTCTTCAGGACGCTATGGGAACTAGATTACAGTTTAGTACAGCATATCATCCGCAGACGGATGGACAATCGGAAAGGACGATTCAAACGCTTGAGGACATGTTGCGAGCATGTGTTATAGATTTTAAAGGCGGATGGGAAGATCATTTGCATTTAGTGGAGTTCGCGTACAATAACAGTTATCAGCAAAGTATTGGAATGGCACCATTTGAGGCACTTTATGGAAGAGCGTGCAGAACTCCTTTGTGCTGGGATGAGGTAGGAGAAAGAAATATCACTGGACCAGAACTGGTAGAACAATCGGTTGAAGCGGTAAAAGTAATTAGGGATAGGTTGAGAACTGCACAAAGTCGCCAGAAGAGTTATGCTGATAAGCGACGCAAGCCCTTGTAATTTCAAACTGGTGATCGTGTTTCTCAAGATATCACCTATGCGAGGCATATCCCGATTCGGAAAGAAAGGGAAGTTGAGTCCGAGATATATAGGCCCATTAGAGATTTTAGAACGGATTGGGACTTTGGCTTATAGACTTGCTTTGCCACCAAGTTTGTCCCAAGTACACAATGTCTTCCATGTATCGATGCTAAGGAAGTACGAGCCAGATCCGACACATGTTTTGGATTACGAGACCATAGCATTGGACGACAAGGTTTCGTATGTGGAAAGACCCATCAGGATCGAAGAATGTAAGGAGCACATTTTGAGGAACAAGACGGTGTCGCTGGTCAAAGTAGTGTGGGAGCATCATGGAACTGAAGGCACAACGTGGGAAAACAAAGAGGCAATGAGGCGTCAATACCCCCATTTGTTTGACTAGTGAATTGTAACAAATTTCGAGGACGAAATTTTCGTAAGGGGGGAAGAGTTGTGACAGTCTAATTTTCCTGTCATTTCGAGACCTTTGATTGTAAGATATTTATCGAAGTATTTCAGTGATATCTCGCTCGGATCTGATCAATCGCGAGTTAACTAACCAAAGGGGAAAGGCTAACGCGCGACGAGGTACGTGGACCTAGGAAATTCGATTTGAACACGGCGTTTTGACCATAAGGATCGTCGAGGGATATTTAGAACTGAGACCGATCAGAAAACGATTAAGGAATCCATTGCTAGTGTTATACGATTGGGACGCGGGTGATACCGCTTAACCAACGCATGATTTGCGAATTTTCCTAAATCGATTTATGACGATCGCGGCCGTCGGGACTGGTAATAGACCTTTGTGATTACATGACAACCAAGATTGCCGTAGTTTGGATTTTCCTAAGTGTGATGAGAATCACAGAGTCGATACGCGTAATGTCCGCAAAAGCCGCCCGTTAGTTCGAGATAGATTGAAATGTACGAACCATGAGAAATCGATCACGATTTGGGATCTCGAAAATGAAAAATGGAAATGAAGATTTGTAACAATGTGTTTGGATTGGACGACGCCTAGTCGAGGATGAAAATTTGCAGGAAAATGATTTTTCGGACGAAGGGTGTGAAAAGACGATTTTGCCCTTGGAGCTTTGACTTTATGTTATCAATTAGACAAGGGCATTTGTGTCAATTGGTCATCCCCAAGGTGCCAGCTGAATCATTGAGGGCAAAATTGGAAGGGAATTGTGATATTATGAGGAAAATCCAAGTGTCATGAATATATGGTTAGCAATAATTAAGCTATACACCTAAGCAAGCTCTAGAATATTTTGGGGATGACAAGTCATTTCCTTCCTCCTCTTTCTGCCATTTCTCACGACCAGCACCAGCAGCACCATCATCTTCTCCATTTTTCTTCTTCTTCCTCACGTTTAGAACCATACCTGCAGGATCAGAATTTTCGTCCACTTCATCAGCGCCTAACTTTTCAACCGTTAACAACCAGCTCGCGAGCCATATATCATCGCGAAGATCTCCCTGTTACCGAACTTTTCCAATTGGAATCACGTCGATTGGCCACCTGTGGAGCTCCGGCCGGCCAATCTCCCGCGAGTCGATGGAAACTGACTGAACTGGAGGTAGGCTCCGGTTTGCTTTTCATTGAACCCCTTAATGGACGAATTTTGAGCTAAATTTTTGTGGAGACCTAGTAGACACATATACTGAGTTACTGTAGAAATTTGGACGAAAAATAACAACATCTTAATTTTGTTTCGTTGTGATGTTTGGAAGGACAGAATCTGTCCATCTGCAGACTCAGAAGGAGTTGTGTTATTCAAGGACCTTTTGGCGTCGCCTTGGGTTGGAACTTTCGGTGAGATCTCTTGGCATGTAGAACTTTGTGTTAGTAAGTGTATTTACAGAAAAATCAAGGAGTTGAATTGAGGTTTGAGGCTGATTGAGCTGATTGAAGACCGAACAGGGGAGTGCCCTGTTTCGGTTCTGTTTTTGGTAGTGTTTGTAAGGGCTGTTCGTGTTGGAATTCGGTTTGGACTTGGTCATTGAGATGTGTTAGGACGTTTATTGACATGTTATGGAGGTTTATACTCCGTGAATTGAGGTTTAGGCGAAGAAAAGTTAACGAATCACTTGATTTCCGCTAGGAGCGCGGCTGCCCTGTTCTGGAAGTGTGGGAGGCTGAGCATTTGAAGTGCTTGGGGAGTGAATTTTGTTGAGTTAAACTTGAGGTAAGGAAGTTCCTAACCTTGGTTAGAACAATTGGACTCGATTGGGTAAATCCGATGAGGAATATGCTAATCTTTGGTGAGCTTTGGTGATATTGTTTGATTTATGATCAAGTGTTGTGCCTATTGTTTATATGCTCATTGAATGGTCATGATACGTGTTGCTTGTTTCTCTTGGTTGTTGAAATTGATTGTTGCGCATGCCTTGAATTATAGCTCGATGCGTGAGCTTGTGTTTGATTACAATATCTTGAGTTGAGATGAATCCTGGCATGCTTGAGAAACTTGTGGCACCCTGAGGCGTTGAGACGCGGGGTTGTTATGACCAATGTCCTGATGCGTGAGACGCGGGACGAGAATTGTTATGTGTCGACACTGGTTGGAGATGATATTGAAAACCTGATGCGTTTTACGCGGGTTTGTCAATGAGATGGTCTGATGCGTAAGTACGCGGACCTAGCCTGAGGCGTTACACACGCGGGCTTGAATCAAATAATGGTTGGAAAGGAAGAAAGGCGTGGTTTGGATTGGTGATGTGAACTTGTATTATTTATGGTTGTTAAATGCATCATTTTATTGTTTATACGTTGGGTTCATATTCGCTTTTACCTGAGTGTACGGTTGGCCTAACTTAGGACTAGGACTTTTCTTACTGAGATGTCGATCTCACCCCTTAGTGGGACCTTATTTTTTTCCAGACCCTAGGAATTGAAGAATGCTGCCAATTCGCTTGGGTGAACCCCAGGAGATGTCTAGGGCTATTGAAGAGTTTCCTGACTATCGTGGTATAGTATATATTAGACGGACTACTGTAGTATGGGTGGACGAGCCAGGAGCGCCAAATAAGCCCCATAGGTTCGAGGCATGGTATCGTAAGGAAGGTGAAGGTATGTCTGAGCAGTTAAGACCCCAAGATGTACCCAGAGGAGTTATACCCCCTTGGTGCCACCCGACCCGAGAGGAAATAGAAATAGAGACTTCTACCGTGGGATCGAGGAACATACCTGAAGAAGAACCGACGGGCGAGGCAAGTATTGAAGTCATCGAGATTTCAGATTCCGAGGACGATATGGAAGAGGATTCCATCGAGGTTTCATCAGAGGCTTTTTCGGACTACGACCCAGCCGAGGATATGGAACAAGCCGATGAGTCTAGCACTTCTTAGTATGTTTGTGGTCACTTGACCTTTTTGGTGTGTTTTTATAGGACGATGGTCCGGTGGTTGGACTTAGTGGCTTCCTTTTGTCTGCCCTTTTTGTTGTCCCAACCTGTGCTTTTGTTGAGAGGGATCTTGGTCTTTTATGTAAGGACTTATCTTTTCGATGTATAAAAGTTGCTTGTTTTCCCCGCATCTCATTCTTGGTTGTATGTATAAGTGGAGAGTATTTGGAGGGGTTTTATTTTCTTCTGTCTTCCGCATGCGAGTCTCATTTTAGCTAGCCGTATATGAGGAGTATCCTGGGACAAGAATTACAGCGTATTGTGGATGTACGTGCTCGTAAGGAAAGCGGGGCGTGACAGACAATAACAGCCATTTGAAAAAAACATGTGTCGTCTGTCAATCCCCCACCCTCACCTAAATCATTACTCATTTCCTAGGTAGAGATCGCTCGGGATTTGCCAGTTTACCTGATGCGTAAGGCAAAGATTAAGGAAAGTATGAACCTTGATATAGTAATCATATAATCTAAACAGATGAAGGAGCCTGTGGGTTAAGACAAAGCATCTTTGCTAATCCTAGAAATGAGTGAAACATGCCCCTCTTTAAGCTGTCATTATCAGACAGATCATATGTGCTGAAGTCATTGGTCTGGTCATCAATATCATTTGATAGTTGATAACCATTCTCGGAAAAATATGTTGTCCATCTTTTTCTTCTTTTTCGCATACTTTGGTGTGTTTAGGAGTCACCAATCTGTAACTTATATATCAAAGCACTAGATTATAAAAAGCTGACTCAATTTCGAGGTAAAGAACGCAGAATTCTCTACCTTCCCACCATTTGTTCTCTTCTAATGAAGACCACAACTTTGTTTTGGTGATTACAACTATGCAAGCATGAGACAAAGCATCAAGAAAGATGTTAACTCCAAGTTGCCTCTTAGTTTTATAATTTTCAGGAGTCCCTCAAGCTGTGGTATGGAACGTTGTAACCAGTCCTATCCAATGTCAAGTGACATGAAACTAGAGACAATTCCGGGAATCCTGCCATCCCAGTTTATGTGAACTCCGTGTTGCCCTTTCCTCGCTTCATCATCTGCTCTTATCCGAGTATAAAAGCGGTCTTCGAAGAGCCATAAGACACAGCTACTCACGAATAGCTAAATATCATTTACTTTTTGAGTTGGAAAGAACAATGGCATTAGTAAGAATGCTCAGGATTTTGATACTGCTGGTTTCGGAATTGACAATGACACAAGGGGACTTGGTGTCTGGCAGTTCATCTAGCTGCAACTTTCTTGCTATCTACAACTTTGGGGATTCAAACTCGGACACTGGAGGCCGCTCCGCTGCACTTAAATTCCACCTCCCTATGGCGAAACCAGCCCCCAAGAGATTATCCAATGGGCATGTCATCCTCAATTTCATAAGTGAGATTTTTAGCAGACAGTTGGAAACATTTGAGTCATAGTTTCTTTACAGCAGAATATGAACCACATGAACATGCACTAAGGAAATTCAGTCATTAGTTTCACCGGTCAGGATCAACAGGTCTGACTACTAGAAGTTCTTTGTCTTGACAAAAAGATGCCTTGATAAAGGTCATTACAGGTTAACATTTGTACAATATCTGAGGTATCATCAATTTTCTTTAACTTTCTGCGGCTGAGAAACTAGGACTACGATACATTTGATATAGGACAGAACGATCTTTAACTTTCTGTAGCTGAATAATTTTGTAAAGACTAACGACATATTAAAAACGGCGTTAATGCAAGGATGATCGAAATTTGCAGCAGCTTGTCCCTTCCGCACCCTGATGATTTCTCAAAGGCCCTCTACACATTTGATATACGACAGAGCGATCTTACTTTGGCTTTCAGAACATGACAGTTGATCAAATTGTCGCCGCAATTCCTGGCATCCTCGACAGATTCGATGCAGCAATACAAGTAAGTTATGGGCGGCCATATAATGTCTCTGAGACACACAAAGAGCCTAACATAATTGCACAAAACTTGCTAATTTTTATATTGCTTTCCTAACGGTATTTCCATTGTTTATTTTCAGCAACTCTATGGCGAAGGAGCAAGAGCTGTTTGGATACAAAAGACCGAGCCAATCAGTGCATTGTGATGGGGATCTGATAATATTCGACCCGACCCACCCATTTGAGACCTCTACGTATTGGCAATTGTACATACTCTCTTCTGCTTTGGACTTCTAAGCTTTTCAATACTAAATAGACTTCCTATGATCCTCAGCGCATTGTGATGGGACTCGATAATATGGATGGTGTGATTCGGATAATAAAGGAGGCGTCAAGCAATGCAAGCACATCATTTGGTCTTAGGAATGGTATGTTTTTTTAATCTTGAAATTTCTCTCTACGCTTGTGCTGTAGCAGTTCGACTTTGTTATGCTATTTCTTAACTAGCTGCATTACAATGTTAGTTTGTCTATCAATATCCTGTTAATTTGTTATGGTAATTCTTAAGGGGATTCTGTAACTTGGCAATTTGGGCATCTTTATGGACAGCGAACACGACATGTCAGACTGGCTTTGTTATTAGGAAATGAAAGACGAGATTTTCATATGGTTAAGGCCTTAAGCAATAAATTCTACTGCCTCTAAGACCATCTAATTCTGATGCATGTGTTTTAACTAATAAGTGATTTGATCAGAGCTTTATGTCATAATTCATCTCGAATAATTTCTTTCCAATCTGCTTAATTAATTGCTTTCTTACGCATTTCATATCGATCCTTCTCTTGGGACAAGGAACAAACTGAATCTATCTTTATTTCTTGCGATATTTCCTAGGTTGTCTCTCAATTATCTTTGGCTTATGAGCGTGAGAGAATATAGCATTCATGTATTCAAAAACAGACTGGTGTTGTGCTTCAACATCAACATCAACATCAATTTTTATCCCAACCTAATTGGTTATCCCAACCTAGTCGGGGTCGACTGGTGTTGTGCTTCTCATACTAAATTTTATCCTTCTTCATTGCAAATGATAAGACTTCAATTGTTGAATTGATAGATTAGAGGGTGCATAGCGCCATAGAAAAATTAGATTTCTCCCCCCAAAGGTTTTCAGCAACACCGCCTGTTCCTAGTACTTAAGATTACCTTTTAAGTGACAGTTTTTTTTCAACCCTTTTATCATCCTTTCATTTTTGGACAACATCGCTTGTTCTTGGTGCTTTCTTCGAACTCCAAAAAAAAAAAAAAAAAGGAACTTGAAGGTTGGCTGGAAATTCGGAGAGTAGGTTGCGACCTTCGTTTCGTTGATCCACACTCTGATCGAGGTCATGTGCCTTGGTCGCAGGCCTCTCATGACCTCCTTCGTCGCTCGACTCTGTCAATTTTCAGTGTTGTGCCATTCTATGGCATCGCCTAGGGCTTCAAGATGCAATTTGCGATCTAGAGGACAATGAAGAGCGGTAGCAAGGAGCAAATTGTCCACCAGTCCACCTACAGCAATGTCCATCGGATAAAGAATCATGAGCGTATTTTATGTTTTCTGGTTTATGTTAATGATTTGCCGTATTTTATTTATAACAAATGCCAGTGGCATCCCGATAACGAGTTAACAATGAAACGAGGAAATCACCTACTTGAAATAGTCATTAGTCACCACAAATCCAAATGAAAGGCAATAAAGCTAAAACAAGAGTAACAGATCATACGATGTATCAGATAATCAGAGCTTTAGATCATTTCTAATCTCGAACAGCACATAATGTCGCACCTATTCAACAACTAGCTACCTGAAATTTTTTTGCTTGACTAGGGTCCCTCTAATTTAAGAATTGTTACGTCATTAATTTGATTTCATCAACAAATTCCATTCTCTCTGCAGCACGAACACCAAAAAAGCTATCAAAACAAATGAACAAGATAAAAAAAAAAATTACCTCTGCTCCATTTTTTGGATGCCTCCATAAGAGCGAGTCTTCTTAAACTTATGTGAAGAATAGCTTCAGCTAGCTTTTTAGACAAATTGTAATATGCAAAAGCGATATAATGATGAGATTTATATCAATAAAGAGATTTATGTTGGTTAAACATTCTACACGACTCTGCTAAAATACACTTATTTAAAGATAAAATGACGATTACGTGCCAATGAAAGCTCGTAAATAGTGAAAAATTACACTGTTGAAGAATTGGAAGAGTGAATTCAAGATCTTGTCACTTGTGCTGACCTTTTGGGGTTTCGTATTATACATGTATGGCAATGCCAATGTTGGTATGAATGTTGGTGCTAGTGTGAATAGTAAAAATATGTGATTGTATCCCGATTAATTTTTCACTTATGATATTATGGTGCAATTTGTGATATACTAGATATGGTAAAGTGGTTTATATATTTATGTTTCGTAAAAATATAGGAATTTTTCAGATTTGCAACGGAATTCGAAATTTAGAAGATTCCGATTCATCGGATTAATTGAGGATTCAATAGGCTATGTTTATAAATAAAGATAAACTCAAGGATGTTGTGAAGCGATGAAATTTGACGGATCTTAATTTGATGCTACGGTTTATTCAAAATGAATTTTTGAAAATTGGAGCGCTGCTATACTACGCGAGCAATACATTTTCAAGGGCTTATTTTTTCGACTTTGGATTATCTATTGAGGTTGGTCATTGAAGAAAATTTATAGTACCCCGAATGAGCATCGTTTGGACTATAAGACGGCTTGAAATGGAGCTCGGAGAAAGAAGTAATGGTCCGAGAGAGTTCGACTCACAAGCTGTTCTTAGCGGACAACAATGGCTAAGCAGTTTTTGGAGCATAATTTGGGCAACACTTTTCTTCAATTGGCCCATGATTCTCCGGTGGAGATGGAGATCTATCCCAGTCGCAGAGCACACCGAAAAGTTATGAGAGAGATGACACAAAGAGAACCCTAATTCGACAGGCGAAGAAGAAATCGATTTTTAAATGTCCTAGTTGAAAAGACCTCAACATTATGTTTATTAATTTTTGGCGAAAATTATTAATAAAAATAAATGGAAACTAGAAAAAAAAAGTAGTAAATCTCCGAAACTAGAATTTTTTTAAAATTTTAATTCAAAAAAATATTTACAAAATTAGGTAAAAAATATATTTACAAAATTAGATCTTGCTCTGCAGTTCCATTTTTTATTTTTTTATTTTTAAAAAGAAAACAAAAAAATGATTTGGGGAGGGTTTTGTGGTTTTTTTTTTCCCAATTTAATGCAAAACAAATACTTACCAAATTAGCTAATCCTGAAAAATAGGGTTTTGAGCGAGGCATGTGTTCTTTTAATCAATTTTTTAAGTTCTATTTGACGAGGCCACGGAGCACCATATTTACGTAAACAAAATATTTACTCGCCTCAACTCCGCGCAAAGTGAGCAAACAAGCGAGGCGTGTTTTCTTTTAATCATTTTTTAAGTTCTATTTGACGGGGCCGCGTAGCATCATATTTAAGTAAAAAAAAAATAGGGTTAATATCATGAAAAATCTCAAACTAGTACACCTTGATAAATTTATCCCAAATTATTTTTTCTTGTTTGAAGACTTGTTCTTTGTCTAACATAATGAGGAAAAAAAAGTAGAATCTCCAATTTTGGCATAACGAGCTCGCAGGAGCATGGGTGGAAAATCAAGATGAGTAACGTGCAAAGCCACTATACTTGAAGACTGAAAATTATATAACTGCCCCCGAATCAATAATAGACATCTGGGATTTCCAAGATAAAGGAAAAAGAAAAAGAGACAACCGCTGGGAAAGACAAAACTTAATTAATTAACGGTAGTGGTCAACCAACAACATTGTCAGGTGGCAATTTTCAATAATACCAGCTGTACACAACTCTAAAATGGAGTGGAAAAAAAAACTAGGCGTACATTGAATCTTTTCTGAGATCAAGAATTTGACATATCAGTTGCCCAAAGAGGGTTCGGAATCGCAACTCACGTCATATTAATTGATCAATTACTTCTAACGATCCTTATATTTCCAAGGACACGTATCAACTTTTGCATGAAGAGATCTGGCATATCAGTTGCCAAGAGAGGTTTGGAATCATAATGAAGGCCAGTTACCAAGAACCCAAATCATGGCATATAGCTCAGGAAATATTGAGGGATAAATATAGGAAGAATTTACTCTGCCAGTTAAAATCCATACAAAAACGAAACTTAAGTAGAACAACATTTGCAAAACAATAAAACTGCTACAACACTCCGAATTACCAAGCCTTCTACAGCTACATATAGACATTTAAGATCGGAATCAAAAGCAATACGGCACAACCATCAACAGTTTCAAATCGCAGCTCAATGAAGTGAATAAACATGCAAGGTCTCTAAAAAAAAATAGAGGAAAAACTCACAAGTCCCGTGATCGAGGAGGTAGTGATGGGGAACCCGGGGTCCCTCCGGCAGTTCTTGCAGAGAAGATCTGATGCACCTAGGGGATTAGCAGCCCCGTTTTGAGACTAGACGAATCGGCAGACTCATCAGTCAACGACATCGGATTTGGCTCAAATTCGGTTGGTTGAAGAGAAACAACGTCAAGCTTTTGTCACTTGTGCTGACCTTTTGGGGTTTTGCATTATACATGTATGGCAATACCAATGTCGGTATCAGCGTCAATGTCGGTATGCATAGTGAAAATATGTGATTGTGTCCCGATTAATTTTTTGCTTATGATATTATGGTGCAATTTGTGATACACTAGATATGGTATAGTGGTTTATACATTTATGTTTCGTAAAAATATAGAAAATTTTCAAATTTGCAACGAAATTCGAAATTTGGTAGATTCCGAGTTCGTCGGATTAATTGAGGATTTAATTGACTATGTTTATAAATAAAGATAAAACTCTAGGATGTTATGAAACCATGAAATTTGACGGATCTTAATTTGATGCTACGGTTTGCCCGAAACGAGTTTTTGAAAATTGGAGTGCCGTTGTACTACGCGAGCAATACATTTCAAGGGCAGATTTTTTCGACTTTGGATTGTCTATTGAGGTTGGTCATTGAAGAAAATTTGTAGTACTCCAACTAAGCATTGTTTGGACTATAAGACGGCTTGAAACGGAGCTCGGTGAAAGAAGTTATAGTCCGAGAGAGTTCGACTCGCAACCTGTCCCTAGCGGACAGCAATGGATTTTCCCTATTAGCGAGCTTTCGTTGGCTCGTAGTCGTCGTTTTATCGTTAAATAAGTATATTTTAGTCGAGTCATTTAGAGTGTCACTCGATTTTGATCCGTTTTTCATTCGGCTCTTGTAAATTACAGAAGGGATGCACGATTTATTCAGGTAACCGGAATGGTTCTCCCGTTGCCATGAAAAGATTTTGATCTTTTGAAGGTGTGAAGTTTCTCTGGTACGGTTGAAGCGATTCCTAATAGCTCGCAGCAGAGATGCCAAGTGAGCAAAACCGTGCACACTAAGCCCATGAGGAAATAAGTTCAACAAAATATCACCATGCACCATCCTATCACAATCTTTATTATCAGGAAGAATTCGTGTTGCCCCCGTCTAAATTTCTTTATTAAGATTTGAAGCGAATAGTTCTAATTGAAGTCTGTCACTAGCATCGCATAGAAACAACAGTCTCTTCGCATAATCCCAAAACATGGGATGAATCAATCACGTTTGATATTTTTGGCCTGCCAATAAATAGAAGCAATTAAATATTGACTTATGCAATTTATGAAAAAAAAATAAAACTATATTAGCTCAATGAGACCGTCCTCTTATCTCTGTTTAGGATTCGGGTTTAATAATATCCAAATCAAATGACGAGCCTCATAAGAAGTGGCCACGGATTGCAGTAGGTTCTCAATTCTACCGTGATTTAGATGTTCCATTTCATCATATAGTAGTTCAAGATGATTTTCAGAGGTGGCACAAAAGAAGAAGATGCCCCCAAGACTAAATAGGTCAGCCTCTCTTGTTGGCTACTTCCCAAAACAAAGCATCTCCGACGCTCGCCACTGCGAGGTTTCACAACACATCCAAATTTTTTTTAAAAAAAAAATCTCAAACGAACGTAGAAGATCAAACTTATCATTGTTCGAATTTTCCCATGTGGGCAATCTGCTAATTCCTATATCGGTCTATTTGACAGATAATATTTTGCTCCTAGTAATCAGGACATTACTAGGCCTTACATCATCATGTATGATATCTAATCCTCGCAAATGACTCAATCCTAATATCATTTTCTTGTATCATAAGTAAGCATGATCAGAAAACCAAACAACTAAATAACATCTTTGATAATCGAAAACTGCAAAGCCATAATAATTACCTCATTAGCTTTAGCAAAAACCATGATGAATGCATACTAGCCGTCCATAATTCAAAATTCTTCATTTCCCTCTTAAGAACTTCCAATTTTTCTCTATGAACTTGGCAAACAAATATAAAATGCTTTGTTTCCAGCGCACCTTCATAAAGTACGACTTTTGGATGATTATAATTTAATAAAGTGTCTTTTATCCCTTTCTTTACTTGCCAACGTTCTGCGACAGGTCTATTGCCATAACTTTCCTGAAAAACAATACTCCCATGACCACTTGATCCAATTTTATCGGATATACACAAAACAATACAATGGCAGATAGAATCGCCAGTCCCTTCAGCCAAGCAATTCCACACTTCGAATATATTGTTAGAAGCTTAGCCTAACTTTCCACAGAAAGCTCAAGACGTGAAGATTAAGCTTCATGAAGACCTTTTTATTGTGGTTTTGAATGTAATTACATGTAATTAAACAAAATAAACTACTCTGCTCCGACATATCTCAGACAAAAAATGTTTATTATAAAATGCACGAAAAATAGAAAAGTGCGTGAAAGTTTTTTGAGATTTTTTATATAGATGAAAAAATGTGTCATTGACAACTTTCATGTTTTAAAGTTTTATCAAAGAGCCCTCCATTTACATGTGATTTTTTTTTTCACAACGGATCAACAGCACATATATAATTTCTACAGGACAAGCCCACTTCATGATTAAATTCAAATAGACATTCAAATCTCAAAATTAATGCACCAAACTTTTCTGTCTATTAAATTACACCATAATGAACAACTTTCATTTTTTATTTTTCTTCAAAAATAGACTCCAGATAATTAGGATCTAAAAATTTGGTGCATTAATTTTGAGATTAGAGCGTCCATTTGAACTTTAACTTCATGTCTTGAGAATCTCAGATTTAAATAAGATCGGAAAAGGATGGAGTGGGTGCACGATTTAGTCGTGTAACCGAGAGGGTTCTCCCGTTGCCGTGAAAAGATTTTGATCTTTTGAAGGTGTGTGGCAATGCTACTTGCACATTGCTTCAGTCACAACACAGCCATTTGTAGTGTCTACACAAGTAGTAAATTTGGGTGGTGTGCTGCCTTACCTGTCAAAACCATAAACCAGCCAACAATATGAAGGTTGTCACTCTTCCTCCTATCGACATAGTCCTTCAATCTGTTTGATCATTCATGTGTATCGTGTATCGCTCTAAATATAAGTTCATCGGTAGCTGCCGCTAGGAGAACCCTCCTGATTACCAAGAGCCGAATGAAAAATGGATCAAAATCGAGTAACATTCTACACGACTCTGCTAAAATACACTTATTTAAAGATAAAATGACGATTACGTGCCAATGAAAGCTCGCAAATAGTGAAAAATTACACAGTTGAAGAATTGGAAGAGTGAATTCAAGATCTTGTCACTTGTACTGACCTTTTGGGGTTTCGTATTATACATGTATGGCAATGCCAATGTTGGTATCAATGTTGGTGCTAGTGTGCATAGTAAAAATATGTGATTGTATCCCGATTAATTTTTCACTTATGATATTATGGTGCAATTTGTGATATACTAGATATGGTATAGTGGTTTATATATTTATGTTTCGTAAAAATATAGGAATTTTTCAGATTTGCAACGGAATTCGAAATTTAGAAGATTCCGATTCATCGGATTAATTGAGGATTCAATAGGCTATGTTTATAAATAAAGATAAACTCAAGGATGTTGTGAAGCGATGAAATTTGACGGATCTTAATTTGATGCTACGGTTTATTCAAAATGAATTTTTGAAAATTGGAGCGCTGCTATACTACGCGAGCAATACATTTTCAAGGGCTTATTTTTTCGACTTTGGATTATCTATTGAGGTTGGTCATTGAAGAAAATTTATAGTACCCCGAATGAGCATCGTTTGGACTATAAGACGGCTTGAAATGGAGCTCGGTAAAAGAAGTTATGGTCCGAGAGAGTTCGACTCACAAGCTGTTCTTAGCGGACAACAATGGCTAAGCAGTTTTTGGAGCATAATTTGGGCAACACTTTTCTTCAATTGGCCCATGATTCTCCGGTGGAGATGGAGATCTATCCCAGTCGCAGAGCACACCGAAAAGTTATGAGAGAGATGACACAAAGAGAACCCTAACTCGACAGGCGAAGAAGAAATCGATTTTTAAATGTCCTAGTTGAAAAGACCTCAACATTATGTTTATTAATTTTTGGCGAAAATTATTAATAAAAATAAATGGAAACTAGAAAAAAAAAAGTAGTAAATCTCCGAAACTAGAATTTTTTTAAAATTTTAATTCAAAAAAATATTTACAAAATTAGGTAAAAAAATATATTTACAAAATTAGATCTTGCTCTGCAGTTCCATTTTTTATTTTTTTATTTTTAAAAAGAAAACAAAAAAATGATTTGGGGAGGGTTTTGTGGTTTTTTTTTTCCCAATTTAATACAAAACAAATACTTACCAAATTAGCTAATCCTGAAAAATAGGGTTTTGAGCGAGGCATGTGTTCTTTTAATCAATTTTTTAAGTTCTATTTGACGAGGCCGCGGAGCACCATATTTACGTAAACAAAATATTTACTCCCCTCAACTCCGCGCAAAGTGAGCAAACAAGCGAGGCGTGTTTTCTTTTCATCATTTTTTAAGTTCTATTTGATGGGGCCGCGTAGCATCATATTTAAGTAAAAAAAAATAGGGTTAATATCATGAAAAATATCAAACTAGTACATCTTGATAAATTTATCCGAAATTATTTTTTCTTGTTTGAAGACTTGTTCTTTGTCTAACATAATGAGGAAAAAAAAGTAGAATCTCCAATTTTGGCATAACGAGCTCGCAGGAGCATGGGTGGAAAATCAAGATGAGTAACGTGCAAAGCCACTATACTTGAAGACTGAAAATTATATAACTGCCCCCGAATCAATAATAGACATCTGGGATTTCCAAGATAAAGGAAAAAGAAAAAGAGACAACCGCTGGGAAAGACAAAACTTAATTAACGGTAGTGGTCAACCAACAACATTGTCAGGTGGCAATTTTCAATAATACCAGCTGTACACAACTCTAAAATGGAGTGAAAAAAAAAACTAGGCCTACATTTAATCTTTTCTGATATCAAGAATTTGACGTATCAGTTGCCCAAAGAGGGTTCGGAATCGCAACTCACGTCATATTAATTGATCAATTACTTCTAACGATCCTTATATTTCCAAGGACACGTATCAACTTTTGCATGAAGAGATCTGGCATATCAGTTGCCAAGAGAGGTTTGGAATCATAATGAAGGCCAGTTACCAAGAACCCAAATCATGGCATATAGCTCAGGAAATATTGAGGGATAAATATAGGAAGAATTTACTCTGCCAGTTAAAATCCATACAAAAACGAAACTTAAGTAGAACTACATTTGCAAAACAATAAAACTGCTACAACACTCCGATTTACCAAGCCTTCTACAGCTACATATAGACATTTAAGATCGGAATCAAAAGCAATACGGCACAACCATCAACAGTTTCAAATTGCAGCTCAATGAAGTGAATAAACATGCAAGGTCTCTAAAAAAAAATAGAGGAAAAACTCACAAGTCCCGTGATCGAGGAGGTAGTGATGGGGAACCCGGGGTCCCTCCGGCAGTTCTTGCAGAGAAGATCTGATGCACCTAGGGGATTAGCAGCCCCGTTTTGAGACTAGACGAATCGGCAGACTCATCAGTCAACGACATCGGATTTGGCTCAAATTCGGTTGGTTGAAGAGAAACAACGTCAAGATTTTGTCACTTGTGCTGACCTTTTGGGGTTTTGCATTATACATGTATGGCAATACCAATGTCGGTATCAGCGTCAATGTCGGTATGCATAGTGAAAATATGTGATTGTATCCCGATTAATTTTTTGCTTATGATATTATGGTGCAATTTGTGATACACTAGATATGGTATAGTGGTTTATACATTTATGTTTCGTAAAAATATAGAAAATTTTCAAATTTGCAACGAAATTCGAAATTTGGTAGATTCCGAGTTCGTCGGATTAATTGAGGATTTAATTGACTATGTTTATAAATAAAGATAAAACTCTAGGATGTTATGAAACCATGAAATTTGACGGATCTTAATTTGATGCTACGGTTTGCCCGAAACGAGTTTTTGAAAATTGGAGTGCCGTTGTACTACGCGAGCAATACATTTCAAGGGCAGATTTTTTCGACTTTGGATCGTCTATTGAGGTTGGTCATTGAAGAAAATTTGTAGTACTCCAACTAAGCATTGTTTGGACTATAAGACGGCTTGAAACGGAGCTCGGTGAAAGAAGTTATAGTCCGAGAGAGTTCGACTCGCAACCTGTCCCTAGCGGACAGCAATGGAGTTTCCCTATTAGCGAGCTTTCGTTGGCTCGTAGTCGTCGTTTTATCGTTAAGTAAGTATATTTTAGTCGAGTCATTTAGAGTGTCACTCGATTTTGATCCGTTTTTCATTCGGCTCTTGTAAATTACAGAAGGGATGCACGATTTATTCAGGTAACCGGAATGGTTCTCCCGTTGCCATGAAAAGATTTTGATCTTTTGAAGGTGTGAAGTTTCTCTGGTACGGTTGAAGCGATTCCTAATAGCTCGCAGCAGAGATGCCACGTGAGCAAAACCGTGCACACTAAGCCCATGAGGAAATAAGTTCAACAAAATATCACCATGCACCATCCTATCACAATCTTTATTATCAGGAAGAATTCGTGTTGCCCCCGTCTAAATTTCTTTATTAAGATTTGAAGCGAATAGTTCTAATTGAAGTCTGTCACTAGCATCGCATAGAAACAACAGTCTCTTCGCATAATCCCAAAACATGGGATGAATCAATCACGTTTGATATTTTTGGCCTGCCAATAAATAGAAGCAATTAAATATTGACTTATGCAATTTATGAAAAAAAAATAAAACTATATTAGCTCAATGAGACCGTCCTCTTATCTCTGTTTAGGATTCGGGTTTAATAATATCCAAATCAAATGACGAGCCTCATAAGAAGTGGCCACGGATTGCAGTAGGTTCTCAATTCTACCGTGATTTAGATGTTCCATTTCATCATATAGTAGTTCAAGATGATTTTCAGAGGTGGCACAAAAGAAGAAGATGCCCCCAAGACTAAATAGGTCAGCCTCTCTTGTTGGCTACTTCCCAAAACAAAGCATCTCCGACGCTCGCCACTGTGAGGTTTCACAACACATCCAAATTTTTTTTAAAAAAAAAATCTCAAACGAACGTAGAAGATCAAACTTATCATTGTTCGAATTTTCCCATGTGGGCAATCTGCTAATTCCTATATCGGTCTATTTGACAGATAATATTTTGCTCCTAGTAATCAGGACATTACTAGGCCTTACATCATCATGTATGATATCTAATCCTCGCAAATGACTCAATCCTAATATCATTTTCTTGTATCATAAGTAAGCATGATCAGAAAACCAAACAACTAAATAACATCTTTGATAATCGAAAACTTCAAAGCCATAATAATTACCTCATTAGCTTTAGCAAAAACCATGACGAATGCATACTAGCCGTCCATAATTCAAAATTCTTCATTTCCCTCTTAAGAACTTCCAATTTTTCTCTATGAACTTGGCAAACAAATATAAAATGCTTTGTTTCCAGCGCACCTTCATAAAGTACGACTTTTGGATGATTATAATTTAATAAAGTGTCTTTTATCCCTTTCTTTACCTACCAACGTTCTGCAACAGGTCTATTGCCATAACTTTCCTGAAAAACAATACTCCCATGACCACTTGATCCAATTTTATCGGATATTCCCAAAACAATACAATGGCAGATAGAATCGCCAGTCCCTTCAGCCAAGCAATTCCACACTTCGAATATATTGTTAGAAGCTTAGCCTAACTTTCCACAGAAAGCTCAAGACGTGAAGATTAAGCTTCATGAAGACCTTTTTATTGTGGTTTTGAATGTAATTACATGTAATTAAACAAAATAAACTACTCTGCTCCGACATATCTCAGACAAAAAATGTTTATTATAAAATGCACGAAAAATAGAAAAGTGCGTGAAAGTTTTTTGAGATTTTTTATATAGATGAAAAAATGTGTCATTGACAACTTTCATGTTTTAAAGTTTTATCAAAGAGCCCTCCATTTACATGTGATTTTTTTTTTCACAACGGATCAACAGCACATATATAATTTCTACAGGACAAGCCCACTTCATGATTAAATTCAAATAGACATTCAAATCTCAAAATTAATGCACCAAACTTTTCTGTCTATTAAATTTGACTATAATGAACAACTTTCATTTTTTATTTTTCTTCAAAAATAGACTCCAAGATAATTAGGATCTAAAAATTTGGTGCATTAATTTTGAGATTAGAGCGTCCATTTGAACTTTAACTTCATGTCTTGAGAATCTCAGATTTAAATAAGATCGGAAAAGGACGGAGTGGGTGCACGATTTAGTCGTGTAACCGAGAGGGTTCTCCCGTTGCCGTGAAAAGATTTTGATCTTTTGAAGGTGTGTGGCAATGCTACTTGCACATTGCTTCAGTCACAACACAGCCATTTGTAGTGTCTACACAAGTAGTAAATTTGGGTGGTGTGCTGCCTTACCTGTCAAAACCATAAACCAGCCAACAATATGAAGGTTGTCACTCTTCCTCTTATCGACATAGTCCTTCAATCTGTTTGATAGTTCATGTGTATCGTGTATCGCTCTAAATATAAGTTCATCGGTAGCTGCCGCTGGGAGAACCCTCCTGATTACCAAGAGCCGAATGAAAAATGGATCAAAATCGAGTAACATTCTACACGACTCTGCTAAAATACACTTATTTAAAGATAAAATGACGATTACGTGCCAATGAAAGCTCGCAAATAGTGAAAAATTACACGGTTGAAGAATTGGAAGAGTGAATTCAAGATCTTGTCACTTGTACTGACCTTTTGGGGTTTCGTATTATACATGTATGGCAATGCCAATGTTGGTATCAATGTTGGTGCTAGTGTGAATAGTGAAAATATGTGATTGTATCCCGATTAATTTTTCGCTTATGATATTATGGTGCAATTTGTGATATACTAGATATGGTATAGTGGTTTATATATTTATGTTTCGTAAAAATATAGGAATTTTTCAGATTTGCAACGGAATTCGAAATTTAGAAGATTCCGATTCATCGGATTAATTGAGGATTCAATAGGCTATGTTTATAAATAAAGATAAAACTCTAGGATGTTGTGAAGACATGTAATTTGATGGATCTTAATTTGATGCTACGGTTTATCCAAAATGAATTTTGGAAAATTGAAGCGCCGCTATACTACGCGAGCAATACATTTTCAAGGGCTTATTTTTTCGACTTTGGATTATCTATTAAGGTTGGTCATTGAAGAAAATCTATAGTACCTCGAATAAGCATCGTTTGGACTATAAGACGGCTTGAAACGGAGCTCGGTGAAAGAAGTTATGGTCTGAGAGAGTTCGACTCCCGAGCTGTTCTTAGCGGACAACAATGGATTTTCACTATTTACGAGCTTTCGTTGGCACGTAATCGTTGTTTTATCGTTAAATAAGTGTATTTTAGTCGAGTCATGTAGAGTGTCACCCGATTTTGATCCGTTTTTCATTCGGCTCTTATGAATTATAGAGTGGGTGCACGATTTATTCGGGTAACCGGGAGGGTTCTCCCGTTACCGTGAAAATATTTTGATTTTTTGAAGCTATGGGGTTTCTGTGGGATGGCTGAACCGATTCCTAATAACTCACAGCAAAGATGCCACGTGAGCAAAACTGTGGTACACACCAATCCTATGTTGAATATTACCATGCACTTATCATATCCCAATCTTTATGATCGGGAAGAATCCGTATTGCCCAAATCTGAATTTTTTTGCTAAGATTTGAAGTGAATAGTTCTAACTAAAGTCTATCACTCGCATTGCGTAGAAACAACCGTCTCTCCGCAGGATCCCAAAAGATGGGATGATCAATCACGTTTGATATTTTTGGCCTGCCAATAGAAGCAATTAAATATTGACTAGTGTAATTTATGAAAAAAATTAAAATCATATTAGCTCAATGAGACCGTCCTCTTATCTCTGTTTAGGATTCGGGTTCAATATTGTCCAAATCAAATGACGAGCCTCATAAGAAGAGGCTACGGATTGCAGTATGTTCTCAATTCTACCGTGATCTAGATGCCCCATTTCATCATATAGTAGTTTAGGGTGATTTCCAGTGGTGACACAAAAGAAGAAAACGCCACATGACTAAATAGGTCGGCCTCTCTTGTTGGTTGCGCCTCAGAACAAAGCATCTCTGGCGCCATACGTAAGATAATTAGGATCTAAAAGTTTGGTGCATTAATTTTGAGATTTGAATGTCCATTTGAACTTAAACTTCATGTCTTGAGAATCTCAGACTTAAATGAGATCGGAAAAGGACAAAGTGGGTGCACGATTTATTCGGGTAACCGAGAGGGTTCTCCCGTTTCCATGTAAAGATTTTGATCTTTTGAAAGTGTAGGATTTCTATAGGACGGTTAAAGCGATTCCTAATAGCTCGCCGCAAAGATGCCACGTGAGCTAAATTGTGGCGAACATTAAACCCATGGGGAAATAAGTTCAGCAAAATATCACCATAACCATCATGTCCCAATCTTTATGATCGGAAAGAATCCGTGTTGCACCCATCTGAATTTCTTTCCTAAGATTTGAAGCCGATAGTTCTAATTAAAGTCTATCATTGGTATCGCGTAGAAACAATAATCTCTCCACATAATCCCAAAACATGGGATGATCAATCATGTTTGATATTTTTGGCCTGCCAATAAATAGAAGCAATTAAATATTGACTGGTGCAATTTATGAAAAAATTAAAACCATATTAGCTCAATGAGAACATCATCTTATCTCTGTTTAGGATTCGAGTTCAATAATGTCCAAATCAAATGACGAGCCTCATAAGAAGCGGCTACGGATTGCAGTAGGCTCTCAATTCTACCATGATCTAGATACCACATTTCATCATATAGTAGTTTAGGGTGATTTTCAGATGTGGCACAAAGGGAGAAGACGCCCCCAAGACTAAATAGGTCGGTCTCTCTTGTTGGTTGTGCCTCATAACAAACCATCTCCGGTGCTCGCCACCCTAAGATTTCACAACACATCAGAGATTTAAAAAGAAAATCTCAAACAATCGTAGAAGATCAAACTTACCATTGTCCGAATTTTTCCAAATGGGTAATCTGCTAATTCATATATCCGGCCATTTGACTGATGATGTTTTGCTCATAGTAATCAAGACATTAATATGCCTTACATCATTATGAATGATATCTAATAAATGCAAAATGACTCAATCCTAATATCATTTTCTTGTATCATAAGTAGACATGATAAAAAAAACCAAATAACTAAATAACATCTCAAATATTCGAAGACTTCAAAGTCGTAATAATTACATCATTAGCCTTAGCAAAAATCATTACGGATGCCCATTGCCCACTAGTCGTCCATAATTCAAAATTCTCCTTTTTCCTCCTAAGAACTTCCAATTTTTCTCTATGTTCTATGTTGGTGAAAGAAGACAAGTCTCTATTTGCAGAAGATTGTCGCCATTAAAAAGATCTTGGCAAACAAATATAAAATGCTTTGCATCCAGCACAACTTCGTAAAGTACGACATTTGGATAACTATAAATTAATAAAGTATCTTTTATCCTTTTCGTTACCTGCCAATGTACGGTGAACCCTCTTCATAGCGACAGGTCTATTACCATAACTTTTTTGAAAAACAATACTCCCATGACTACCTCATCCAATTTTATCGGATATACACAAAACAATACAATGATGAATAGAATCGTTAGCCCCTTCAGTCAAGCTATTCCACACTTCGAATATATTGTTAGAAGCGTCACCTAACTTTCCACAAA